>OX596074.1:6071477-7271477 GCA_951394005.1 Protophormia terraenovae | reverse complement strand
TTACGTAAATTTTTTTTATTTTATTAAAAGTTAAAAAAGCGAAAGAATGTTTAAATGAAATAATTTTTATTTAAATAAAATCTTATTGAAAATTAAATAATAATAAAATTTAAAAGCTTTAAGCTTTTGAAAAGCTCAGCTTTTAATTATATTTTGTTTACTTGTGTTAAAAAGTTCTTATCAAAAGCTGAGAATTCGATTTTTTTTTAATTTCATAACAAAAGTTCGCAAAAGCTTTACGTTGAAATATTTGTTTTATTACTTTTAAAAGCTTTACAATATTATTCTTTGCAAAAGTTTAAAAAAAAAAAAGAAAAAAACTTTTAAATATTTACAGATTTTGTTTTCCTTCAAAATTAAAAACAGCTTTATTTAAAAGCAAGTAAATTTTATTACAAATAATTCAAAGCCTTTAAAACTTTTTATACAAATTGTTATTTAAAATATTCTGATTTATTTGAAGTATTTTATTTTCTTAATTTTTATTTTTATTATTTTCTTTTTTTTTTATTACAAAAAAATTAAACTTTTAAAGCTTTTGGAAAACATTATTTTTTTTTTTTTTTATATTAATTTTTATTTTTTTTTTTTTTAATTTTATTAAAAATGTTTGTATAATTAAGTTTCAATAAATCGGGAAAATATAATATATAAATACATTTCGTATCTAAAAGGTTCTCATATTTACGCTTTTAAATTTATAGCCTGTTTCTCTATGTCGAACGAAAGCTTTCTTTCGCCTTCTAAGCGAAAGAAAATTGAGTTGGGTTTCTCTAACTCACTTCTATGCGAACAATGAGTCGAACGACAAGTCGAAAGAAAACGTAAGTGTTTTCATATAAAATTGGGTTTCTGTATTTCGAACGATAAGAACAAAAATGTCAAAATCAGTCACTTGCTATTTTGCTTTCGACTGGTTGATTTTTTTAAAGAATAATAGGAATAATACTCACAAGGACATTGCAAATGTTCCTTAATCATGTTTATTATTCATTTTAATGTATTTGGTATCCATAAATGGCGATTTTGTGTCTTAAAAACAATTTCCAAAAAAAAAAATCAAAAAAGTTTTTATTTTTTAATTATTTTAATTTTGTTTGTTTATTTCCTTGGTTGTATATACGTTAAAACAATTTGGTAGTACTTTTAATATTTTTACCAAAAAAAGTTACTCTGAAAGTAAAATAAAACAGAAACAATACGAAAAGACGTAACTCCATGCGAACGAAAGCGTAGGAAATACAGAAACCCAAATTGATTCGAATTCGTTCGACTTGCTTTCGTTCGCTTTGATTTTCGTTCGACTTAGAGAAACAGGCTATTAATTTACATATATAATTTAAAGACTTTATTAGTTCTTGATCTCTAAAGAATATTTATTTCAAATATTCTTCAAAATTTCTTTAAATTCCAAAAAATACTTTAAAAGTCTTATCATTTTTAAAGTTTTATAACATATAAAGCTTTTGGAGCTTTACAAATACAAAAATATATAAATTTAATAAAGGGGGTTTTACATTACAATACTTTGTATTAATACCAAAACTATTTTCAAATGTATTATAGTGTAAATATCTTCAATACTTTGTATGTTAAAATCTTAAATGTTTGAAATGTAATTGCATCTCTTTAAGCAAAATTTCCGCACACTTTTTTATTTGTAGTTTGATTTGAAATCAATTTAAATTTTTCGTTTTTAACTTTTTAAAAAATATTTTAATAAAGAAACTAAAAAAATATAACATTGAATAATACTTTCCTTAATGCATTTTATGACATGTATTATAGAAAATGAAACTCTGATATTAAAACAAAGTATTATAGTGTAAAATCACCTTAAATAAGTAAATTTCAAAGCTTTAAAAAAAATCAAATTTTAAATTTTTAACAAATTTTATTATCCAAAATAAAATTTTCGTTTTATTTCAAAAATAAAAAGACAAACAAAATCATTTAGTTTTTATTATTAAACGTTCGTTTAATTAAAAAAAATAATTAACGAAAATCTAATAAAAATATCGAATTCATTAAAAAAATAAAATCATCGAACAAAATTTAAAAGAAATAAAATTTCTTCCATATTTTTATTTTTTTTTTTTTTATTTCTTAAGTACTTTGAAAGTGTCTGAACAAATTCTTTGAAATTTAAAAAGTTGAAATTTTATATAAAAATAAAAAAATGTTTTTTGCATCTATTTTAGAAAGAGGTTTTTTTTTTCTAAAGCTCTTAAACTTGTATTGGAATCAATCCATAATACCAAAAAAAAGCTTCCTCATAAAAGTTTTTAAATTAGTCAAAAAAAAAATAAAAAATTTTATATATACATAAAAGCTTTTTCTAAGCTTTAAGTCTAAAACTTTAATAATTGAAAATGTTTTTAAAACCTGTTTAAAAACAACTTACAAAACATCATATTCATAACATGAGTAAATGTAAAAGCTTTAGAACTTTAATTTATATTTAAATACAAGAAATATGTATTCCATATAAAATTAATTTATTCAAAATATTCTTTAAAACTATTTACTTAATTAATCTGAGACAGAGCTTTTTATGCTTAGTAGGTGGTCGATTTCGAAAATTTTTATTAAAGTTGTGATTTCCGAAACATTTTTCTTTTATAGAATTTATCTTATTTAAATATAATTAATTTTCAATTTATTATAATAATTTTAATAAATTTAGTATTTTTTCTAAAAACAACTTATTTTCAATTTCTTAAAAATAAAAAAAAAACTTTAATTCAGCCTTAAGCTTTTTTAATTTTAATAATAATTATTTATATTCTTTTATATTTAGAAAAAAAACATTTTAGCTCTAGAGTTTCTAACAGAATAATTAATAATTTTTATAGCTTTTTAAAATATACCTTAAGTTTGAAATGTAAAATATAAAATAATGGGAAAAATATTAAAATATTCTTTGAATATTTTCCACAAATATGTATGTAATAGCTTATTAGTAAGCTTAAATCGAAATTATAAATTTATTAAGCGTTTATTTACAAATTTTAAACTTTCGTAATCATATTTCAAGATACAAAAAACGAATTATAAAATTTTATACGTTTTTATGCTTTAGATGAATTAGAAAATATTAAAATCTTCATAAAATACTACCACCACCCCCAAATGTAAAATAACTTTTTTGTAATTTTAAAAAGAAATAAAGTGTTTAATGTGCTTTTTAGTTTAAAAGCTTATTAAAAAATTTCTTTTTAAAAACTTTAAATTTTCGCAATAAAATTAAAAGCGCAGAAGCGGAATTTTTTAAAATGTTTAAAGCTTTTAAGCTTTGAAAATATTAAATAACTTATTTTTTATACATCTTAATTTTGTATACAAAATGTTCTTTGCCAAACAAAAAAATATTTAAAAAATCTTTAAAGCTTTTAAATAAATTTTTCATGAAATTTTAAAATTTTCAAGATAATTTTTGTTAAAGTTTTTGAAAGAATTTAAGGAAATTAGTTTTATAAATTTTTTCAAAGCTTTGTTTTAAAAAATGAAATTATTTGAAAAGCTTCAAGTATTTTTTTAAATAAAATATCTAATAAATTAAAAAAAAAAAAAAAATAAATAAAATTATAAAAGAAAAAAATTATCTTCAAAGCTTTTAAAGTTGTTTTTCAAAAACACTTTTTAACTGTTTGGGCTTTCAAAAATTTAATTCAACATTAAATTACTTTTTTAATTAAATAATTTAAAGACATTTTTAAACAAAGATTTTTGTTTTAAAAACTTCTAACAAAATTAATTTAGAAACTTAAAAAGTTTTGTTCAAGCTTTTATATAAAGTTAGAAAAATTTTCGTAATTACTGTAATATTACAAGAATATTTATTTTAAAGCTCTTGTTTTATATCATAAAAATTATTTTTAAAAGCTTTATATTTTTCCAAAAAGCTTACAGTTTTTGTATTTCAGGATTTTATTGGCAAGCTTTTCTTAAGCTTAAATAAAGAAAAAATTGATTTTTGTTATTTCCCTTTTTAAAAAACTTTAGGAAATTTTTATAGAAATTAAGAATTGTTATTTGCCAATTTCCATTTTTGAAAGCTTTTTAAAATTCTTTATAAAAATTTATAATAAGGATCAATTTTGAGTTTGTGACAATAAATTTGGATTTTTATTTTAAGTTTCATAAGATAAAAAAGTGTTTAAAAATTCTTTGCAAATATTCTATATATTATTAGTTTTCTTAATTATGTGAATTATTTTCCTTTTTATTTGATTTGAATTTTAGTAATATTTTTAAGCTTTTTCGGTTTCGTTTTTAACTTTTGAAGAATTAAAATGATTCAAGTTTTACAATTTAAATATAAAGGACACAAAATTCAAAATTTGCCTACATCTAAAAAAGATTTTTTCAATAAGCTTTAAAGCACTCTAACAATTTAGAAGGATTATTAGTTAGAAGCTTTGTTAAGTTTAACCAAATTTAACGAATCTAAAGACTTTAAGCTTTTGTAGAATTTTTAAGATTATTTAACTTTTAGCTAATGTAAGAATTGGGGACAATAAACTAAAACTTCCTAGTTTAGTTTAGTTCTATAAAAATATAAACTTTATCGATTTAAAGCTCTCATAGAATTCTTTTTGTTTTTAGCAAATTAAAAGGAAAAGCTTTTAAAGAACTTTGAAAACCTTTAATGGTCTCTGTTTAGAATTTAAAACTTTTTAGAAATTTTAACAATTAAAGCTTACTGAAAAGCTTTTTTGTAATTTATAATACAAAACTGAAATTTGTTTCTGTTATAAAATTTAAAGAATTATAATTTTTTTTTTTATGATTTTTCTAAACTTTCGCTTCAAATTTTTAACTTTTTCTTGTTGTTGAGCTTTAAAGCTTTTTTATTAAAAAAAAAATTAATTCATTAAATTAAATAATTATTAATTTTGTTTCTTTACATAGGTTTCTATTAAAAAGACTATCTATCTATTTATTTTTAAACTATTTACACACTTACCAAACAAATGCCACCAATTTCGTAACTCCTTTTTTTATATACATGTATTTATATATGAAAACCTAAAAAATATATGAATTAAAACATTTTTTTATTACTTTAGAAATTAAACAATTTTAGATATTAAATGTATTAAAATTTAAATTAAAATTAAAAATTAAAAAAAAAAGACAAAAGTTATTATTAAAATAAAACACAAATAAAACAAATACTGTGAAAGAATTCAATGTGAAAATTAAAAAAAAATATTTTTATATTTTATACTTAAAGAAAATAAAATAAAAAAATGAATTTAATGAAACAAATTTTTTTAAATGTAAATAATTATAATTTTTATTTTAATTTTTTAAGTTATAGAAAACCCCTGCTAAAAAACAAAATTAATTTAAAACTCACACACACAAGTTTTTTTGTAAAATAAATTTTTTGTGAAAAACAAAATCAGTAAATTCAATAAATAAGTTTTCGAAAATAATATTTTTGTATAAAATGAAAAAACAAACAATAATTTTATTTAAAATTTGTATAAAATTAATTTAAGTAATTTTCTTCTATTTTAAAAATAATATTTTTAAGTTTAAAAATTTTGAATTTAATTTTTTTTCAAACAATTTATGATTTTGTAAATTATAATGTTTGTCAAGTCAGACGAATAATAAAAAGTAGAAATGACAACTCAACAAAAAATTTGTATAAAATTAAAAAAAAAAAATACAAACAAAATTAAGTTTTGTGACAAAAAAAAAAAAAAAAAAATAAAAAATAAATTTTGGAAAAAGAAAACATAAAACAATTCTTTTTCAAATCCTTAAAAAAAGTTAAAAAATAAGACAAAAGCCCAGACAAATTAACTGAAATGTAAATAAATGTAAAATATTTTATTTCAATTCTTAATATTTAAAATCAAGTTAACAATGCTAAGCAAATTATAAGAATTAAAAAATGAAATAGTCATAAAAATGAATTAAAATTTATTAAAAACAAAAAAAATCTAAGGTATTATTAGCTTTTAGTTGTAAAAAAAACAAAATTTGACAAGAGAAAATATATACAGAAAGATCTAAAACGTAAAATTCATTATGAAATTGTAAAAACTCTTTCTTGAATTGTATTTATAGCTAAAAGAAAAAACAAAATCCTTTATAAAAAGTATTGTAAAAACCTTTAATATTTAGTTTAATTAATATTTAAAATTCTTTTTAAATATTTTGCTTAAATGTACATATATAATGGTATTATTTTTTTATATATAAATTTTCTTTAAATTTAATTTTAATAACTTCTTCCCCTGACACTTACAAATGTATACTTTTCTTTTACTTTAAGCTTTTTAGAATTCTCATTTAGTTTGTAAAAAAAAAAATATTGACAAAATTTATTAAAAATATATTTAAATATCCTTATTATTATCTTATTATTATATTATAATATTTGTGTATAAATTTAAAACAATTTTCTTTTATTTGATTTTATTTTCATTTAAATATAGAAAATTTTGTTTATTAAACAAAATAACGAAAAATCTCAAACAAAAAACAAATTGGCAGTTTTATTTTAATTTTAGAAATTTTAAGAAAAAAAAAATTTGGAAGTTTTGTTTTAATTTCAAAGAAAAAAATTTTAAGTTTTGTTTTAGTTTTTAAAAAGTTTCTATGAAAACAAATTTTATTTTTTTTTTTATTTTATAAAACAAATTTTACTCACTATATTCAACTGTGATTAACCTATAATACTATAAACACAATGAAAGCGTTAGCGACTCTTCAAAATGAGATAAACAAAATTTAAAAAAATTATATCAAAAGATTGGAAAAATTTTAAAAATTTTAAGAATTCAATAAGCAAAAAATCCTTGAATATATTCAGCAGAATATATCGAGCCCTGACTGCGAAAATATCGAAACCAATAACATTTTTGAAACTCGTGTTTTGATGGGAATCTAAAAGTTTTAATAATTTATATCATCTGTCAAAATTTCATCGACATATCAAGTGTCATTTCAGATTTATAGCGAAAGCAATTTTATCGTAAGTGACATTTTTCATACATTTAACAATGTGTAAACAATCACAAAAATGCTTCTCCTGTAAAGTTTTGTGTTCTGCACTTACGATATTTTCGCGGTTAGGGCCCGATATAGAACAGAAGCTTTTTACAAAAGGGTGGTCGAACCAAAACGCACGATGTTAATTATAAATAAAATAAAAAATTTTCAGAGCATTATCTTAATAATTTTTATAATGATAGAGGGATCTATGGCAATTATATGTGAAATAAAATATTGGCCAAATGCTCACCACGGCTTCGGTGGCATACCTTTATACGATGGTCCATATTTCCAATGACTCTGAGACATAATTGTGGTTCAATGTCGCTAATGAGACGAATTATCTCATCCTTTAGCTCTTGAATTGTTCTTGGCTTATATGCGTACACTTTTTGTTTTAAATATCCCCAAAGAAAGAAGTACAATGGTGTCAAATCATATGATCGTGGCGGCCAATTAAAATCGCCACGACGCACATTCTGGTAAAAGGGGTCGAAAATGGCGTTTAATTCAGGGAAAGGTAACAGCAATGTCTTAATGATCATGTTTTTTATTTTTATGAATTATTAGTTAAAAAAATCAGTTTAAGAATTTTAAGATTTTTTTAGCAGAACGGTAATGTCTGTCCGTCCGTCTATACATCAGAGTTAAATTGATTCTTTGGCTGTGTGGCAAGAGGTAGTAAACAAGTTTGCAATCGTAAATTGCCTTGTTGTCTCTGTTTGGCGGTACCAAAGCAGAGTTTGTGGACTATAATTAGACACCAGCAGAATGGAATACGTATTTTCTGTGCCGCTACACACTTCATCAGCATTAGTGGTGTCTTATCCATTTCGGTTTCGTTGAAACCTAAACAGGCAGTATGCTGTTGGAACCTCATATCATCCAGGTTCATATCCAAAATTTTTGGCCACAAGAAGTTCGTTATCATCTCGTAATAGCGAAAACCATTTACAGTAATTGGCTGACCTCATTTTCGAAGAAGTACGCCCCGATGACGTCGCCAGCCAGGTGTTTCCACATTTCCTTCAGCCCTGGTTTGAAATTTGGGAACATTTCTCTCGATTGTAGACACATTCGGACAAAAACCATGAAGTGCACGAAATGTATTTTGATTTGAACGCCTATTTTCGTAAAAGCCTTCAACAATCTTAATGCGCTGCTCAATTGTGTACCTCTCCATGGTTGAATTTGTCAAGCACTGAAACAATTAAATGTCAAACATCGTGCATTATGGTTGGACCACCTTTTAGTATTTTTACGTAGAAAATGTAAAGAAATAATCATTGTATCAAATATGAGAGAAAAGTTATTTCAAAACAAAAGCAAACTGGAAAGTCGTTGCTTGAAAAGCAAATAGGGGCCTAGAGAGAAATCTTTATTTTGTCTATAATGCCTTAACTGAAAAATAACCGATAGAAACTCGTTTTCGACCTCATAAAATAACTCCTGAAAAGGATAGGAAGATTATTGTATTGCCAAAAGAACCCCATCATTTCTTTGAATGCTATTTTAAAGTAGGTCCCCAAGCAATCCATTTTGTGGCGAAATGAAAACTAATTTGTTTGGAAACGACAACCAAAAAAATGTCCGCCTCCCTAAAGCAGAAAACAAATCCACTTTCAATTCACAAAGATAACTATTAAACAGGATAGTGAGGATATAAAAGTTTGAGAATAGTTTTAATGGAATTGTGTTGGTTCTATTTAACGTATTAATAAATGCAATGAACTCAGACAGAAGCCGAGATATATTAGAAATTACTATATATCAATATGTGTCGAGATTATGCCATTCACTTTGGACATTCGTCCAAAATAATGGCCCCAAACACAATACAAGTTTAGTGGAGAATAGGTTTCTTGGAATAATGTCCATGTTTTAATGATTCTAAGAAAAGACTGTCGAAAGAAGTTTTCCAAAATAAAGATGATTTAAAGGAGAATTGAAATAAAAAATATGGTACAAAACTTCATTGGAAAGTTGTCGCAAATTGATATATAGCATGTCCAGAAAGAAGAATGCAGAATGTTGGCCAAAATAAAGATGGATATACAGGACATAAGACCTAATAATTTTTAATAAAAACTTATCAGGTTTAGATACATTTATGTATTTTTCTTTGAAATGTTTTATGATCATCAAAATTGCTTACATAATGATATAATTATGAAATTAACATACAATCCAATATAATTTATGACTAATTTAGCTTTATTTTTACTTTTTTTTAATTGATAAAAATACGTAAGGACTGATTTTTTAGTTTTTTAATCAACGAAAACATGCCTTTTTTTCTTTCCTACATAAAGCGAACATAGGTGTACCTATTATTTTGATCAGATGTGTATTAATTTAGTCTCTACTTCGAATATATATTTTTTTTTTATCATTCTTATTCTTATTTATATAAAATTAAGAAAATATTGAATGAATAGTTCAGCCTTTTTTGGAATTTGAACAAAATCTTTTTGAACAAAAATCTATCTAAAGAATTCTTGGATATTTATTTACGGATTTTATTGATTTTAAATAGGAAAATTATCGAAACTATTTCGCATAAATTAAAGTATCAATTATGTTCCTAAGTTATTTAAGGTATAGGGAAAATATATTTCAACATACAGACTAAAATGTATCTAATACAAATATGATAGAAAATTCCAGCGAAATGATCCATTTATTGATGGATGTTATTAATATTAAATTGGAAAATTATCGCAACTATTTTCCATAAACTGAGATATCAAACATATTCCTAAGTTATATGGAGTTTAGGGAAGATACATTTCAACATACAGACTAAAACGTATCTTAAACGAATATTATTGAAACTGCAAAAGAAATAATAGATATGTGAACAAAAGTTTAAAGATTTTTTTCTATAAATGGAATTATAGAATTTTTCCGTTTCTAATTTAGATATTTTTCGACCGATTTTATTGATTTTCCTATAAATTTAGATATCAAACATGTTCCTAAGTTATATGAAGTCTAGGAAAAATGTATTTCAACATACATACTAAAACTTATCTAAAACAAACTAATGGTTTTCTATAAGTTGAATTATTGGAATTTTATTAATTTTAAATAGAAAAATTTTCGAAAGAATTTCTGTTAAATTAAAATATCAAACACGCCCCTAAGTAATTTGGGTTCTAAGGAAAATGTATTTCAACATACTGAAAAAAGTGTCTCCAAACCAAAAATAATATAAACTACAAACAAAATGTTAGATTTAAGAAAAATCTTATGATCAAACATACTTGTTATTTATGTTCTTTTGTATGTCAAATTTTGAGAAAATTAATTCTTCTTGCATTTTTTTTTATTACTAATTCAGACATTTATTCACCAATTTTATTGAAATGAAATTGGAAAATTTTCGAAACTAGTTTTGATACAATTAAGTACAAAATATGTCCGTTTAAAAACTGGGGTCTGTATAAAATATATTTCAACATACAAATAAATATAACTGAAATGAAAATTATAGAAACTATGAAAAAAAGTGGGAAGTCATTTAGTTATTTATGGTATTTTCGATTTTGAGCAAAAAAATTTTGCTAGCAAATTTTTTCTTCCATAATTCAGTCATTTGTTGATCGATTTTATTGAAAATAAATAGAAAAATTCTCGAAAATAATTTTGATTTTTTGAAGTATCAAATATGTCCGTAAGTAAATTGGCATCTCAAGAAAATGTATTTCAACATACATAACTGAAACAAAAATTATAAAAAACTATACAAAATGAAGTCATTTGTTTTTTATGGTCTATTGAATTTTAACAAAAATATTATCTGTCGTTGCATTTTTCCATTCATAACTCAGAGTTTTATTAAGGGATTTTGTTGAAATGAAATGGGAAAATTCTCGAAAGCATTTCTTGTATGTAGAAATAGCAAACATATTTTTAAATAAACAAAATTTAATGAAGTATCAGTTATTTATGGTCTTTTGTTAGTCAAATATTATCAAGATAAATTCTTGTTATATTTCTTTACTAACGAATTTTTGTAAAATAAAACAGAAAAATTTTCGGGAGTATTTTCATTGCCTTGATGTATCAAGCATATCCATAAGTGATCTATTAAAAATGTATTTCAACATCCAGCCAAACGTTAATAATTTTAATATAACAATGTAGAACCAGGACAAATTAAAAACTTTTAATAAATTTAAAGGGAAGTTTTTCAGCATAATAGGGAAAATATCCGATTAATATTTTTTAAGTTTTTCATTTCAAAATTTGAATTTATATACTCAATAACTTTGGCTTTATATAGAAAGGGGCTACGTCAGTTTTTGAATTTTCTGAGATTTTTTTTTTTTAAATAAAATTGATTAACTGGCGAGGTATTTAAGATTTGTTAATTGAATATATTAAAATGAATCTGGCATATATATTCAGCCGATATTAAGCGATCACTTGGATTGTAAACATCGATTTACAAAATAATTGTCATAAATGTTTTAATGATATGGACTATTGTATTTTTATTTTGAAATTATAATTTACTGAAACCATATTATGCTTATGATGATCAAATATTCGTTGCCATAACCAATGTATTGTTATGGGAAAAATAAAATATTTTAGTCGCAACGATTAATATGATTCCCTTGTATTAAATTTTGGAAAAAAATCAAAAGGGAATAAAGAAAATATATTTAATATAACCACTAATTTAAAAAACATTATATGTTTATCAGAAAATAGTTTGGTTACGGTAACGAAAATTTAGCTACTGCAACCATAATATAGTTAATGTAATAATAAAAATTATTCCAATAACCTAAAAAAGGAAAAATATTAAAAAATAACTTTTAAAGAGAAATACAAAAAGTTGTGCTTATCTTTGTAGTAGATCATATTAGCCACCAGTTGTAGGACTACTACTAGACCTAACCTAACAATGAAAATTGTCTAATTCCAAATGTTTCAAGAAATTTGTCAAATATGTATTTGATCAAGAATCTCTCCCTTGATAAATAGAGCAGTAATTAGCAGAGAAATTGAGAGTTTTCAGGGTACCAGAAATTGCGACAATGATCATCAAATGCGAGTTCTATGCAGCTTACAAATGTCCTAAATTTTCATTAAATGTCGAATAAGTTATGATAAATTTTTGGACATATTTAACTTAAACATATTGAAAATATAAGGCTCGAATAATTGATGAAATAGTTAAAGAATCTCTAAATTAATAACCGATGCACCCGTGTTAACTAAGGGGCCGAAAGCTATTCATTGATTTCAAATACATAATTTCAGATACAAAATTTAAAACATTGATCTTAATGTATGTTTTAAAATTCTCATTCATTCATTCATTTTTTTTTTTTTTTAATTACAAAAAAAGATTGAATAACATTGATCTCTTTGAACGATCCAAACCAATGATCGGCACAAAAAGAGTAAGTAAATTGTTCTCTTAAATATATGACTTTTTTTATTTAAAAGTTAAATAGGAAATTAAAGACTGAAGTCTATTTGATTTTAAATAAAGATCTGTTATTAAGCACCTATAAGTTTTGCTACGAAATTATGACAAACATGGAAAATTCAGTTGAATATAGTTAAAAATTCCGTTATTTCTTCTTTATTATTTCCAGTTTTTAACATATTTTTTTTTAATTAATATCTTTTTTAACAAAAAAAGTTCCTTAGCTTAAAACAATCGAAACTGTAGAAAAATAATTATTTAAAAAAAACACCTATAATTGTTTATTAATCAGAACCTTAAAATCTATAAAAAGGTTTAAAAAAAACTCAAGTCTATGTATAAAAAATTTATTTAGATAAAGGTTTCTACACAATACAAATGCAAATACAAAAAAAATGGAAGTAAAAGGAATAGATTAACCAAAAACAAACACAAAAAACCAAGGACTACATAATCTCTGGCAGTTAAGAAAAATGGGAGCATGAAAGTAATATACAAAAAACATAAAACAAAAACAAAACAACTGGTCAAAAAAGCACAAATTTTTTTCATAATTAAGGAAAAAATATTAAATTTAATACATATAAGCAAAAGGAAGGAGTAAATACTTAATATAATAAGGACTCCAAAAGGATGACAAGGAAGGAAGAAATAAAAGCAGCAAAAATCCTGGAGAAGTTTTAAATAAAGGTATTTAATTTTGATTTGATATTCCTAAGAAAATTAATAAATTTTATTAATCTATTAAATAATTTTCTTTTATAGCTTTTTCTTTCTAAAAGTTGCGGGATTTCCCTTCACTTATGGAGAAAAAAAACTCACACAAAATAAACGAAAACTGAATTTAATTATTAGATTTAAAATAAATTAATTACAAAAAAAAAACAAAAATATTATTATTAAATAAAATATTATTTAAAATTAACTACAATACAAAACAAAATCCCACACCTCATATCATTATGATCATAATTACAAAATAATAATATAAAACAGGATTAAAAAAAAAAAAAAATATATTAAATTAAATATTAAACTAAAAAAAGGATAAATTTGAAAAATCTATAAAAGAAAAATAAACAAGTAGATATTTCTAAAAAAAAAACAACTAAAACTAAAATAAATAATTACAAACCATAGTAAAAAAAATATATTATTAAATAAAAACCCTCACAAAAATATTAAAAATAAATTACTACAAAAATTACAAAAGATATAAAGGCAGCTATTTTCCATAATATAATAGTAATAAACAAAAATAAATTATTATAATTTTTTTGTCATACAAAAATACTACAAATACAAATTCTAAAAATAAAAATACAATTAAAAATTAATTCAAAATAATAATTTAATACACAAAATAATCCCTGAAAAAATATTATAGTATGAAATAATATAAAAAGGATATTAATTAACCTTAAAATAGTTTAAAATAATATTTTATTTAAATATTGTAAAATATAATATTCCTTTAAAAATTGTTGTATAATCTTTAAAGAATAAAAGATGTAAAATATTTCAAAATATACATATATGTAAATAAATTGTAAATATTATATGTAGGTATTAAGAAATTAAAAATTTTTTAAAAAACATTTTTGTTATTATATTTTAAATTAAATTCTTAAAAAAATTTATTCGATTTTTGTTTAACTTTTGTGAGGAGCAGGCTTTCCAACCGTATCATAGTGGGGTAAAAGATGACGAAAATGGTGCTTAATTCTGGGAAAAATGATATCAATATTTTAATGATCATGTATTATTTTTTATTTATAATAATGTATTTTTAGAATTTAAAATTTTTTTTGGTAGCATATTTATATCTACATTTGCTTTCTATACTGATTGATAAGTAAAGAAAATATATTTTTGGAATTTTAAAATTTTTACTTGATAGAATATTGATGTCTGTCCTTCTGTCCTTCTGTCCGCCTGCTTATTAATTTTTGTAAATTTTCCAATTTAAAATCATTTTTAAACTTAATATATTGATATCGGATTTTCTTTGTTCGATAGATAATTTTGTTCTTTAACAAAAATATAATCAATTCACAGTATTAAAGTAGACAATTTGTACAATTTTTCCGAAAAATTTCAGAGCAAACATTCTGTAACATTTTAAGTTATATTCCATGAAAGTTGAAAATTAGTGTATTTCAGGAAAAATTTTCAAAAAAATTACACAAATATTTGGACAAAAAATAATTTACTAATACTTGAAGAAATGTACACTTAAATACTTAAAGCTAATGGTTCAATTTTAAATTTTTTCTTCAAGCGACTTTCTATTAAAAAAAAAAAAAATACACCGAAAGTTCAAAAAATTTTATATTTTTACTCTTTATCCAAAATGTAAAAAAAATTTTAAATTTGACAACTCTATACAGGAAAATAACACAATCTGTCTGGACGATTTTAATTGCTAATGCCAGATAATTTTGTCTATTTTCATTCGCTATCCAATTTCATTACAAAAATTTAAATTTCAAAATTTAATTTATCGCCACCTTTGAAACATTTTACCCCAAATTATGCTTTAGAAAAAATAAATAAAAACTTTCAAAATTAACTTCAATTTATTATATATTTTTTACAACCATAAAGACATTTTTAATATAAATTTAAGAAGACTTATTCGATAGATAAACTTACTTAAACATTCTTTACATTTTTTACAAATAAAACTTATGAAAACTAAATTTTTTGAAAATTTCCTATAAAAAGGTAATTTTATCAAAAATATTCTATAAAAAGGAAATTTATTGAAAATTATCTATAAAAAGGATTTTTATTGAAAATTTCCTATAAAAAGGATTTTTATTGAAAATTCCCTATAAAAAGGAAATTTATTGAAAAATTCCAATAAAAAGGAAATTCGTCGAAAATTTCCTATATAAATAAAAACATAAACAATAAATTTCCTATAAAAATAAAAAGAAAACTAACTGAAAATTTCCTAAAAAAGGAAATTTAATGAAAATATCCAATAAAAAGGACATTTATTGAAAATTTCCTATAAAAAGGAAATTTGTTAAAAATTTTCTATAAAAAGGAAATCTATCGAAAATTCCCTATAAAAACGAAATTTATCAAAAATTTCCTTTAAAACGAAATTTATCGAAAATTTCCTTTAAAAGGAAAATTTATCGAAAATTTCCTTTAAAAAAAAAAAAATATCGAAAATTTTTTTTTTTAAAGAATATTTATCCAAAATTTCCTTTAAAAAGAAAATTTATCCAAAAATTTCGAAAATTTCCTATAAAAAGGAAATTTATCGAAAATTTCATATAAAAAGGAAATTTATCGAAAGTTTCCTTTAACAAGGAATTTTATAGAAAACTTCCTTTAAAAAGAAAATTAATCGAAAATTTCCTTTTTAAAGAAAAATTTATCGAAAATTTCTTTAAAAAAAAAAAATTATCGAAAATTTCCTTTTTATCGAAAATTTCTTTTAAAAAGGAAATTTATCGAAAATTTCCTATAAAAAGGAAATTTACCGAAAATTCATATAAAACGGAAATTTATCTAAATTATCCTATAAAAAGAAAATTTATTTAAAATTTTCCCTAAAACAGAAAATTTATTAAAAATTCTCTAAAAAAGCATATTTGTTGAAAATTTCCTTTAAAAAGGAAATTTATTGAAACTTTCCTAAAAAATTTTTCATTCGACTGTAAATTAAGTTTTTAAATATTTTTAGTTTCTATTATTTTTATTTATTTATTTAATTAATTTTATATTATATTTGATTTTCTATTTTTACGTAAAATAATTAATACAAAACTAATCCATTCAACAGAAAAAAAAAAATGAAAAAACTTGTAAAAATTAAGAAAAATGAAATAAACTCACAAACTAGCTATGATATTAGGTGGTAATACAAATAAAACAAATATATTAAATTATGAACAATTAAATGTAAATAGAATTTACTACAAAAAAAATCAAACCAGAAATAATTTCAGTTATAAATTATTCTAAAATAAAATTAAAAAAATAAATAAATTTTTGTAAAAATGTTTTGTCGTTAAAATATGGGTCAAGTACATTAAAAATATAATTAAATAAAAACAAACCCAAAAATATTAAATTAGAACCCATCCAAAATGCTCTCTGATTTATAAAACTTCAAGAGAGCCTGGGCTGTGTTTTATCTCTAAAACGAAGGTTTGTTTTTGGGTAAATTAAAAATAAAATTAGAAAAACAAAAACAACGTACAGACACCCCGCATAAACCTCTTCTAATAATAAATGTGATATAGTAGGAAAAAAAGTCTAAAATAAAATTTATTAAAAAGGGCATAAATTTAAATAATAAGGAAGACTATGTAAATATTATAAATTATTAATAATAAAGTGATTATGAAAGAAACATTTATGCAATTTAGACTTTTTTTGTAAAAAAAAAAAAAAAAAGAATATTGAATTTAAATTAAGAAAAATTATAAAAAATAATTTCTTCTTTTAGTAGGCCTATGATGTTAAAATTATAATTATATATAAACAAATTATATGACTAAAATAAATTAATAAATTTATAACATTTAGGTATTATTAATAAATTGTATGAAATTAAGAAAAAACCACAAAAGGAAAACTGATCATTAAAAATTTATTATAATTTTTTTCAAAATAATTTGAAAATTTTATTTAAATTATATATTTTTTGTTAAAGAAATTACATTTTAAATTATAATTTACCATAAATTTTAAAAATTTGACAATTTTAAACAAACTGGGATTTTATTTTAATTTTTAAAATGTTTTGACTGGAAAAATTTAATGAAATTTCATAAAATGAAAAAAAAAAAAAAATTAAATTGGATACTTTTGTGATAAAAAAAAGGCATTTAAAATAATTTATATTTATCCATTTAAAATTTAGGGCGATAATTAACCATACATTAGACTTTCGCTGGTCCGATTCCAAATTGAGAAACAGAGGGCTTTCTAATAGAAATAACGAATATATATTGAAATTTAAATATTTGTGTTCAAAATTTTGAAAAGAATAACATATAATTTTTAATAGACTTATGCTGATCCGATTGTTTCAAAATTTGGTACATTACTAAAGAGGAGTTGGGACTTCTTAAAAAAGTTTAGAAAAAATTGTAGTTAACATAAAGTGGGCATTTTTATTAAAGTAAAAATGACCAAAATATATAGTAAGAAACATATATTGACATTTTGGAGAAAAATACCTTCAAATTTCAATACTTATAATAACTTTCTGCGGATACAAATGTCCCAAAATTTGGTACAATACTAAAAAGAATAATTGTATAGTTAATACACAGTAGGCTATACAAAATTTTAAAATATTAAATAATTGTATTGATGGTCCAAAAAGGATAATAATAAAAAAATACATAGAGATTTCCTTCAAAGGCTTATTTAGGACTGTAAGATACATACGATTAAAGATAATTTGTACACAAGAGAAAAAATTCGATTTAAAATCCACGA
This sequence comes from Protophormia terraenovae, assembly GCA_951394005.1. NCBI lineage: Eukaryota > Metazoa > Arthropoda > Insecta > Diptera > Calliphoridae > Protophormia > Protophormia terraenovae. The sequence goes on along the minus strand of OX596074.1, from coordinate 7,253,539 downwards.
TACCGATCGTTTTAAAAATTTACATAAATAAACATAATTTAATTTAATAAATCGTTAATAAAGTGGTGTCAACTTGATGCCAATTGGTAACATAAAATTCGTTTCTGATTTGAACACAAAGTGTTCAGTTTGAACGCATACGGAACAGATTCACTATTGATACTGAATGGTATCACTATCAACACATATGTGTTAAATTTTTCTCTGGGTGTCAATAATTGAAGATAAATTAAAACCATAAAAAGGAATAAAAAGTATGGTAATTTTGTACTAAATAAGAACCTACAATTAATGATAATTTAAAGCCTTTTAAGTCTGACGCTGAATTTATACTACTAAACCCCTTCAATTTAAGACTATAAAATGAGATACAATTTGGAACTATTGAAAGTCCTTTAATAAAGAACAATTTGTTTTTTTTTTTTTAAGACTACAACTGAAGATTATTTGGGATTGTAAAAGACTTACAATGTGGACTATATAAAGGACTAAAATTGTTAATTATTTGGAATTAAAAAATTACAAAAATTTAAAATAATTTGGGACTAATAAAAAATGTATACTTATTTTATATTACTATATCTGACCTACTATTAGTGACAATTTGGGACTATAAAAATACCTAAGACTGAAGATAAATTACGACTGTTAAAAGACCTACAATTACAAATTGGTAATTATTTTAGACTATAATAAGATCTACAATTGAGAATTATTTGGGACTAATAAAAGGCTATAATTTATACCAAATTTGGACCACATATCGACCTACTATAAATGAAAATTTGAAACTAAACATAATTTGAGATTTTTAAAAGATCTACAATTATGCTAAATTGGTAATTATTTGAGACTATAAAAAGATCTATAATTGAGAAAAATTTGGGACTAATAAAAGGCTACAAATTATACTAAATTTGGACTATATATATCGATCCACTATAAGTGACAATTTGGTACTATAAGAAGGCCTAAAACTGAAGATAATTTGGAACTATTTAAAGACCTACAATAATGCTAAAATAAAGAGACCTAAAATTGGTAATTATTTGGGACTGTAAAAATATCTACAATTGAAAATATCTTAGAACTAATGAAAGGCTATAATTTATACCAAATTTGAACTATATGTCAACTAATTATTAGTGACAATTTGGAACTATAAAAAGACCTACAACTGAAGATAATTTGGGACTATAATTCTGTTAAATTTTAACTATATAGAGACCTGAAATTATTTAGGATTACAAAAAGATCTAATGGATTTAATTAATATTAAATTTTGATTATATACAAACTTATAATTTGAGATATAAAAACATCTACTACTGAAAACTTGGGGCTATTAAAATTTCTATAATTGACTACAATTTGAACTGAAAACAGACCTCTAATTAAAGGTAATTTAAAGCTATTTAAAGGCTTACAGTTAATGTTTAATTTGAACTATAAAGAGACCTGTAATTGCTGATAATTTGGGACTAACAACACCACCACAAATAAGGATAAATTGGGGCTAATAAGACTAAAAATTAGGCCGTATAAAGGAACGACAACTTAAGACAGTTTGGAACTAATAAAAGATGTACACTTGATGCTAAATTTGGACTATATAGATAACTATAGTTGAAGATTATTTGGGCTATTGGGCCTTATAAAGTACCGGCAACTGAAGATAGTTTAGGACTAATAAAAGATCTACACTTGATGCTAAATTTGGACTACATAGATACCTATGTATAATTGAAGATGAAATGGGACTATTAAAAATCCAATATTCAAAATATATTGGGTCTACTGAAAGGTTGAATTTGATAGTTTCTACAATTTGAATAATTTGAGATTAATAAAAGACCTAAGATTCGAATAATTTGAAACTATTTAAGGGCCTGCAATTGATGTTAAATTAGGCCTTCAGTTATAATTAAAGCCAAATTTAATATATAAAAGTACCTACCTAGAGAATAAATTGGGTCTATTAAAAGTCTTACAATTGAAGTTAATTTAAAACTATTAAAAGGCTTGCAATTAATACTTAATATGGATAATATAGAGTCCTAGAATAGGGGATAAATTACAAGAATAAAACAGCTATAACTGTAGATATTTTGATACTATTAAAGGACTTCCCATTGAGACTTATATAGGACTAAAAATAGGACGATAAATGTTAATTTTAAACCATAAAGAGTCATAGAAATGATTATAATTTGGGACTATAAAAGGAATCACGGTTTGGAGTAAAAAATAGCTATAATTGACAGTATATAGGCGCTATATTTGATGATATTTTATTACTTAAAAAATTCTAGCGGCAGACTAAAAATTTTATTTTAAACAAGGACTATAACAGGATTTTCCACTGTAGTTAATAAATTGTTAAATTAACAAGCAAAATCCCAGTTTATTTTAAGTATATTTTTGATTTCAGTGAAATCATAAAAAATTTTAAAAAAATATATATAAATAAATAAATATTTTAAAAATTTATTTTATTTTTTTTTTTAAATTTGGATCAAAATTTAGTTTTCTTTTTTCAAAAAGTATCTTTATGTTCTAATTGTAAATAAAATAATCTTAATAAAAATAAACACAAAAACAACAAATTTATTAAAGTAATTAATAAAAAACACAAGACAAAGAAAACCTCCCGCCAGCATATTATAATAATAAAATGGTGTGATAATAAATAAAATAAATTAAAATTATTAAATATAATTAAAACAAATTTTCAAACTTATAATTTTCCAAAAAACACAAATAAATAAAAAAATATAAAAAGTTACTCTTTTATACTTTTATATTTTTAATAGAAAATCAAAACAAAAAATATTAAAAAATAAATAAAAACAAATTCAAAAAAAGCTTATGATTAAAACAAAAAACACTATAAATAAACAATAGTAGGTATTTAACAAAATAATAAATTAAATAATAATTAAAAAAAAATATTTTATCAGGGATTTATAAAGGCGGATTTTATAAATTAAAGAAGGTACAGTTTTAAACAGGTTAAACAAAAACCTAAATAAAATTAAAAAATTTTCCAACAATAACACACAATAAAAAAATAAATAAAATAAAGCTAAGCTTAATAAATATTGATGGAAAATTCTTTAAAACTAAAACGAAAACAAAAAAATTCTTCAAGAAAAATTAATAAATTGAAAATAAAATAAATGTCTCAGACAAAGCCGCCCATAGGCCTTCTTTAAAATAAATAATAATAAAAAAAACACAAATAAATATATTAAATAAAAAAAAAAAAACAAATTTATTAAACAATTGAAAAAGAAAAAACAAATTAAGTAGCTTATGAATAACTAGACCTTATAAAATAAAAAATTAATTAAAAACTATGATTTTCTTTACTTTACAATTACAATTATTATATAGAATATTAAAAAAAACAAATTAACAACAAAAAAATATATTAAAATAAATTATAATAAACCACAAACAATATTCTTATAAGAAAAGACAAAAAAATTTAATTAAAAAAAGAAATTGGTGTCTATGTTATTATTCTTAAAAAACAAAAATTATAAATATTATATTATAATAGTATAAAACCAATTATAATTTAAACTAGGTACTTTTAAAGTAAAAGTAACAAATTAATTAAAACAAAATTTAAAAGAACACAAAATTAAATTCATTATATTGCAATATAAACAAATAGTAAGGAAAACGCCTATTATTTCTATACCGCAAAAAAATATTAAACAAAATTTAAAAATTTTTTTCTCTCAGTGTTGCATGAACCTAAACAATTAAATAAAAAATAAATAAACTGCAAAAACTCGGAAAATAATCAATATCAAAATAAAAACAAATAAAAAACAACAACAATATGCTTAAACCGTAAAGAAACAAAATAAAAAAAATAAAATAAAATTATAAACAGAGAGTAACTAGTTTTTAAGCTCTCACTCTCTAATAAAAACAAACAAACAATAGTTAAAACAAAAACAATAAACCATAAACAAATGAAAATGTAAACAAAGCAGTTACTCACAGGGTGTTTCATATACATACATATGTAATAGAAATACAATTCTGCTGTAAAATGAAATTAAAAAAATACAATTAATAATTAAAATTAATTAAATTGGAAATTAAATGTTTAATAAAACATTGAATAATTTGTTAACTCTTTGCAAAACCTCAATAAACAATAGAATTATAATTTTATTGGAAAAAAATCAGAGAAATATTATTAACCTAATAAAATTGAAGCATTTTAAGGACAGTTTATTTAATACAATTAATAATATTAACCCCTGTTTTTATAAAACGAACGAAAAATAAATTTGAAATTTATTTGTTGTTTTCAATATAATTTGTCGAAACGAATTTTTCGTTCGTTTTATAAAAACAGGGGATTAATCAATTATAATAAAGTCCTACATAAGATGAGCAAGAATAAAAAGATTTTTCAATCTTTAAAGTAAAATTTAAAAATTTCTTAAAGTTTTCGAAAATGTTTAACCTAAAATATTTCTACTATTACTTTTAAGACTTTTTGCCAAAATTTTTAATATATAGTTAAACAAGTTTGCCATCGTAAATTGCCTTCTTGTCTCTGTTTGGCGGTACCAAAGCAGAGTATGTGGACTATAATTAGACACCAGCAGAATGGAATATGTATATTCTGTGCCGCTACACACTTCATCAACATTCGTAATCTCTTATCCATTTCAGTTTCGTTGAAACCTAAACAATAGTAATGAAAAGGTTTAAAGAAATCTTATTATGTTTATTTTTGATACCCAGTCCCAGCTTTGTATTTTAACATAAGAAAATTCAGATAGAAAATTTTTCCTTAAAGGAGAATAGGTGGACTAGATATGATAAGATAACTCGATAATTTTAATTGTCGTATTTATTATAAGGAATATATTAGATATGCTCATAAAAAAATCTGGACCTGAAGTAAAACTGGAAACATTTTCGTGCTTAGCTTATCAAAGTCCATATTTGAAGAGAGACAAAATAAAATATTTTTGGCCGACTAGTTTAATTTGTATTATACATATCCCAGGGTTTTTGAATAACCCCTATCACATTTTAATTAAAATGTGATATTATCCTACATGTCCAAAACTACGTTCGAGTCGAACCAATCTGACACATATATGAAGGAATTGATCGCTCTGATGTCTGTATCAGAGAGATCTGACAATATATGCACAAGCGAACTACCAAATTCAGCAGTCCTAATTTCAGTGAGAGTTGGACAGTGGCATAGAAAATGCTACACTGTATCTTCACCATCATTGCAAATCCTACAGAAGTCGTTAAAAGGGAGCCCTAATCTTCCACCATACGCACCAGCAATCCAGTGACAATGGATATTAGAATACGTTACCGATGCCTTGTTAGTCCCAAAATGTAGTTTGATCGAAGTCCATCATAATAGGGCCATATTTGCCTCGAGGTTGAATATGTGAATAGATTCGTCCATCTATCCAGTGCAATCCTCTACAAGTTCCGCAGTATTGTAGATCTGGAGGAGAACAGCGGTACTCCGACCAATTAATCCACATTTTCATGTCGAAGAAGAGAACCAGTTCGTCCGCAGTGAGATATTCCGGGATATTTGAATAACCCCTAACCCAGAAAAGCTCTAGGTTTTAATGTCTCGTCATCCCCTTTAGAGATATCCGGCATTCATGTACCAGTCTGGATGTCGAAAAGACAACCGATAGCGACTTAATCGCAACTTGACTGTCCATACAGATTTGGATATCTACACCGAATACCCTATAGTACTTCAACCAGTTTACCGCTCTTTTTAAGGCCGAGATCTCTGCTTGAAGAATGCTACCGTGATACGGCAGTTTGAAGGAAATGTTTTTCCTATATGCGGGAATGAAGGTACTTCGTACCATCTGACACTTTCAGTTCAACACCATTTAGGCGTGGTAATGGGAAAGATGGAATCTTATATCCTCTAGAGAAGAGAACAAGTTTTGTTTTTCCTGGATTTACACTAAGGCCACTAGTTGAGCTCCACACACTAAGTAGACCAGTAGTTTGCAGACGTTGAGACTTAGTATCCAGATATTTCGACAGTTTTAAACTTTAGAGAATCAATAAGAGGAGATAAAACTCTCCCTTGAGGAGTACCCTGTATATGGTAGATGCTCGCATATTTGATATTATAACCCTGTTGGTTAGAAGTCTCCATATGAGGCTAATTATCTACTGGGTTTATCCAGTCTTTCCAAAGACAATTTGATTGCCTCCGGAGTCACATTATTAAAAGCCCCCTCTTTGTCGAAAAAGGCAACTAATGCAAAATCCTTATGCTCAAGAGCATTTTGTACATGTCCTACAAGTGAGTGTAATGTAGTCTCAACGGATCTGCCCTTCAATCAAGCTTTCCAGTGTTTTCAAGAGGAAGGACGACAGACTAATAAGTTTGAAGTCTTTCGGTCTCGTGTGTGAGGTCCTCCCTCCTTTTGGGATGATGACTCAGAGATACAAGAACATGATAGGCATGCTGAGTATATCCGAATTAGCCAAAGAACTATTGTATCCACATTATATTGCAAATCTATAGGTATAATGCCATCAGGGCCCGAGGATTTGAATGGGGCAAAGCTTTTCAGAGCCCATCTCAGTTCACTATATGTTATAGAAAGGGAACTTCATGTGAGGCTACCGAAGATACCGCAAATTCCCGTTAAGGGAGACTGCCGGGGAAATGCGCATCCATTAAGACATCCAAGGTCTCTTGGCCGCACAATCATAAGCTACAATTATTTATTTTATTTTTTTTTTTTTTAATTTAATAAAAATTACAAATTCTATTTAGAATTTTAAAAAGTTTCAAATATTTTCAATATTATTTAATAATTTATTTTATATATTCAATCCCCTGAGAAATATTGACTTCTGAGCAAAATGTTCTCTGAAGTTTAGTAATTTTAATTGGGAGAAATTAAAGTTAAAATTTGTTTAATTTTATATTTAGGCTCTTAATATTAGTAAACTAAAGATATTCTTTAAGGGAGATCATAGCACATCGAAACGGAGATCAAAAAAGTTCATTGAACAAATACAACTTAAACAAATAATGTTTATGGCGAACATTTTTAATTAAATTTTATTAAGTCTATACTGTATTAAACATAAACTCAGTAAACATAGCATGACCAAAATGCTTTTAAAAATTATTCGAAAAACTAAAGCATAACAAATAGGTGCTTATGTTTATGATCATTTCTTTAAATCTAAAATTTAATAAACAAATCAAGAGCCTTTTAGCAAATAGCTAAAAAGGTCCTGTAACAAACAGCAGATAAAACAAAAGATGCTTGAGGTAAATAATGTTAATTAAAATAAATTTAAGTTGAACTTTTTTTTCACAAAACCAAACGGCACTTAAACTAAAAAAAAACTATAGCATAACCAAAAGGCGTTTAGGGTAAATGATGTTAATAGAGGAAAAAATATGTTAAGGTTTTTAATATTTCCCTGATTCTTTTGAAAATAAAAAAAAAAACAACTGCACAAATAATCAAAAAATATAAAACAATAATTATGAAACCAAGAAAAAAATAGAACTTAAAGCTATAAAAAAATATATTTAAACAAATTGGTATTTAACTAAAAAATAAACTAAAAATAAAAAATAATTAAAAATCTAAATAAAGCAAAAAATTAGGGGCTGTTTAGTAATAATAAAATTATTTCATAATTTTTTAAATTTTCAGTTATAAATTGTTTCTATTTCAACAAAAAAAAAAAAAACTTTAAAATTAAGAAAGCAACTGCGATAAAATCGTTAAAAAAGTATTTTGTTTTAAAATTAATTTTCTTTACAAAACAAACGAAATAAAAAAAATGGAACTTAAACTAAAGACAATTTTTGGCTAAGACAACAAAAATTTATAAAGTGAAATTTTTTAATAAAAAAAAAAAACTTCTGGAAAGACTGAAACAAAATTATTAATGTATTTAAAACAAAAATATTATATTAAAAACAAAATTTAAAAAAGGCTTGGTATTAAAATGATTTTCAAGGAAAGCAGGAAGATATTTTTTTGTTTATGTTTTTGGAGTTTGAAAAATAATTTTGTTTAATAAAAAAATATTAGTTTGAAAAAGTTAAAAAAAGAAGAAAAAATTAAAAATAAAACTCTGTAAAAGAAATCTAATTTAAAAAGGTTTCCTCTTATTTGCATATCAGAAACCACAAAAGAACAAATATAAACAGAAACAAAATGTTAAATTAATTAAAAAATTATTATAATAAAAAAATATATTTAAAAAACCAAAAAATTAGTTATAAAAAAATATGAACAAATAAATTAATAGAAATTGAAAAAATATATTCAAAAATATTAAAAAGAAAATATTAACGAAAACAACAATTTTTTTCTTCTCTTTATGTGTGTGTGCGTAGTTTATAGTTTAAAATTTAATAAAAAGAAAGAAAGAATAAATTATATAATCCATTAAACAACTGAAAATAATAACACAAATTAAATGCAATTACCAAAAAAATTCAAAGAAATTGGCTTAAATTATAGAAAAGAAAAAAAAAAATATATATAAAAATTTAATAAAAATAAAAAACAAATTAATCCCCAAATAAATATTAAAAAAATAAAACAAGTAGTATTTTGAAATTTCAAGACAAAAAAATATTGAAAATAAAAAAAAGAAATAAGCAATAATTCACTACGTTTAACAAAAAAATTTCAAAAAAAATATTTAAAGCAATCACTTAAAATTATTAATTAATTAAAAATAATAAAATTAAACCAAATTATTTTCTTTGAAAAAAATTATTAAAATTTAAATTTGAAATAATTTAAAAATAATGTTTGGCTCCTAAAATTAATTAAGTTTTTTTTTGTCTTTTTATTACTATTTAATTATAATAATTTAATTTTAATTTCTCTCTACCCCCTAAAAAAGACAAACGTCTCTTTTTTTTAAAAAAAAGAATAAATCATAATTTAAGTAATAAATATTTCAATATAAATTAGCATTAAAATGCTATATGGTAAAAAGAAAAAAATCTTAATTATTGCAACAAATAAAATAAATATATTATGAAAAGAAAAAAAAAACAACAAAAAAAATTATGAAAAAAAACAAAACAAATATATTAAAACTCATCATATGTGTGTTTCATTTAAAATATAACAAAAAAATAAAAATATAAAGATTATAATAAATATTAAATTATAAATAAAATTTCTCTCCGTGCAATTTCAAAATAAATGGCAATAATGGTTTTATTTTTAAACTGGGCAATACCTCAACAAAGGTAAGAGAATTAGCTGCTGAAATAATTGACAACATAGTGAGGACTCAAACCAACTGCTTTAATAATAACAGTTGGAGTAAAAGGTACGAACAAAAAACAGGGTGTTACATATAATAAAGAAGTAAATTTTAAAAATCAATTTTAGAAAACAACTTGTTATAATAATCGAAAAATAAATAAATTAAAATCATTTGTAGTTTCTTAAATAAGGCTGAAATCAACAAAATAACGTTTATCATTGATCACTAGGAATTTTCAATAAAAATCGATATTTCGGTACAAAATCATAAGAAAACTAAAAAGGCTCAAATCGACAAAATAACTTTTATCTGTGAAGAAAACTAAAATCGCTTGTAGTTTCTTAAATAAGGCTCAAATCGGCAAAATAACGTTTATCTGTGATCACTTTGAACTAAAAATCGATATTTTCATATAAAATCATAAGAAAACTAAAACCGCTTGTAGTTTCTTAAATAAGGCTCAAATCGACAAAATAACGTTTATCTGTGATCACTTGGAATTTTCACTAAAAATCGACATTTTCATACAAAATCATAAGAAAACTAAAATCGCCTGTAGTTTCTTAAATAAGGCTCAAATCGACAAAATAACGTTTATCTGTGATCACTTGGAATTTTCACTAAAAATCTATATTTTCATATAAAATCATAAGAAAACTAAAATCGCCTGTAGTTTCTTAAATAAGGCTCAAATCGACAAAATAACGTTTATCTGTGATCACTTGGAATTTTCACTAAAAATCGATATTTTCATATAAAATCAAAAGAAAACTAAAATCGCCTGTAGTTTCTTAAATAAGGCTCAAATCGACAAAATAACGTTTATCTGTGATCACTTGGAATTTTCACTAAAAATCTATATTTTCATATAAAATCATAAGAAAACTAAAATCGGCTGTAGTTTCTTAAATAAGGCTCAAATCGACAAAATAACGTTTATCTGTAATCACTTGGAATTTTCACTAAAAATCAATATTTTGATAAAAAAAAAAATAACAAGAAAACTAAAATCGCTTGTAGTTTCTTAAATAAGGCTCAAATCGACAAAATAACGTTTATATGTGATCACTTTGAACTAAAAATCGATATTTTCATATAAAATCATAAGAAAACTAAAATCGCCTGTAGTTTCTTAAATAAGGCTCAAATCGACAAAATAACGTTTATCTGTGATCACTTGGAATTTTCACTAAAAATCTATATTTTGATAAAAAAAAATAACAAGAAAACTAAAATCGCTTGTAGTTTCTTAAATAAGGCTCAAATCGACAAAATAACGTTTATCTGTGATCACTTGGAATTTTCACTAAAAATCGATATTTTCATATAAAATCAAAAGAAAACTAAAATCGCCTGTAGTTTCTTAAATAAGGCTCAAATCGACAAAATAACGTTTATCTGTGATCACTTGGAATTTTCACTAAAAATCTATATTTTCATATAAAATCATAAGAAAACTAAAATCGGCTGTAGTTTCTTAAATAAGGCTCAAATCGACAAAATAACGTTTATCTGTAATCACTTGGAATTTTCACTAAAAATCAATATTTTGATAAAAAAAAAAATAACAAGAAAACTAAAATCGCTTGTAGTTTCTTAAATAAGGCTCAAATCGACAAAATAACTTTTATCTGTGATCACTTTGAACTAAAAATCGATATTTTCATATAAAATCGTAAGAAAACTAAAATCGCCTGTAGTTTCTTAAATAAGGCTCAAATCGACAAAATAACGTTTATCTGTGATCACTTGGAATTTTCACTAAAAATCAATATTTTGATAAAAAAAAAATAACAAGAAAACTAAAATCGCTTGTAGTTTCTTAAATAAGGCTCAAATCGACAAAATAACGTTTATCTGTGATCACTTGGAATTTTCAATAAAAATCGATATTTTCATATAAAATCAAAAGAAAACTAAAATCGCCTGTAGTTTCTTAAATAAGGCTCAAATCGACAAAATAACGTTTATCTGTGATCACTTGGAATTTTCACTGAAAATCGATATTTTCAAATAAAATCATAAGAAAACTAAAATCGCCTGTAGTTTCTTAAATAAGGCTCAAATCGACAAAATAACGTTTATCTGTGATCACTTGGAATTTTCACTAAAAATCTATATTTTCATATAAAATCATAAGAAAACTAAAATCGCCTGTAGTTTCTTAAATAAGGCTCAAATCGACAAAATAACGTTTATCTGTGATCACTTTGAACTAAAAATCGATATTTTCATATAAAATCATAAGAAAACTAAAACCGCCTGTAGTTTCTTAAATAAGGCTCAAATCGACAAAATAACGTTTATCTGTGATCACTTGGAATTTTCACTAAAAATCGATATTTTCATACAAAGTCATAAGAAAACTAAAATCGCCTGTAGTTTCTTAAATAAGGCTCAAATCGACAAAATAACGTTTATCTGTGATCTCTTGGAATTTTCACTAAAAATCGATATTTTCATATAAAATCATAAAAAAACTAAAATCGCTTGTAGTTTCTTAAATAAGGCTCAAATCGACAAAATAACGTTTATCTGTGATCACTTGGAATTTTCACTAAAAATCGATATTTTCATATAAAATCAAAAGAAAACTAAAACCGCTTGTAGTTTCTTAAATAAGGCTCAAATCGGCAAAATAACGTTTATCTGTGATCACTTTGAACTAAAAATCGATATTTACATATAAAATCATAAGAAAACTAAAACCGCTTGTAGTTTCTTAAATAAGGCTCAAATCGACAAAATAACGTTTATCTGTGATCACTTTGAACTAAAAATCGATATTTTCATATAAAATCATAAAAAAACTAAAATCGCTTGTAGTTTCTTAAATAAGGCTCAAATCGGCAAAATAACGTTTATCTGTGATCACTTTGAACTAAAAATCGATATTTTCATATAAAATCATAAGAAAAGTAAAACCGCTTGTAGTTTCTTAAATAAGGCTCAAATCGACAAAATAACGTTTATCTGTGATCACTTGGAATTTTCACTAAAAATCTATATTTTCATATAAAATCATAAGAAAACTAAAATCGCTTGTAGTTTCTTAAATAAGGCTCAAATCGACAAAATAACGTTTATCTGTGATCACTTGGAATTTTCACTAAAAATCGATATTTTCATATAAAATCATAAGAAAACTAAAATCGCTTGTAGTTTCTTAAATAAGGCTCAAATCGACAAAATAACGTTTATCTGTGATCACTTGGAATTTACACTAAAAGTCGATATTTTCATACAAAATCATAAGAAAACTAAAATCGCCTGTAGTTTCTTAAATAAGGCTCAAATCGACAAAATAACGTTTATCTGTGATCACTTGGAATTTTCAATAAAAATCGATATTTTCATATAAAATCAAAAGAAAACTAAAATCGCCTGTAGTTTCTTAAATAAGGCTCAAATCGACAAAATAACGTTTATCTGTGATCACTTTGAACTAAAAATCGATATTTTCATATAAAATCATAAGAAAACTAAAACCGCCTGTAGTTTCTTAAATAAGGCTCAAATCGACAAAATAACGTTTATCTGTGATCACTTGGAATTTTCACTAAAAATCGATATTTTCATACAAAGTCATAAGAAAACTAAAATCGCCTGTAGTTTCTTAAATAAGGCTCAAATCGACAAAATAACGTTTATCTGTGATCTCTTGGAATTTTCACTAAAAATCGATATTTTCATATAAAATCATAAAAAAACTAAAATCGCTTGTAGTTTCTTAAATAAGGCTCAAATCGACAAAATAACGTTTATCTGTGATCACTTGGAATTTTCACTAAAAATCGATATTTTCATATAAAATCAAAAGAAAACTAAAACCGCTTGTAGTTTCTTAAATAAGGCTCAAATCGGCAAAATAACGTTTATCTGTGATCACTTTGAACTAAAAATCGATATTTACATATAAAATCATAAGAAAACTAAAACCGCTTGTAGTTTCTTAAATAAGGCTCAAATCGACAAAATAACGTTTATCTGTGATCACTTTGAACTAAAAATCGATATTTTCATATAAAATCATAAAAAAACTAAAATCGCTTGTAGTTTCTTAAATAAGGCTCAAATCGGCAAAATAACGTTTATCTGTGATCACTTTGAACTAAAAATCGATATTTTCATATAAAATCATAAGAAAAGTAAAACCGCTTGTAGTTTCTTAAATAAGGCTCAAATCGACAAAATAACGTTTATCTGTGATCACTTGGAATTTTCACTAAAAATCTATATTTTCATATAAAATCATAAGAAAACTAAAATCGCTTGTAGTTTCTTAAATAAGGCTCAAATCGACAAAATAACGTTTATCTGTGATCACTTGGAATTTTCACTAAAAATCGATATTTTCATATAAAATCATAAGAAAACTAAAATCGCTTGTAGTTTCTTAAATAAGGCTCAAATCGACAAAATAACGTTTATCTGTGATCACTTGGAATTTACACTAAAAGTCGATATTTTCATACAAAATCATAAGAAAACTAAAATCGCCTGTAGTTTCTTAAATAAGGCTCAAATCGACAAAATAACGTTTATCTGTGATCACTTGGAATTTTCACTAAAAATCTATATTTTCATATAAAATCTAAAAAAACTAAAATCGCTTGTAGTTTCTTAAATAAGGCTCAAATCGACAAAATAACGTTTATCTGTGATCACTTGGAATTTACACTAAAAGTCGATATTTTCATACAAAATCATAAGAAAACTAAAATCGCCTGTAGTTTCTTAAATAAGGCTCAAATCGACAAAATAACGTTTATCTGTGATCACTTGGAATTTTCACTAAAAATCTATATTTTCATATAAAATCATAAGAAAACTAAAATCGCCTGTAGTTTCTTAAATAAGGCTCAAATCGACAAAATAACGTTTATTTGTGATCACTTGGAATTTTCATTAAAAATCAATATTTTCATATAAAATCATAAGAAAACTAAAATCGCTTGTAGTTTCTTAAATAAGGCTCAAATCGACAAAATAACGTTTATCTGTGATCACTTGGAATTTTCACTAAAAATCGATATTTTCATATAAAATCAAAAGAAAACTAAAACCGCTTGTAGTTTCTTAAATAAGGCTCAAATCGGCAAAATAACGTTTATCTGTGATCACTTTGAACTAAAAATCGATATTTACATATAAAATCATAAGAAAACTAAAACCGCTTGTAGTTTCTTAAATAAGGCTCAAATCGACAAAATAACGTTTATCTGTGATCACTTTGAACTAAAAATCGATATTTTCATATAAAATCATAAAAAAACTAAAATCGCTTGTAGTTTCTTAAATAAGGCTCAAATCGGCAAAATAACGTTTATCTGTGATCACTTTGAACTAAAAATCGATATTTTCATATAAAATCATAAGAAAAGTAAAACCGCTTGTAGTTTCTTAAATAAGGCTCAAATCGACAAAATAACGTTTATCTGTGATCACTTGGAATTTTCACTAAAAATCAATATTTTGATAAAAAAAAAAATAACAAGAAAACTAAAATCGCTTGTAGTTTCTTAAATAAGGCTCAAATCGACAAAATAACGTTTATCTGTGATCACTTGGAATTTTCAATAAAAATCGATATTTTCATATAAAATCAAAAGAAAACTAAAATCGCCTGTAGTTTCTTAAATAAGGCTCAAATCGACAAAATAACGTTTATCTGTGATCACTTTGAACTAAAAATCGATATTTTCATATAAAATCATAAGAAAACTAAAACCGCCTGTAGTTTCTTAAATAAGGCTCAAATCGACAAAATAACGTTTATCTGTGATCACTTGGAATTTTCACTAAAAATCGATATTTTCATACAAAGTCATAAGAAAACTAAAATCGCCTGTAGTTTCTTAAATAAGGCTCAAATCGACAAAATAACGTTTATCTGTGATCTCTTGGAATTTTCACTAAAAATCGATATTTTCATATAAAATCATAAAAAAACTAAAATCGCTTGTAGTTTCTTAAATAAGGCTCAAATCGACAAAATAACGTTTATCTGTGATCACTTGGAATTTTCACTAAAAATCGATATTTTCATATAAAATCAAAAGAAAACTAAAACCGCTTGTAGTTTCTTAAATAAGGCTCAAATCGGCAAAATAACGTTTATCTGTGATCACTTTGAACTAAAAATCGATATTTACATATAAAATCATAAGAAAACTAAAACCGCTTGTAGTTTCTTAAATAAGGCTCAAATCGACAAAATAACGTTTATCTGTGATCACTTTGAACTAAAAATCGATATTTTCATATAAAATCATAAAAAAACTAAAATCGCTTGTAGTTTCTTAAATAAGGCTCAAATCGGCAAAATAACGTTTATCTGTGATCACTTTGAACTAAAAATCGATATTTTCATATAAAATCATAAGAAAAGTAAAACCGCTTGTAGTTTCTTAAATAAGGCTCAAATCGACAAAATAACGTTTATCTGTGATCACTTGGAATTTTCACTAAAAATCTATATTTTCATATAAAATCATAAGAAAACTAAAATCGCTTGTAGTTTCTTAAATAAGGCTCAAATCGACAAAATAACGTTTATCTGTGATCACTTGGAATTTTCACTAAAAATCGATATTTTCATATAAAATCATAAGAAAACTAAAATCGCTTGTAGTTTCTTAAATAAGGCTCAAATCGACAAAATAACGTTTATCTGTGATCACTTGGAATTTACACTAAAAGTCGATATTTTCATACAAAATCATAAGAAAACTAAAATCGCCTGTAGTTTCTTAAATAAGGCTCAAATCGACAAAATAACGTTTATCTGTGATCACTTGGAATTTTCACTAAAAATCTATATTTTCATATAAAATCTAAAAAAACTAAAATCGCTTGTAGTTTCTTAAATAAGGCTCAAATCGACAAAATAACGTTTATCTGTGATCACTTGGAATTTACACTAAAAGTCGATATTTTCATACAAAATCATAAGAAAACTAAAATCGCCTGTAGTTTCTTAAATAAGGCTCAAATCGACAAAATAACGTTTATCTGTGATCACTTGGAATTTTCACTAAAAATCTATATTTTCATATAAAATCATAAGAAAACTAAAATCGCCTGTAGTTTCTTAAATAAGGCTCAAATCGACAAAATAACGTTTATTTGTGATCACTTGGAATTTTCATTAAAAATCAATATTTTCATATAAAATCATAAGAAAACTAAAATCGCTTGTAGTTTCTTAAATAAGGCTCAAATCGACAAAATAACGTTTATCTGTGATCACTTGGAATTTTCACTAAAAATCGATATTTTCATATAAAATCAAAAGAAAACTAAAACCGCTTGTAGTTTCTTAAATAAGGCTCAAATCGGCAAAATAACGTTTATCTGTGATCACTTTGAACTAAAAATCGATATTTACATATAAAATCATAAGAAAACTAAAATCGCTTGTAGTTTCTTAAATAAGGCTCAAATCGACAAAATAACGTTTATCTGTGATCACTTTGAACTAAAAATCGATATTTTCATATAAAATCATAAAAAAACTAAAATCGCTTGTAGTTTCTTAAATAAGGCTCAAATCGGCAAAATAACGTTTATCTGTGATCACTTTGAACTAAAAATCGATATTTTCATATAAAATCATAAAAAAACTAAAATCGCTTGTAGTTTCTTAAATAAGGCTCAAATCGACAAAATAACGTTTATCTGTGATCACTTGGAATTTTCACTAAAAATCGATATTTTCATATAAAATCAAAAGAAAACTAAAACCGCTTGTAGTTTCTTAAATAAGGCTCAAATCGGCAAAATAACGTTTATCTGTGATCACTTTGAACTAAAAATCGATATTTACATATAAAATCATAAGAAAACTAAAATCGCTTGTAGTTTCTTAAATAAGGCTCAAATCGACAAAATAACGTTTATCTGTGATCACTTTGAACTAAAAATCGATATTTTCATATAAAATCATAAAAAAACTAAAATCGCTTGTAGTTTCTTAAATAAGGCTCAAATCGGCAAAATAACGTTTATCTGTGATCACTTTGAACTAAAAATCGATATTTTCATATAAAATCATAAGAAAAGTAAAACCGCTTGTAGTTTCTTAAATAAGGCTCAAATCGACAAAATAACGTTTATCTGTGATCACTTGGAATTTTCACTAAAAATCTATATTTTCATATAAAATCATAAGAAAACTAAAATCGCCTGTAGTTTCTTAAATAAGGCTCAAATCGACAAAATAACGTTTATCTGTGATCACTTGGAATTTTCACTAAAAATCTACAGTGGTGGCCACGAATTTAAGACACGACATTTCACTTATATATTTCTGATAATTTTTACATCTTATCGAACAAATTTTAGATCCATGTTATTTTTTAAAGATCCTAGTAATGTTATGAAAAAAAATCAACAATAGTTTGTTACCTATATTTAGTTTCCAATTTTTATTTACATATTATACAGATTAATACAAGTTTAAGCCTGGTCATGAATTTAGGACATAGGCAAAATAAAAGTTAATTCACAAAAGTAAAGCTCAGCTTCATAAAACAATATTAGTATTTGGTGGGAAATCCTTTATTTTGAATCACAGCAGCGCATCTCCTGGGTAAACTTTCAACTAAGGCCATACAGCGCTCCTTTGGAATGGCATACCAAGCCTTTTGAATTTCTTCCCATAAATCAGTCAAATTTTTTGGCTTTACTGCTCGTACATGCTCCTCAACATCATTCCACAAGTTCTCAATTGGATTGAGATCCGGGGATTGAGCTGGCCATTTCAGAACTGTGATATTATTTTCCTCTAAGCAACTCTTCACTAGGCGTGAAGTGTGCTTAGGGTCATTATCATGCCTAAATTTCCACATTAGAGGCATGTTGTCTTCAGCGAATGGTATCATGATGCTTGTCAGTATGTTTTTGTAAATATGCTGGTCCATTTTATTGATAATCTTCTGAATGGGACCTACACCATGCCAGGAAAATACTGCCCACACCATGACATTTCCACCACCATGCTTAACCGTTTTAAGGGTGTACTTTGGGTGATGCTCCAGGTTTGGAGGACGCCATACGTACTGTTTTCCATCAGAACCAAAGCGACAAAACTTCGACTCGTCGCTCCAAAGTATATTTTTCCAAAATGTCATCGGCTTATTGAGATTTTCTCTTGAAAACGCTAGTCGGGATTTAATATTTTTTTTTGACACAAGTGGTTTACGTTGTGCAATACACCCACGTAAGTTCTTCTCATTCAGACGTCTTCTTATTGTCCTGGACGATATATTAATACCAAAATCCGATGAAATCTCATTTTTAATTTTACTTGAGCTCTTGAAAGGATCTTTAGCAGCTGATTTATAAATTAAGCTATCCTCCCTGGGTGTAGTTTTTCGGGCTCTAGGGTGCTGTTTGACATTTTTGGTAGTGCCATGTTGCTTGATGTGTTCCAGTGCATTGTAAATCTTGGATCTGGAACATTTTAGTAGCTTGGAAATTTCCATTACTGTTTTTCCATCAGTATTCATCTGGCCATTTCTAACTAAATATTTTGATGTATTCTAACATTAAATGGAATAAAACATTCATTACTTACCTTTTAGCTTCAAAAAACACCAAAAAATCACTTAAAAACCAAATATTTCTTATATGTTTTAAATTCGTGACCAGCTTCAAAAGCACGTTTTTACGAAAATATAATAAAAACAGCAACAAAATGTATACACAAACAAAACCAAATAACGGTAATTGATCTTAACATTACAGGGTACACTGAAAAATTAACAAAATCTAATTTTATATTGCAGGGTTGTAATAATTATCACAACTTAATTCGTTACATGTCGTGTCTTAAATTCGTGGCCACCACTGTATATTTTCATATAAAATCATAAGAAAACTAAAATCGCTTGTAGTTTCTTAAATAAGGCTCAAATCGACAAAATAACGTTTATCTGTGATCACTTGGAATTTACACTAAAAGTCGATATTTTCATACAAAATCATAAGAAAAGTAAAACCGCTTGTAGTTTCTTAAATAAGGCTCAAATCGACAAAATAACGTTTATCTGTGATCACTTGGAATTTTCACTAAAAATCTATATTTTCATATAAAATCATAAGAAAACTAAAATCGCCTGTAGTTTCTTAAATAAGGCTCAAATCGACAAAATAACGTTTATCTGTGATCACTTGGAATTTTCACTAAAAATCTATATTTTCATATAAAATCATAAGAAAACTAAAATCGCTTGTAGTTTCTTAAATAAGGCTCAAATCGACAAAATAACGTTTATCTGTGATCACTTGGAATTTACACTAAAAGTCGATATTTTCATACAAAATCATAAGAAAACTAAAATCGCCTGTAGTTTCTTAAATAAGGCTCAAATCGACAAAATAACGTTTATCTGTGATCACTTGGAATTTTCACTAAAAATCTATATTTTCATATAAAATCTAAAAAAACTAAAATCGCTTGTAGTTTCTTAAATAAGGCTCAAATCGACAAAATAACGTTTATCTGTGATCACTTGGAATTTACACTAAAAGTCGATATTTTCATACAAAATCATAAGAAAACTAAAATCGCCTGTAGTTTCTTAAATAAGGCTCAAATCGACAAAATAACGTTTATCTGTGATCACTTGGAATTTTCACTAAAAATCTATATTTTCATATAAAATCTAAAAAAACTAAAATCGCTTGTAGTTTCTTAAATAAGGCTCAAATCGACAAAATAACGTTTATCTGTGATCACTCTGAATTTACACTAAAAGTCGATATTTTCATACAAAATCATAAGAAAACTAAAATCGCCTGTAGTTTCTTAAATAAGGCTCAAATCGACAAAATAACGTTTATCTGTGATCACTTGGAATTTTCACTAAAAATCTATATTTTCATATAAAATCATAAGAAAACTAAAATCGCCTGTAGTTTCTTAAATAAGGCTCAAATCGACAAAATAACGTTTATCTGTGATCACTTGGAATTTTCACTAAAAATCAATATTTTGATAAAAAAAAAATAACAAGAAAACTAAAATCGCTTGTAGTTTCTTAAATAAGGCTCAAATCGACAAAATAACGTTTATCTGTGATCACTTGGAATTTTTATTAAAAATCGATATTTTCATATAAAATCTAAAAAAACTAAAATCGCTTGTAGTTTCTTAAATAAGGCTCAAATCGACAAAATAACGTTTATCTGTGATCACTTGGAATTTACACTAAAAGTCGATATTTTCATACAAAATCATAAGAAAACTAAAATCGCCTGTAGTTTCTTAAATAAGGCTCAAATCGACAAAATAACGTTTATCTGTGATCACTTGGAATTTTCACTAAAAATCGATATTTTCATATAAAATTAAAAGAAAACTAAAATCGCTTGTTGTTTCTTAAATAAGGCTCAAATCGACAAAATAACGTTTATCTGTGATCACTTGGAATTTTCACTAAAAATCGATATTTTCATATAAAATTAAAAGAAAACTAAAATCGCTTGTTGTTTCTTAAATAAGGCTCAAATCGACAAAATAACGTTTATCTGTGATCACTTGGAATTTTCACTAAAAATCGATATTTTCATATAAAATCAAAAGAAAACTAAAATCGCCTGTAGTTTCTTAAATAAAGCTCAAATCGACAAAATAACGTTTATCTGTGATCACTTGGAATTTTCACTAAAAATCGATATTTTCATACAAAATCATAAGAAAACTAAAATCGCCTGTAGTTTCTTAAATAAGGCTCAAATCGACAAAATAACGTTTATCTGTGATCACTTGGAATTTTCACTAAAAATCGATATTTTCATATAAAATCATAAAAAAACTAAAATCGCCTGTAGTTTCTTAAATAAGGCTCAAATCGGCAAAATAACGTTTATCTGTGATCACTTGGAATTTTCACTAAAAATCGATATTTTCATATAAAATTAAAAGAAAACTAAAATCGCTTGTTGTTTCTTAAATAAGGCTCAAATCGACAAAATAACGTTTATCTGTGATCACTTGGAATTTTCACTAAAAATCGATATTTTCATATAAAATCATAAAAAAACTAAAATCGCCTGTAGTTTCTTAAATAAGGCTCAAATCGGCAAAATAACGTTTATCTGTGATCACTTTGAACTAAAAATCGATATTTTCATATAAAATCATAAGAAAACTAAAATCGCTTGTAGTTTCTTAAATAAGGCTCAAATCGACAAAATAACGTTTATCTGTGATCACTTGGAATTTTCACTAAAAATCGATATTTTCATATAAAATTAAAAGAAAACTAAAATCGCTTGTTGTTTCTTAAATAAGGCTCAAATCGACAAAATAACGTTTATCTGTGATCACTTGGAATTTTCACTAAAAATCGATATTTTCATATAAAATCAAAAGAAAACTAAAATCGCCTGTAGTTTCTTAAATAAAGCTCAAATCGACAAAATAACGTTTATCTGTGATCACTTGGAATTTACACTGAAAATCGATATTTTCAAATAAAATCATAAGAAAACTAAAATCGCTTGTGGTTTCTTAAAGAAGGCTCAAATCGACAAAATAACGTTTATCTGTGATCACTTGGAATTTTCACTAAAAATCGATATTTTCATATAAAATTAAAAGAAAACTAAAATCGCTTGTTGTTTCTTAAATAAGGCTCAAATCGACAAAATAACGTTTATCTGTGATCACTTGGAATTTTCACTAAAAATCGATATTTTCATATAAAATCAAAAGAAAACTAAAATCGCCTGTAGTTTCTTAAATAAAGCTCAAATCGACAAAATAACGTTTATCTGTGATCACTTGGAATTTTCACTAAAAATCGATATTTTCATACAAAATCATAAGAAAACTAAAATCGCCTGTAGTTTCTTAAATAAGGCTCAAATCGACAAAATAACGTTTATCTGTGATCACTTGGAATTTTCACTAAAAATCGATATTTTCATATAAAATCATAAAAAAACTAAAATCGCCTGTAGTTTCTTAAATAAGGCTCAAATCGGCAAAATAACGTTTATCTGTGATCACTTGGAATTTTCACTAAAAATCGATATTTTCATATAAAATCATAAGAAAACTAAAATCGCTTGTAGTTTCTTAAATAAGGCTCAAATCGACAAAATAACGTTTATCTGTGATCACTTGGAATTTACACTGAAAATCGATATTTTCAAATAAAATCATAAGAAAACTAAAATCGCTTGTGGTTTCTTAAAGAAGGCTCAAATCGACAAAATAACGTTTATCTGTGATCACTTGGAATTTTCACTAAAAATCGATATTTTCATACAAAATCAAAAGAAAACTAAAATCGCCTGTAGTTTCTTAAATAAGGCTCAAATCGACAAAATAACGTTTATCTGTGATCACTTGGCATTTTCACTAAAAATCAATATTTTGATAAAAAAAAATAACAAGAAAACTAAAATCGCTTGTAGTTTCTTAAATAAGGCTCAAATCGACAAAATAACGTTTATCTGTGATCACTTGGAATTTTCACTAAAAATCGATATTTTCATATAAAATCAAAAGAAAACTAAAATCGCCTGTAGTTTCTTAAATAAGGCTCAAATCGACAAAATAACGTTTATCTGTGATCACTTGGCATTTTCACTAAAAATCAATATTTTGATAAAAAAAAATAACAAGAAAACTAAAAATCGCTTGTAGTTTCTTAAATAAGGCTCAAATCGACAAAATAACGTTTTATCTGTGATCACTTGGAATTTTCACTAAAAATCGATATTTTCATATAAAATCAAAAGAAAACTAAAATCGCCTGTAGTTTCTTAAATAAGGCTCAAATCGACAAAATAACGTTTATCTGTGATCACTTGGAATTTTCACTAAAAATCGATATTTTCATATCAAATCATAAGAAAACTAAAATCGCTTGTAGTTTCTTAAATAAGGCTCAAATCCACATAATAACGTTTATTTGTGATCACTTGGAATTTTCACTAAAAATCGATATTTTCATATAAAATCGTAAGAAAACTAAAATCGCCTGTAGTTTCTTAAATAAGGCTCAAATCGACAAAATAACGTTTATTTGTGATCACTTGGAATTTTCATTAAAAATCAATATTTTCATATAAAATCATAAGAAAACTAAAATCGCTTGTAGTTTCTTAAATAAGGCTCAAATCCACATAATAACGTTTATTTGTGATCACTTGGAATTTTTATTAAAAATCGATATTTTCATATAAAATCGTAAGAAAACTAAAATCGCCTGTAGTTTCTTAATAAGGCTCAAATCGACAAAATAACGTTTATCTGTGATCACTTGGAATTTTCATTAAAAATCAATATTTTCATATAAAATCATAAGAAAACTAAAATCGCTTGTAGTTTCTTAATAAGGCTCAAATCCACATAATAACGTTTATTTGTGATCACTTGGAATTTTTATTAAAAATCGATATTTTCATATAAAATCGTAAGAAAACTAAAATCGCCTGTAGTTTCTTAAATAAGGCTCAAATCGACAAAAGAACGTTTATCTGTGATCACTTGGAATTTTCATTAAAAATCAATATTTTCATATAAAATCATAAGAAAACTAAAATCGCTTGTAGTTTCTTAAATAAGGCTCAAATCCACATAATAACGTTTATTTGTGATCACTTGGAATTTTCACTAAAAATCGATATTTTCATATAAAATCGTAAGAAAACTAAAATCGCCTGTAGTTTCTTAAATAAGGCTCAAATCGACAAAATAACGTTTATCTGTGATCACTTGGAATTTTCATTAAAAATCAATATTTTCATATAAAATCATAAGAAAACTAAAATCGCTTGTAGTTTCTTAAATAAGGCTCAAATCCACATAATAACGTTTATTTGTGATCACTTGGAATTTTCACTAAAAATCGATATTTTCATATAAAATCGTAAGAAAACTAAAATCGCCTGTAGTTTCTTAAATAAGGCTCAAATCGACAAAATAACGTTTATCTGTGATCACTTGGAATTTTTATTAAAAATCGATATTTTCATATAAAATCGTAAGAAAACTAAACTCGCTTGTAGTTTCTTAAATAAGGCTCAAATCCACATAATAACGTTTATTTGTGATCACTTGGAATTTTCACTAAAAATCGATATTTTCATATAAAATCATAAGAACACTAAAATCGCCTGTAGTTTCCTAAATAAGGCTCAAATCGACAAAATAACGTTTATCTGTGATTACTTGGAATTTTCACTAAAAATCGATATTTTCATATAAAATCATAAGAAATCTAAAATCGCCTGTAGTTTCTTAAATAAGGCTCAAATCGACAAAATAACGTTTATCTGTGATTACTTGGAATTTTCACTAAAAATCGATATTTTCATATAAAATCATAAGAAATCTAAAATCGCCTGTAGTTTCTTAAATAAGGCTCAAATCGACAAAATAACGTTTATCTGTGATCACTTGGAATTTACACTGAAAA
The DNA here is from genome assembly GCA_951394005.1 of Protophormia terraenovae. Taxonomy (NCBI): domain Eukaryota; kingdom Metazoa; phylum Arthropoda; class Insecta; order Diptera; family Calliphoridae; genus Protophormia; species Protophormia terraenovae. Next base: position 7,228,790 of record OX596074.1, on the reverse strand, counting down.
TCGATATTTTCAAATAAAATCATAAGAAAACTAAAATCTCTTGTAGTTTCTTAAATAAGGCTCAAATCGACAAAATAACGTTTATCTGTGATCACTTGGAATTTTCATTAAAAATCAATATTTTCATATAAAATCATAAGAAAACTAAAATCGCTTGTAGTTTCTTAAATAAGGCTCAAATCCACATAATAACGTTTATTTGTGATCACTTGGAATTTTCACTAAAAATCGATATTTTCATATAAAATCGTAAGAAAACTAAAATCGCCTGTAGTTTCTTAAATAAGGCTCAAATCGACAAAATAACGTTTATCTGTGATCACTTGGAATTTTTATTAAAAATCGATATTTTCATATAAAATCGTAAGAAAACTAAACTCGCTTGTAGTTTCTTAAATAAGGCTCAAATCCACATAATAACGTTTATTTGTGATCACTTGGAATTTTCACTAAAAATCGATATTTTCATATAAAATCATAAGAACACTAAAATCGCCTGTAGTTTCCTAAATAAGGCTCAAATCGACAAAATAACGTTTATCTGTGATTACTTGGAATTTTCACTAAAAATCGATATTTTCATATAAAATCATAAGAAATCTAAAATCGCCTGTAGTTTCTTAAATAAGGCTCAAATCGACAAAATAACGTTTATCTGTGATTACTTGGAATTTTCACTAAAAATCGATATTTTCATATAAAATCATAAGAAATCTAAAATCGCCTGTAGTTTCTTAAATAAGGCTCAAATCGACAAAATAACGTTTATCTGTGATCACTTGGAATTTACACTGAAAATCGATATTTTCAAATAAAATCATAAGAAAACTAAAATCTCTTGTAGTTTCTTAAATAAGGCTCAAATCGACAAAATAACGTTTATCTGTGATCACTTGGAATTTTCATTAAAAATCAATATTTTCATATAAAATCATAAGAAAACTAAAATCGCTTGTAGTTTCTTAAATAAGGCTCAAATCCACATAATAACGTTTATTTGTGATCACTTGGAATTTTCACTAAAAATCGATATTTTCATATAAAATCGTAAGAAAACTAAAATCGCCTGTAGTTTCTTAAATAAGGCTCAAATCGACAAAATAACGTTTATCTGTGATCACTTGGAATTTTTATTAAAAATCGATATTTTCATATAAAATCGTAAGAAAACTAAACTCGCTTGTAGTTTCTTAAATAAGGCTCAAATCCACATAATAACGTTTATTTGTGATCACTTGGAATTTTCACTAAAAATCGATATTTTCATATAAAATCATAAGAACACTAAAATCGCCTGTAGTTTCTTAAATAAGGCTCAAATCGACAAAATAACGTTTATCTGTGATCACTTGGAATTTTCACTAAAAATCGATATTTTGATATAAAATCATAAGAAAACTAAAATCGCCTGTAGTTTCTTAAATAAGGCTCAAATCGACAAAATAACGTTTATCTGTGATCACTTGGAATTTTCACTAAAAATCGATATTTTCATACAAAGTCATAAGAAAACTAAAATCGCCTGTAGTTTCTTAAAGAAGGCTCAAATCGACAAAATAACGTTTATCTGTGATCACTTGGAATTTTTATTAAAAATCGATATTTTCATATAAAATCGTAAGAAAACTAAACTCGCTTGTAGTTTCTTAAATAAGGCTCAAATCCACATAATAACGTTTATTTGTGATCACTTGGAATTTTCACTAAAAATCGATATTTTCATATAAAATCATAAGAAATCTAAAATCGCCTGTAGTTTCTTAAAGAAGGCTCAAATCGACAAAATAACGTTTATCTGTGATCACTTGGAATTTTCACTAAAAATCGATATTTTGATATAAAATCATAAGAAAACTAAAATCGCCTGTAGTTTCTTAAATAAGGCTCAAATCGACAAAATAACGTTTATCTGTGATCACTTGGAATTTTTATTAAAAATCGATATTTTCATATAAAATCGTAAGAAAACTAAACTCGCTTGTAGTTTCTTAAATAAGGCTCAAATCCACATAATAACGTTTATTTGTGATCACTTGGAATTTTCACTAAAAATCGATATTTTCATATAAAATCATAAGAAATCTAAAATCGCCTGTAGTTTCTTAAAGAAGGCTCAAATCGACAAAATAACGTTTATCTGTGATCACTTGGAATTTTCACTAAAAATCGATATTTTGATATAAAATCATAAGAAAACTAAAATCGCCTGTAGTTTCTTAAATAAGGCTCAAATCGACAAAATAACGTTTATCTGTGATCACTTGGAATTTTCACTAAAAATCGATATTTTCATACAAAGTCATAAGAAAACTAAAATCGCCTGTAGTTTCTTAAATAAGGCTCAAATCGGCAAAATAACGTTTATCTGTGATCACTTGGAATTTTCACTAAAAATCGATATTTTCATACAAAGTCATAAGAAAAATCGCCTGTAGTTTCTTAAATAAGGCTCAAATCTTTATCTGTGATCACTTGGAATTTTTACTAAAAATCGATATTTTCATATAAAATCATAAGAAAACTAAAATCGCTTGTAGTTTCTTAAATAAGGCTCAAATCCACATAATAACGTTTATTTGTGATCACTTGGAATTTTCACTAAAAATCGATATTTTCATACAAAGTCATAAGAAAACTAAAATCGCTTGTAGTTTCTTAAATTAGGCTCAAATCGACAAAATAACGTTTATCTGTGATCACTTGGAATTTTCACTAAAAATCGATATTTTCATATAAAATCATAAGAAAACTAAAATCTCTTGTAGTTTCTTAAATAAGGCTCAAATCCACATAATAACGTTTATCTGTGATCACTTGGAATTTTCACTAAAAATCGATATTTTCATATAAAATCATAAGAAAACTAAAATCGCTTGTAGTTTCTTAAATAAGGCTCAAATCGACAAAATAACGTTTATCTGTGATCACTTGGAATTTTCACTAAAAATCGATATTTTGATATAAAATCATAAGAAAACTAAAATCGCCTGTAGTTTCTTAAATAAGGCTCAAATCGACAAAATAACGTTTATCTGTGATCACTTGGAATTTTCACTAAAAATCGATATTTTCATACAAAGTCATAAGAAAACTAAAATCGCTTGTAGTTTCTTAAATAAGGCTCAAATCGACAAAATAACGTTTATCTGTGATCACTTGGAATTTTCACTAAAAATCGATATTTTCATACAAAGTCATAAGAAAACTAAAATCGCCTGTAGTTTCTTAAATAAGGCTCAAATCGACAAAATAACGTTTATCTGTGATCACTTGGAATTTTCACTAAAAATCGATATTTTCATACAAAGTCATAAGAAAAATCGCCTGTAGTTTCTTAAATAAGGCTCAAATCTTTATCTGTGATCACTTGGAATTTTTACTAAAAATCGATATTTTCATATAAAATCATAAGAAAACTAAAATCGCTTGTAGTTTCTTAAATAAGGCTCAAATCGACAAGATAACGTTTATCTGTGATCACTTGGAATTTTCATTAAAAATCAATATTTTCATATAAAATCATAAGAAAACTAAAATCGCTTGTAGTTTCTTAAATAAGGCTCAAATCGACAAAATAACGTTTATCTGTGATCACTTGGAATTTTCATTAAAAATCGATATTTTCATATAAAATCATAAGAAAACTAAAATCGCTTGTAGTTTCTTAAATAAGGCTCAAATCCACATAATAACGTTTATTTGTGATCACTTGGAATTTTCATTAAAAATCAATATTTTCATATAAAATCATAAGAAAACTAAAATCGCTTGTAGTTTCTTAAATAAGGCTCAAATCGACAAAATAACGTTTATCTGTGATCACTTGGAATTTTCATTAAAAATCGATATTTTCATATAAAATCATAAGAAAACTAAAATCGCCTGTAGTTTCCTAAATAAGGCTCAAATCGACAAAATAACGTTTATCTGTGATCACTTGGAATTTTCATTAAAAATCAATATTTTCATATAAAATCTTAAGAAAACTAAAATCGCTTGTAGTTTCTTAAATAAGGCTCAAATCGACAAAATAACGTTTATCTGTGATCACTTGGAATTTTCATTAAAAATCGATATTTTCATATAAAATCTTAAGAAAACTAAAATCGCCTGTAGTTTCTTAAATAAGGCTCAAATCCAAAATCCATATTTTGATGTAAAATCGCCTGTAGTTTCTTAAATAAGGCTCAAATCTTTATCTGTGATCACTTGGAATTTTTATTAAAAATCGATATTTTCATATAAAATCATAAGAACACTAAAATCGCTTGTAGTTTCTTAAATAAGGCTCAAATCGACAAAATAACGTTTATCTGTGATCACTTGGAATTTTCATTAAAAATCAATATTTTCATATAAAATCATAAGAAAACTAAAATCGCTTGTAGTTTCTTAAATAAGGCTCAAATCGACAAAATAACGTTTATCTGTGATCACTTGGAATTTTCATTTAAAATCAATATTTTCATATAAAATCATAAGAAAACTAAAATCGCTTGTAGTTTCTTAAATAAGGCTCAAATCGACAAAATAACGTTTATCTGTGATCACTTGGAATTTTCATTTAAAATCAATATTTTCATATAAAATCATAAGAAAACTAAAATCGCTTGTAGTTTCTTAAATAAGGCTCAAATCCACATAATAACGTTTATTTGTGATCACTTGAAATTTTCACTAAAAATCGATATTTTCATATAAAATCGTAAGAAAACTAAACTCGCTTGTAGTTTCTTAAATAAGGCTCAAATCGACAAAATAACGTTTATCTGTGATCACTTGGAATTTTCACTAAAAATCTATATTTTCATATAAAATCATAAGAAAACTAAAATCGCTTGTAGTTTCTTAAATAAGGCTCAAATCGACAAAATAACGTTTATCTGTGATCACTTGGAATTTTCATTTAAAATCAATATTTTCATATAAAATCATAAGAAAACTAAAATCGCTTGTAGTTTCTTAAATAAGGCTCAAATCCACATAATAACGTTTATTTGTGATCACTTGAAATTTTCACTAAAAATCGATATTTTCATATAAAATCGTAAGAAAACTAAACTCGCTTGTAGTTTCTTAAATAAGGCTCAAATCGACAAAATAACGTTTATCTGTGATCACTTGGAATTTTCACTAAAAATCTATATTTTCATATAAAATCATAAGAAAACTAAAATCGCTTGTAGTTTCTTAAATAAGGCTCAAATCGACAAAATAACGTTTATCTGTGATCACTTGGAATTTTCATTTAAAATCAATATTTTCATATAAAATCATAAGAAAACTAAAATCGCTTGTAGTTTCTTAAATAAGGCTCAAATCGACAAAATAACGTTTATCTGTGATCACTTGGAATTTTCATTTAAAATCAATATTTTCATATAAAATCATAAGAAAACTAAAATCGCTTGTAGTTTCTTAAATAAGGCTCAAATCCACATAATAACGTTTATTTGTGATCACTTGAAATTTTCACTAAAAATCGATATTTTCATATAAAATCGTAAGAAAACTAAACTCGCTTGTAGTTTCTTAAATAAGGCTCAAATCGACAAAATAACGTTTATCTGTGATCACTTGGAATTTTCACTAAAAATCTATATTTTCATATAAAATCATAAGAAAACTAAAATCGCTTGTAGTTTCTTAAATAAGGCTCAAATCGACAAAATAACGTTTATCTGTGATCACTTGGAATTTTCATTAAAAATCAATATTTTCATATAAAATCATAAGAAAACTAAAATCGCTTGTAGTTTCTTAAATAAGGCTCAAATCGACAAAATAACGTTTATCTGTGATCACTTGGAATTTTCATTTAAAATCAATATTTTCATATAAAATCATAAGAAAACTAAAATCGCTTGTAGTTTCTTAAATAAGGCTCAAATCCACATAATAACGTTTATTTGTGATCACTTGAAATTTTCACTAAAAATCGATATTTTCATATAAAATCGTAAGAAAACTAAACTCGCTTGTAGTTTCTTAAATAAGGCTCAAATCGACAAAATAACGTTTATCTGTGATCACTTGGAATTTTCACTAAAAATCTATATTTTCATATAAAATCATAAGAAAACTAAAATCGCTTGTAGTTTCTTAAATAAGGCTCAAATCGACAAAATAACGTTTATCTGTGATTGAATTTTCATTAAAAACCGATTTTTTCATACAAAATCATAAGAAAACTAAAATCATCTGTAGTTTCCTAAATAAGGCTGTTATCCTTGTTATTTGTGCCATGAACCGGATTAAAATCCTTTTATTTTTTCTAATATTTTCCCCATTTTTAAGAAATTATTTCCCATTTATTGGTTTTAACTTGCTTTTAAAGGGATATGGGTTGAAACGGTTACTCCGAAAACTGGGAAATTAATATTTCGTAGGTTGTAGTCTTTACTAAGTGGCTAGGAAATTGGGTTCCTGTCAGAGTTAAATGTCAGTCTTTATTTTTAGTTTCTTTAGGGTTGTTTAAATTGCTCATTTTGCTTATAATTGTCGTACAAATTCCCACAAATTCAAACGGTAGATTAAAGTTCTTATTTGTGTTTATTGGTCTTATCAAAAGTGTGGATCAGCTTAAAATTTAACAATAAAAAAGTACATGGTACTTTTTATGGTTTGATAGCAAATCAAACATTTTTTTTTTTTTTGAGGGGGTAAGAACTTTAAATACCCTAGAGGTAAACAAAACAAAAAAATCATGTTTTAGTTAAGAGTCCTTTAAACCCTTAATTTCACAAATACACTAATACACATACATAGAACAGAAGCTGTCATTATCAGTACATCTATAAAGGTACTTATAATCAAAAGATGAGAGTATGATTCCAATACTAAGAGAAACTTTTAGGGGTTGATGTTAAATATATTTCGTTGTGGGTTGTATTTTAAACAATGAATTATTTGTTTGTTAACATAAAAACAAAAATAAAAAATTTAATTGCATGTTAACACCTTTTATTTCTATTTTAATTTATTTATTATAATTTTTATTTTTTTTAAAGCCGGCACGCAAAAACTATTTGTTATTATTAATAGCACACGCAAAGAAATAGGGGTGAGTAGTAGCTTCTGAGTCCAGTTATCTGACCTTTGACTGGTGGAAATAAAATTTATGTTTACAAGTTGTATTTAAATTTTGACATTGACATATTTAGGTGTCAAGTGTGACACGTAATTGTTGATGTAGAAATGACAAATTTATTAACATCATTTCATCTAAACACTAGCAGTAAAATGCAGTGGCTAGGAAATTTCAAGAGAAAAATGGAAACTATTTGTTTATAGCTATGAGACAAAAGAGGCGGACGTCAGTTAAGGATGTAATAAAAATGCAAATTTTTCTTTAAAGTTATACTGGGATTTGGTCTGCCTTTAAATATAAACATGTGTTGGACACGTGCCTGAGTTTAAAGTAAAATACTTTGGAATTTTTAGTTGTAATTCTCAAAAATAAAAGCTAAATTCTTAAGCATGAGAATATAATGAAAATGTAATATGTATTTCTTGTTAACCCCTTTTTTTAAATATGGCCACATGCAAAATGGTTTATAGGTAATTTTTATGCAAAAATAATAGAAATGTCTAGCATAATTTTTCAACCAAATTAATATGATCATTTTCATCATCATCATGATTGTTATATTTTGCTATGGCTAAGGGTTTTGTACAAACACATGTGAATTATAGAGTTATGCCTTTATTAAGCTCGAAAATATATTACAAAAAATATATTACTTTGAAAATGAAAAAATGGGACCAACTAAGGATTTGAAGGTCTAAGAAAAACCAAAATAATCTAAGAAAAAAGTTATAAATTATAGATTATAAGTTATAAAATTATCAAATTATATAATTTTGAAATTAAAAAATTATAAAATTTGTAACAAAGATTATTAGTTCATGAAGAATCAAGTACTAATAATATCACAACCGCAACACAATATTCGCTTTTGTCGCGAATATCTTTATTACAAACTCTTTCCTAGTTATGAATACCCTTATTGTTGTTCTATTTCAATTTGGTGTTCGTACTGTTTACATCACTTTATAATTCTCATTTAGTTTATACCATTTTTCATACATATACTCTAACTTCGGACTTCGGTCTACTGTTCAATACAGAGACTTCGGTCTACTGTTCAATATAGAGATTTCGGTCTACTGCTCAATACAGAGACTTCGGTATACTGTTCAATACAGAGATTTCGGTCTACTGTTCAATACAGAGATTTCGGTCTACTGTTCAATACAGAGACTTCGGTCAACTGTTCAATACGGAGACTTCGGCCCTCTGTTCAATACAGAGACTTCGGTCTACTGTTCAATACAGAAACTTCGGCTTACTGATCAATACAGAGACTTTTGTCTAGTGTTCAATATAGAGACTTCGGTCTACTGTTCAATATAGATACTTCGGTCTACTGTTTAATACAGAGACTTCGGTCTACTGTTCAATACAGAGGCTTCGGCCTACTGTTGTTCAATACAGAGACTTCGATCCTCTGTTGTTCAATACAGAGACTTCGATTCTCTGTTCAATTCAGAGACTTTGGTCTACTGTTTAATAAAGAGACTTCGATCTACTGTTTAATAAAGAGACTTCGGTCTACTGTTCAATAAAGAGACTTCGACCCACTGTTCAATAAAGATGTTTCGGCCTTGTACTCCCGAAGCCAAATCAAACCGCAAAACCAGAAATATCAACCTGTTAAACCCAAATTTGTCATCCGAGGCCGAATCAACCTGCTAAACTCGAACTGGTCACCTGAAGCCGAATTAACTTTTTAAACCGGATTTTTCATCCGAAGCCGAATCAGCATACTAAAGTCGAAGCCGACTGAATCATAAAGTATTATCGTAGTTATTTCGTAATTTGTTATAGTCAAGATAAAGATTAAATAAATATTTAATATATGTCTGACCCCCAAATAGGGTGAATTAGTTGTGTTATTACTTAAGGTTTTGTGGATCCGTAAGTCGACCCTGGACATGACGGAACTACCTCAGCAAAACCAAGTTACAAATTATAAAATTGTAAAAATATACAGTTAAAAAATTATGAAATTTTAAAATTATAACATTAAAATTTTGGATTTATAAAATTATAAAGTTATACAATAAAATTTTTAATTTTTATACCCACCATCAAAAGGATGGGGGGTATATTGATTTTATCATTCCGTGTGTAACATGTCGAAGGAATCATCTAAGACCCCACAACGTAAATATTTTCTGGGTCCTGGTTAGATTCTGAGTCGATCTAGCTATGTCCGTCCGTCTGTCCGTTTGTTAAAAGCAGGATAGAGCCCGAACGGGACAACGTAGGATGACGAAATTTGGCACAAATATTTGTCTTATATAAGGTTTGTTTGGGATTGAAAATGGGCAAAATCGGTTTTATACATTTCTGCTGATATTTCTTCAACAAAAGCATGTACGACAACGAAATTTTACGTATAGTTCGGGGATCGATAAAAACTTGGGAACCAAAAATGGGCATGATCCGCCCACTTTATCGCCCACCTACCATATAAGGTCAAAATCAACGAAATTGTGTTCAAATAGTTCAAGTACCAATGTAAACTCGGAAACAAAAAATGCGCGTGGTCCGCCCACTTTACCGCCCTCTCCCATATAACGAAAAAATTTGAACAAGTTGATGGTGGGTATATAGATTAGCCGGACCGAATATAACATTCGCGCTTGTTTTATTTTATTTTAATTGTTTTAGCTGGTCTCATTTATAATTCTTTAAATAACTGTGACGAGTGCGTGCAGCATGTAAATTGTATGTATTATTTTATGTTGCATGTAGCAAGCGGGTGGTTTTGCCTGATGATTGTATATGACTGACTGGGTGTCAAAATCCAAGCTTTACTAAATTGACATATCATGTGACACATAGTGACTATAATAATACTCCCCCAAATAAATATGCTACACAAAATAAATATATGAAATATTTAAGAGGAAGGAAGCATTTTATTTACACAAAAATCAACATGCTGGGAAAACAGTGATGCTAACTCTTTTCAAGGGAATGTGCATAACTTTAAATGGAAAAGGAATACAAGCGAAAGTAATATTTTTTTCTGAAAAATTACTTTAATTTTGGTAACTTTATTAACTAAAACAGGCATCCATATTCCATTACAAAAAAATCTTTGGAAATCGCTTTAGAGGCATTATTTTTATCAGGGTAATCATCATATAATGTCCTAGTGTGAGTTTATTAAAAATGTGTCGTTTGTAGTTGGGTATTTATTCAATTGGAAAATTACAAAACGATGATGGCAAATGTAAAATATTTGCCATAAAGAAAGTACAAGGGTGGTATTAAGGCATTAATAATTGTGGTTTCAAAAAAAGTCGCAAAAACAGAATTTTTTTTTAGTAAAATAAGACAAAGTCAACTGAAGGTATGAACATAAATAAAAAGGTAATTATGCGAAAAAGTTACTTAAAAAACAAATAAATAGTTAAGAAGAAAAGTAGTAGGAAAACTTATTTTAAAAGGATTATTTTTTAAATAAAAATCTTATATTGTAAAGCCGAAATGATTAACAGGGTAATTATTCCAAAAAGTAGCGGTAATAAAACAAATAACTAATTAAGAAAAAAGGTAGAGAGAAAACATATTTAAAGGATTATTTTTTTATAAAAAAATCAAAAAAAAAAAAATAATAAATTTTAAGGAAGAAATTTAAATTTACGAAAACAAATTGTTTAAATTTTAATATTTATTAAGAAAAATGTGTTAATGCGATTATATTATAAATTTATTATTTGTAGACTCATTATCTCTTTTAAATCCTTTTAACAGTCCTTTAAATATATTAATATATATTTTATTTTAAATCCACTCCACTCTTCAATGCTTAAAGTTTACCAAAGTGAAACAGGAAATAAAACAAAAGCTGATATAACTTTAGTATTGGTCCTTGGCCAAGTGTATATGTATTTACATATACATATGTAGGTATATACATATATATTCACATTTTTTCCCTAGCAATGACTAAATAAATTAATAATGGTACAATGCGTATCCTTTTTGTATAACATGTGTATGTATACTGATTATTCTGAATATACATGGCAAAATACTCATAGGCATAATGCCGCCGCAACACTTGACAGTGATTAAAATTTTTATTTCATGTATGTTTGTATATAAAATTATTCTTGATTTAAATAAAAGAAAACAAATTTTCTATAAAAAAATTTAAATTTATAAATAAAATCAAAAGTAAGTATTTAATGACTCAAAATACGTGTTAGTTATTAAAGTTAAATATTAAATTTTTTGAATGATCTTTTCTGCAGGAGATAATTGTTCTATAAAAATTAACAAACATCCCTAAAAAAGCAAAATTGTCAAGATTTTTTTTTTTGTTGTTTACAAAACAACAGAATATATTTTATAGGGAATTAATTAATTTAAATTTCCACACAATTTTAGCCCCAGAAAGTATGCGCCAAATAAAAAAATAAAATACTTTGTTTTAAAATATAAGAACTAAACTAGAAAGTGTTAAAAACTTTTGGAATTTCTAAGCGAAGAAACAGTTTTTAAAATAGACACTACACTGCTTTTAGTAGTAAAGTAGTGGGGTCTTAAATTTGGGAATCTCTCGTTTTAATGGTTTATAATTATATGTAAAAAATATATTTCTTTACCTGGGTTTGATTTTTTAGAATATCGTACAAAATTTGCAATTAATTATTTTTTAACATTTATTATTTATTATTTTAGTAATAAAAATGTCATTCATGTGAAAATTATTCCTAGTATTTCGAGAATTTCGAGACCAAATGTAATTGGCTTTGAATTGTAAAATTTAAAAATATTGTTTTTACCGATAAGGGTGCTTTGCTCTTTTTCTTATAAATAAAAAGTTTTTAAGGGAACACATAATTATTTTGTTCTTATGGTAAAGATATCTTCTAATCGGGAGTGTTATGTTTACAACCTTCGAATTTATCATAATTATTCTAAAATGAGTTCAAATTTTTTTCTTACAGTTTTTTTTTTTTTTTTAATCCTGAGGTAAATATGTATAAAAATATCTCCAATTTAAGGATTTCTGTTCCTTTATTTAGCAGCCAATAAAATCGGATAGAAAACAAAAGTTTTGTAAATTTGTAATAAAAATGTATTTTAAAAATTTTACATTTTGGAAAAATAAATTTTTGGGTAAAAAATATTTTTATTAAATAATAAATTCTGTTTTTGGTGAATAAAATTTTTTTAGGAGAAAAGTGGATAATTTTTTTTTTGCAAAAACTTCAGAAAAAAAGTAAGGAAATTTTTTTTTTTTATATAAAATATTTTTAATTCAGTTTTTTTCTTTTGTGAAAATAAGATTTTTTTGTTGAATAATAGATTTTGCCTTTGTCTGTTAAAAGCAAAAATAAGATCGAGGAGGTAGGTCCCCAAATATTTCTCTCATTTAAGATTTGTTTGGTATTGAAAATACGCAATTCATTTCCAAATCTCCTCTGAACTCTTGATATATGAATTATATATTTTATAAAATAGCCCTTATAGGCTTTAACGGCGGTACAAAGTCGTGTTACCGAGTCCCCTAATGGCCTCTCTATGAGAATATTTTTTCTACCTGACCGCACTGGCTTCCAAAATTCCCGCACATTTCCATATTTCTTTTAAAAAACAGAATCTTTGACATCTCCCCAAAGATTTTCAATGGGAATCAGATATGGTGACCTGTCACTCCAGAACATTGATTTAGTTTTCGGAAAACTATTTTTTTGTCAATTTGCTCGTGTACTTAGGAACATTTTCCTGCTAAAACATATATTTGAGTGGCATATTCTCTCTTAAGTAAGACAACATGACTATTCCTAATATTTCCACATGCATTAAGGCATCCATGTTACCTTTTATTCAAAATATGGACCACGAGCCGTGATATGAATAGGATCCCCAAACGTTGATTTTCCCACTACCGTGCTTAACGGACTTCAGAACAAATTTTGAGCAATATTATTTGTTATGGTCCCATCACATATATTCTTGTCCCATGCATCCCATATGTACAAAAAAAAAAAAAAAAAACTACTTTGGACTCATCTGTGCAGAGAATGTTGCGCCATTTCGTATGGGACCCGTCGAATTGAAGTATCGCGACATGTTTTTGGAGATTTCTAGGAATAATTGACGCATTAACTTTCAGCTCTAACTAAGTCTAGTTTACCTTAGTGGACGTCACAAATAATGGGTTTGATTTTTGGGATTATATTTTTTGAAATTTGGAATAACTGTGGGAGAACATTCCATAACATTTTTGCATAAAACGGTATGTTTTACCTTCTGAAATTATTTTTACCTTTAAATTACGGGTACTGGGAGTACAGTGTTTGCCGCCACCTGTTTTAAAAATTTTTGAAAGCAAAATTTGACCGCAAGTACAGTAAAAGTTTAAAATGTAAATAATTTACTTAAAACTCAAAAGGAAACCAAAGTAATAAAAAAATAATACTATTTTCCGATGTTTAATATTGCTATTTAAAATGTCACAGACAAAAATCACTCAGCTTAAGTAAAATAACGTTAACTTAACAAGACGCATAGAAAAAGACAAATATTTGTTTGTAATTATTGTTCATGTGTTGGTCTTTCATATAAACAAAAAATTGTTTTTTTTTTTAATTATTTGTCTAGCAATTATGCAGCAACAAAAACTCCAAAGTATATGGTAATGCTACTATTATTTACCACAAAGCTGTATACCATTAAACCAAAATAAAATAACAATTTCAACCTTCCAATAAAGTTCCCAAAAATTAAAAAGTTATACAAAGGCTACACTTCGTCGTTTCGATGACGCATCCTTTGAAAAAACCCACTTAGACATTTCAAATTTAGCTGTGCAAACGCATATTGAAACATTTCCTCGAATATGTGTACTGTGCACAAAATTTTATAAATATAATAAGAAATACTATGGAAAATCGCATAAAAATAGTAATGCGTCGTCGATTCGATGAAGTGTAGCCTTGCAGGGTTAATAGAAAATAAAATAATATTTTTGTGTTGAAAATTCGTATTTTTTTTTTCCGAAAATAAGATTTCAGCTTTTTTAATTCGGTATTTTTAGTAATTGTAGTATGTTTTTCTAAAAATTATTTTGTAGCAATCAGAATAAAAAAAAAAAAAAAGAGACGGACATAGGGACGGACATTGTCACCTCAATTCATTTAAATATAAGAAATAATGTTTACGTGTTTTATGAGCTCTCATGTTAATATTGTATAGATTTCTTGGACAAAATGTTCTAGGACTGTGACTTTCAATCAACGCTAGGGAACTGAAGATCACTTTCAAAAAGTTGTTAACTATTTTTTATATATTCAGCTCATTAATACCCATCGTTTGAGGAGGTTTCCTACAATTTGAACAGGGTACTCTAATATTCATATACTTGATATACTTATTCAAAAGGTATAATAAAATTGTGTTGAAATTTATACAAATTTCAATAAATTTTTATTCTATTAAAAATAGAAAAAAGTAAATAAGAGTTAAATATTTACTAAAAAATTTACCAACAACTTATTACCCATTTTGAAACATTTAAAATTCTTTTTTTAATAAACAAAAATTAATAAATAATTAAGTTTAAAATTCAGCCCCAAAAAATCCTTTCACTCTATTATGACCTTTATATTTATTTACATTTTAAACTTACAACATAATAGTGCTTTATGATTATGTCAGGTGTCTACCACTCTTTCAGTCTTACTCTCATTTCACTAAAAAAACGGTTAAATTTAAAATATTTTTTTGTAACAAAATACCACTTAACCATGGTTTATAGTGGTAGAAAAACCACAATTTATGCGTTTTTCACAGGATTTACATGCATTTTAACAACAGCTTACCACCGGGTCGGTCTGGCAAACGTGTGAATATCCTGCGAAAGTAGCAAAACACGTGGATAGACAGACAAACAAATGTATTGGTAATAACTCAGGCAGGCAGAGAGAGTAGAAGTTTTAAAATGTCGCGTTACTTTGTGTATTATATTGTGACATTGTTTTTATTTGGGATTTAAACTTTTGCGAATTTTATTTTGTTATTTTTTGTGTTTTTGTCAGACTGAAAAATTTTGTTGTCTATAATATTTGTAGGAATATTTAGATTGGCTTGTAATTTGGTAGAATAAGGCTGGGAGGTATAAAAAAATAACTGTGATTTTTTTTTCAGATTTTAAATGTGTTAATAAATACACAAAGGATTTAAAAATTTGTTTTAATGGCTTTTGTGTTAATTTTTGTCGAAAAAGTTGTCTATTTTTAAAAGCAAAAAAAAAAAAAACAAATTAATATTAATTGATTTATAGGGAAAAAGTAACAAGGATTTTATGATATTTGTTCAGGTTTTAAATGGAAATTTTATATAGAAATGTCTTTTAGCATTAAAACTTCTTGTTGTAAAACAAATTTTAGCAATAAAATAATTTTTAAAAATTATAACCTAAAAAAAGTCTTGGAAAAAATAAAACGTTTGTTATCCTTTTGAAGCTGTTTAAATATGATTGTATTTAGCTCACATATACATATGTATATTTAAACCCCATAACACCACACTTAATCATACACCACATACATACACACACATATTATAGAAATAAACTCATTCTGTATTGTTTCAAAGTTTAAGTATTGGTATGCATAACACGTAAACTTAAGCCTAACATTACCCTCCCACTCTTCTTAAAAAAAATTTACAAAACAAAGGAAATAAAACAAGTGAGAAAAATATATAAAGTTATAATGAATATTAAATACCCTCCAATAATATTTTAGTTAAATTAAAATTTTGCAAGTTATATAAAAAAATATATAATTTTTTCAGAGGTTGATAAAATTTGTGTTCTATAACTTTTTGCTTACTAAACCGATTTATCAAATTTTCAATAGCAAACATCTTAAGAAAACTACAAACCAGCTGAGAAAATTTCATTTAATTTAGAGTGATAATTCACAGGTGAGAATGTTTTCTTCAGACGGACTGACGGACATATTTAAATGGACACATAATTTTATAAAAACCTTAAATGATTTGGTATCTTAAAACATAAATTCTTAGTGTTACCTACAGATCAACAAACTTATATATTTTTACGTTCTCCCCTTGTAGTAGTTACATCTAAAAAACAATACTCACATGCATATACTATAAACTCATATACACACACGCAAAATACATTTACATTTATTACTTCTAACGTGTGTTGAGAATTATGCAAAAATATAAAAAAATTATTGCAAGTAAACAAACAATATTTTCTTTTCTCTAGTAAACAACAAAAGGGGCAGGCTGAAATGTTGGCAATAAAAAGGAAACAATCGAGACTTTAAAGAAATGCCCCCTTTTGTTATGCTATAGAAATAAAAAAAAGAAAAAAAAAAAAAAAAATACGAAAATATAAAAAAATTAAACGTTTAGCATATTTTTCGCATAACGGCATATTTTATGGTCTCTCTCAAAAAAAGGTAAACAAAAACAATAACAGCTGATGTAGGTAAATAAAAAATAAAATAAAATAAAAAAACTGAATGGGAAAGAGTAAGCAAAAGACTAAGAAATTATTGCACACATAAAAGTAAAAGAAAATCAATAAAATGTGATTGGATATATGTGATAGTGTTTGAATTTTGAATAAAATAAAAAATAAACAAGAGAAAAAAATATATTTAAGAAATATGTATAGCATATACCACCATGGATGGTTGGGGTGTTATGCGTTTATTTTGATGTTTGTAACGGAAATAAAAAATCATGGGACCACAACTTTAAGTTTACCGTTACTCAGAATCACATCCTGAGTCGATTTAATGTTGTCCGTCCGTCTGACCTAAAAAGCTAAAATTTAAGCTAAATTTAAAAACTAAAAGTAAAAAATATTTCCAAAATTATTTCCAAAAAACTTAAGTTTCTTCAAAAAATTATAAGCGTCCTGAAATGAAAATAAATATAACTTTAATAAATGAGTGAACTTTTGTTCAAAATTTAAACTTTATTTAAAAATCGTGAGGTATTTTTTGTATTAATATATATTTTTATAGAAAACTGGTAATTTTCCAAAAATTGGTTGGTACTCACTGCTGTATATTGTTTATTTTTTATTAATTTAACCTTTGCTACCTTTTTGGAAAATTGTAATTTTTTAAAGATAATTTTTGGAAAAATATTTTTTTTTTTTTTCAAAAGTATTTTATACTTTTTCAGAAATTTTAAAATTATCTATTAATTAGATTTTTTATACCACCATCATTGGTTTTGTCATTCCTTGCATAACATATCGAATAAATCATTTAAGACCCCATAAAGTATATGTATATTTTCTAGGTTCTGGTTAGATTCTGAGTCGATCTAGCTATGGCCGCCCGGCCTGTCCGTTTGTTAAAAGCAGGATAGGGCTTTAAGGTTTGTTTGGTATTGAAAATGGGCAAAACCGGTCAATAACCAAACACGGTATCTGTTGTAGCCTCATTTTAAACCATTCTCTTGATATCTCTTAAACAAAAGCTTGAACGGCAACGAAATTTTGTAACAGACCGTTATAAACTCAGAAACAAAAGATGCGAGTAATCCGCTCAATTTCAAAAAGATGATAGTATATAGATTCGGCCAAGCCGAATATAATATTATCGCATGTTTTTATATTTTAAATTTGTTCTAAATAGTGAATTGCAACATATTTTTATATTATACTATATAGGGTTATTTGATTTTAAATAAAATAAAAATTTCAAAATAAAACTGAAAGTTTAGAATAGATTCAAGGATTCCGATCTCGAACATAAAATAAAATTTAAAAACTTTTCACTTTCCTATTCATGAAATATGAAAAATTTTGGAAATTAATCGAACAAAACTTTTCCATACAAAATTAATCGAATACAAATTTTCTATAGCAAATTATTCGAATGAACTTTAGCTTCGCATAAATTACAAAAAACTATACAACAAACACAAGTACCCGTTTTTGAAAAATACTTAGAAGGTCCATCTTCGATTTTTTTGTAGGAAGCTCTATCGATATACTTACTACACGCAGAGAAAAAACATGGTTACAGCATGATCACCACAGCTATTCAATGATTATATAGCCGTTTTCTCGTTGATTTAAATATACTGTGTTCATGATAGCAACGTTTATGATTCTGTTTAATCATTTAATGATTACCCACAATCAAAATTTTAATATGGTTCACTGAATTATAATATGTATTTAAATATGTTTATATGAAATCATATTTATGAATAAATACAATCATTTAGTCAATTCTACAATTGTTTAGTTAATTCTACAACCATTTAGCCAATATTTTTATTTGATTTTAAATCATATTTTGTTTTGCACAACTGTTGAATGTTTGTTTTTGAAAATGTTTATGTTTTTCTCAAATATAAAATATTTGTTTTTGACTATTATTTGATTTCACACAACTATTGTATTTTTATGCACAACTGTTGAATGTTTGTATTTGAATATGTTTATGTTTTCCTTAAATATAAAATATTTGTTTTTGACTATAATTTGATTTCACACAACTGTTGCATTTTTATCGTTAATCATATTTATTTTCTGCATAACTATTGAATACATATTTTTGTGTATAAGTTCAGTAGTTTGTTAGAAGGCAAACGATATAGCTGTGTGTTTTTGAAAAAGTGTTCAATTTATTTGTGTTCTAAGTTTAAAAAATGACAAAATATAAAAATAAATGAACAATATGTCTTTTTCTGAGATATGCAGGAATGGTTATCCATATTAGAATGTATGAAGATGACGTTCCATTATTTGGTCGTATAAATATTGCTCTAATAAATCTTACTATCTTTGCGGTCAAAGACTTTTAAACCATGGATTTAGCTTACATTTTCAAGCCTTTCAAGTAGATTATGAGAATTATTATTTTTCAATATCTGTTAAATCATTAGAATAGAATTTTATTTAATTTTAATTACATTGCATTACCAAAGAAAACATAAAACTGTTGAATTAAATTCTTATGTAAATATTATAAAATATAATATGTAAATAATATTTAAACAATAAATATAAATATATGTTAAAAATTAATATGTAATAATAAAAAACTATTAATAACTTATAATTTAATAATTAAAAATTAATAAATTTGTATATCTGAACATTTTTTTCAATATTTTCAATAAATAAATAAATAAAAATTTCAGATAAATGTGCTTTATTTTAAATATATTCAGTATTTTAAACTCGGGCAAAATGGGATTATATATATGATAAAATTGGTTTATATACATGGTAAAATGGGAATATTAAATGATAAAATTGGTTTATATATATATGATAAAATGGGATTATTAAATGATAAAATTAGTTTATATATCTGATAAAATGGAATTATTAAATGATAAAAAAATTGTGAAATCGAAAGAAATATTGTAAAAAAAAAGTTATGAATATGATTAAACCGAATCATTTAATGATGAGAAAATGATTAAATGGAATCAGAAAAATGATTACCTACAAATATACTTATTGTAACCTAGGATCATATATTACAATCATAGTATGTTGCTCTTAGTTTATGGTCACCCGAACCATATTTTTTCTTTGCGTGTATAGACAAAATTTGAAAGAGGTCAAATTTTTTAAATTTAATATGGAATTACTCAATAACAACCATTTAGCCAATATTTTTATTTGATTTTAAATCATATTTTGTTTTGCACAACTGTTGAATGTTTGTTTTTGAAAATGTTTATGTTTTTCTCAAATATAAAATATTTGCTTTAGACTATAATTTGATTTCACACAACTATTGTATTTTTATGCACAACTGTTGAATGTTTGTATTTGAATATGTTTATGTTTTCCTTAAATATAAAATATTTGTTTTTGACTATAATTTGATTTCACACAACTGATGTATTTTTATCGTTAATCATATTTATTTTCTGCATAACTATTGAATACATATTTTTGTGTATAAGTTCAGTAGTTTGTTAGAAGGCAAACGATATAGCTGTGTGTTTTTGAAAAAGTGTTCAATTTATTTGTGTTCTAAGTTTAAAAAATGACAAAATATAAAAATAAATGAAAAATATGTCTTTTACTGAGATATGCAGGAATGGTTATCCATATTAGAATGTATGAAGATGACGTTCCATTATTTGGTCGTATAAATATTGCTCTAATGAATCTTACTATCTTTGCGGTCAAAGACTTTTAAACCATGGATTTAACTCACATTTTCAAGCCCTTCAGGTAGATTATGAGAATTATTATTTTTCAATATCTGTTAAATCATTAGAATAGAATTTTATTTAATTTTAATTACATTGCATTACCAAAGAAAACATAAAACTGTTGAATTAAATTCTTATGTAAATATTATAAAATATAATATGTCAATAATATTTAAACAATAAATATAAATATATGTTAAAAATTAATATGTAATAATAAAAAACTATTAATAACTTATAATTTAATAATTAAAAATTAATAAATTTGTATATCTGAACATTTTTTTCAATATTTTCAATAAATAAATAAATAAAAATTTCAGATAAATGTGCTTTATTTTAAATATATTCAGTAATTTAAACTCGGGCAAAATGGGATTATATATATGATAAAAGGGGATTATATATATGATAAAATTGGTTTATATACATGATAAAATGGGAATATTAAATGATAAAATTAGTTTATATATCTTATAAAATGGGATTATTAAATGATAAAAAAATTGTGAAATCGAAAGAAATATTGTAAAAAAAAGTTATAAATATGATTAAACCGAATCATTTAATGATGAGAAAATGATTAAATGGAATCAGAAAAATGATTACGTACAAATATACTTATTGTAACCTGGGATCATATATTACAATCATAGTATGTTGCTCTTAGTTTATGGTCACCCGAACCATATTTTTTCTTTGCGTGTATAGACAAAATTTGAAAGAGGTCAAATTTTTTAAATTTAATATGGAATTACTCAATAACAAAAAAAAATTTTTTAAAAAAAATTTTTACTCACATAGAACGACCGAATTTTTTAAATTTCATGTAATTGCAATTAATTCAGAAAGTGGGTCCTTATTCAATTTCAAGATTCTATTGTATGTTCGATATTATAGAAAATTCAAAAATTACCATTAGACCATCTGCTTTGGTACCATTAAAGATAAAATGATATTAAAATGGTTTCTAATTCATTCAGAACCATATTAGCTAACTTTTATACCATTTAGTTTAATTATTGAAAACATTAGCAAGTTTCATTATTATCCTAGAAAGATCCGTTAAACTTGAATTTTCAAAATGTTCACTATGTGTAAATTTTCATGATACATATGTATATGACCCAAACAATACAAATCTGCCTTTAATTACGAAAGAAAAGTTTAAAGAAAGTTTTAAAAAAAGTAAAAAATTAATTATATATATTTGGTCCTAACTACGTTTTGGTATCAGAGTTCTAAACAACATCCCATTAGTTTATTTTGAGTGACTAAATAAACCAACTATTCTTTAAAATTTTATCAAAATTGTCATAATGAGTTTCAATAGAATATAATTTTCATTTTTTATACCCTTTTTTGATACTTTTTGTCCCATGGATATAACAAAAATTTTATTCCAATAAATTTCAAAATTGCAGTGGGATCCCATAATAAAATTTCCATTATAATATTGATATTCATCTTAATAAAGATAATGAAAATGTTTTATTAAAAAAAGTACCAAAAATAATTAAATTTAAATTTCTTAAAAGTAAAAAATTCCTATTTGTCATTTTCGATAAGTAAATTTTATTGTATTTTTTTTTCTATGTTACCGGTTTAACCCTAGAATAACTGATAAAATTATTAACACAAAGTTATCCTCTTGGTCTGGGCAGGTATAGATAAAATGTTAGCCGTAGGAACAATTTATAGTAGCACTTTTGTCTTGATTTTGTGGATAGTAGTTAATATAAGTTATATATGTTAATAATATAAAATGGAAATGATTCGCTAGACTTATAATAACAACTATGACGATGAAAACATAAATAAAACGCAATTTTAGGTGTATTTACAAATGATATGCATAGAAAGTGGATAAATATTGTAATTTTTATTAAAAATAATGTTTATCTAACATTACTCTGCTTAGCAATCATAGCAAACATATGAATTTGCTTATTTACAATGTCATATATAGGTTGATAGTAATGTCGCATTTTTTATACCGAAGAATTATTTTGTGAATAATTTTCGATATTAAATCGCGCCTAATTTTCATAATTTCGCCGTCTAAGGAGACGAATCATATTTTTGTGTCACATCTAGCTAATTCTGACGGTATATTTTGAAACAAGCACGTACAAGATGAGAATAGTGCTATTTATTTATGTACAAATTTGAGACAGGGGTTTATGATGACTCCACGTTTTTAATGAGATTTACCCAAAGATCCTCTACGATAGCCGATTTTCTAAAGTATTGATGCTTACGGTAAGTGTTTGAACTGTCAGGTAGTAAAAAATAACAATGTAGTGAAGCATTTTATTGACATTTTTGCCTTATAAATATCGGTGTTATATAATATTTGACTAGACCTATTGCATTGGTTGTTTATTAATCAAGGTATCTATTGCAATTTATTTCTGATATTTTGAAAAATAAACGTTAATTGGAAAATCTTCATAGTACTCAGTGAAAATTGTCGTGTTGGTAGTTTTTCGTTACAATATTATGAGAGTTTTAAGTGGTTCCAAGTAAGTTCATTTGGATATCAGATTTATTTTATTGCAGAATGTCCAGTATTTTATTTAATCATCACTGCATGAAAATGAAAGTTGTTCATTAAATCGATTTCAAAGACAAGACATCATTCCCTATTCATCCTCTTAATTTTTAGTTGCTGTAAGGCGTTTAAATCTGGAAAGACTATTTTATAGCGTCCACCCTCACATACTTTTGCATCAAGAGTCATTTTTTTAAAGAATTGCTAATTTTTCTTTAACTAAATTTTCGTTCCTGAATGACGATCATTTACTCATAAATTTGGGTAAATTCTGTATTATTCAGACATCTTATATTTTCAACAACATATCATGATTGTTCAAAGAATGATTGTACATAGACTAATAAAAAGAAACATGTTTACGAAAAAAAAAAAAAAAACACATTGTCCTATCCAAGAGGCTAACTTAGCGTACTTTCTCTTTAAACCCGACTTTTTCTAGTTATCATACTCCAATCGACTCAAGATTGATTTTATTTGATTCAGTAGATGGATACGATGTTCATGTTCTTTTGATTTTTTACTTAAAATAAAAGATATTGAATTCTAAAGTCAAATTTGGTCTGGCCAGACCAAGATAGCAATCCTAGGGTTAAAAGATAGGGTGCCAAAGGAAGTACCAAAATTCATTTTTTCCCCTTTTTGATGAATTTAAAAAAAAGTTTCAACTACTTATAAATCGATGAAATAGGATAAATCATTAAAATACATACACACATCATAATGATATATTTTTACTTTTTAGGAAATTAAAAATGTGAAGAAAATCGCAATTTTACTAAAATTCTGAAAAATTTCGCCAAAAATCCGAAACATTACCAAAAAAAACAAAAAAATAAAATAATAATAATTGGCAGATAATTTTAAATTTCATCGGAAATCCGAAGTTTTTGTAAACAAATTTGAAGTATCACCAAAAATTTGAAATTCACCAAAAAACCTAAAATTCTTAAAAAACTCAAAATTTCACCAAAACCCAAAAACTCACAAACATTTTTAAATTTACTAAAAGTTCAAAATTTCAGCAAAAATTTTAATTTTTCAAAAACCCAAAATTTCATAATAAACTCCAAACTGCACCACAATATTGAAAAAAATGTTAAAAATCTCCAAAATTTCAAAATTAATCAAAAATCCGATATCATTTGATTATTTTTTTTTTTTCTTATGATAAAATGAATAACATTTTATGAGAGCGAGTGAAATCTTTAAAACATGTAACATAATTTTTTAGAAAAAAAAAAAAACGCTATTTCTTTTACAAAAATTACATATTTTTATAGCCCTAATTAAGAAAGTCCTGTTTTCTTTATTTAATAATAAAAATAATTAAACTTCAAACTACAACTTCATATTTTATATCCGTTTCATTCCATAACATTCTCTCATCACTAATACTCAGCTTTTACTCTCAAGAGATAAATTCAAATAACGGTAACATTACTCTCCGGCAAGGATGTATACGCAGTACATACAGAACAGGAAGACAAGCAGGTTATTGAATAAACTTAGAAAATTAAACAGAGAGTAAGAAAAATTAAATACAAGAGCATAGGAACAGGATGAAACAATAATAGAAAACCGGTCTTTGTATTAGTTCCGTTTTGTTTATGGCGTTGACAGGTTGTGAGGGCGGAAATGTTGAAAAGGAATAATAAATCAAAGAAATAAAATAATAAAATGCAATACACGTAAAGAAATTTAGAAAAGGAAATATAAAACAAAAATAAAGCAAATTTTAAACAAGCACAAAGAAAATAAAAAAAAATTTTATAAATTTGAGGAAACGGAAATGAAGTAATAAATTTAAAAAATATATAGGAAAAAAGTGAAAGTAAAAATAAATGGGAAAATAAAAAAATTATACTAAAATAATATTAGAAAATTAAAGTGCAATATTGTAAAAAAAAAATTATGTAAATATTATTAAATTAAATTATTAAAAATAAAATGAAATAGTGAATTATTTAAAAGATAAGTAACTAATATTAAAAAAGTATTAATAAAGAAATATTTATAATAAAAAGAATTGAAAATAAAAATAAAAAAAAAAAAAAAATACAAATTATATAACTAATATTGAAAAATATTTCTAATAAAAATAATTAAAAATAGCTAAAAAATAAAAAATTATATAATAAAAATTATAACTCAATTTTAAATTCAAAAAAAGTTCTTAAAAAAAAAAATTAGCTAAAAAATATAAATTTAAAATTAAAAATAAAAAATTGATTTAAAAAATTATCTAAAGATTTCTTAAAAAAAATAGCTAAAAATTATAAATAAAAAATTAATCATTTAAAATATTGAAAATTCTTCTTTAAAAATTATTTAAAAATAATAGTAATTAAAAATTATAATTCAAATATTAATTAAATTAAAAAAAAAGCTCTAGCTTTTATTAAAATTCTTGCTAAAAATTCCTTTAAATTATAATACAAAAAAAAAAGTTCCTTTAATTAAAGCAAATATTTCGAGCCATTTACCAAACAACCAGTTTTATAAAAAAATATTAAAAAAAAAAATATAAAAGAAATCACCCCTTTTTTACTACAAAAGCCTTTAACATGCTACAAAATGATTAAAACACCAGTGCAATATAGATAACGCAGGAAATACCGGACAAACAATAACAACAACGACAAATATGTTGTTAACTGCCTTTTTAAATTAATGGCTTTTTAATAGCTTTTTGTTATATAAAAATTATTTACAACTTGTCTATGGGTGCATTTTTAAAATCAAACCTCCCCTCTTTACCAAGAAATTAACAAAAGTGCAATATCCGCGTTATACCACCCGCGATTTGAAGCGTGTGTGTGTGAAAGAAAAACCTCAAGTGATTTATGGCCATAAAAAATATTTAAAATAGAATATAACCTGTTCACATGTGTAACATTATAATATTCGTGTAGTAGGTGTTTTGTGCAACAAGCATGTTGCAAGTTGTAAATCGTTTTATGGCGTTTTATTATATTGTCTGTTATATTGTGTTTATGTCACTTTATCAGTAAGTGGTAACATTTAATAGAAAAAACAAGAGTTATAACCTTCATTCTACTTTATTGGATTATTGGAATATTTTTCTCAAACAAAGAACTTGGACACATCATATTAACTATTCATAAAGTTACATGTATAATGGGATTATAATTATTTTTGGATTAAAGGGATATTAAGCAAAAAGAGGTGAGTAAAATTAAGGGTACCATTATCTATCAAAAATTATCTATTTTTGATAGAAAAAGAGTTAGAAGAGAATTTTATAAATGTCCTATTCCCTATTTAAATCAGAGATGCGCAATTTTCAAATTTCCTGACTCGCGAGTCTAGACTACAAATGCTGCTTACGCAACGCTGCTTCACACGTACACTATAAACTACTTCGTTCGACTGCTGCTCTCTCATTAATGTCAATGCAAATAAAGCAGAGTTTTTTTCTGCTTCACATACACAAGCGCAAATGTATAGTAGTGTGTGTGTGCGCATTACTGATTTAAATTAATACAAATTATACTAGTGTGAACACTTTATTAGGGAAAGTTATACCCACAAAAAACTAGAAACAGATTCTTCTTACGAATATTAAACTCATTTCACTTGACATATTTTCTTTTTAAGGCAAGAAAAAAATTATGTCAGCTATAATAGATTATAAACCGATTTTTTTTTTTATTAAATTTTACAGTTTTCTTAGGGTTATGAAAAATTAATTGAAGAGTGATTCCTTGTCAAAATAGAGAGCAATCGAACTTGACACCTCTGAT
Source organism: Protophormia terraenovae (assembly GCA_951394005.1). Taxonomy (NCBI): domain Eukaryota; kingdom Metazoa; phylum Arthropoda; class Insecta; order Diptera; family Calliphoridae; genus Protophormia; species Protophormia terraenovae. Next base: position 7,202,191 of record OX596074.1, on the reverse strand, counting down.
GTCTATGAAGTTCACTACATAACTTTGGCCATTGGAAGTGTTTCACAAATCATAAAATTTTAGACTCATGACCCTACCTTTCCGATCAAAAAATATACGGTCCTACAAACTGATGCACATTTAAACGTGTTTTTATATATTTACAATCTGTGAAAAAACCAGAATGATAAAGCTAACACAAGGATAGTTATAAGGATAAATTGGTGTACATGTCATATTCGTACGAAATATGGTCTGGCTGGACCAGTTATATTTTGTGTCTTGATAATAGATTTAAATAGTTTTGTTCATTAATATTTATCCACTAATATAATAATCAAATAATTGTTTCCGTAAACAAATTAAACGTATGTTTGATTACAAAATATATGTTTGTCACCATCATTTATATTATGTTTTTTAACACAATTTTAGTTATAGGCAAAGAGCATGATTAAGGAATGAGATCGAAAAATTCTTAACATAATATTCAATAACTTGGAAACGGTTGATCTTAGAGTTTTCATTATTTTTTTTTTAATCATTTGATAATTTAGCACAGATCACAGAAATATATAATTTTTATGGTTCTAACCACTAATTATAAAATTGTGGACCATTTTTGAAAACCCTTTCTTTGGAGATTTGATAGTTGCTTCAGTCACTTTTTTGGAACAGTGAGCACGTCTTCTGTTAAAATCTTTGGTATTTTGGGACACCTTTTTTGTGCTCTTGAATTCACTTTTCACAAGAGCTCAATATCTCTCCACTGGTCTAAGCTATGGACAATTTTGAAAATTGACCTCTCTTGGTACTAAAACTATGTTATTGATTTGGTACCACTCCAGAGCTTTCTTACCGTAGTGACATGATACCAAAACGGGCCAAAAATGAGTGGGCACGTTGTGCTTTCTTAAGAAAAAAAGAAGTCTTTTTTGCAAATTTTCCTTTATGCATATTTTGGTATTTATAGATCCGAATGTATCAAATGACTTTCCTGTTTTGCCGAAACTGCAAAAAGCTTGTCATACCATGAATTTTGTAAGAAATTTTTGCTGCTTTTGGGTCTTAAACTTATCTCCAGCATTGCTTCGAGCATAAGCAATAAAATTTTTTGAGACACAAGCTGCGAAGATTCTGCCAGCACCTACGTTTCTTCGTCAATTATACAGCTTGAGTATTTTTGTATGAAATTTGATTTTAAAATCCGAGTCCTATTTTTGGCTTGTAATTTTTTTTGCAGAATTCCAGTTTGGAATTTTGTGAACTTTATATGTTATCAACTTTCCCATTAGCTTTAAATTTTCGCACCAAATAGTCGAAGCACTGAGAAAACTGAGCTGATTTTCTACCAGATGTGTTTGGAGTTCCTTTCAATATGCCTTCAATTTTCTGGCCTTTCCAATATCATGTGGTCCTTTTTTCTTATCGAACTGGGTTTCACATCAATAGTCAAATTCTCCTGATACTGTTTAATAACATTAGAAACGGTTTTACGGACGACATTTAATTCTGTGGCCAATTATTTGTAAGACCTATTTGGATTTTTTGAAATTTTTTAATAACTTGTTGGACGTAAATCTTTTTCGTCACTTATTTTGATGAAAATAAGGACAAATTAACATGGTTGTTATTAAAAATAATAACTGAAGTATTTTTCCATGATAACTAGATCAAAAAAAATTTTTAATATTGATTCCGAAAAAAGTTATGAGGCAAAATATGTGTTAAGATTTTTTCGATCTCACTCCTTAGCACAAAATTAATTAATATTTTTTGGAAAAATAATTTATTTTGGAAACATTTGTTTGATTATTATAATCATAATATTGTTGTTGCTATTATACAAACTGTTTTATTGGCTATAATATTAAAAACAAAATGTCTTTTAACACAATATATTTGACGTAAACTAAATTTGTATCTTCTTTTTATGCGTGTATGGACAGACAGTCAGACATAATTAAATCAATACCTTAAAGTGCATCAAAATAAATTATTATATAAATTATAAATTATTTTAGTGACCATAATATTATACAAAAAATTACTTTGATTAAAAGCCATTTTTTTATAATACTGTGGTCTATTTGCAGTGATATATCTTAACTGTATATATTTTTATTTTTTTTTATTTGCGCTGACTGACTGATAGACAGATGGACATAGTCAAATAAATTGGTATACATTGGAAAGTCAAGGACCAAGGACTAAATGTCACTTTCAACAGGAAATATGAGCAAATGAGTGCCCTTGGAAAAAATTCCTTCCTACCATTAGAAAACACATAGAATATCTACACTAAGGGAAAAAATTCGATACAAAATCCACGAGGGATATGATCACGTTGATAATTTACTTTATCGTTTTTATAACCTTCACCACAGGTATAAAGGGTATATATACAGTGGTGGCCATATAATTAAAACATTCGTAATCATAGTAAATTATTTGTTTTATTTTGGAAATTAAAAAAGATAACAAAATTATTTTTTCACATCTTAAATCTAAAACTTAAACAGTTTCCTGTACACTTATTAATTATTTAATTTTAAATTCTTTAAAGAAAAAATATTAAATATTAAAAAAATGTTTTATTGGGTTGGTCATATATTTAAAACAATTACTATTTTCATTTTAATTGCAATATTTTTTTTTTTTTTTTGTACTTACAATCAATATTTCGTGGAGTAACCTTTGTTTTTAATAACGCCATTTACACATCTGTTTGGTAAACTCTCAACTAAATGCCTACAGAAAGATTGAGGAATAGCCTTCCAACACATTTCAATGTTTTGACACAATTCATCAGCATTTTTGGGATTTTTGCCTTCCATCCTCTTTTCAACTTTACTCCACAAGTTCTCAATTGGATTGAGTTCAGGGGATTGAGCTGGCCATTTTAAAACTTTTATATTTTGTTCCTCTCTTCACAAGCCGTAAAGTGTGCTTAGGGTCATTGTCGTGCATGAAGTGCCATATTAATGGTAAATTATCCTCCGCGTATGGTATCATTGTATTTTCAATGATGTGTTTGTAAAGATGTTGATCCATTCTTGAACTGATCCTCACAATAGGTCCAATACTATGCCAAGAAATTGCACCCCACACCATAATGTTGCCGCCACCATGCTTAATTGTTTTTATGGTATATCTGGTATTGTGTTGTTGGTTTAGTGGACGCCATACATAGCGTTTTCCGTATGATCCTCATCGGCAAAATTTGGATTCGTCGCTCCATAAAATATTTTTCCAAAAACTCATTGTTTTCTTAACGTTTTCTTTGGCAAAGTCCAATCTGGATTTTAAAATTTTTTTTGGAGACGAAAGGTTTTCGTTGTGCGTTGCATCCACGTAAGGAAGCTTCATTAAGTCGCCGTCTAATTGTTCTAGATGATATATTAATACCATATGATAACTCCAATTCAACTTTTAGTTGTTTAGAGCTTTAGTTGTTTAGAACTTTAGTTGTTTAGAACTTTTAGAGGCTTTAACGACAATTTGATCTTCCCTGGTTGAAGTTTTAGGGGGTTTGGGTGCTCTGGGTACATTATTAGTGACTCCAAATATAACAAAATGTTTTAACGCATTATACATTTTTCCTCTAGAGCAACCAAATAACTGGAAAATTTCATTTACCGTCTTCCCGGAGTCTTTGAGGTTAAGTATTATCTTCCTTTCTTCTTCCGAACTTGGTCCTTTTTCAATACCTGATGATTAATTTTTGTATAAATTTTTGCTTATATCACTTACAACATACTTACCAATAAATATACACAAATCAAACGAAATTTGATATTAAAAATATGGTATTAAAATAGCAAAACTTAAAATGTTTTAATTATGTGTCCACTTTAAAAACAACACTTTCACTAAATATTAACTTATGTTGTAAGAAAACTGAATAGAAAGGGAAAATAAAGAAGAAATCAATTGCAAATGAGATCAAACTTATCATTTCAGTGGAAAAGTCCCGTTAAAATATTAAGAGATGATAACAAAAATAGAACAAATGAGAGATCATAATAATGTTTTAATTATATGACCACCACTGTAAGTTTGTCATTCCATTTATAATTTTCACAATTTTCGTCGGAGAGTATATATTTTCGGGTTCCTTGTAAGAAATGATGACGATAGGACCAGGTCCGTACGTCCGTGTGTCGGTTGAAATGGCGTTTATGAAACCCACCAATAACTGGCATATATAATATATACATCAAACTATCAGAAATCCTTTCGAGCATTTTGCTATTAAAATTCAGCAAGATCGGTTTATTCATTGCGGAGATATGCTTAAAAACCTGTTTTTAAAATCAGTTTCGCAAATTTCTGAAGCCTCTGTATATACTAGGGACTTCGAATTTCTGATTTTTTTGCTAAAAAAATGAAATAAATCGGTTCATAATAACTGAGATGAGCAGATGTGTGCACTAGTTTTTTCGTGCGCAATTTTTAATATCAACATTATTTGGAATGAAAAATATTATATAGCAGAATATTTTTTATTTATAAACAAGAAACTAATTAAATAATATAATTTGAAGTTTTTTACGACATAATAATCACAATAGTGAATCACATGTATCAGATTCTGATGTCATTATAACTATTCATGGTGATAATAATAATGTCTGTATCTATGTCCGACATGAAGACAAATTTATGTCAGTATTTTCTTTTGCCTGTGATTCACAATATAGCAATTCCAACATTAATCATAGGAACCTGAAATTCAAAATATGTATTCCGATCAATTTTTGACAATTTTCTGCATGAAAAATCCATGTTTTTTTAACTCTTCTTTTCTTAAAAAAAAAAAAAAATAATTTCTGATATAATTTTCCGTAATTTTTTTAATGTTCTCATTACATTTATATATTTAATTTGTCTATTTTTAATATTGAATTTCTCATAAAAGTAAAAGTAATATATTACACATGACTTTGAGTTTTAGAGGATTTTTGCAAAGCGTATTTCAACAGACAGACGGTATATCGTTATTTTGATACCTCTACCTATAAAAATCCTCTTTATGGAGCCTCAAATAAATTATGTATACACTGCAAATGGACTATATGATTGCTTCGCCAATTCCTGCTTATTAATACTTGAAAAATAATCTTTAAAATCATTCTCTCATACACTGTAATACATTGACCTAAAATTTCTCTAATAAAGAATGTTATTTTACAAATTTATCATCATTCTAGATAATTCAAGTGACATACACTTTCTTTTCGTAATTTGAACTCTTAAAAGATTTTCTTATCACAACTGGTTTAAAATTACAAATGTTTCAAATAAACTTCCCCCAACTCCCCCCTGCGAAAAACACACTATTTCATTCTGTAAACCAATTAGAAAATTTTTCAACACATTCCTCAACCACACAATAAAACTAACTCTTAATGTCACAAGCTATTTGAGACCTATTTGGAGAAAAAAATAAAAAATAGAAGAAGAAGACAAAACAAAAGCAAACAATTCCTAATAACACTCTAACATACAATCCAATCAGTTGAAACTTAATTTAATTTAACACCCAAAGGATATTAATAAAAAAAAAAGAGGAAGAAAGAAAAGGAACAAGAAAACAAATGAAAACCACCACCCAACCACCCTAAAACATGATTTAAAACTCAAGTGAAGACCTTACAAATAAAGATAATAACACAAGACAACTAAACTTACTTTGAAACAAAACAAAGGACTATTATTTGTTTAGAAAATACATAACAATAACAATAATATGATATATGGTATTTGTTATAATAATTTATTTATCCTTATGGTTTATAGAGGGTATAGTATATACAAATTATGTCTAAAGGACAAATTGATAAGAATATGAATATTCAATAGTTTTCTCCAACATACAAGGGCTATGTTATAACAATATTTTAAGAAAGTAATAATTTTTATTATAAGTTCATAAAATGTCATATACATTAGTGTTACATTAGATAATAAATGACTATAATTGTAAATAAGTTGGTTCATTTACTAATACAAGGCCTTTTAGAAATTATGGTGTTTAAGGCTTTTTTGTTTTTGTTGGCAGTTTTTATTTTGTAGCCTTATGATTTCACTGTATCAAATTTCCTATGTAGGAGGTAATATTAAGAATTTTCCTAGATGACTCATGGGTTTGCAGAGTCAAAGTTTCCATAAATGCTGTTAATAAGCTGTAAGGAGGAAAGGATAATATAAAATGAGAAAAAATATTTGAATGATTCATCTCAATTTATTTGCACAAGACAAATAGACTCCAATGAGATAATATTATGAAATAGTTTTAAAGACATAAGAGAATTTTTTGAATTAAAGCTAAAATGGAAATTATAACTTATACTTGTTAATGACTGATAAAAATTTCATATTTTATAAAATAAATAGGTATTTTATAAAAACTATTACACATTTTCTGTAAATAATTTCATAAATTTACAATTTTAAAATTTTATTTTGTTATATTATTTATTATTACAAATTATTAGGCTTCAAATTTTATTGATTTATTTTAAAACTATAAAAATATAAGTTTATAATAGGAAAGCCAAAAGAGGTACTATAGGTACATATGGACACCCACTTTCCAAGATGTAAAGAGCCAAATACTCTACCAATGGTACTGTCCTACGGGATATATCAAATATCCCTATAACCCAGCATTGAATCAGATGGGCGGTCAAAAGCTTTCATTCCTTTAAATCCCCTGGTTCAGATAGAATAATCCCAGCTGACCTTAAGATTAATATTGACGTCTTGTTGCCCTGGCTTTTGATCATATTCAAGGCGCTTGTCACATGTTTAATACACATATGTAGATAACCTACAAAATTGTCTTCATTCCCAAGGGGGTAAGACATCTCATAAATACTAAAGCAAAAGACTTTATACCAATTGTTCTATCCTCCTTCCTACTTAAAACCCTGAAGAGAATTATTGACATTTTTATCAGATCATCCCTGGATGCAAATGATCTATCCAACTCCCAGCTTGCTTATATGAAGGGAAAATTAACTGAAACCACGCTACACAATCTTGTTGGCCACATTGAAAGATCACTTCACTATATAGAGTATGCGCTTGTAGCCTTCCTGGATATAAAAGATGCTTTCAATAACGTCAAGCCCGACTCAGTCTTTGACTCTATGAGGCAATTGAGGAATGACCCAGTGGTCATCTCTATCGTCAGCAAACTACTTCACTTTAGGCGCATTGAATCCGAATTGGGCGCCTCCAGAGAATAGCAACTAAATGCACACCACAAGGTGGTTTACTATCCCCATTGCTATGGAATCTGAATATTAACACTCTACTTAAAGCTATGGAAAAGACATGCTGCAAAACTATTGCATATGCGGATGATGTAGCGGTAGTAGATACATAGAATAACAACTAGAGGAACACCACAAGGTGGTGTACTATCCCCATTGCTATAGAATCTGATTACTAACACTCTACTTAAAGCCATGGAAAAGACCTGCTGCAAAACTATTGCATATGCGGGTGATGTGGCGTTAATAGCTACTGGCAAGGACCCAAAACTTCTCTCGGAAATACTGGAATCCGCACTGAATCTACTAGTGAAATTGTGCCAGGTCGGTGGACTAAGATTCAGCCCAACCAAAACTGAACTGATACTATTTACTAGCAGATATAATATCCTGAAATTGTCACTATCTAATGAAGCCAAATATTTGGGACTTATTTTGGATAGTAAACTAAATTGGAATCTAAATATTATTTCAAAAACCATTAAAGCAGCCTCTGTGTTGTATTGCTACAAAAAGGCAATTAGCTTAAACTGAGGTCTGAACCCTAAAAAAACATACTGGTTATGCAATTGCGAGATCAGACGAATTCTATTTTACGGAGCAACTGTTTGGTGGCCAGCTTTGGAGAGAAGAAACCAGCTAGCAAAGTTCGAACGTTTAATGAGGATGATGTCGATTATGATAATAGGTGCACTTAGAACTATCCCATCCAAAGCATTGTTCATTATATTAAAGTGGTTGCCACCAGGTATAGTAGCCAAGAAGACTGTTGTGTAACTGCCCGTCCATTGAAGACTTTGTGCAACTAAAGCATGGAAATACCAAATATATGGTCATGCAAACATTCTCAGTGACATATATCGAGACTTTAACCCTAGAATACTAATGTAGGTAAATTTTACGTATACATTTTTTTAAAATCCTTATTAATATCGCGTATGGAGACCTAATGGTATGAAATTCCTGAAGTTCTTTCTTCAAATGTTTTTAAACAGATATTAAAAAGAAAATAATAAATTTTTAGAAAAAACAAAAAAGTTACTACGTAAAATTTACGTATCGTTAGTATTAAGAGTATACATTATATACGTAAATTGTACATACCGTTAGTAATAACAGTATAAATTTGAATATAAAATTGTAAATGTAGCTTGAAATGGTAGAGTAAATGTTGAAATATTCGCCGAATAATGTTAATTTGGGGGATACAGTAATTAGTTCTAACTTTTCAATGAAATTTATTTAAAAATATATAGAAAACAAGAGAAAAAGATATAGTCGGTCAAGCCCGACCATATGATACCCTACACCATTGTGTACATTATAATTCGGGGAGGGGTCTTTTATTAGACTTGGAGTCAAATGTGGACCGATACTCATAAGTGTAAAATAAAAGATACGAATACAGACATTTGTATGGGGGCTAGATGAAATAATGGACCGATCATAACCAGTTTCAATAGGCTTCGTCCCTGCCCTATAAGAATCCTTTGTACCAAATTTTATTAATTTTGGTTCAAAATTGCGACCTGTAGTTTGATTACAAGGTTTACATGGACGGACAGGCGGACGGACGGACGGACGGACGGACATCGTTAAATCGACTCAGAAAGTGATTCTAAGCCGATTGGTATAAATTAAGGTGGGTCTTAGACCAATATTTTTGGGTGTTACAAACATCAGCACAAACGCATAATACCCTCCCCACCTATGGTGGTGTAGGGTATAATAATGAGCTGGCGAGATTACAGTTATACCAAGAATTTTCCACAGAAAAGCAAGAAAAATGTGATGTAAATTTATCTGTTATGCAAAAACCGAAAGGATGGAACATATTGTCATTTTTAATAAGCATCTCAAGTCTCTGGTGAACGCCAGATAATAATTTATGATCACTTTTTATACCCTATACCACCATAGGTGGGGAGGGTATTATGTGTTTGTAACACCCAAAAATATTGGTCTAAGACCCACCTTAATTTATACCAATCGGCTTAGAATCACTTTCTGAGTCGATTTAACGATGTCCGTCCGTCCGTCCGTCTGACCGTCTGTCCGTCCATGTAAACCTTGTAATCAAACTACAGGTCGCAATTTTGAACCAAAATTAATGAAATTTGGTACACAGGTTTCTTATAGTCCAGGAACGAAGCCTATTGAAATTAGTTATGATCGGTCCATTATTTCACCTAGCCCCCATACAAATGTCCTCCCGGAAAAGGGTTTAACGATCATAAATCCCTTAAATATAGCAATATTTTGAAATTTGGAACGTATAAGTTTTATATAAGTCTAAATAAGTATGCCGATTTTTAAAAAGATCGGTCCATAATTAACCATAGCTCCCATATAAACCCATTTTCAGAAAATCACTTTAACGGGCATATATCCCATTAAAATGTTAGTATCAAGTTAATATTCGACACAAATAAGTTTTATATGAACATAATTGATAGTGCCAAATTTTACAAAGATCGGTCCATAATTTACCATAGCTCCCATATAAGGCCCTCTTTCGGGAATCACCCAAAAGTGAATAAATTCATATAAATGTCAGCATCAACGTAATATTCTGTATTCTTATGTTTTATTTTACACTTATGAGTATCGGTCCACATTTGACTCCAAGTCAAGACCCCTTCCCGAATTATAATGTACACAATGGTGTAGGGTATCATATGGTCGGGCTTGACCGACTATATCTTTTTCTCTCGTTATAAATAAAATTTTAGTATAATTTAAAGGAATTTTTAGTAGTTTGTTCTTAATTATTGAATTTGTTTTTTTTTTTTTTTCACTTTAAGCCTTTTGGGAGACAAATAAGTAATAAAAATGCACAAACTACCCGACTACTGTAGTATTATCTAGGCCGAATCAATATATCTGGAATATCAAATTAGGATATACGTATATTTACTAACAGCAAAGCGGCCATAAGTTCCCTGTCAGATGTGTACACCACAGCCAAGATTGTCCGTGAATGCTGGTTATCTCTGTAGAAGATAGACAAATAGACAAATCCTGTATTTCTAGAGTTGAACCATTCAAGATTACCTCCTTTGTTGGGAAATATTAGGCCTTGACACGATTTTATAATTTTATAACCTACGATTGATATAATTTTGGAACTTTAGAAATATTTGCGGCAGATTATAATTTGAGTCCAAATTTTTAAAATTTTTACACCTTATTGTGGACCTGATGTTAGACCGATATTCAGATTAATTTTGGACTATACATTAATCTACCTGGGTCTAGGTTTGTTATTATTTGATACTAGATAAAGAATTGATCTTAGAGATTATTTTTCGAGTGTATAAAGACTTATGGTTGAAGACAATTTTGGTCTATATAAAGAGCTTTGTTTAAGAACTAAATAAGGATCTACGATTACTGGTGGTTTGTTACAATATAAAGGCCTATGATTTATTCCAATTATAATTTTTATGCTTTATAAAAAGGACTCTACAAAGACTTACGATTGATGACAATAATGGAATATAAAATAACCATCAATTAGAGCTAATTTTAGCTTATTAAATTGTATGAAGGGACCTATAATTATAGATAATATTTAGGCTATAAAAGGTCCTAAAATTGATAAAAATTTGAGACTATAAAAAGGCCTATGATTAAAGCTAATTGAACGCATAGGGAATTTTATAAAGGCTTACTACTGATTAGAGATTTTAGAAAGACTTTCGATTGACATAAATTAAGGTATATATAAAAACTTGAGATTGGTAATAATTTAGAAGCGAATTTAAAATAATTTTTACCTACGTTTATAAATAATTTTTAGACTATAATATAACATACGATTAACGTTAATTTGGGACCTTAAAGATACTTATGATTAGGGCTAATTTAAGGCAATTTAATATATTACGATTTAGGCTTATTTGTCCGTAATTTTGATCTATTAGACCCCTATCAATAAAGTAAATATGTTATTATACAAAATGAAATTAATAAAGTTTATAAATTTAAAAAAATTATTTTTCTTTCTTCCTCACAAGTTTCTCATATTTTAATTTCATTTCATTCCCCTTAAGGAATTTCCCAAAATAAAAATATTTACCTTTAAATTACAACAATATTTTCTTCAACGTCCTATTTTCGGTATTACTCACATTTTCTGTTACTTTTGTAGTAATTTTCAAAGGAATTATATGAATGAGTCTGTAAAAAGTCATAAAAAATATTTTTTTATTTTCTTCATACATGAATAAATGGGGGTTGGGTAGTTGGGGAGAATTTAATAAGGCTGCCAATGGAACCCATATTAAGTATTACAGTTGTAGTGGGTGTTTAAGGTGGTTGCTTGCTAGCTTTAGTATTATTTACAATTTCTATATTTTTGCACGTGCTTTTTTTGTGTGTGTGTATATGTATATTTAGTTGTAGATTTGTCGTAAAAAAGGATAAAACATTCATAAAAAATAGCAGCTAAAAATTCAATTTGCCTTAAAATGTTGTTGCCATTTTTTACGTTTTTGTCATAATACACATAAAATGAAAGTGTAAAAATATTTTTAAAAGTTGTATTTTGTTTTTTTTTTTTTTTTTTCTTTGGCTTACATTTCCCCCCATCAGTTGTCGGTATTTATAATGTTTCTTTAACATTTATTTACCTACAAAACATAAACAATGTTTGCAGGAAATATTTGAAATTTTTTTCAAGGATCTTGTGGTATTTTGTATGTGTGTAAGTGTTAAAGGAAGTTAGATGTGTGCTTGCTTGGAGGTTTGCGTATGTAGGTATGTGTAATTGTCAGGTGCTTTAGTAAACATATGATCTCAATTTTAATACGCATTTTTTATGAGTGACATTAATCAGTACATACACATTTGTTGTTGCTATTTTGTGGCAAATTTAAGAGCTGGGATAAAAATAAAATTATATTATCTTGATGTTAAACATCAAAAATAGAAATTGCAAAAATAATCTTGATTTATGGTAGACTAGGAGATAAAAGACAGCCAGAAGGAAGCTTTATTTGTTTCAGGTTAATTTAAAGAAATCATAACATTTAGAATGGAAGTAATTTTTTTATTTAAAATCTTTAGTAAAAATCTTTATATGTAATTATGACAATTTATAACAGTTTATAACACTTTATATTTTTCTATTTCTACTTAATAAAAATCAAAATTCTCTAAAAATATATTGAAGATTTGAAAAAATTTCATATTTTTTCTTTTCTTCTAATACAATTAAATATAAAAATAGTATTTATTTATTACATTTTAAACTTTTCCTATCAAATATAATCTAACTTATTTTCCCCCCATTAAACTCTCCATTTAAATCCTCTTTTCCTCTATTCTTCTCTCGCCCTTAATTATGATTCTTCTTACCCAAACTTTTATAACATTTTCTCTCTAATAAGGATAATCTTTATTTGGCTGTTCATTCGTTTATAAAATATAATCAAAATATTTTTGAAAATCCTCTTTTAAAAAAACATTACAACATCACATAGAATAACATTTAACAAAAATGTTTATTCTATTTCAAAAACATAAAATATAATCGTCAATTTACAACAATTACAATAATCCTCTTATCCTCGAACTAACACCAAAACACACACAGACAATATACGCTTGCATATACAAACACACATTTACACTTCCTGTAAAGAAATCCTTTAGTATAAAGAAATTTAATTCATTTTTAGAAAAAAAAAAAGGACAACAATTATATGAAAATTTTTTTTTTTATAGAATGGAGAGGAGGATGTGTGTTTAGAAATAAAATTAAACTTTAAAAGTTTTTATTTTTTATTGTTCCTTTTATAAATATTAACAATTGTTAAAGAGTCTCTAAAGTCTAGACTAAATGGCTGAGATATGTTTTTTTTTTATTAAAATGTTAAATGACGGTAAGATGATGCCAAAGTAAAAAAGTTTAAAATGTTTAGTTAATCTTTGATCAAAAGTAAATTTTTAAATTATTTTCATTATGTTTAACAAAATTTAAAATAGTTGTAAAGACATTTTTGTTATTTAATACAGTTTTTTTAGCAACAAAAATAACTTCCCAGGAAGGGAAAAAAAGAAGTAGAATTTTTAGATAGAAAATAAATTTAGGAATTCACCAAAATTTATTATATTTAATACAAAATTGTATAAAAAAGTAATCTTTAATCAAATTTTAATTATTCGAATAATTTTTTTCAATTCGATTAAAACTTATTCGAATAATTTTAAGTGAATAATTGATTATTCTTTGTTCATTACTCAATAAGAAAATAAAATTTAAAATAGTTGTAAAGAAATTTTCGTTATTATGTTATTAATGCTGTTTCTTTAGCAACAAAAATAACTTCCTAGGAAGTGATAAAAGAAGTAGAATTTTTAAGTAGAAACAAATTGTAAGGATTCATTGCATTTTAATTTGTTTTTAATAGCGATTTGTAGTTTTCATGTTAAAAAAAAAAACAAATTTTTACATCGAATACAAATTATTCGAATAATTTTTCTTGTTTCAAATTAAACTTATTCAAATAATTTTATATGAATATGTGAATAATTCTAATTTTAAAAATTTAATAACAATAAAAAAAAATATTTTAAACGAATAAATTATTCGATTATTTATAATTTTATTCGAATGAAAACCAAATTCGAATAAAATTATAAGGAAATAGGAAAAAATAAATGAAGATAAAACAAAAATACCAAAAAAAAAAAAAAACGTAAAAAATGTTGAACGAATAAATGTTTTATTTCAATAATTTTAATGAATATTCGAATAAAAATTTTGTTAAATTTTATTTTTCTTAATTTGAAGCGAATTATTAGTGCAATAAGATATCTATATATATATATATATATATATATATATATATATATATATATATATATATATATATATATATATATATATCTATATCTATATCTATATATATATATATATATATATATATATATATATATATATATATATATATATATATATATATATATATATATATATATATATATATATATATATATATATATATATATATATATATATATATATATATAAATATGTATATTTGTTTAATTTAAAGCGAATTGAAAAAATTCGAATAAAAATACAAATAATTAAATTGTATATAAAAAAAAAAAAACATATTCGAATACTTACTGACGACTTTTAAAGCAAATAATTTTAAAAATCCTTTTTTAAATAATAAAAATTTGTTAACTTAATTTTTAGTAAAATTTTGTGTAAATAAATAACTGAATAAACTTGTAGAGAAATTTTTTTTTTTATAATAAAATACTATTCGAATAATTGTTGGCGGTATTTTAAAACAAATAACTAAAAAATTCAACAATTTTTAATTTTTTTTTTTTTTTTTTTTTTTGTTAAATTTAAAATAAAAAATAAAAAAACTCAATTATTTAAAATTTAATTAATTTTATTATTACACAGAGCTACAAAATGAGAAAAAAATTCTGCGGCACGAGGTTTCGCAGTCAATTCGGATACATGGTATTAATAAGTACTAAGTTCTCGCGATAAATAGCGATTTGTAAAATTAAGGAAGCTGCACTATATATTGAGGCATATCTCGAAAACGAATTGTCTGATTTTGTTCAAAAAAATATTCAAAAATTCCAAATAAAATTATCTTCAAGTTGTGCTTATATTATTTTTTAATACGGTCAATAGTTATAGAGATATTTAGCCAATTCTTTGGAAAAAAAAAATAAATTTTATACAAAATTTCAAGAAAAATTATTTTTAAAAAATCATAAAAATTCGTAAGTACCAAAAATTAACATTAGTATTATTTGTTCATGGAGATAAATCTGTTGCAAATAAAACAACATATATTTCATAAAAATCAAAGCCTTAGTTTTGATTTTATTCACAAATTAGTGAAAATACTCATTTACAAGTTACATAGAAAAAATTAAAAAAATAAAAAATGATTTTGTGATTTTTTTAATTTTTCTAAATTTTTAAATTTGTCTTCACGATTATTGAGTAAAAATTTTAATTTTTGATACTTTGGAATTTAAAAAAAAATTATATCTCAAAATTTTGTATAAAATTTAATTTTTTCTCAAAAGTTAGGATTAATATCTCCATAACCGCTGACCGTATTAAAAAGTCATGTAAGGACAACTTGAAGATAATTGTGTTTGGAAATTTTGAATATTTTTTTGAACAAAATCAGACAAGTCGTTTTCGAGTTATGCTTCAATATATAGTGCAGCCAAAATTACTCTAATAAATTTTTAGTGATTAATCATATAGACATAGCAATAAAAATAGTTAAGAACAAAATAAAATTGTACAATTAATAACACTAATAACACTGGTCAACAAAAAAATCCTCCCCCATAGACGAATAGCTGGACTTGATGTATTTTGATGCGCTAAACACAAATCTGCTTTCAGTTTTTTCCCATCAGTTCTGGATTTTTTTTATGGGCGTGTCTAATATTTCGCCCTTAGTAAGGCCATTACTCTAGTATATTTCCTCATAACTCAAGAACGGTGTGCACGATTTATCAAAGTGCTACACCAAAAGATGCGGACTAAAAATATCTTCAAATTCCCTTTAAGTTTTTTTTTTCGTGGTCAATAGTTTTGGAGTTATTTCGAAAAAGTGTCCGAAAAAAATAATTTTCATGAAATTTTTTTAGATTTTTTTGTTACTTAAATTCCGTTTAATAAATGAAAACATCTAAAATGTTACAGTTTATCATCTTTGTCATAAAGCTGGTAGTGCTGCGGAAAAAATAAGGCAAAATTGATGCAGAAATCTAAATTTTATTCACAGTTAAGTAAAAATACCCATGTTGAGTAGAAATACAGTGGTGGCAAAAAAAAAAAAAAAATTATATTTTTTTCTTGAAACAAAAATAGGTGGACTAGGTCGATACTGACGAGTTAAACAAGAATCTGCATTCACTTTTTTTCTATCGGGTACTAATTTTTTTTATGTGCAGGACTAATATCATCACGTTATTCAGCGGTCACACTATAAAATTCGAGAATGGTTTGTCAAACTGAGGCTATAACTCAAGAACCCTTTACACGATTTTGATAAGTGTTGCATCAAAAGATGCATACCAAAATTGTCTTCAAGAAAATTGTCTTCAAGGTGTGTTCACAATATTTTTTATTCTCTGAAGAATTTTAGAGTTATGGATCAAAATTTTCACCACTTTTCAAAAAAATAAATTTTAAAATTTTCGGTACTAATTACCGAATAACTACGGAAATATTAACTGGACAAAAAATTATATAAATTCATCTCAAAGACAATTTAGGTCGCTATATATTAAAGTTCAATTTGTCTAAATTGGACAAGCTGTTCTCGAGTTATACAAGTGTGACTGCCTAAAGGCGTGGTCATAGTAGTCATGCCCATAAAAAAAATCAATGCGTGATAGAAAAAAAGTAAAAGCTGATTCTTATTTAGCAATTACATCTAATCCAACTATTTTTTTATTTAAGACGAAAAAGAAAATTTTTTTTGTCCACTTGTGTATTTCAACTATAGGTAGTGATATGCATGGGTATCCAAACTTAACTGTGAATCCATTCAAGATTTGTACATCAATTTTTATGATACGTGACTTTATTTACGCATAATTTTGACGGCTTTGAGATAAAGGAGATAAGCTTAAATATTTTTGATGTTTTCACTTTTAAAAAGAATTTTTATTAAAAAAAAGAAATCTTGAATTTTGCGTGAAAAAAATATTTTCCGACACTTTTTTCGAAATATCTCCTAAACTATTGGGCAGATAAAAATTTGATAGTAAAGCGACTTAAAGCCAATGTTTTTCCACATATTTTGGTATATCATTTATATAAATCATGCATACCGTTCTCGAGTTATAGTGAAATATACTCGAGTAATCGGCATATTTAGGGCACAATATTAGACACGCCCATAAAAATAATCCCGACCTGATGGAAAAAAACTGAAAGCAGATTCGAGTTTAGCATGCGGAATTCCATCTAGTCTACATATTTTTTTTCGAAGGAGCTCAAAAAAAATGTTTTTGTCGACCAGTGTAATTAATATGGGAGCAGTGGTTAATTGTTAATCGATATTTATGAAATTTCCCTAGAGTAAAGAGAACCGGTTCAAAACTAGTCACGTGACAGGTTCTCAGGGCTAGTGACCGGTCCCAGTTCGGGAACTTTATATGAGAAGAACCTGTCATTTTTACATGGGGTTGTCATTGGAGGTGGCTAATTAACCCCTTGGGACAGGTCACAGGATAGGTCCTAGTACAGGTCCAAGAGGACAGGTTCAGTAACGATTTTATAAAAATTCGGTAATTGTTTACTTTTTAAACATTATTTTTATTATTATCTTCATTAAATTATTTTTATTTTAATTTTATAATTTTTCGTTAATGTCGATGGCGGCACCCCGGCTCGAACCTATGTTCATCTGACGTATGTTATGTTTTATAGTCTTCAACGCTTACCATTCAGCCACTGATTGTTCTCAATTGGAACTTTGGTGACGAGTTATGTGTCAATTGGTACTCAACTGGTACAGAGAAACCGGTCCATTACTGCAATTACCACAAATTTCCCGCAGGGTTAGTACAAAAATTTATATTTTCACAAAACTCTCATTAAAATAATATTATTTTTAAGGATTTTTCAGTATTGAAACTTTATTCCGAAGGGACAGGACATTTGTATGTAGGATAGGTGAAATAATGAACCGATCATAACCAATTTCAATAGAAAATAGTCCTTGTATCATAAAAATCCTACGTGCCAAATTTCATTGGAATAGCTTCAAAATTGCGACCTGTACCTTGTACATAAGCTTTATATGGACAGCCAGCCTGCCATCCAGCCAGATGGACGGATATCGTTAGTTCGATTTAAAAGGTGATTCTGAGTCAATTGGTATACTTTAAAGTGGGTGTGGGATAACTTTTTCCATGCGTTACATTTTAGCATATAATCTTTTAAAATGAATTAAAATTAAATAAATAAGTAAAAACATATAAAGTTGTTTTCAATATATTAGCTAAGAAATAAGTTATTTTGTTTCCTAAATTTTAAGCGAATAAAAATTATTCGAATATTTTTGTAGCGATTAATCGGTGAATAATATTGGCAAATAAATAAATTTTAGCAAATATTTGAATAACAATTTTAATATATACATAAATAAAAAATGTCTTTTGTTTGAGATATTAATTTTTGAATAAAAAAATTATTCGAAAATTCGTTTAGCAATTGATTAATTAAAAATGTCGCTGAATAAATCATAATGCCAATAAAATTATAATAAAAATTTATATATAAATAAAAAGTATAAATAAAAAGTAAAGTTTGCATTTTGTTTTCCAAAATTTTTAACGATTAATCGGTTTGAAACGTCAGTAAAAAAATAAAAATTAATAAAAAGTAAAGTTTTTCAAGATACTTAAAGTGAATAAAATGTTATTGGAATATTTTAGATGATTAAAATGATTATAAATAAATAGCAATAATAAATAATAGTATTAGAAGAAGAAAATTAAATTAATAAAATATTTTTGACGATTAATCAATTCAAAACATCGGTTAATATACAAAAATTTAAAGAAAAAATAAAATTTCCAAGACAAATAATTAAAATATTCGATAATTTTTTAAATTAAAATGAATACAAGGGAAGCTTTTCAAAAACCAAAAATAATAAACGAATATCTGTTTAACAAAACCATTAACTTTTATACAAAAATCGCAAAAAAAGGTTATCAACTTAAAAAAAAAAAAAAAAAAAAAAAAAAACAAGCGCGAATGTTATATTCGGC
This sequence comes from Protophormia terraenovae, assembly GCA_951394005.1. Classification (NCBI taxonomy): domain Eukaryota; kingdom Metazoa; phylum Arthropoda; class Insecta; order Diptera; family Calliphoridae; genus Protophormia; species Protophormia terraenovae. Next base: position 7,183,133 of record OX596074.1, on the reverse strand, counting down.
TTGGCCAAATCTATATACCCACCATCAACTTTTTCTAATTTTACGTTATATGGGAGATGGACGGTAAAGTGGGCGCACCACGTCCGTTTTTGGTTTCCAAATTTGTATCGACCCTGCTTTCAACAGACAGACGGACGGACATAGCTAGAATCTAACCCAGAAAATATATACTTTGTGGAAAATATATACTTTGTGGGGTCTTAAATGATTCCTTTGACATGTTTCACACGGAATGACAAAATCAATATACCCCTATCTTTTTGATGGTCGGTATAAAAAAACAAAATATTCTATTTTCAAGATTTCACAAATAAATCTGTAATTTCTAGTCGACTATTATTTATATAAAATCGTAGGCACAATCTTTTTGGAGCAGAACTATAGCTATGGGCCTACAGAGTAGGACGCTTCTGATATATAAATTTTTACTGAGTATATTAATTTTTTGTTTCTTAACCGAATTTATACTGAAAATTCAAATTGAATAATTTAACAAGATATTATTCCACTTATTATACCCTTCACTCTCGTATTATGCATTTATGCAGATTTATATTACACAGAATGAATTTTCAGACTAGCGCTCATATTAAAATATAATACTCAACTCATAATTTGTTTCTGTGTCATCTTAACGATATCCGCTCGTCCGTCTCGTTGGATGGATGTTTGGCAGTATGTACACTAAACAAAAATTATTTTACTGGTGAAAGGTAAACCCGCATATACAGCTGGTTTGGGTTTTATGCATTTATGTAAATTTAAGATACACAGAAAGAATTTTTGGACCTGTACCCATACTAAAATATAACATTCAGCTCACAATTTCTGTTTGTGTCAATTATACGATGTTCGTCCATCTGTCCTGCTGGATAGGTGTTTGGCAATTTTTGCACCAAATAAAATATTGTTCTAATTTTTATACACTATAACCACATATGTAACTGGTTTGGGTTTAATGCGTTTGTGCAAATTTAAAATAGGCAGTAAGAATTTTTGGACCAGTACTCATACTAAAATATAACATTTAGCTTACAATTTCTTTCTGTGTTAACTTAATGATGTCCGTCCGTCTGTCTTGCTGGATGGACGTTTGGCATTTTGTACACTAAAGAAAATATAGTTCCATTTTTTACCCTTCAACCGCTTTTGTAGCTGGTTGGGGTATTATGTATTTATTCAGATTTATAATATACAAAAAAATCTTTGGATCAAGTCACATATTAAAATGAAACTAATAATTGCTTTTTGTCTTAACGATGTCCGTCCGTCTGTCTTGTTAGATAGATATTTTGCAGTCTGTGAATAAATTTAGGTCACAACTTTAAATATATTTTCATAAAATTAGACACACGGACGAAATTTATTAAGATATATCATGATCAATCTTTTATATTATCTAGACTCCATTTAAATGTCTTCCAGGAAATATTTGGAATCCTTTAGCCCTTATATATGGAGCAATTTCACAGAATTTTAAAAGCAAAATTCTTTTAAATTTAACAGATGTCTTGATGCAACAGATGGAAGTTTATGTTATTTGAAAACCTCAAAATTCATATCTCAACACACTCATAGATCATCAAAAGTCAATAACTAAAAACATAATATTAATAGAGGTTTAACAGATTTTGAAAGAAATTTCCAACAAACAGACAAACTTGTCTACACTTATCTAGAAAAAGGTTATAATAACACTGAGGAAAAGTTTTAAGTTTTGATATTATTCTTTCAAAAGTTTAGTCAGAAAAAAATTAAAACAGATTTAGTTTAAAACCACCCCCAACCAAGAAAAAAAAAGAAAATAGAAATGAAACTCTAAAAAGGAAAACACATTTACTAAGTAATGAAATGTAAGGTTATGATTACTGGGAATATACATTTAGTTGGGGATGAGCTAGAGTTTTAATAATAAAGGACTTTAGAGTAGGTACTTTTTATAGGCAAAACAAAAGTAAACAAAGTATATTTCTCTCGTAGTGTTTTTGTGTGATTATATGGTCTAGTTTGTTATTAAAGCTTTATTTGATTATCATTAAGGATTATTTGCTAAAAACAAAATAACCATCCCTGCCTTAACAGCCATTTATTTATACTGGCCCCAAAACCAAAAAAAAAAAAATCCTTAATAAAGAAAAGGTGATTTTCAAAAGCTTGTTATTGGATTTCTTGCTTCTCCCTCATTTGATTAACCACAAAAAAAAGTTTTTGTTTGAAAAGTTTCCTTCTTTTTTGGTTTTTGTTGCTTTTTGAATTTTAGCCACGGTTAGATTTAAATAGAGGATTTTTTTTGTTTTTTTTTTTTTTTGTGGATGTGAAACATGATGTGAAGCATGATGTTGAACATTATTATCATCCTGTTGAACATTAATTTTTTTTCTTTTTAGTTTGTTATTTTGTTTGTGTGTTGTACTTTATGATGATGGTGCTTATGATGACCATTATTTAACATATTTTTTTAACAAATTTTCTTTTTTTTCTAATTTTTAAAAAAAGTTTTTTCTTTTCAAGTTAGCAAACAAGGTGATGGAATGTAATTTTTTCAGATGAAATACAATTTGTCATGCTTCTTTGCTATTTGAAAAAAAAAAAAAATATAGTCTAGGAATATGCTAATCTTAAACTTTAAAGTAGCTATCAAAACGTGGGCTATTAAGAAAAAATAATGTTCAAACATAAAAAAGTTTAATTTAAATTTGGAGAAAAAAAAAATTAATGGCGTTTTTCATAAATTTACCTAAACAAGGATAAAGACAAAAGGTAAAGGGAAGAAAATTAAAAGTCAAAGTTCAATAATCAAAACTTCTGTTCTTTGCCTCTTTAGCTTCTTATAGTAATACTCCACTTAAATTTAGATTTATGTATATTAAACCCAATTTTTCTTTATAATTTCATATAAATAATATCAATATTATATTAAATTCTAAATTAAAATTATTCGTATTTCATCAGCCGTCATATTAATATTCCATTCTTAAACTTGAATAAATAAATATTAATATCCTGCCCACAAATATTAATATAATCATACACAATTTGTCACCTATTAAGACATGTTTCAAACTGCAACATCTTAAACAATTAATCTTAATTTTCCAACAAAATATAAGCAGCTATTCTCCTTTCCTCCCTCTTCAGCCAAAAGCATCACATGTATAGTTTACATCATTAACTTGCCATAATGATAATCAAAATCTCTTTAACGAAAAAGTAAGAAACTTCACATATCCTTCAACACTCATTAACATCATTATGTCAAGAGAAAACTCATCATCTTACTACTAAAGATAAGACAAAAACAATATCACATCATCATCATAAACATCATCATCAGCTTCATCAACTTCAAATCAGTTGACATATTCCTTGACATTTGAAAATAAGTATAATTTTTGTAACCAAAACATAACACGCCTTTATAATTTTCCTTAAGTATACTCAACTAAATGGAATGACAGACAGACGGATGGACGGACCGGCTGACTGACAGTCTACACAAACCACATAAAGTGCTACAATGTCTAATGCTCAAACGCAACCTTTGTGAACAAAATGATGATGAAACGAAACTAAAAAAATAAAACAACAAACATGAGTTTTAAATGATGATGTTGTCCTTATACCTTTATGTCTCCTGTTAACAAGAATAGTACTTAATAGTATGTGTGTGTAGTTATGTATCTTAAAATTGTAGTGGTTAGTAGGTTTTGTTATAGTATTGGCCTTATTAAAGAGTCATTTGTAGTCACAACCAAATGTCAACAACAGCCATAAAAAAACATTTTTTCTCTTGTTTTATGTCTATGTATAAGTGCGTAGTTTGTGAATATATGAGATGCTACATGTCTAAGTATTTGATGTACATAGGACTAAACTAACTTTAGGTATGTGTGTGATAACTTTTAACCACTCAAGAAAAATACAAATATGGCAAAGACTTTGGAACTCTTAGAAAATGTTAAGTTTCATAGCAGAAATTTGGAAACAAAAAGTTCAAAAAAGTATAAAATCTTTAAAATATTTATTTTTTTTTAATTTATAGTTAAAAGTTATAAAGCTATAAAGTTATAAAGTAAAAAAGTTATAAAGTTATAATGTTATAAAGTTATATATAATAGTTATAAAGTTATAAAGTTATAAAATTATAAAGTTATAAAGTTATAAAGTCATAAAGTCATAAAGTTATAAAGTTATAAAGTTATAAAGTTATAAAGTTATAAAGTTATAAAGTTATAAAGTTATAAAGTTATAAAGTTATAAAGTTATAAAGTTATAAAGTTATAAAGTTATAAAGTTATAAAGTTATAAAGTTATAAAGTTATAAAGTTATAAAGTTATAAAGTTATAAAGTTATAAAGTTATAAAGTTATAAAGTTATAAAGTTATAAAGTTATAAAGTTATAAAGTTATAAAGTTATAAAGTTATAAAGTTATAAAGTTATAAAGTTATAAAGTTATAAAGTTATAAAGTTATAAAGTTATAAAGTTATAAAGTTATAAAGTTATAAAGTTATAAAGTTATAAAGTTATAAAGTTATAAAGTTATAAAGTTATAACATTATAACATAAAATTAAAAAATTATTAAATTATTAAACTATAAAATTATAAAATTATAGTTATAAAACTATACAATTATAAAATTATAGAATTATAAAATTATAAAATTATAAAATTATAAAATTATAAAATTATAAAATTATAAAATTATAAAATTATAAAATTATAAAATTATAAAATTATAAAATTATAAAATTATAAAATTATAAAATTATAAAATTATAAAATTATAAAATTATAAAATTATAAAATTATAAAATTATAAAATTATAAAATTATAAAATTATAAAATTATAAAATTATAAAATTATAAAGTTATAAAATTATAAAATTATAAAATTATAAAATTATAAAATTATAAAATTATAAAATTATAAAATTATAAAATTATAAAATTATAAAATTATAAAATTATAAAATTATAAAATTATAAAATTATAAAATTATAAAATTATAAAATTATAAAATTATAAAATTATAAAATTATAAAATTATAAAATTATAAAATTATAAAATTATAAAATTATAAAATTATAAAATTATAAAATTATAAAATTATAAAATTATAAAATTATAAAATTATAAAATTATAAAATTATAAAATTATAAAATTATAAAATTATAAAATTATAAAATTATAAAATTATAAAATTATAAAATTATAAAATTATAAAATTATAAAATTATAAAATTATAAAATTATAAAATTATAAAATTATAAAATTATAAAATTATAAAGTTATAAAATTATAAAATTATAAAAATTACAAAATTAGAAAATTATGAAGTTTTCAAGCCTTGATTCCTTTGCATCGCTGTTCCTTCTTTGCTCTCTTAAATTCTCATGTAGTACTAGTTCAAGAAGATATTTTATTATTTTACAAGAACATCAACTACTTGTGTTAGTTTTTTTTTTTTTGTTTTTTTTTTTTATAATCAACATAAGTAAACTTTTAATGAGAGTAACTGCCTCCCAAGATGTTATAGAAGAGTATAAGTGTCTAGGAATTCAGGAAAAAAAACTACCAAGGACTTTTATTGCTGCTTTAATTTCATGTGCATACTACTATACATATATATCTCAACAACAACAAATGACACTTATGTGTTGTTACTCCTCTTAACATGATTTTTTTCTTTTTTTATACAACATACATGTGTATTCTTATGAATTTTATTTGCATTCAAGGTTGTAGTTTTTCTTGTTTTTATTTTTTCCAACTATAATAACGTTTTTCATTACTTTTTCATAGTAAAACAAGTTAAGAAAAGTGTGATGATAAATTATCCATATTGTTGTCATTATATTCATTACAAATGTTGTATAAGTGTGTGCGTAAATGAAAGTTTTATTTAGAAGAAAATTGTGGTTCGTTTATCTTACTTATACACTCTCACAAATTAAATATTAGTTTTAGCAAATAACTTCGGAAATACACACTTATTTAGTTGTTTTAAATCATATGAACTTTTTTCTAGAGTATGTGTAATGAAATATAAACAAAATAATGTCTTACTTTATTTGTTTAGACATATACATACATAGGTACAATAATACATTAAATATTTTCTGCTTTTGTGTAAATAATTTAAAGGAATTTCTTATTTTTTATCGCCCAAAAGGCTGCAACACTAAATTATATTTTACGTATTTTGTTTGTATCTTAAGTTTTCTTATTTTTGATTTTTATTAATGTTTTCTCTGTCGAGGTTTTCTTTTATATATGTATATGTGTACGTACATTTACATAAATTTATGCTTGTATACCAAAGTGTACAAAATTTCATATAAAATGTGATTAAGTGTTGCTGCAAATGAATTTATGAGTCTGTGTGTGTTAAGTTTATTTTGTGCGGTCGTAGAAAATTTAAGCTAAAGTTTTCTATAAACATTTTAAATCATTATAAGGAGTTCATATGGTAATTTAAACATTATTATTATTATATCCTACAACCTTATTTTCCTGTTTGTTTGGAAAATAAATGATGAGAAAATTAACAAATGTGAATATCTCAGATGATTTAGATAGATATATTTTATAAATACAAATACACGACTTTATAAGTTTATAACTTTATATTTTATAATTTCATAAATTTATAATTTTATAATTTTATTATCTTATAATTTTATAATGTTATAATTTAATAATTTTATAATGTTATAATTTTATAATTTTATAATGTTATAATTTTATAATTTTATAATTTTATGATTTTATAATTTTATAATTTTATAATGTTATAATTTTATAATTTTATAATTTTATTATCTTATAATTTTATAATGTTATAATTTAATAATTTTATAATTTTATAATTTTATAATTTTATAATTTTATAATTTTATAATGTTATAATTTTATAATTTTATAATTTTATTATCTTATAATTTTATAATGTTATAATTTAATAATTTTATAATGTTATAATTTTATAATTTTATAATGTTATAATTTTATAATTTTATAATTTTATAATTTTATGATTTTATAATTTTATAATTTTATAATTTTATAATTTTATAATTTTATAATTTTATAATTTTATAATTTTATAAATTTATAAATTTATAATTTTATAATTTTATAATTTTATTATCTTATAATTTTATAATTTTTTAATTTTATAATTGAATAACTTTATAATTTTATAGTTTTATAATTTTACAATTTTATAATTTTATAAAATAGCTATAGTCTGTTCTGCAATTTAGTCTAAATTTTTTATAACTTCTAATCTATAGTCTAGTCTATTCTATAGTCTAGTTCTAGTCTTTAGTCTAGTCTATAGTTATAGTCTATAGTATAGTCTATAGTCAAGTCTATAGTCTAGTCTTTAGTCTATTCTTCTATAGTCTGTTCTACAATCTAGTCTAAAGTGTAGTCTAAAGTTTAGTCTCTATTCTAGTCTATATTCTGGTCTATAGTCTAATCTATAGTCTAGTCTATAGTTTAGTCTATAGTCTGGTCTATAGTTATGTCTATAGTCTATTCCAAAATCAAGTCTAGAATATATTCCGTGGTCTACTCTAAAGTCTGCTCTATCGTTTTACAGTCTATTCCATAGTTTGTAAATTTTTGTTACATTTTAAATATTGTAGATTATTCGTAAATTAACCTTAACATTACTTTTTATTATTTTATGCCATTAATGTCCTTTGATCCTTAAATTCATATGGTTTCATTGCCCTTTTCTTAATGAACCACAAAAATGAAAATGTCTAGTTGTTATACTTAAAATTGACTCACAAACCAACTTTAAAACTCATTAAATAATTTCGTATAAAGGATTTTAAGCACATATTAAACGTTAGAGCAAAAAAGGACCTTTTTGTATATATTTTTGGGAATATGGTCGTTGTATATTATTGTCACAAAAAAAAAAAAAAGAAAAAAAAAAAAAACATGTTAATGTTTAAATCACAGTGGTGCCATAATAAAAGCAATAAAATGTTTTCCCATTTTTAGCATAGCTGTTCATTGTGAATATTTTCAATCAAAATATTTGTTAAAAATAAATTATTTTAATATTTTATTTATATTTTTAGAAATAAATTTCTTTAAAATTATTTTATACTCTTTGTAATATGATTTTCAGTTACTTGAAATTAATTTGAATAAAAATTATTTAAATATTATTCCATTTGTTAACAAGTTAGATAAAATAATATTTCCACAAAAGTATTCGAATATAAATTTATAAAATATAAATCAAATTCTTAAGTCTTTAACTAATTTTAAAATATATTTTATTTCTTTAGTTTGAATACAATTGTTCTTTATTTTATTTTCCATTTTTAAAATAAAATAATATCTGTTTTAAAACATTCAATTTTTTTTATTCATAGAAAACTTTTGAATATTTTTATTCAACATGAATTTGTTTGAATAGTTTTAAATTTACTTTGAAAAAGAAAAATAAGTAAAATATTTTTTTTATACTTGAATATTTGAAAAAATTTTATAATTTTTTGTTATTCAAGCCTTTTGAGGCTGAATATTTTTATTTTTTGGAGTTTTTGTTGAATAAAATAATAAAAATATTTATTTTAAATGTTTCTATTTGAATATAAAGTTTTTGAATAAAAATCAGAAAAATTTGTTTAACTTTTTTTATTTAAATAAAATACATATGAATATTATTAAACTTTAAAATAGTCAAATAAAAAATTTTTGATTATCTTCTTATAAAAATATATTTGTTTTTCTTTTGGTTAAATAAAATATTTTAATTTTTAATTTATTTTGTTCAATCAGATACAAACTTATAATAAATTCAATCGTTTTAGTATAAATAAAAATCCTTAATATTTTTATTCAAAAGATAATAGATTGATTAACAAATATTTTTAATTAGAAATAAGAAATAGAAATGAAATAAAAAATATTTTTATTTTTTATTTCATTCATAAGTTACAGCTATGATTTTTAGTAGAAAATGAAAATGTTTTTTTTTTCTTTTTGTTTAATTTCTATTTTTAGCACCATTAAATCAAGTTGTTTTATGACTGAAAACAACTATTGATGCCTATAAATTAAAGTGTTTAATCATAAAGTTATTGGGTTGATTAAATCCTTTCATTATTCTTGATGTGAGTTTTAGTAGTTTGTTGCTGTTGAAAATTATGCTTAAAATGTTTCAAAATATTTGTTAATAATTACAAATAGTCCTTGGGGGCATTTTATTTAAATGACTTTGAATTATGGTCTTTGAATTATAGTTTGAGTAGACATTTTCAATTTCATTAATTTTAATCCTTTTTGAAGAGGAATTGGCTAGTGAAACAATTTATATAATGAGATTTAATTGAATTGTAAAGGAATTAGGGATAACTCTTTGCATTATTATAGGAAGGTTGTTGGAAAAGTTGAAGCAAAGGTCCTATTTTGTCAGTCTTTGTTTTTCTCTTCATTATGCTTTATTTATTTTCATTTCTCTCTTATAGTTTTTCTAATTGTTAGGAATTTATTTCATTGTTTGATTTGAGCTCATTATAATTCAGCTGGTCAATTTTCAAATATTTGTTCAATGTGTCAATAAGTTTTATGGTCTAAATACTTTCTCTAGACATGTGTATATGTGAGCGTGTGTGTTTGTATTTATTTTCATTTCTAATTTGATTGTTGTATTGTATTTGTTTAACTAACACAACATATAAATTTGTTATTACAAAAACTAGAAATCTTGACTGACACACAAGTTTCTTTTACAAATAATTTAGTTAACACACATGACCCTTGCAACCTCCCCTTTACCATTAACAACTAACACTATTACCCTTAACACACACATGGAAAACTACAAACCCTGCATCATTTTGCAATTTGCAGTTTTACTATCAAAAGGAGTGATTTTATATAAAATCAGACGATTACTAGTTAGGCGGGCAAATATTTACAACACTATATTATACGACAGTCTTTGCAGTCCTTATTCATATGGACAAAATTTTGTTGTATGTATGTAACACATAACCTTAATAATACATTTTTGTTAGTATTTGTACGTTATCGTCATCCCCTTAGTTTTGCACTCATATTTTTTATTACTTTTACCCCCCTTACATACGTACATACATATATAGTTTTTTTTTTGTTTGTTTTATGGCCTCTGGCTAAATTATATTATGCCAAATATGCCAATTCTTAATTTAGGCAGACGTTTGTATGTCCTTGATAAAATATAAAACCTTACAACAATTTTTGCTAGAGCTCAGGTATTATAGAGACAACTGTTTATTAACTGGCTTGAACGTGAAAATGAAATATGAAATTTAATAATCAGGGATGGATAGTTTCATAACCAAATGGTTTTTTTCACCAAGAATATCACCGAATTTAAGTTTCCGTTAGAAATACGATTTTTAAATAAAAATGCTGACAAATTAAAGTTTTCACTTTAATACGCTATTTCAAAATCAAAATTTTTCACTGAATATTAAATTTTTCTCATAAAAAAAGAGCAACTATAGTCGGCCAAGACCGAACATATGATAGACTACACCATTATGACCATCAGACCTGTAGCTAATTGAAGACCAACACTTTTACTCAAGGTAAAATAAATTATACAAATACAGAATAAAGTATTGATACTAACATCTATATGATTTTATGCCCTTTAGAGCGATTCACGGAAGTGGATTTATATGGGAGATATGGTAAATTATGAATCGATTCCCATAAATTTTGGTAATGTTGTTTCTACTTATATAAAAAGTATTTGTGTCGAATATTAACTTGATACTATAATTTGTATGCACGATAAAGTGATTTTCGGAAGAGGGTATTTATATGGGAGCTTTGGTCAAATTAAAAAATATTGTACTGAATTTCATTAAAACATTGCTATATTTAAGGCACTTATGATCGTTAAAGCCCTATTCCGGGAGGACATTTGTATGGGGTCTAGGTGAAATAATGGACCGATCATAATTAATAGATCCTTGTGTCAAAATAATTATTCATGCCAAATTTCATTAAGATATCTTTGAAATTGCGGTCTGTACTATGTTCACAAAGTTTACATGAACAGCCAGCCAGCCGACCAGATGGACAGACTGGCGGACATCGTTAAATCGACTCAGAAAGTCGAACGGCATACTTAAGATGAGGGTTCGTTAATCTTTTTGTGCTTTACAAACATCAGCATAAAGCCATTAAACCCCAACCACCTATGGTGGTGTAGGGTATAATAATAAAATGTTTCAATTAATTTTTTTTTTTTACAAAAATTCCAAATTTTGCTAAAAATCGGACTTTTGCTAAATATTTAATTTTAAGGTAGAAACATCACTTTCCATTGAAAATTTATTTTTTTTCCAAATATCCCACTTTCACTATAAATGCGATTATTCATTAAAAATTAGATTTTTTTTTTACTGGAAATCTTAATTTACATCAAAAATACAATTTTTTGATAAAATTGAATTTTATTATTACAAAATATTTTTTTACTACGAATCTCTTTTTTTTCTCTTTTTGAAATCCGTTTTTTTTTTTTTTTTTTTTTCAAAATTAATTTAAATTCGATTAAACCAAAATCGAATTTAAGTTTGAGACTATTTTTCCCTTAAAGTCCAAATTTTCACTTAATGAAAAATGTTAAAGAAACAGTAAAAATAAAGTAATCTAATTTAATTTAATAATTTTAATATTGTGCTAAAATTGGGAAAGGTTTCCTGATGAGCTGGCTTAAGCAACCGGCGAAATGCGCATAGGAACTAGCTTCCCCCCAACAAATAAATTGTGAATTTATTCAGAGTAACGATCGCGATTTTAGGACAATATTAAAATTATTAATATTTCGTTTATCGCAGCTTAATTATTTTGAATCTAGTTAAATTTATTTTATCATTCAAATATTTAAAGCTTTTGCAAATATGGAAACTGGAAACTTAATAAGCTTTTGAACAAAACATATAAAATAGTTTTTCGAACAAATAAGTTAAATCAAAAAGATGAAGGGTATATTGATTTTGTCATTCCGTGTGTAACATGTCGAAGAAATCATTTAAGACTCATAAAGTATATATTTTATGGGTCTCGGTTAGATTCTGAGTCGATCTAGCTATGTCCATCTGTCTGTCTGTTGAAAGAAAGATAGAGCTCGATGGTACAACTTAGGGGGATGAAATTTGGCTCATAAATTTATATAAAGTTTGTTTGATATTGAAAATGAGCCAAATTGTTTAATAAACAAAAAGTTATGGGCAAAATTCTAGAAACACACAAAAGTATATTTAGTGTGGATCCTTGTAGGTTCAAGCATGTTTGATAACGAAATTTTTTACAGATAGTTCGAGGGTCGATATAAACTTGTACACCAAATATGGGCTTGTTCCACCCATGTTAACGCCCACCCCCATATAAGCTGAAACGTCAACGAAATTTTGTACAAATAGTTTAAGGACCAATGTAAAGTCATTGTACATATTTAAGCTTTTTTGAATGAAAGTTTTGTTAAAGTTTCTTGTTAAAAGTTTTTTTTGACGTTAAAAAGAATCCTTAAACTTATATTTAGAACAGTTAAAATTTATGAATACTTATTGTATAAAATACAATATTTTAATGATCACATTTTGCATTTTTTAGAATTGTATTTTTTTTTAATGGTAATGTCCTTCCGTCTGCCTACACATTGAAGTGAAATTGGTCGAAAAGGGCGCTTATTTCTGAATATCAGTATTTTAATGATCACATTTAATTACACAGGTCAACACTAAAAAAGTATCTGGAAAATCATGTTGCAGATATTGTAGGTATAGTCACCCCAATCACCAGGAACATTTCGGTTTTTTTCCATCACGTCACATTTTTAACCCATTGAGGACCAAAGAAAATATGGTTTTATGATGAGTTTTTAGGTCATAAAATTTTCCCAGTAATAGGTAGAGCAGATAAGTTAGTCATATTGTATAGCCAAGACATGGGGCTATGAAAATGTTGTACTAGTTAAGTCTCTTACTTATAATACATAGCTCCTAGATGTCTTTAAAGTTCCAAGAACCAAGAATTTTTCAGTTAAACCTCATCAAACCGTGAAAAAATGAGGGGTAAGGAGTGGGTGCAGAGGGGAAATTTGTATTTCATATAACAGACAAAAAACCATAGATCTCAAAAATTGTAAAATTTTTAAAATCCATCAAAAGTATGAAAAAAATAAAAATCCAAATTTTAATAACAGAGTTAACAAAAAGTTATAAGAAAAATATATCGCGAATAATTCGGTCTAATTTTAACTCCTTATACTAAGTATAGTATAGAAAGTTAAATAAATCATTTCCATGACGTCACAATTTTAAAATATATATTGTTTTTATTTTAAACTTCATTGAAAAATGTATGGATATTTTTTTTTCTTTAATTAGGATTTAAGAATATACTTTTTATAAATTTTTTCTCATATTAAGAAGCTGTTAAAGTCTGTTACCAAAGTAGGATTCCATATGCATTGATATAATCTCTCAGTAACAGCATTTTGGTGCAAAAGCTCCTATTGTTCTTTGCTTATTTTTTCCATTTTTTCAATGCTTTTAGCAACTTTAAAGACTTTTAGGTGCTATGGAGGGCATGTTAGAGACATGGCATATTCTACATTTTTGTTTTATTGTTCCTTTTCTATAAAATACGGATCCATAATTTTTTATATCTATTACTCAGAAAATTATATTATCTAAAAATTTATTAGAGGTACATATTTCATTTGGTCATCAATGGGTTAAAAGTGTGATGTGATGTAAATATTTCATGTTACTTTTTTCACTACATTTAATCTCAGGAGTAAGATTTAAACAAAATTTTTCAAGATATAACTTTTTTCTAATTTTTTGTTAGCTTTGTTATTTAAACTTGGATTTTTATTTTTTTTTTTCAAACTTTTGGTGTCTACGCATTTTCTGTCAATGCGATTTTAAAAATTTTACCATTTTTGAAATCTGAAGTCTTATATCAGTTATATCAAATAAAAATTTCCCTTATACTCCCACTCTTTATCCCTCATTTTTCAATGGTTTTATGAGAGTTAATTGAGAAATTCTTGATTTTTACAACTTTAACGACTTCTAGGGGTTATGTGTGAAAAGTTAGAGACTTTACTAGTACTACATTTTTATAGCTCCATGTCTTGCCTATAAAACATGTGTAAAAAATTTTCTCTACCTATTACCTGGAAAATTTTATAACCTAAAAACTTCTCAAGGAAACAAAATTTCTTTGGTACTCAATGGGTTAAAAATGTGACGTGATAGAAAATTTTCATTCATAATAATATTGTAGACTTATTCCAGAATAAAATTTTTTTGTGATTTTGTTGACCTGTGTTATTATTTACATTTGGATTTTATATTGATCGAAATTTAAAAAAAATAATTCATGAGAGAATTATGATGTCCGTCCTTCCGTCCATCGGTTTTATTAATTTTTTAATTAATTTCTAAAATCGGGCTATATATAGCCACGATTTCTTCCACACTAAATATTCCGAAATTTAATGAAAATTTAATTTTTTACTCTTTTTCTAAAATATAAAAAATGTTTAGCTTTGGCAGCTTTGTACAATAAAACAACACAACTTTGTTTGATGATTTTAGTTGATATTAGCACTCTATTTTGTCTATTTTTATTCAATTAAACCCCACTTTTGACATATTTTAGCCCAACGTGTAAGACTAGGATTCCAAAGAATGTAAATATTAGTTGTCTTAATAAATGGGATAGCGAAGCGCACCGTGAATATGAACTCTTAAACATTTTGGTTTATAGTATACATATATTTTTCAGAAAATTTTTTGTTTTTGAATAATTTTAGATTATTTCAGAAAAATAATTCTTAAAGTGGTACCTTTTTTAAGGGTACTTTTTTTTTCACTTTTTTATACACTTTTATACACTTTTTTATATTATTGAACAAAAATAATAATTAAATTGAACACATTTTTTATATATTATAAAAAGATTTTATATATTTATTAATATCATATTTTAAAAAAATTTTCAAACTTTTTAATAAGAACTAAATAAATTAAAAATATTAGTTATAAATTAATTTTTAAATCTTTAATTAGTCTGCTTTATTTAAAAGTTCTTATTCCTCTTAAATATTACTTCTTTTATACATCACACCTTTAAAGCCAATATCAGCATTTCCGGTTACATCAACGTTACTTGTTAACAAAATTATCGGCTTCATATGGCAACTAAATATTGAACGAATAAAATTTACAAATACTACCTTCTGTCCATAGTCTCTACTCCATCCAACTGACCAAGTATATTTATCAGTGTGTCTGTCAGTCAGTCTGCATGTCTGTCTGTATTTGCTTCATCAGTTAACCAGTTCAATTTTCAATTGAACACAATTTTTTCGTTGCAAATTTTTTTTAGAGATTTTTTTTTTTTTTGAAAAGTGTTTATACATATGTGTGTGTTTATGGTGGTGTAACAGGATGTTATTTTATATTTGTATGTGTAAGTCTGTGTTCATGTGTGATTTTAAACAAGTGGAATGTTTTGTTTAAGGGATCTAATGAAATGCTATTGTGTATGAAAGTATAAATTTATTATTGCATATTGTGGGGGGTTTTATTTTAAACAATATTGATACAGTGGTTCAATATAAGGAGGACTTTTTGAATGTTAACGGCCTGTCCCACGATGTCGAACGAAAAATTCGTTTCGACAATTTATATGGAAAACAACAAATAAATTTCAAATTTTGTTAATGTTTCACATATATTTTGTCGAAAGAATTTTTCGTTCGACATCGTGGGACAGGCCGTAAATGTTTAAAATAAAATTCTGATTCTGAAATTCCTCCATTCGAACCACTGTTTTATTTAATCGTACGGAAATTCCAGTAAAAGTATTTTCACACTCACTTTCAAAACCAAATTTACACATACTCATGCAATAACTGCAAGTAAGGAAAAAAAGAACGTGCATAAAATACACAAGGATATAAGAGAGAAAATATATACATATGTAACTCCCCCTCCCTCTTTTTATATAAAAAGGGAACCACACTAACATGTTTAAGTAAAATTAAACATGCACATGTTAGTAAGATGCTATAAGGGAAACCTCTTGTTAGATGGACCAGAAACACGCGTCAAAATCGTGTTGCAACTAGCAGACACAAGACAATACACAAAACGCCTCCACCTACACATATGTACATATGAATGTGTAATCAAAAAGAAAAGGAGCTGTAAATAAAACAAAAAGTCCCCAAATTTCAAAAAGAAAAACAGTCAACACAAGTGTCTCCCTGTGTGTGTATGTGTATTAATTTGTTAAGGTTTTTGTGTTAAGTTTCGTTGTATTTGGTTATTCAATAGAAAACAGATCAATTTCAGTTTAAGCAAACATATGACTGCCAAAAAACAAAGAAAATCATATGAAAAGAAATAGAAAACCCAGAGAAAAGACCAAAAAAGGATTCTTTTACAAAACCAATATATTGAAAAGAAAGCAGACACACATCATGTAACACGTGTGTCTTTTTGTTTACCACCCCCCCCCCCCCCATAAAAAAATAAATAAAATCTTTAGAAAAATAGCTTTGACAATAAGAAAAAATGCCAAAAAAATTCCTTTTTATGTGTAATCATGACAATCAGCTGATTTTTCTGTCAAATGTCAATAAGTTAAAAATTAACAATAAATCAGTCTCGCTTTTATTGGTTTACAAAATATATATTTGCCAAAATAAGAACAAGGAAAACGAGAAAATGACATGATTAATGGTTTTTCTTAATACAAAAGATAAGAAGAGTAGCAGCATCATTCCCCAGAAATTACTGGAATGGGAGATGATTTTGAAGAAAGTAAATTTTTCGAAAATTGTTTTCTAATGTTTTGACTTAAAATTTAATTTCTAATCAATTTATTGCAAAAAATAAGAAAAGCAAAACATGTGGCCTTATACACGTGTCCATAATGAGCAGCCTGGGAAAAAAAAGAAGAAATTTGCTAAATTTGTGCTCATGTAGAAAAAGAGCAAATAAATGTTTAAGGTAATTGTTAAAAAAAATTATTTTCAACAATATTTGGCAAAAATTTAAATATAAAATTTTTTATTATCTAAAAAAAATAGAAATTATTTAAAGCAATACGAGGGTAACTGTTAATATTAAGAGCCTTGATAACTTCATCTAGTAACAATAGAAATATTTACCAAAAAAATTTATCATTTTTTTTTTTTTTTCGAAAATTGTTTTCTAATGTTTTGACTTAAAATTTAATTTCTAATCAATTTATTGCAAAAAATAAGAAAAGCAAAACATGTGGCCTTATACACGTGTCCATAATGAGCAGCCTGGGAAAAAAAAGAAGAAATTTGCTAAATTTGTGCTCATGTAGAAAAAGAGCAAATAAATGTTTAAGGTAATTGTTAAAAAAAATTATTTTCAACAATATTTGGCAAAAATTTAAATATAAAATTTTTTATTATCTAAAAAAAATAGAAATTATTTAAAGCAATACGAGGGTAACTGTTAATATTAAGAGCCTTGATAACTTCATCTAGTAACAATAGAAATATTTACCAAAAAAATTTATCATTTTTTTTTTTTTTTTAATTTCATAAATTCAATTTGAAGAAACCATTTAATGATTTTAACAGAAGAATTCATTGGTTCAATTTGTCACTAGGTTTCATTGATCAACATCCAAAGATATGACCATATACCTGTTTCAAAACACTCATATTTAAAATTTAGCACTTTTTAAAAAAAACGTTCACAAGTTCATTTAAAATACATTTACATTTAATAGGAATTAGCTTAATTTCTCACTTAGTTTCATTCATCAGCATCTAAAGATATGATCACAATGACTGTATCCTTCAATGAACTCAAAAAATTAACATAGATTTTACAAAATTTTTAAAAATTTTATTTGCACGGTTTATTAGCGAATTCAATAGTTTCATTTCCCAGGATGTTTCATTATGTTTCATTCCAACTATGAATATGTCTGAAGGATGAAGGCGATGCTGGTAACGTTTCTAGCAGTAGTATTCCACGTTTAGTCTTTGACATAGTCTTTTAAACCTAAAAGTTATGGCCCAATATAATGAATATAAAATAGAAACATTCTAAAGCTGAATTTTTATGTATCTAAATGGCATTTGGGTTTAAATTTTTGGTCAGCAACAGGTTAAATAGAAAGAAAGTTTTAAATATAGTTTAGGAGTCCAAAAGTCATATTACTACTTTATAAATTAAAATAATTACATGTTCTCCCATATTCAAAGGTGGATTCCTAACACAATAAGTTTGAATGAAAGTGATGAATGTCATATTTTGGTACCAGCAATATTTTATATAACTCTGGTCAACAAAAAAAATCCTCCCCCATAGACGAATAGTTGGACTTGATGTATTTTGATGTGCTAAACACGAATCTGCATTCAGTTTTTTTCCAGCAGGTATCGATTTTTTTTATGGGCGTGTCTAATATTTCGCCCATAGTAAGGGCATTACTCTAGTATATTTCCTCATAACGGAGTGTACGATTGATCAAAGTGATACACCAAAAGATGCGGACTAAAAATATCTTCAAATCATCCAAGCTTAATTTTTTTATGTGCTCAATAGTTTCGGAGTTATTTTGAAATAAGTGTCCGAAAAAAATAATTTTCATGCAAAATTTTAGATTTTTTGTTATAAAAATTTCTTTTAATAAATGAAAACATCTAAAATGTTACAGTTTATCATCTTTATCTTAAAGCTGGTAATGATGCAAATAAAATACGGCATTTATCTTCAAAATTGATGCGAAAAACTAAATTTTATTCACAGTTAAGTAAAAATACCCATGTTACATACAATTGAGTAGAAATACAGTGGTGGCCAAAAAATTTTTTTTTTTATTTTTTCTTGAAACAAAAATAGGTGGACTAGGTGGATTCTGACGAGTTAAACAAGAATCTGCATTCACTTTTTTTCTATCGGGTACTAATTTTTTATTATGTGCATGACTAATATCATTACGTTATTCAGCGGTCACACTATAAAATTCGAGAATGGTTTGTCAAACTTAGGCTATAACTCAAGAACCCTTTACACGATTTTGATACACCAAAAGATGCATACGAAAATTGTCTTCAAGGTATGCCAACAATATTTTTCATTCGCTCAAGAATTTCAGAGTTATGGATCAAAATTTTCACCACTTTTCACAAAAATAAATTTTAAAATTTTCGGTACTAATTACCGAATAACTACGGAAATATTAGCTGGACAAAAAATTATATAAATTCAATTTATCTTAATTGGACGAACTGTTCTCGAGTTATACAAGTGTGACTACCGAAAGGCGTGGTCATAGAACATAAAATAAAATCAGTGCGTGATAGAAAAAAAAGTAAAAGCCGATTCTTATTTAGCACGTTGAATTCCATCTAATCCACCAATTTTTTTTTTATTTAAGACGAAAAAAAATTTTTTTTTTGCCCACTAGTGTATTTCCACTTAGCTATAGGTATGCATAAGGTATCCTAACTTAACTGTGAATCCAATCAAGACTTGTGCATCAATTTTTACGTAGTTTTGCCAGCTTTGAGATAAAGGTGATAAACTTAAATATTTTTGATGTTTTCATTTTAAAAAAAAGTTTTAGTAAAAAAAAAGAAATCTTGAATTTTGCATGACACTTTTTTTGAAATATCTCCTAAACTATTGAGCGGATAAAAATTTGATAGTAGAATGATTTAAAGCTAATTTTATTCCACATATTGTAATGTATCATTTATATAAATCGTGCATACCGTTCTCAAATAATAGTGAAATATACTCGAGTATTCGGCATATTTAGGGCACAATATTAGACACGCCCATAAAAAAAAATCCCGACCTGATGGAAAAAAACTGAAAGCAGATTCGAGTTTAGCATGCGGAATTCCATCTAGTTTACATATTTTTAATTTTTTTTTTTTTTTTTCGACCAGTGTAATTTGTACACCTGCACCACCATAAATGGAGGTTCTGCTTTTCTTCTGATATTTGTAACAACCGAAAGTATTGATTTAGGACCTAACTTAATACATACATACCAATAGGCGTAGAATCACTTTCTGACTCACTTTAACAACGTCCGTATGTCTGTCTGTCCGTCCGTCAGTACAAGTCTTGTAATCGAATTGCAGGTTGTAATCTTGAAGATAGTTTGAACGTTTTCAAAATTCAAAACGGAAAAAAAATGATTCTCAGTCATGAACAAATGTTGATTTTATTTACAGTTAGGTGAGGACACCTTTATTAAAAATTTTTATATATATTTACAAGCAAAATATTACACATACGTCTTATGTTTGATATGACATTTTAAGTATAAGTGGTGAATAAAATCTACTTTTCTCATCAATTATCAGGCTTATTTAATTCATAACATATTTAGTTATACTTTTGGATATTAAAAAAAAGAAATTTTTCCCCATTTTAGTGTTTTAAAAAACTTTTAAGAAGTACAATCTTTCCGATTTACCATGAAAAATAGTATTTTTCGAAAATAATTTTTGAAATAGTTGAGGGAATTTTGAAAGTAATTTTAGTTAGCAATTTGAGCAAACTTTTCACGAGTAATACTGGTGTGACAGACTTATTAATTATGTCATATTTAAAATCAAAAACTGTTTTTAGAAACGCTCTACTTTCATTTAAAACAAATTCGTTACAATTTTATAAAATCAATATTGAAGATTGCCTACCGCAGAGTTAATGCTATAAATGTTAAACTTTCTTTTAAAATAAATTGAATGAAGTTTTCTTGCCACAAAATTTAATAAAATTTCTACCAAAATATACATTAATTTTCCCCTAAAATGTCTTACTATTCATTTGCCTCCACAAATAGAGACAATCTTCCTTATTGTGTTTAATTAAAACTTGTAATTCATTTCCTTTATACAATTTTCTTATTTACTTTTGTATTTTAAATGTTTCTCTTTTAAATGGTTTTAACATAAAAATAATGTTTTTTGCTAGCTCTTACTCCAAAAGTTTTTAATAATAAACGCATAAAATTTCAAATGTTTCTGTAATTGTTTTAAACATTTTAAACATGAATTTTAACTACTTTAAGTGACTGTTAAAGAGTTGGTAGGGCGGCGTATGGATTGTTTAAAAAAGTTTTTATTTTTTTAATTTTATCTGTTGTTGTATTTGTCTTCCGTTTTGGAACAACAAGAAGAAAAAATTCCTTTACTTTTGAAAACTTTCACTTTTTATTGTTGCGGCTGCTGATGTTTGTTGTATTTTTGTTATTATTGTTGTTGTTGTTAAAATAATGTCATTAAATATGTCTGACGTTTATTTAGTGTATGTTCCGGGCATAATGGTTTTTTGCCAAGTTGGAATATAAAAGTATTAATTGTTTAACTAAGTTATTTCAGCTGGTTATTTGTATAAATTTTAATGTTAGTTGCAAATATCATATTAGGCCCACTGTAGTGCCCCATAGTCTTATATATGTTTCAAACCCTTTTCCAAGATTTCAATCTCCTCTATATAAAGTTTAGATCGAAAACATCGTTAAGAATTCTCTTTAAAGTTAAAACCATTTTGCCCAGACGTCGTCATTTTATTTCCCATAACTTTGATAGGTTTAAACCGATTAGTTTGATTTTTATTACCATTATATACGACACTTAACAGAAGCTAAATATAAAGACTAAAGTATTTTGTATCTTCTGTTGCCTGAGAAAATTTGATTTCAACATACAATTCCCTAATATTAATAATTATTCAATTTTTTCTCATCAATAAACTCCTTTAAATTTCTGTTCTTTTAAATAGGTTCTTAAAACAGGATGCCATAATAACTTCCTACAACTCCCTGTCCTCCTCTCCTACTAAAAACATTTTCTCTTTCATTTTCATGCTGCTGCTGTTTTTTCTGTGTTTACAAAGTTGTGTTTAAACAACTGTTGTTGATGATTTTGCTTGTTTGTTGTTGTTCATGCTGCTGATGTTGCTGTTATTATTTGCCGCCATCTAAACTTTTATTTTCCTTCCGTTTTCTTTTATTTTTCTTAGCTCTTTAGAATTTTCACTTGAAATATTTTTTTATTGGCAATTTAAACACATAGAAAATTTGTAGTTCTACTCCTACAATTCCTCCTTCTACTCCTACAATGTATGTTTGAATTAAACTAGTGGGTGGCTACAAAATAATATAATGGTTGTTTCTATTTAGTCTCTATGTTTTCTTTTTTTTTCTGTACTTATATCAAATGTGTTTAGCTGTTTTTATTTAAGCCCGTATTTCTTAGATGAAATTTTTGATGTTCATTTTTACTTTTATTTTCTTTATGAAATCCATTCACGTTTCTAATATTGTGTCATTTTATGTTTGTTGTTGCTCTTTTTTAGAAACATTTGTAAGATGAAAATAAATTTTAAATTTGATGCCTTTACACTGCGTATATGAAATATAAACAGATTAAGAGCAAAAGAGCTTAAAAGGAGAATTTTATTTAAACAAATTTTGCTAGAATCCAATTTTTTTATCCCATAATATTTAATTTATTTTTAAATATTATTGGTGGCATTATTTTTAGGCAATTTTAAGAATTCGAAATTAATTTAGAAAATTCGAACTTAATTTTTAAATTCGTTTTCGACTTAAAATGTCCAAAATTTTAATCACTACAACATATTTTAAGAAATTTTAAAAAAATTTCTTATAAAAAAGCGTTTTTAATGAATTTCGAAAATTCGAACTAAAACTCGAATTTGGTTTTTTAAGTACACATTGAAGAATTTTAAAAGAATTGTGTTCAAAATTTTAAAGATTTTAATCAGATTCACTTATTTTATGAAATTTAAATAAAATTTCTTATAAAATACAGCGTTTTCGAGAATTTCGAAAATTCGAGCAAAATTTCGAAATTCCATTTTGGACTAAATTTTTAAAGATTTGGATTAAAATCACTTATTTTATGAATAATTATAATTTTTACAATTATGTATTCAAGATTACTACGTTTTAAGATAATTTCGAAAATTCGAACTTAATCCCAAACAAATTGTTTGACTTTAAATCGTCGGAATTTTGATAAAATTCACATTTCTAATAATTTTAATAAATTTTTTTTATCAAATATTACTGATTTTAGTACTTTTAAGAGTATTCGAAAAATCGAACATAATTTCGAAATTTTAAATTTGGCTTAAAATCTACAACACATTCATAAAAATCACTAATACCATTAAATAATATAAAAAAAAAAATTAATAAAAATTCAAGATTAAAGAATTTCTAAGCAATTTCGAAAATTCGAACTTTAATTCATATTTATTATTTATTTCAAAATCAACTTAATTTTAATATAATTCAATAAAAACAAATTTTGTTGTTAAAATATTTTTGTTCTTTACATTTTTAGGCTATTTAAAAAATTCGAACTTAATTTCGAAATTCGTTTGTTGATCTAAAATGTCCAAAATTTTAATTACTATAACTTATTTAAAGAAATTTAAGAAAATTTCTTATAAAATATTAAAAACTAAAGCGTTTCTAAACAATTTCGAAAATTCGGACTTAGTTCCAAATTTAGTTTTTCACACAAAATCAATAGGATTCTGAAAAAAAATTATATTTCTAAAAATTTGTATAAAATTTTTGATTAAATATTATTAATTTTAGCATTTTTAAGCAACTTCGAAAATTCTCATTTGATTTCGAAATTAAGTTTTTGCTTAAAATCTCCAATTTTACAATCATATTCACTTTTATAATGAAATTAAAATAAATTTCTAATAAAATATTTAAGTTTAAAGCATTTTAAAACAATTTCGAAAATTTGAACTTAATTTTGAATTTAGTTAGTTTTTCACACAAGATCAATGGAATTGTAATAAAATCCCTGTTTCTAACAAACAGTATATATTTGTTTATACAAAGTTTTTTGATTTTAGCGTTTCTAACCTCTAAAAACGATTTCGAAAATTCCAATTTTATTTCGAAATTAATTTTTAAATAAAAGTTTCCAAAATATTTATCCTAATCGTTTATTTTATTAAATTACATAAAATTTCCTAAAAAATATTCAATATTAATTAATTTTTATGGAATTTTAAAAATTCGAACTTAATTTCGAATTTTAATTTGTGTTCAAAATACACGGAATTTTGGTGAACTGAACATTTCTATCAACTGTAATAAATTCATTTATAAAATATTATTGAGTTTAGTGTTTTTAAATAATTTCGAAAATTCGAAAACAATTTCAATATAAGAACTTCGATTAAAATATGCAACATTTTTATCTCAATTACTTAGATTAAAGAAACTAAGTAATAAAGTAACATTTTCAATGAAATATTTAAGATAAAATAGTTTTTAGGCCATTCCGAAAATTCGAACATAATTTATATTCCTTAAAATTAACCTAATTTTATTAAAAATCACATTTTTGTATTAGAAATTAATTTTCAGTTATTATTAATTTTTCTGTTTACATTTTTAAGCGATTTCGAAAATTCGAACTTAATTTCGAAATTCAATTTTGACTTAAAATCCACAAAATTCTAATCAAAATCGTATCTTGTACAAATTAAATTGAATTTCCGATAAAATTATAAAAATCTGAATGATTTTAGGGCAATAATAAAAATTCGAATTTAATTTTGAAATTAAGTTTTCACTCAAAATCCAAAAAATTTAGTTTAGTATTACTTATTATTGCAAAATAAATAAAATTTCTTATAAAATATTTAAGATTTAGGTAGTTGAAAACAACTTCGAAAATTCGAACTTGATTTCGAAATTTAATTTTGACTTATTATTCACAAAATTCTGATCTTTTAGAAATGAAGTTAAATTTCTGATAAAATTTTCCAGATCTGAGTGAATTTAGGCCATATTTAAAATTCGAATTTAAGTTCGAAATTCGTTTCTAGCTCAAAATTTACAAAATTTTGTTCAAAATTATAGATATTTTTTTAAATAAACAAAATTTCAAATAAAATTTTAATAATTAGGTAATTAGAAGCAACTTCGAAAATTCGAATTTAATTTCGAAATTCAAATTTGTCTTAAAATCCACAAAATTCTGATCAAAATCGTATATTTTACAAATAAAATTAAATTTCTGATAAAATTATCCAGATCTGAGTGAGTGTAGGCCATTTTCGAAAATTCGAATTTAATTTTGATATTAAGTTTTTATTCAAAATTATCGAAATTTTTATAAAAATCAATTATTTTCAATAAACAGAATCTAATTTGTTCTAAATTAGTTCAAATTTGAGAGACTTGGAACAATTTCGAAAATTTAAATTTAATTTCGAAATTGAATTTTATTTTAAAATCATAAAAATTTTGTAAAATATTAACCATTTTCTTAAAGTAAATATAATAGCCGATAAACTATTTAAGGTTTAATGTTTTTGATCAAGTTCGAAAATTCGAAATTAATTTCAAAACTTAAATTTCGATCGAAAATGGTTCAAAATTATTTATTTTAATAAAATTTCTTATAAAAATTATGTTTTCTCTATTTCCTAAGTATTTTCTTTGCCTTCAAAAAAGGTTTCGTCTAAAATACAAAAACTGAGCATCCTTGTTATATTAAATATAACTAAAGTTATGTGTATATTTGCTAGTTTACCCACAAACATTCACTTTTTCAAATACATTGTATTTTCTTTTTTACTTCCTCACCCCCCAACATTAACAAAACTTAACATCAATATTACGTTAAGCATCAGGTACGTGCCTGGACTAAATTTATTACTTATAACGACCCTCAGGGTTCATTGTCACGGTATTCTTCTTCATCTTTTTTTTTTTTTTTTTTTTTCTTCTTACTTCCTGTTTATGTTCATATTCGAGGGTAATCTACGTCATTGTATCCTTTGGAGTCATTGATTCATTCATTCATTCATTTATTTCTCTTTGGTGTTAAAAAATTCAAAGTTTGTTGTTTCTCTTTCTTATTTTTTCGTAAAATTGTCATAAATTTAAATTAAACTAGGGAAATGTGTTTGTGTGTGTGTGTGTGTGTTGGAAATATATTTTTGCAAAATTTATTTATATAGAGATGTCAGTTGATATTATCTAAACAACATGACTCTGGAGTATTGAAATTTTTTGTAATAAATAATATTGTATATATTTTGCTTAAGATGCAATGATAATTAGAAACTGAATTATTAAGAAGTCACAGAGAATAGGTTTTATTTGATACAAAATAATTTAAAGCAAGAAGATTGCACGTAAAGAATATTAATTTTCAATTAAAATAATTCAACACATAAATATTTGTTTATATACATTCATATACAAAAATTACTCTTAACAAAGTTAACTAAAAAAGTGCTTTAATTTAGTCTACTGTAACGTTCCTTTTAGATTGTTTTGTTTCTATTTTAAAGTATTTTGTAAAAGCTAAGCCTTTTTTTAGTTCACATTTCAAATTTCATTACAATCGGTTTATTAATTTAGAAGATATAAATTAAATAAAATTTATTTTCAATATAACCTACAGTACGTATGATTAATATTAATTAGTAAGTATTATTACAAAAATGCTTATAACTTTGTTCAAAGTGAAGGGATTTTGCTCAAAGAAAACATATTAAGCTTTAAATATTTAAAAGAAATCAAATTCCATAAAACCGAATTAAAACTTAAAAATTTAATTTGTTTTTCGACCAAAAGCCATAAATAAAATTTTCTTTCACATTATTCATATCTTTTTGATTTTTTTAATCAAATGCTGTTCTTTTAGTTTAAATTTTCTTAAAAACACATTAAATCCTTTAAGAAATTTTAGTTTCTTTTCGAAAATTGTTAAACTATGCTCATTTGTTTTTTCTTTTTATCTCATTATGTTTAAGATTTACATGTTAAAAATACCAATTTCTAAAAACATAATAACCCATGTCCAGTTTGCTTATCTGAAGCGTAAATTAGCTCGTTTTCCGGTTCAATAAACTCTCAAAGCTGATGATGTAAGTTTGCCTGTTGTATTGTTACTATTACTACTATCGTTACTGGTGTCTTGCATAAAGATATCATTATAATGTTTAGCATAATATTCATATGTCCAGTGTTATTGGCCATAGTAACTAAGATAAGAAAAGGAAATCTTTAAGTATAACAAGAGAAAAAGAGAAAAAAAGAGGGGAGTAAAAGCAAAAACATGACCTGACTGCAAGAAATAAACAGGTCATAGACTTTAGTTTGTTACACAACTTTTCCAATACACACACACGATGAGCATTTATATTCGCTCACATACATATAAGTACATTTAGTTAAAAATTCCACATACTTTTTGTTAAAGATG
The DNA here is from genome assembly GCA_951394005.1 of Protophormia terraenovae. Classification (NCBI taxonomy): domain Eukaryota; kingdom Metazoa; phylum Arthropoda; class Insecta; order Diptera; family Calliphoridae; genus Protophormia; species Protophormia terraenovae. The sequence goes on along the minus strand of OX596074.1, from coordinate 7,155,775 downwards.
CTGAACAGCTGTTGCCAGAGATAATTTTTGTTATAGCAAATACATTGTGTTGAAAATCAGGATACAAAAAATTATTTAAAAATACTTTTTGGCGCATTCAAGTTAAAATGTTTCCAATATTAAATGTTTATACAAAAAAGTCTTTAGATTTTATGTTTCAAATATAGATTTAAACTTGAGATTTGAGACTAACACATATTATCCCCCTAAAAAAGACTAAAACTAAATTAAAAATCAATATATTTTAAGACAAACCAAAAAATAAAATTAATAATATTTTTGCAGTCTAAATCCCTGCTTTTGAACCTTTGACCTTTCATCCAATTGTCATTTAGCAAAAAAAAAAAAAAAACGAAAATAGAACTGACAGTCACGTTCTAAAACGTTTAACACAATATATTTATGATGTTCCAATTTTTCTTTGACTCACACAGTCCCCCTCCCTCCAACCAACTGACATGTATTTCCCTTATATAAGCTGTTCTTATTTTTATAAACGTCATAGTGTAAATTCCTAACCATGATGACTGATTGCTTTAAATTGTTTTTCTGGGAGTTTTAATTTTTTTGTTTTTCCCCATTATTATTTGGATTTTTGTTTATCTCTCTTTGCAAAGAACCCTGTAGTACTTGACTATAGTTGGATTAAAATTACAATCTAGACTATAACATATTTTCTCGTTTAGACTATAACATAACACAAAGTATAGACTATAATCTATACTATATCTATAGTCTAGACTATAAAAAAGCCTATATTCTAGACTATAAAATAGTGTATAATCTAGACACTATAAAATAGTCTGCAGTCTAGACTATAATAGTCTGTAATTTAGACTATAAAAAAGTCTATATTCTAGACTACAAAATAGTCTATAGGCATGCATAGAATATGAAATAGTCTTTAGTCTAGACTAGACTACTATAGTCAAGACTACAAAATAGTCTATATTGTAGTCTATAACATAGTCTATATTCAAGACTATAAAATAGTTTATAGTTTAGAATATCAAATAGTCTATAGTCTTGAATATAAAAAAGTCTATAATCTAGACTATAAAAAAGTCTATAGTGAAGATTATAAAATAGTCTGTAGTCTAGGCTATAAAATAGTCTCTAGTCTAGACTATAAAATTGTCTATAGTCTAAACTATAAAATTGTACATAGTATAGATTATAAAATAGTCTATAGTCTACACTATAAAATAGACTATAATCTAGGTTAAGAAATAGACTATAGTCTAGGCTATAAAACAGTCTAGACTATAGTCTAAATAGTCTATAGTCTAGACTATAAAATAGACTATAGTCAGACTATAAAATAGTCCATAGTCTAGACATAAAATTGTCTATAGTCTACACTATAAAATATTATATAGTCTAAACTATAAAATAGTCTATATTCTAGACCATAAAGTAGTTATTCAAGACTATAAAATAGTTTATAGTCTAGAATATAAAATATTATATACTCTAGTTTAATAAAATAGTCTATAGTCTAGACTATAAAATATTCTATAGTCTAAACTAAAAAATTTTCTAAAATCGAAAATATAAAATAGTCTATAGTCCAGACTATAAAATAGTCTATAGTCTAGACTATAAAATTGTCTATAGTCTAAACTACAAAATTGTCTAAAATATAGAATATAAAATAGTCTATAGTCTACACTATAAAATATACAATATTCTAAGCTAAGAAATAAACTATAGCCTAGGCTATAAAACAGTCTATACTATAGTCTAGACTATAAAATATACTATAGTCAGACTATAAAATAGTCTATAGTCTAGACTATAAAATTGTCTATAGTTTACACTATAAAATAGTCTATAGTCTAGACTAAAGAATAGTTTATAGTATAGAATATAAAATAGTATATAGTCTAGTTTAATAAAATGGTATATAGTCTAGTTTAATAAAATAGTCTTTAATCGAAAATATAAAATAGTCTATAGTCTAGACTACGAAAATGTCTATAGTCTAGACTATATAATAGTTCATGTTCTAGACTTCAAAATAGTCTATAGTCTAGACTATAAAAGAGTCTATAGTCTGGACTACAAAATAGTCTATAGTCTAGACTAAAAAATAGTCTATGATCTAAAATATAAAATAATCTATAGTCTAGACTATAAAATGGTCTATAGTCTAAACTAAAAAATAGTCTATAATCTAAAATATAATATAAACTAGACTTTAAAATAGTCTAGACTGCAAAATGGTCTATGGTATAGACTATAAAATAGTCTACGATCTAGACTATAAAATAATCTATAGTCTAGACTACAAAATTGTCTATAATCTAGACTACAAAATAGTCTATATGCTAGACTATAAAATAATCTATAGTCTGGTTTAAAAGATAGTCTATAGTCTAGACTATAAAATAGTCTATATTCTAGACTATGAAATAGTCTATAGTCTAGTTTAGAAGATAGTATATAATCTAGACTATAAAATAGTCAAGTTTAAAAAATAGTCTATAGTCTACACTAAAAAATAGTCTAAAATCTGTACTATAAAATAGTCTATAGTCTAAAATATGAAATAGTCTATAGTCTAGACTGAAAAATATTCTATAGTATAGACTATTAAGTAATGTATAGTATATACTATTAAGTAGTTTAAAGTCTAGACTATAAAGAAGTGTATAGTCTAGTTTAAAGAATAGACTATAAAATATTCTAAGTCTAGACTATGAAATGGTCTATAGTCTAGTTTAAAAAATAGTCTATGGTCTAGACTAAAAAACAGTCTATAGTCTAGACTGAAAAATAGTCTATAGTTCATACTGTAAAATAGTCTATAGTCTAGACTGAAAAATATTCTATAATGTAGTCTATAAGATAGTCTATAGTCTAAACTGTAAAATATTCTATATACAGGCTCAATAGTCCAGACTATAGTATGGCTTTAGCCAAGAATATACTCTACCGTAGTAAATACTTTTTCCATGGCAGTTGTATCTCAGATCTGCTGGGTATTTCACTGAAACATTTATTTAGTTGTGTTGGAATGTTTGTCCTTTCAATGACCAGAATACTAAATATTTTTGTTCTTTTTGTTTCTTGTTCATTGAAACATTTAGACTAATCCTTGTGGCATTTAGTCTGGGTATTAGTGTTCCATATAAAATTAGTTTTGTCTTTTATTTTTGCAAACTTTTTCCACATAATCATGTGAAATTTTTTCTTTATTAATTTTTGTTGTTGTTTAGTGTTTAGTTAGCTATTGTTTGTTGCATCAAAAGAAAAGTTTCTTTACTGTTGGCTAATTGCTAAAGTTTATGAAAAAGTTTTAACTCATCATCATAACAAATCATTTAGAGGAGGTTATAGGAAATCGATATTGAAATAAAGATAAATTATAATATATTAAATTAAAAAACCAAAATTATAATTATGGCAATGCTTTAAAAATCATCATAAATTTTTAATAAATCTAGTACCCTAAAAGAACTTAAGTCCATTTTTTTCTTTATGTTATTAAACTAATTCTTTGGTCTTAAAACAATACCAGTAAAAGAAAATCTTATAAAATAATTTGATTTCTATAATGCAATGGACATACGAGTATCATATCAAAGAAAGAGATAAAACCAAAAAAGTAGACAAGAAAACTGAAAGAAATAACAAACGAACTAAACAAGAAAATCCCCATGTTGACAGCTTTCTTAAGGGACTTTGTGTCTCCAAAGGCAATAAATTCATATAGCCATGACATTTAAGTTTTACTTTTTATAAAAATAAAAAAACATAAAAACAGAAGAAAAAGATAACAAAAGTATAAAAAATATACACTTAAAATATTATAAATAAAAAATTCCCTTTGAGTTTATGATTATTTAAAGATCTAAAGGATTTATTTAAGCTAAGAAAAATAAATAAATCAAACCAAAATATTAACTAAATATTTTATTTTCTTTTATCTTTTTCAGTTTGTTTGTTTAAAAAAAGGCAGAGAATATGCATTTAAAAAGGAACAAAAGATAACAAAAAGAAATTTCTTATAATTTCTTTAAATATTCCTTTCTCCTTTTTTCTGTACTACCTCCAATCCCTCCAACAACATGCCGAATTTACATTATGTCGATTATAATCGCAAATATACCGCCCAGGAAACAATACAGGTAAGTGTTTGTTTGTTAGTTTAACATTATGTTTAAGTGTGGCCAACTATTAAGTTTTTATAATTTCCGGTTGTTAACAACAACCCCCCACTAGCTACATTTTATTAAGCATTCACTAAAAATTTTATTACTTTTGATTACTTTATTTTATAGCTTTAGAATTAAAACATAACCTTATTATTTGGTTGTATAATATTTTTATGCGATTATTACATTATTTACATTTATTAGTTAGGCTAATTAAAATTATTAAAAGCCAACCAACAAAATAAGCAGCAGGAAATAAGTTGTATTTTGTGTTAATTTTTTTTATTTGTGGTCACCCGTATCTTGTAAGTACCATTGTTTATGATATTTTGTAGAACACGTGTCTTAACCAGTGTTTGGTTGTTTTCTGGAGTCATTAAATTATGAGTTTTATTAGCGAAAAGTGTTTAAGAAATTAAAGGGTTGTCTGGAAATAGGCTTATTTAAGATGGGATAAATATGTGGAGCTATTAGGTAAGGGATAAAGTTGTTAAAGCAACAGATGAAACAAAAACTATTGACTATTTTATAGTATAGATTATAGACTGTTTTAAAGTCTTAACTATAGGCTATTTTATAGTCTAGATTATAGACTATTTTATTGTCTCAACTATAGACTATTTTATTGTCTCGACTATTTATAGTCTCAAATATTTTATAGCCTCAACTATATACTATTTTATAGCTTTGACTAAAGACTATTTTATACTCTCCACTATAGTCTATTTTATAGTCTCGGCTATAGACTATTTTATAGTCTCGACTGTAGACTATTTTATAGTCTCAACTATGGACTACTTTATAGTCTCGACTAAAGACTATTTTATACTCTCTACTATAGACTATTTTATAGTCGCAACTATATATTTTATAGTCTCGACTATAGACTATTTTATAGTTTAGACTATAGACAATTTATAGTCTAGACTATAGACAATTTATAGTCTAGATTATATACTATTTTATAGGCTAGACTATAGAATATTTTACAGTCTAGGCTACAACTTTTGACTATTTTATATACTATAGGCAAATTATATGCTAGACTGTAGACTATTTCATAAGCTAGAATATGGAGTATTTTATAGTCTAGGCTATAGACTATTTTAAAGTCACAACTATAGACTATTTTTTAGTCTAGTCTATAGACTATTTTATAGTCTAGACTATAGACTATTTTATAGTCTAGACTATAGACTATTTTATAGTATCGACTATAGACTATTTTATAGTATCGACTATAGAATATTTTATAAGCTGGACTATAGACTATTTTTTAGTCTAGTGTGTAAACTACGTTATATTCTAGGGTGAAGAATATTTTATAGTCTATTGTTTAAACTATTTTATAGTCCAGTATGTAGACTATTTTATAGTCTACACTATAGACTATTTTACAGTCTATACAATAGGCTCTTTTATAGTCCACAGTCTTTACTATGTTCCGTTATGTGGATAAAAAACTTCCTACTAAATTAACTTTTTCGCTCACCCCTTTTTTCTTAACCTGAAATTATGAAGTAAATTCCTGTAAAAAAATTTAACTAATTTATAAATTTTATTATTATCAAACTTTTTGCCTTTAAAAATTACTTTATTATGTTGCAACAATTTTATTATGTAATTTTCATTTTATACAACAGAAAAGATGCTTGTCTTTATTTTACTCTAAGGAAAAGTGTTTAACAATACAAATTCCTAACACTTAAGTTTAAGACTAAAGCGATATTTTTCTATCTCAAGAAAATGATATAAAGGATAAAAATGTCTACATTTTTCATGAAGCAAAAGAAAAAAAATCTAACTTATATTTCTTAAAGAATACACAGTATCATTTTCACGTTAAATATAGAAAATAGTAAAATAAAAAAAAAAGAAATAACTTAAGCAACCAAACAAAGACATTGTTAGGAAACAGCTGCCAAAGAGCTAGAGATGTAGTCCTTAATATGGAGTGCGGTTGTGTATGTTGCTAGTGTTGATTAAGTGGCATTCGCGTGTCTTGGTTTATAGAGGGTATGGATATCCTTGGCTTTTGTTACATTCTTGTTTTTTTGTTGTATTTTTACTTAAAAGTTTTTTAACTCGTTTTTCTTCTTATTTTCAAGGAAAGTGCTAAAATCGTTGACATTCTCCATGAAATGTTTATGCCTTTAGAATTTTAAGTGACTGTAATTTGTCGTTGTTTGTTTGCTAAATTATGTTTCACCCTGAATTTAAAGAAAATATTTTTTTTGTTCAAGTTTTCTTTTTTTCATTTTTTTTTATTTTTTTGTTGAGTTTCTTAATTAGTTCTTGATAAGGGGAGTTCAGCGAAAGCAATTTAGTAAAAAGGGTTCAAATTATTTTTTTTCTTTCTTGTGCTTCTTGTAATATCTTTCAAGTGATAATGGAAGTACCAGCAGCTACTAAATTGAAGTAATTAGAGTTGAACATAATTTGTTTGCTACACGTACAATTTAATTGGAAAAAGAGAGCAATTTGTACCTGTAGCTTATTACTTTAGATTATTGAACATTGAATAATTTAAAAATTTTTTATTACAGAAAATATTTGTAATTTGTATGATAAAAAATGTTGTTTTTCAAAATCATTTCAAACTTTAAGAATATCAATCTTTTTTCATTAACAAAAATCACTTGATTCCTTTTTGAACCTTAAAAAGTTTAAAATTACCCAACAATTTCATGTCAAATATGATTTGACCTTATGATAAGCGAAGCAGTGCAGTAGGATATCAAATTACCAACAATAAATTTTGTTTACATTTCGTTTCAATTTCAAATTGTTTCTTGGAATCAAAAAAAAAAAAAAAATCAAAACATGCGCAATAATCATTTCTCTCAATTTCTCTAGGGATTTGTTTTTATTCCTTTTCGTTTCTCTTAACTTTTTTATATTTTTTTTTTTTTTATAATCATCATTCAATTTAGCACGTGCTTTAATAATGGCATTCCTTTTCTTGTTTTATTTGCTTTTATTTTTTTTTTTTGCTTTAAACTTTAATGTCCTTTTCTTATTGTTGTTGTTTTTGTTTTGTTTTTTATTTATGGCCATATGTGCCGGAATGAAATTTAATTATGACTTCAATATGGAGAGTCTATTGAAGGAAAACCGAGAGTACAAAAGTGAGAGAGGAGGGAAAGGAATTGTATTAACATTTTGGGGGTCTTTGCTTAAGTGTCTTCATAATAGAAAAATACATTTTTTTAAGGAGCTTTACACTAAAACGGATTTCCGGTAGGAGTTTTTAAAACAAACATATAATAACCTAGACATTGTATTGTTGTTATTTTGTATGAGTGAGAGTTTTTACAAGTGTATGTATGAAGGACAACAAGACATAAACATAACTTGTTTATGACATGGATGTTTTGCAAGTAGTTTTTTTATGTATTAAAAAGGGACAATTTAATTGACAGTCGTAGCAAATTAAAAGGTACTTTAAATTAACCTTTTGATAGACAAATTAGCTAGGAACTTAACTATTTGTACTAATAGGTACATTTTGTATTTAGAGGTATTTTTAGTATTTAAAGGTACTTTTAGTATTTAAAGGTATTTTTAGTATTTAAAGGTACTTTTAGTATTTAAAAGTATTTTTAGTACTTAAAGGTACTTTTAGTATTTAAAGGTACTTTTAGTATTTAAAGGTATTTTTAGTATTTAAAGGTACTTTTAGTATTTAAAGGTATTTTTAGTATTTAAAGATACTTTTAGTATTTAAAGGTACTTTTAGTATTTAAAGGTACTTTTAGTATTAAAAGATACCTTAAGAATTTAAAGATACCCTTTGTATTAAAAAGTAGTTTTAAAAGAAACCTTCAGTTTTGAAAGATTATTTTTGTATTAAAACGTAATTTCAGTATTAAATGATTATTTTTGTATTAAAACGTAATTTCAGTATTAAATGATACTTTTTGTATTAGAAAGCACATTCAGCATTAAAAAGGTACTTTTTGTATGAAACGTTATTTTAGTATTAAAACTACTTTTAGTATTAAATGATACTTTTTGTATTAATTTGTATTAATAGACATTATTACTAAAAAGTGCCTTAAGTATTAAAAAGTACTTTTGTTATTAAATTAGCCCTTAGAATTCAAAGCTAAGTTTATTACTGAAAGTTACATTTTTATTAAAAATAAAATGTTGTACTCAAAAATTAATTATTGTACTAATAGGACTTTATGTTTTAAATGGTATTTTTTACTAAAACCTACTTTATGAACCCAAAGGAAATATTTGTACTACAATATTTTACTATTTTAGTGATAAAACTCAATATAAACACATTTTACTTTTAGAACCGCAACATAATTGCATCAAATTATATTTTGAGTTCTAAATGTAATTTTTTAGTACTGAAATTTACCAAAATTTGTTTGAATTCTAAAAATAATACTAAAACTTTTGTTGTGAAATGTATCTTTTGCATATTTAAGTCCTAAAATATTTATTTTAGATAAATTTATCTTAGGCAGGTATTTTTTATTGAATTTATGTTCTAGTTCTAAAATTTACATTTAGTACTAAAATTAATTTTTAGCACTAAAACATATTTTAGTACTAAAGTATATTTTAATTACTAATTTATTTTTAGTGCTAAAATTTATTTTTAGTACTTGAATTTATTTAGTTTTAGCATTATTTTTTTTTACTAAAATATTTTTTAGTACTAAAAATTATTTTTAGTACTGAAACTAACTGAGTACTAAAATTAATTTTTAGTCTAAATCTATTTTGAAGTAATAAAATATTATTAAAATTTATATTTAGCAATAAAATGTACCTTTAGCAACAAAAATTATTTTTAGTACTAAAATTTCTTTTAATTACAGAAATTTACTTTAAGTTAAAAATAAGGTACTTATTTTTTTAGTACTAAAATTTTATTTAACTTACTTTTATCGCTAAGTACCAAATGTACTTTTGGTTAAAAAATTTTCTTTTAGTACTAAAAATTTTTTAGCATTAACATTTATGTTTAGTACTTGGCATTTACATTTGTGCTTAGTACTTAAATTTACTTTTAGTACCAAAATTTACTTACTTTACCTTTTAGTTAAAAATTTGCTTTCAGTTCAAAAATCTCTTTTTAGTACTAAAATTTATTCTTAGTATTTAATTTTACTCCCGGTTTTTATAAGAACAAAAATCAGGGGGTTAATTTGGTACATAAACTTAATCTAAGGACTAAATTTTATTTTTAATACTAAAATTTAAATTTTATACCAAAATGCAGTTTTGACAATAAAATATATTTTTTTTTAATTAAATTTTCTTTTGGTGCTATAATTTATTTGTATACCTAATTAATATTTTAGGAAAAATTATAAATTATTCCGCGAAAGTCAATTTTAGAATATCTTCCTATGACAAGCCTATGTTAAATTCATTGGAAATTATAAGAATTCTCACTACTTCTGGATCACAAGTTCAGAATCTTATTGACTTCTTTGGATGTTCTTTATGTTTATGGGTTTGATTATACATATGTAAAAAAAAAATATATTGTTATTTTCAGTTTATAAAATTTGTAATTCTTCTCCCATAAAAAATAGCTCATTTAACTTTTCTTTTAATTTCCCTTTCATTTTAATCCCTCTAGAGCCTTTAGAGGGTTAACTACCCCTTAACCTTTATTTGGTAAACATAATGTTTGATTTTACATTTTTTTTCTCTCCATGTGTTGCTGTTGTTATTTTTATTTTTAAATATGCAAAAGTCCAGAGCAGACATTTAGCCTGAAGGTGAATTAAAAACGCCTTCATTTTTACCCACACAGATATGTAAAACAGGAAAAATAGTCCTTTTAACGGTCACAGAGAAAGTATAATTGTGTTGTTAGTTTACGTTTTGTTTTCTTCCATATTTATTGACACAAAAAAAGCGAGTGATATTGTCTTGGATTGCAGTAGAGCTTTATACTAAAATATTGTCACTATAATTTCTTGTTATTTTGCTGTACAATTTTTTTGTCTTTTTGCTATAGTCCTGGCAATTACTTCCGTTTTTTTGCTCGAGATGTTTTAAGGTGTTTTACCGTACCAATGTTATTGTTATTGCGTTGTTTTGTATTTTAAATGGCTAAAGTGGCTTTTCAACAGTTTTTTCTTTAGTACAAGAACATTTAAAGATGGTGAAGTGAAGCAAGGTGGTTTTTCCAAGTGCGGGAATAAAACCAACTGGAGAGTTTGTCTAGTATGTTTATACTTTTTGTTTGTCTGTGTTTATTTTAAAAATTATATTTTCCTTTATGCGTTTTTAGCCTTAAGGTTCATTGGCTGTGTTTTGCTTCGCTTTTAAGAGTGTTTTTATTGTGCTGATTTGTTTGTCTGTTGGTTTTTTGCATTTCTTTTTTTTTATTATTTGAATTAAGGTTTTGGGATTTTGAAATGTATTTTTCATTTTTTTTTTTGCTTTTTTCGGTATGGAATTTTCAAGTTTTATTTGCATTTTTTGTGTAAACAAATGTAGTCATAATTCTGCTCCTAAGAGTTCATGTCCTTTTATGTTTTTTTGTGGCCTTTGAATGTGATTTTAATTGAATTTTTATATTCCAGTCGAAATGGATATGAATATTTTAGGAGATAAATAGTAAAAAAGGAGAATAAAAACGAAGGTTGAGGAAACCTGAACATATCCCTTAAATAAATATAACAAAAAATGTTGCCTATTTTTAGTTGTAGATTAAATTTAGCATATTTTGGGGGTAACTTTCTAAAGTAAATTTTTCCAAAGAAATTATTTAAAAGAATGTTTTAAAACTTGAATAGGGGATATAAATTAAAAGATTTAAAATTTTAAAATAAAAATTTATTATTGTATTGGAAATGTGTCTACTTTTATATCAAAAATACAAATTTGTGTTATTTAATTTCGTCTGTAGAACAAAATGTGTAGCCTAGGGAAATAAAGAAATAATAAAAAGAATTATGTAATTATATTGCTTAAAAATACTTTATTTTTAGTATAAAAAACTGTCTACTTAAACAGCTATTACCATAAACGGTAATCTACTTTTAGGCCATTTCAAATATTAATATTTTTAACAAGTGTAGCCTACTTGAAGGAAAGTATTAAAATTGTTATATGATTTACCTAACACTGTCTTATTTCAATCAGCTATTTTTAAAATCTATAGCCTACTTTTAGTTCGTTACAAATATCACTATTCCAATCATATGTATCGTGTTTTAAGTAAAGTATTAAACTACAAACGGAATTATTAAAAATTATATATTAAAACCTCTAATTAACACTATCTTAATTGAAGCTGCTTTTTCCATAAAATATAGCCTGTTTCTAGGCTTATTTAAATACTAATATTCAAAGCATACTTTAAGGCTTTAGTAAAATATTTTTTCTTACAAAATGTGTACAATTCCACTTAATTAATTCCATTGTTTTACTTCAAATTAGCTTACAAATCCTTAAAAAAAAGACTAATAAAATTCTCCAAAAATACTCCTCAAAAGTTTATTTTGGAAAAGTTTTAAATTTACATAATTTCAAAAGTTTTCTTTACCATAAACTTCAGTTTTTTATACATTTATCTTAATTTTTTTCTTTTTTCCCATTCAACATCAAATCATGTTTATAGCCTTTACTCTCAATAAACCTTTTTATGCTTCAACGAATTACTCCAAAAAAAAAAAAGTTCCCCCTCTACAAAAAACTCAAAAAAAAACATTCAAATAAAACTGATAAGATTACATACAACCAAACAAAAACCAATAAAATTTATTCGTTTCTCTCGAAAAACAAAAAAAAAAACTTTTTAACGCATTTAACCAAAAACTACCAAAAAGAAGTAACTCTTTAGACTATAAATATAAATTTTATTTAGTTGGTTTTTCTATTTTTGATAATTTTTGGTTTTTGTGGTTTGAAGAAGGAGAAAATTACTTTTTTGGGGATATAAAATGAAGGAAAGGGTTGTATATACCCTTTCAAATATTTATTTGAGTTCATTTTATAATTTACTTGATTTGAGTTTTAAATTGTAATCATTTTCTTTTTTTAATATAGTTAAGCCTAAAAGTATGCTAAAGCATAATTTATATGAATATTTTGTTAGCATATCATGGATATGATATATTTATTTGGTAATTTACATAAATTTTGGGGTTATAAAGGGGGAATAAATGTACTTAATTGTCATATAACATAATTTTTAATGTTAATAGAATATTAAATAGAAATTAAAGTATAGTTTAGGGGTGAGAAAACAATTTTTATTAATTGCATTTAATTCAAAAATTGTAAAGAAAAATACAACAGACAACAGATTTGAAAAATTTTTTATATAAAAATAAATATGTGATAAATCTTTTTCTACAAAAATAAATTTCTTTTTATAAAATAAATTTTTGACACATTTTTTTTCATCAAAAATGAATTCTTGGCACAATTTTTTTTTTTTTTTTTTTGATAAAAATATATCTGCGACAGAGTTTTTTTTTAAAGATTAAATTTGTGACAAATTTTTTTATTTAAAAATTAATTCTGTGTTAATTTTTTTTATATAAAACTAAATTGGTGACACATTTTTTTCATTAAAAATTAATTTGTGGCAAATCTTTTTCATCGAAAATAAATTTGCCACAAATTGTCTTCTTTAAAAATAAATTTGTGACAAATTTGTTTCATTAAAAATAAATTTGTGACAAATTTTTTCCTTTGTCATTAAATTTGTGACAAATTTTTTTCTATAAAAATAAATTTGTGAAATTTTTCTCCATAAAAATAAATTTGTGACAAACTTTTTTCCATAAAAATAAATTTGTGACAAATTTTTTTCCATAAAAATAAATTTTTGACAAATTTTTTTCTATAAAAGTAAATTTTTAGACAATTTTATTCTATAAAAGTAAATTTTGAGACAATTTTATTCTATAAAAATAATGACAATTTGTTTTCGATCAAATTAAATTTGCCACAAATTTTTTTCTATAAATTTGGGACACATTCTTTGAGATAAAAATAATTTTTCTTCTTTTGTTTTCATATGTTTCTGCTAATGTTTTAGTTAGTCCTGAAAATATGCTTTAATTTACTTTAAGTTAATACCTACTAAGCCCCAAAGTATGGTTTAATTTTGTTTCTCTTTATAATTTTTATTGCCATAATTTCTTCAACGAAATCCTTAAATTGTTTGATAGATTTCCAGCCATTTATAAAATCAATTTTGGTTATTTTATTTGTGGTTTTTTATTTATTTCTGTGAATTTATTTAAAAACCAAAAAGAAAAACTTAAAATCAATTGATTTTTCTTAACAACCACAAACAATTTATAATTCAAAGTTTATATTTTTTATTTTTTGTATTCAACATTTTTTTATTGAGACTCTTTGCCTTAAATTGTTTTCATATAATTTTCCTATAACAATCCAAGCAATTTAGTTTTGTCTGTTGTCCTTGCCATTGGCATTTAACTCGACAATTTTATTTTGTCTAAAAAAAAACCAATATGGATAATATATACAAACATATATTTATACATTTTATACAGAAATAGATAGATATCCTTTTCGTCCTTTTGAACCGCTTATATTATTTTAGTAAAATTTGTTACTAACTCAGCCTTAGAAACAATTTTGCTAACAGCATTTAATTTACCAACAATTGTCTGTAGAGCAATTTGTTTACAAACAAACAGACACACTCCTATATAATTCATGGTAAAACAAACCTACAACAAATAAAAAGTGGGTGTTAAGGTGGGTTGGGTGTTGGTTGTAAATTGTATGCATCAGCAGAAAAACCAATTGAAAAATGTCACTGGAAAATATTGAATTGTTTTAAAACTACTGTAAAATAAAACTTTATTTTATAAATTCATATGGCGCCTAAAAGTATGCTACAATTTTTTATTACCTTACAAAGAAAATATATCTATTGTTTTTTAATGGTTGGCAAGAGATTTACAAATTTTTGGTTGATTGTTTTTTAAAGTTATATCATATTGACATGCCACTGACAACCAAAAAAAACTGTTAAATTGAATTTTGTGGTCTTAAAAAACAAAGCCAAAAAAATGCCAAACAAAAAACAATCAAAGCAATTAAAAGTATGCTACACTAATCAAAAGAGCGCAAAAACAAATAAGCAAAATATATTAGTAAAAAATGACGAGGGAAAACAACTAATTGCTGATGGCAGATACCATTTAAATATAAATTTACATAAATTAGTCATAAAAGCCATGTTGTCTATTTCTAGGCTATAATATAATTAAACATAAAATAGAGCATACATTAGGGGATCATAAGAAAAAAACGAATTAAATTTTACTACAAACATAAAATATTAATAGGAAAATAAAGACAAGCATTAAATATATTAGAAAAGAAATAATTAAATTCATTGCATATTTTTAGGGGATATAAAAAAATAATTAAAAACTTAAAACAAAAATGTAAATAAATATGTCACAATTTTATTACTAGAGAAACACTCACAAATTTATTTCTATAAAGGTAAATTTGTCACAAATATTTTCTTAAAAAAAAAATGTCACAAATTAATTTTTTAGAAAAAAATTTGTCACAAATTTATTGTTATAGAAAAAAAAAAATGTCAAAAATTTATTTTTAAAGAAAAAAATTTGTCACAAATTTATATTTATAGACAAAAATTTGACACAAATTTATTTTTAATGACAAAAATTCATCCCAAGTGTTTTCTCATAAAAAAATTTGTCACAAATGTTGATCTACAGAAAAAAGAATTGCTACAAATGTTTTCTTTTGAAAAAAGTTGCCACAAATTAATTTTTATAGAAAAAAATTTGTCACAAATTTATTTTTATAGAAAAAGTTTGTCCCAAATCTATTTTTATAGAAAAGAATTTTGTCACAAATTTATTTTTATAGAAAAAAATGTCACAAATTTATTTTTATAGAAAAAAATTTGTCCCAAAATTTATTTTTATAGAAAAAAATTTGTCCCAAAATTTATTTTTATAGAAAAAAATTTGTCATAAATTTATTTTTATAGAAAAAAATTTGTCACAAATTTATTTTTGTTGAAATAAATTTGTCACAAAATTAATTTTATAGAAAAAAAATTTTCACAAATTTATTTTTATAGAAAAAAATTTGTCCCAAATTTACCTTTATAGAAAAAAATTTATCCCAAATTTATTTTTTATTTATTTTTATATTTATTTTTATAGAAAAAAAATTTTCACATATTTATTTTTATAGAAAAAATATTGTCACACTTATCTTTATAGAAAAAAGTTAGTCACAAACTTATTTTTATAGAAAAAGAATTGTCACATTTATTTTTATAGAAAAAATTTGTCCCAAATTTACTTTTATAGAAAAAAAATTGTTACAAAATTTATTTTTATAGAAAAAAATTTGTTACAAATTTATTTGTATTTTTATAGAAAAAATTTGTCACAAATTTATTTTTATAGAAAAAATTTGTCACAAATTTATTTTTATAGAAAAAATTTGTCTCTAATTCATTTTTATAGAAAAAAATTTGTCACAAATTCACTTTTATAGAAAAAAATTTGTCACAAATCTATTTAAAAAAAAAAACATTGTCACAAATTTATTATATAATTTTATCTAAACCATGTATATAATTTTATCAGTGTAAATGTATATAATAATCCATAGAAAAGGATATTAAAATCCTTAAAATCTAATCTATTTCACAAACATAAATACAGACAATATTTGTCGGTATTTAAAATTATATGACCTTCAATTTTAACAAGCCTCAATCTAGCACCTCCCCATCCATTTCCATTGCTTTATCTATTTCAAAAGATACTTCAACTTCAAAAACATATAAATACATAAAATGAATATAAAATAAATAAAATGAATAAACATAACTGAAAATAAAAAATATATATCCCCATATAGGATTATATCTTTGTTACAACAACAGCAACAATGAAAACGTACCAAATAAAAAACCAAAAAGCAAAATAAAAAATTATAATGAAAAATACAATAAATAAAGAAAAAAATATATATTTTTATCTCTTTATATGGAGCAAAACATTCGAAAATGCCTAGACCTATAAAAAAATATAAAAAATCGAAAAGAGGAAATAAAAACATCTAAAAGTATGCAGTAATAATAACAGAATTTTTCTCTGTAACAGAAGCTTTAAGCAGCAGCAGCGACAACAACAAATACAACCAACCATAAAAAAATGGAAAATAAAGAACATGAACCAAAATGAAAATATATACAAATACAAATAAAAAGAGTATAGAAATAATAACAAAAACAACAAACGAAACACAAATACAATTTTGTGGAAACCTCATAAAAAAGCATTATATATATATAAAAAACAACAATAATAACAACAACACATTCATGACAAAAGCAGAAAAAACCAAGTGAAAAAAGAAAGAATTAAGATGTAACACAAATAAAACGTGAAATGAAAATCTACAACTAAAAATTTTATGAGACACAATGCTTTAAACAAAAGCCTACTTTTAGGTGCAGACTTTATTTCCTTTCACACTAAATAACTTGCCAGCATGAATGTGAAGAAAATTGTGTTTAAAAGAATAAAACGAATGTGTATGCTTGTGCAGGAATGACTAAAATGTTTTAAGTATTTTTTGTAAGAATTACATTCTAAACAAGTGTGTTAAGTTTTTATGGCTTTATATTTCAGTTACTGTTGTATTTTTATTCTCAAAAATGTTTACACTTGGTTAAGATGACTGTTTATATTTCTTTTTTTGTTTTTTCATTATTGCTGTTGTTATGAATTTTTAATGGAAAATAGTCGAAAAATGTTTAAAGCTTTAAAATTTAATGTTTCAAAATGTTTAAAGAAAAAATATTTATGTTTTTAATAAAATTTTGTGAGAAGCATAAATATTTGCTAGAAAAAAATAATATTAGATAATTTGTGCATTTATGCAAATTTTAAAAATTTAAATAAAAAACATTTTTGAAACAAAATTGTTATTATTTCTTAAATAACATAAAATATATTTCCTTGAATTCTCGAATTTATTATTAAGCGTTAACTTTTTTAAGAGAAATTAGTTCTATAGCAGGGATCGGCGCTCTTAAATTTCACATTCTATATTTGTGAATGGTCTGTATAACTCTCCTGCTCTTATATTGTGCATGGAAGCAATTTCTAAGCTTATAATTTCATAATATCTGTTGCTATCAAGGCTTATTTACTATTAGGTTAGAGCAATTCTACAACAAATACAACAATAAAAAAAAATTCTCTCATTTGTTTTCGTAAAATGTCAAATTTTGTACATTGAAACAATAACAAAAATGATATAAAAAATGTAAACAAAACACACATAGAAACAAACACCATATAAAAAAAAGATTTGACAGTCATCACACATAAAGAAAAAAAAAGTCAGCTGTGTTTTTAACTCTACCTAATAGTTAATATACCTTGTGTTGCTATTAAACAATTTATGGTCTGTAATAAAAACTATAATTAAATATTAAAACAATTTGCTTAAGAAAGTATTAAAAATATATAAAATTAATAAATAATTATTCTCTTCTCCACATGTCAGAGCATATAGATGTGACAAAATTAAGAGAACATTTCCAAGTGTGCACTCAAGGTATATTAACTATTAGGTAGAGTTAAAAACACAGCTGACTTTTTTTTTCTTTATGTGTGATGACTGTCAAATCTTTTTTTTATATGGTGTTTGTTTCTATGTGTGTTTTGTTTACATTTTTTATATAATTTTTGTTATTGTTTCAATGTACAAAATTTGACATTTTACGAAAACAAATGAGAGAACTTTTTTTTATTGTTGTATTTGTTGTAGAATTGCTCTAACCTAATAGTAAATAAGCCTTGTGTGCACTATTTTGCGTGTCCCTGTTTTAAATTTTAATTTTTTTCTATAGAAAAATATTTAAGAGACATTTCATTATAGAAAATTATTTTAAGAAAAATTTGTTCTATAGAAAATAATTTGAAAGAAAATTTTTCATAGAAAACATTTTTAAAAAAAATTTTATCTATAGAGAATTTAGGAATTTATTTTTACACATAGTTTCTATAAAAGCTATTTCAAGAAATTTTTTCCTATACATAACATTTTAAGGGGAAATTGCTTCTATAGAAAACAATTTGAAGAAAATTTTTTTCTATAGAAAACTATTTTAAGTAAAATTTTATTTTACAGCAAACTATTTTAAGGGAAATTTTTTATATTTAAAAGACATTTTTTTTTTTTTATAGAAAATAATTGTAACTGACTTTTTTCTATAGAAAACATTTTTAAAAAAAATTTGTATCTATAGAAAACAGTTTTAAGAAATTTTTTCTTATAAAATATAGTTAAGTGAAGAATTACTGCTATAAAAAACAATTTTAATATGGGAATCAAATTTAAAATAAATTTCTTTCTTTAGAAAACAATTTCAGGAGAAACTTTATCAGTAAAAATAAATTTAGGAAAATTGTTTTTTTTTTTACAGAACAATTTAAAAGAACAAAGAAGAGAAGCCTTTTCTATAAAAAATTGTGTTAAAAGAATTTTCCTTAAAAAAACAAGTTCGTACGATTTTTTGTTTTACAGAAATTTATTTTAAGAGAAATTTTAATTGAGGAAAAGAATTTCGCGATTAATTTTTATTTTGAAGAAAACTGATTAAAAAATTTGTTCCATATAAATTCATTTCAAATGAAATTTCTTTTCTATGCAAAAATAATAAAAGAGAAACTTTTTTAATGAATTTTAAGGGAATTTTTCTTTTTCTAAAGTATAAAATTTCAAGAGAATTTTTTCCATAGAGAATAATTTCAAAAGAAACTTTTTTATAGAACACTTTCAGAAGGAATTTTTTCCATTTAATAAAATTCCAAGCGAAATTTTTTCCAAAGAAAATAATTTTGGGAGGAATTTTTCTACAGAAGAATATTGTGGAATGATTTTTCTTTTTGTATAAAAAGAGATTTTTTCATTGCAAATAGTTCCATTAAGATATAAATTTTAGAAAATTTCTTATGTAGAAAATTAACTGGGACCTTTTCTGAGTGGTTTAAAAGTTTACTTAACTAATATCTCTATTTAAGCCTGAAACCTTTTTAACATTCACAATAGTACTGCAAATAGTTAGTGGAGACTCCCACCACATAAACGGATAACAAATTCGAATAGAAATGAGTTGTAAATTATGCGTAGACAAATTCTAATTCGAAAATTATCCAAAAAAAATAACGAAATCGAATTCGAATTCGAACAACTATTTGATTTTATACAAATTTCAACCGAATTTTATGGTTTCCAGTATTATAGAAAAATTTTTATATTTTTTCTAGCAGAGGCAATTGAAAAATTGTAAATTTATTGTGAATATTTTATTATAGGGGTAAAGGACCTTAGCATTTTTATAAACCTTTTTAGAATTTATTAATTTTTTTAACATTATTAAGCATTTGTGTAACAGTTTACTGAAATTTCTAAGGATAAAAAATGTTGTGTGTTAACTCTGTTAATATTACGTCTTTCTGGACATATTCTAGTAATATAAAACCATTTATAGAGAAATTAGTACAGATTCTTAAATAACAATCTTAACAGATTTTTAAACAATACATGTAAATTAAAGAAAAATTTAATTTCGAACAAATTTCTTGTAAACAATATTAAAATAAATATGCTATAACTTTAATTGCCAGTTTCTCTATGTCGAACAAAAAATTCGTTTCGAATAAATTTATAGAAAACAACATATATAAATTTAAAATTTTGTTTTTGTTTTCTATACATTTATTCAAAACAAATTTTTCGTTCGACATAGATAAACAGGCAGAAATTTTCAACAATTCAATTTTTTTTCTTTTTTAATCAATCTTTAATTTTTCATAAACATCAGTAAGTAGTTTTTTCGCTATCGCCTTTATTGTATTTCAACACATATTAATTTGTTTACATTTACTGAATGCATTTTCTTTTGCATTAAAATATAACAACAAACATAACCATTATAAACTCTTAAAAAACTTTCTCTTGTACATTATTTTCCATTTCTCTAATTGCACTTGCTCTTTTTTTAGGTTTGTTTACATTTTGTTATTGTTGTTTTCATATGGGAGAACTAGTACAATGTTTTTTTTTATTATTTTTTCATTGTGCACTTTGGGAGGGTTTTGTTTGATCGTGTTTAATTTTAACATGTAATATTTTGCTTATTGACTTGTTTATGTACAAAAATTGTTATTGTTTTTAATGCATAATATGTTAAAGAGTATTAATTGAATGTTTTATTGAAGTTACTTATTGTTGTTACTTTGTTAGTTATTGAAGTGGTTTGCTTGAACTTGTTATGAATTGTTTAGAAATGACAATGGGAAGCAGTGGTTTGGTTTTACAATAAAATGTATATAGAGGAATACATTTTAAAAACTAATAATTTTTGATAAATTATTCCTAAAATCGAAAAAGAGAATAACTACTATTTATTTAAATTTTAGTGAAAAATATAGCCTTATTTAAATGCTGAATTCGAAAATATTAAAAATTATTGTGGGAACATATTGGAATTCCTAACTCACTTAAAAAAAATTAATATTTTCCGTTTGCAGAGAAAATAGAAAGCTTGTGAATTGTAATTTTTAAATGCACTATAAAGGTTTATTCAAGCTAATTGGTTTGAATATTTTGCATATAAAAATGTTTTTATTCAAAATATATATGTATTTTTTTAATTAAATAAATTTATTAATAAACATTAGCATTAAACATTACTTACCTTTGACGTTAACTTGATTTTATTAAGATTGCCGGGTTAAATGTTAAAAACGATTTATTAAACGACCGACCGAATAAATTAGATTACGAATGAGAAACAATTTAAAACTTTTTTTGGAAACTATAGTAGATCACAGAAATTTTAAATTTATTATTTTTTTAATTGTGAACACACACACTATTTTTTTAAATTTATTATTATTATTTTTTTTTTTTTTAATATTTTTTTTTATTTAATTAATACAAAAAACTTATTAAAAAATTTGAAAAATAATAGACCTTTTTCATTTAATTTAAGACACCTTAATTTTTTTATATACATATATTTTTTTAAATTATGGGTATAAATTTAAAATTTTTTATAACCAGATTTCAATTTTATTATTTTTCACTTTTATTTATACATTGAAATTGATATTTACTTTTTCTTAAAATTAACTTTTACCAATTTTAAAACTTTGTTTTGTATAATGTATTTTTCTAGATATTTAATTTTAATTTTTACCAATTTTAAAACTATTTTATTTGTAACACAAACACCTTTAATTTTTTTTTTTTCAATTTAATTTTCTATTTATTTTATTAAAAACCTTATATCCACTTATTATTTTTAAAACAACAACCACTTTTTCCATAAAATATTAGAGCTTATTTTTTCCGACACGCACCGTTTTCAAACTCCCGATAAACTAAATGAAAATAAAAAAATAATTAGAACTTGAAAGAACTTGAATTTTCAATTGAAATAAACATGCAACAAACAATTTTACAAACCTTTATATTTTAAATAAACAAGCAAACACACATGTACTACAAGATTAACTCATTAAAGGAGATTTTAATTACCATTAAAAAAAGAGATGATCTCTTAATTCTACTGCTTTAAAAAAATGCATATAAAACTCTTGCAAACAAACATAAACAAGTTAAAGGAACATGCATACACAAACCTTAATATAAAAAGAAAGTAAACAAACATGTGTTAATGGGTCATCTCTTTTAAGGAGATTAATTGCATTAGCATTAAATGATCTCTTAACTTACTCATTATTAAGTATATAATAATTACACTCTTTAATAATGTTCTAACTAGAGTTTGTGTGCATGTTAATACATATGTTTATTACTTTTAAAATGCAAGTTTTTGCAAGCTCTATTTATTGCATTTTAATTTAGTTTTTCGGGAATATTAAAACGGTGCGCGTCGGGAAAACTTAGTTTAAATATTTAATATGTTAATTATTTATAAAAGGTGTTTTTTTTAATTTAAATATGGAATATTTTAATTAAAAGTTAGTGTTAGTGTGAAATAAAAAGAAAAATATTAAAAGTATTAAATTTAAGAAAAAAAGGTCTTTATTTTATTAAAAAATATGTATAAAATTTATTTTATGTATATGAAATATCAAAAAATAAGTTCTAAAGTGAAAGAGAAAAAATGGCCACCACAGTGGTAAAAATTAAAAATTAAAATATAATAAAAATAAAATCAAATTGTTATATTCAGAAAAATATAACAAGATGTGGTTAAAAAATAAAAAAATATTTATTTTTTTCAATTTAATAAAAGTGTATAGTCTCAAGCAGAAAAAAATTAAAAGTTTTGAAATTAAAAAAAATGTGTGCTTTATATTAAAATATTCAAATTACAAAAAAATATCAAATAAAATGCTTTAATTGCTATTTCGTTCGTTGCTTTTTTCCGGGCGTTCGTTCGTTTGACTTATCGTTTTATTACCTTTAATTCCTAGTTAGCAAATCTAAGGTAAGAAAAAAAAATTGAAAAAATTAGTTGTCAAACTTTTTTTTTAAATTCCTAATATTCTTCATACAAATTTTGAACATTTGAAAACGTTTCGTTTTACAAAATGAGACCCTAAAAATCAGGAAATCAATTAGGAATATCATTGTTTTAAGAATTCTAGGAAATTTATATTGTCTTTATACAAAATTTGTCAAACATCTATTGTTTTGTTTTATAAATACGAAATAATTTTGAACAGCGCAAATGGTGCTTAAGTACCAGAAAAATAAATCTACAAATTTTTCGTCCTTTAAGTATATATAATACAGAATCACTTCCTGAGCCGATTTTACAATGTCTGTCCTTCTGTCTAGTAGCCTGATTGGCATATCTTCTGTCCATTTAAATTTGGTGAACGAAGTACAAATCGTTTTTTGAAAACATCACAATGTTTTTAAATAATAAATAATTTGTTACAAATTTAATCCTATTAAAATTGATTCCAATAGGTTTATTATCTCAATACCTGATTCAATTTGACGATGTCTGTCCGTCTATCTAGCAGGCTAACTGTCTATCAATGTTAGCATTTGTAAACGAAATAAGATTAACACTTTTGAAAATATGTAATTGAAATTTGGCATGTAAAATTATTTATTATTATTTTGTTACAAGGATATATTCTGAGTTGATTTCATTAATTAACTATTTCATTTGGTCCCCAAATTGATTTAACAGTGTCTGCCCCTCCGTTCAGTTGATTGACTAGGACGGCCATGTGAATATTGTATATGAAGTACAAGTTACATTTTTAAGGATATTGTTATGAAATTTTAAACTAATGAATGGTTTGATACAAGAAAAATTATCTGCTGAAATTGTTTATGATTTGCTTATTGTTTCACTTAGCCTTGAGTAGCTTCAACAATGTCTGTCTCTCCGTCTGGTAGGTCTTATTAGTTTATCTATGTAAACTTTGTGAATGAAGTGAAGATCGTACATTTAAATATATTGCAATTAAATTTGGGCACATAAAAATTATTTGGTTACAAGAATAAAGCCTTTTCAAATTTATTTTGATTATTTCATTATTTTGTATAGACTCCCAGTCGATTTAACTATATCTGACCTGTAGTCTGGTTGGTTGAATGTCCATACATGTGAATTTTGTAAATGAAGTGCAAATTACATTTTTTAGATATCGTACTTTAGTATTAGAGTGGTGGTGTTTATCTGTCTGTACGTCCGTCTGGTAGGTCTTCTGTTTGCCTTTTGAAATTTGTTTATTGTTTTATTTAGCACCCTATTCGGTTTAAGTATGTCTGTCCTTCTGTCTAGTTGATTGACTGTCTCTCCAGCAATGTAAACTTTGTAAACAAAAAATTGGTCGGACTTTTGAAAATATCGTAATAAAATTTGGCATCAATAATCATTTTTTATAATACATATCCTATTGAAAAAAGTTTTATTATTGTTTTATTATTGTTTTATTATTGTTTTATTATGGTTTATTATTTGATTTAGCTTTTGACTCCATTTGACGATGTCTGTCCTTCCGTCTGGTATGCTGGCGCTGGTCTATCCATTAAAACTTTAAACGAAATACATATCGCACTTTGGATGATATCATAATGAAATTTAGAATGAAAAAATTATTTTGTTACAAGAAAAAATCCTTTTAAAATTTGTTATGATCATCTTGATAGTAGACTGGCTGTGTGCATGTCATTGCAAAATTTTGTGAACAATTAAAAAGTCGCATTTTTGAAGATATTGTAATAAAATTTGGTATCAATGACAAATTTGTTACAATGAAAATCTTTTTAAAAAAAAAGGATTGAATCGGTTCATTATTTAATTTGGCTTCTGTTTCGATGTAACGATGTCTGTCCTTCTGTCTAGTATGCTGGTGCCAGTCTATCCATTAAAACTTCTTAAACGAATTGCAGGCCACTCTTTGGATGATATCATAATGAAATTTGGAATGAAAAAAATTATTTTGTTATAAGAAAAAGTCCATTTAAAATTTGCTATGATCACTTTAATTATTCATTTAGCATCCTTAGCCGATTTAATTATGTCTGTCCTTCTGTCTAGTAGACTGGCTGTGTGCATGTCATTGCAATTTCTTTTTTTCTTTTGAACAATTGAAAAGTCGCATTTTTGAAGATATCGTAATAAAAATTGCTATCAAAGACAAATTTGTTACCATGAAGATCTTGTTAAAAAGGCTTGAATCGGTATATTAGTTGATTTAGCTCGTGGGCCTATTAAACGATGTCTGTCCCTCCGTCTGGTATGTTGCTGCTGGTCTATCCACTAAAACTTTTTAAACGAATTACAGGCTGCTCTATGGATAATATCATAATGAAATTTGGAATGGAAAATTGATTTTGTTATAAGAAAAAGTCCATTTAAAATTTGCTATGATCACTTTAATTATTCATTTAGCATCCTTAGCCGATTTAATTATGTCTGTCCTTCTGTCTAGTAGACTGGCTGTGTGCATGTCATTGCAATTTCTTTTTTTCTTTTGAACAATTGAAAAGTCGCATTTTTAAAGATATCGTAATAAAAATTGCTATCAAAGACAAATTTGTTACCATGAAGATCTTGTTAAAAAGGCTTGAATCGGTATATTAGTTGATTTAGCTCGTGGGCCTATTAAACGATGTCTGTCCCTCCGTCTGGTATGTTGCTGCTGGTCTATCCACTAAAACTTTTTAAACGAATTACAGGCTGCTCTATGGATAATATCATAATGAAATTTGGAATGGAAAATTGATTTTGTTATAAGAAAAAGTCCATTTAAAATTTGCTATGATCACTTTAATTATTCATTTAGCATCCTTAGCCGATTTAATTATGTCTGTCCTTCTGTCTAGTAGACTGGCTGTGTGCATGTCATTGCAATTTCTTTTTTTCTTTTGAACAATTGAAAAGTCGCATTTTTGAAGATATCGTAATAAAAATTGCTATCAAAGACAAATTTGTTACCATGAAGATCTTGTTAAAAAGGCTTGAATCGGTATATTAGTTGATTTAGCTCGTGGGCCTATTAAACGATGTCTGTCCCTCCGTCTGGTATGTTGCTGCTGGTCTATCCACTAAAACTTTTTAAACGAATTAAAGGCTGCTCTATGGATAATATCATAATGAAATTTGGAATGGAAAATTGATTTTGTTATAAGAAAAAGTCCATTTAAAATTTGCTATGATCACTTTAATTATTCATTTAGCATCCTTAGCCGATTTAATTATGTCTGTCTTTCCGTCTGGTAGGCTGGCTGTATGCATGTCATTGCAAATTTTTTAAGCAAATTACACTTTTTATTATATCGAAATGAACATCTATTTTCTCGTTGTCTATAAAATATTGTAGGTTATTATATGGTCGGGTTGGATCAACTATAATTTGTTTACATTCCTTTGCTTGACAAATTATTGTTATCAAGATTTTTTATTTTTTTTTTTTGAAACATTAAATCTTTTATATCATAAATCAAACTCCTGGTAGCATTAAAAATGTTTTAACAAAAAAATTCTCATTTAAATCCTTGACAATAAGGATTAAGTTACAACTCTTTTTTTGTTTTGTTTTATATAAACCAAATCACAACACTTTAATAAAAACCCCATCATTACTTAGTTTGATAAAAAAAAAACAATAACAACAGACAGACAGCGACGAGGACGACGACTACTATTTTGACACAAAAAAAAAAAAAAAAAAAAAAAAAATTAACAATGATAAACAAATGAAAAAGTGTGCTGTAATGTGTTTTTATTATTTGAACAAAAAACAACAAAAAAAAAAAAGAAAAAATTTTTTCATTTCGTACAAAAACAACAATTTTTGTGACACTCTCGACAATCATACTCTTAAGCAAATGCATACAAATAAAGTTAAACAAAAAAATGTATATAAAAAAAAAATTATAAATTAAAACAAAAAAATAAATTAAGCAAAAAAAAAAAAAACAAAAACAAATATATTTTGCATAAATTATCATTTCCAAACAACATTTTCATTCATTCTCAACTCTTGATAGAGTAGGTACAACTAACGGTTGATAGTTTGAATCCTTTTTTTTGTTACCCTGTTTCTGTGGGGTGGTAATAAGAGTGTATGTGATCTCTTTTGTATAAAGAGTGTATATGTGTTTAGTGTAAGTGTCTGCATTTTGATATGTTTCAAGTTTCATTCATGACATTTACATGTGTTGGCTGTGAATCCTCGATATTTGTTTGCTTATTTTGGGTACTTTTTTTCCTTTTTGGCTGGTTTGGTTTGTTTGTTTGTTTGCGTGCTGTTGGTTCCCTTTGGTCCCTTATGTGTGTGGAGTTAAAATTCCATGTGAATATGCATATTGAGATTATTTAAAAGAGATAAGTGTCCTGTTTTTTTGTTGACATTTTTCACTACAATATTGGGTGTTGAGCATGATGACGATGAGCAAACAAAAAATGTTGGTTTGTTTTTTTTTTTTTTTTTTTTTTAAAGAATTGTTTTATTGTGTGAATAAGTCTTAATGAAAACTTTAGTTTCATGTTTTTTTTTTTTTCTCAGTAATTTAGTAAAACATTTGTTAACAAAAAGGTCTTTTATCTATTCATATAATACCCTAATGAATTGAAATCTTATGTTGGTTGTTTTAAGGTCCACCAGCAAAATAATTCATGTCGTTTGCATAAATTAAATTATTGCAATTTCTTTTTTTCTTTTGAACAATTGAAAAGTCGCATTTTTGAAGATATCGTAATAAAAATTGCTATCAAAGACAAATTTGTTACCATGAAGATCTTGTTAAAAAGGCTTGAATCGGTATATTAGTTGATTTAGCTCGTGGGCCTATTAAACGATGTCTGTCCCTCCGTCTGGTATGTTGCTGCTGGTCTATCCACTAAAACTTTTTAAACGAATTACAGGCTGCTCTATGGATAATATCATAATGAAATTTGGAATGGAAAATTGATTTTGTTATAAGAAAAAGTCCATTTAAAATTTGCTATGATCACTTTAATTATTCATTTAGCATCCTTAGCCGATTTAATTATGTCTGTCCTTCTGTCTAGTAGACTGGCTGTGTGCATGTCATTGCAATTTCTTTTTTTCTTTTGAACAATTGAAAAGTCGCATTTTTAAAGATATCGTAATAAAAATTGCTATCAAAGACAAATTTGTTACCATGAAGATCTTGTTAAAAAGGCTTGAATCGGTATATTAGTTGATTTAGCTCGTGGGCCTATTAAACGATGTCTGTCCCTCCGTCTGGTATGTTGCTGCTGGTCTATCCACTAAAACTTTTTAAACGAATTACAGGCTGCTCTATGGATAATATCATAATGAAATTTGGAATGGAAAATTGATTTTGTTATAAGAAAAAGTCCATTTAAAATTTGCTATGATCACTTTAATTATTCATTTAGCATCCTTAGCCGATTTAATTATGTCTGTCCTTCTGTCTAGTAGACTGGCTGTGTGCATGTCATTGCAATTTCTTTTTTTCTTTTGAACAATTGAAAAGTCGCATTTTTGAAGATATCGTAATAAAAATTGCTATCAAAGACAAATTTGTTACCATGAAGATCTTGTTAAAAAGGCTTGAATCGGTATATTAGTTGATTTAGCTCGTGGGCCTATTAAACGATGTCTGTCCCTCCGTCTGGTATGTTGCTGCTGGTCTATCCACTAAAACTTTTTAAACGAATTAAAGGCTGCTCTATGGATAATATCATAATGAAATTTGGAATGGAAAATTGATTTTGTTATAAGAAAAAGTCCATTTAAAATTTGCTATGATCACTTTAATTATTCATTTAGCATCCTTAGCCGATTTAATTATGTCTGTCTTTCCGTCTGGTAGGCTGGCTGTATGCATGTCATTGCAAATTTTTTAAGCAAATTACACTTTTTATTATATCGAAATGAACATCTATTTTCTCGTTGTCTATAAAATATTGTAGGTTATTATATGGTCGGGTTGGATCAACTATAATTTGTTTACATTCCTTTGCTTGACAAATTATTGTTATCAAGATTTTTTATTTTTTTTTTTTGAAACATTAAATCTTTTATATCATAAATCAAACTCCTGGTAGCATTAAAAATGTTTTAACAAAAAAATTCTCATTTAAATCCTTGACAATAAGGATTAAGTTACAACTCTTTTTTTGTTTTGTTTTATATAAACCAAATCACAACACTTTAATAAAAACCCCATCATTACTTAGTTTGATAAAAAAAAAACAATAACAACAGACAGACAGCGACGAGGACGACGACTACTATTTTGACACAAAAAAAAAAAAAAAAAAAAAAAAAATTAACAATGATAAACAAATGAAAAAGTGTGCTGTAATGTGTTTTTATTATTTGAACAAAAAACAACAAAAAAAAAAAAGAAAAAATTTTTTCATTTCGTACAAAAACAACAATTTTTGTGACACTCTCGACAATCATACTCTTAAGCAAATGCATACAAATAAAGTTAAACAAAAAAATGTATATAAAAAAAAAATTATAAATTAAAACAAAAAAATAAATTAAGCAAAAAAAAAAAAACAAAAACAAATATATTTTGCATAAATTATCATTTCCAAACAACATTTTCATTCATTCTCAACTCTTGATAGAGTAGGTACAACTAACGGTTGATAGTTTGAATCCTTTTTTTTGTTACCCTGTTTCTGTGGGGTGGTAATAAGAGTGTATGTGATCTCTTTTGTATAAAGAGTGTATATGTGTTTAGTGTAAGTGTCTGCATTTTGATATGTTTCAAGTTTCATTCATGACATTTACATGTGTTGGCTGTGAATCCTCGATATTTGTTTGCTTATTTTGGGTACTTTTTTTCCTTTTTGGCTGGTTTGGTTTGTTTGTTTGTTTGCGTGCTGTTGGTTCCCTTTGGTCCCTTATGTGTGTGGAGTTAAAATTCCATGTGAATATGCATATTGAGATTATTTAAAAGAGATAAGTGTCCTGTTTTTTTGTTGACATTTTTCACTACAATATTGGGTGTTGAGCATGATGACGATGAGCAAACAAAAAATGTTGGTTTGTTTTTTTTTTTTTTTTTTTTTTAAAGAATTGTTTTATTGTGTGAATAAGTCTTAATGAAAACTTTAGTTTCATGTTTTTTTTTTTTTCTCAGTAATTTAGTAAAACATTTGTTAACAAAAAGGTCTTTTATCTATTCATATAATACCCTAATGAATTGAAATCTTATGTTGGTTGTTTTAAGGTCCACCAGCAAAATAATTCATGTCGTTTGCATAAATTAAATTAAAGATAAGTTTAAAGGCAAAACACGCATATTTGGCAAATTAACAAAGGAATCAAATTCAAAAAAATCAAAAAATCAAATGATTTTTTGTTGACAAAGAGAATTTTAGATAAATGTTTTACTAGGAATTAAGGATAAGATAATAAATTTAAGGAATTTGTTATTTGAAAGACTAAAGGAAAGGGTTCAAAAAGGAGTTTTGAAGATAAATTAAATTGGATGTTTAATTAAAAAAAAAAGTAAATAAATAAAAATAAAAAGTAAAATACGTTATTTTTCTTTAAGATTTTTAATTTTAATTTGTAACACAATTTTGATAAAAACTAAAACTTTAAAATTTTTGCGTTGTACATAAGAGCAACCATAAGGAGACCTTTGGCAATAAATCAAAATTCAAAAATGTGATTTTTGATAACATTTTTACATAACTTCTAAGAGGATATTTTTCTACACAATGTTTGTTCATTACTATTTTTCGTCAACGCTAGTGTGTGGTCGTGACCGAAGTCAAAAGTAAAAGAAAAATTTAATACTTTTAAATTAATAAAATTTTTATTTTCATATGGCATACATTGAAGTCCGAAAATGACGTTAGCCATTATAACAGAAATAAAGAATTTAATAAGATTCCCAATTGAACTATTTTTACATGTTTACTTACCTCTGGCACAAAACAGTTGTGAAACCATTCTTTAAAAATGGAAGAAGTCATCCAAGCAGATTTTGAATTTCTGTACTTTACGGGACAGATAAAATTTTTAAAATTGCGAAGATTTTTCGATTTTCCTATTACTAAAAGTTTTATTTTATGAGATCCTGACGCATTTGCACAGCATAAAAATGTTATCCTTTGCTTTTCCATTTTTGCACCTGGAGAGCTTTTCTCCAATGACGTTACATATGTCTTTTGTGGGAGAAGTTTCCAATATAGACCAGACTCATCGGCATTATACAACTGATCATTGGATAAACCCAAATCTTCTATCTTTGCTTTCAATTTAATTTTAAAAGGATTTACGAACTGAGATTGCGCAGAAAGTTTTTCACCGCTTATCTGAAGGAGCCGAATTCCGTATCTCTTTTTAAATTTGTGTAGCCACCCATCGCCAGCATTGAAGTCATTTCCGTTTTCACTTATGTTTTTGTGAATTTGTTTGGCTTTCTCTTTCAACATCAACCCACTTACAGGGAGGTTTTTATTCCGCATGCAAATAAACCACTTATAGAGCGATTTTTCCATTTTTTATTTTTTATTGAACATATCGTTGATTTTGCAACTTTATACTATTTACTTAACACTGTAACACTCGATCCTTTTTTTATTTTTTAATTTTCATTTAAGGATAAAAACTTTCGACTGTTTTTAGACATTACTAATTTTAAAAATAAATTCACGAACCTACCGCTAGTTACATAAAGCGACTATCATTAAATACCTTTAAAATAATGGCATACTATGGTATTTATTAATTCGGGGATTCCCAACATTAAAAATAAATGCTTCTACAAATTAAAAAATCCCCAAAAATAAAAAATAAAAAATTTTCACTATTTAGAGCCATTAAACTTTGTTCACTATTTAGAGTGCCCATATAAAAAACTGAGTGTTCACATTAGTGGATAGTTCATTATATTGGATGTTCACATTACCGCGAGTTCACTGTATATATTTTCATTATT
Organism: Protophormia terraenovae; assembly: GCA_951394005.1. Classification (NCBI taxonomy): domain Eukaryota; kingdom Metazoa; phylum Arthropoda; class Insecta; order Diptera; family Calliphoridae; genus Protophormia; species Protophormia terraenovae. Next base: position 7,124,156 of record OX596074.1, on the reverse strand, counting down.
TTTTCATTAATTATAGTTCGGTGCGTTATAATATTAAAACATATTTAAAAACTACAGAAAATTATCTTTTCAACGATACCAATCACTTATGTTGACATACCGCGGTTTATTTAATGCCGCGTTTGGTATACCTTTGCCTCTATGTGCATCGTTGAGATGAAATTTTGGTTTTGGTTTTATTTTAGGAAATTCAAATGTTAGGGGGTAAAAAGGGGTAAAAATGGATAAAATCGGTAACCTCATATTTCCTAAACTAATAGAGTTACAATAAATAATAAATTAAATAGTTTGAATGTTTAATAATAGTACTAATAATAATTCTAGACAATCGTTTTTTTTTTAAATATCTCTTCCATCTTTGAACAGATTTTTTTTCAAATTCAATAGAAAAGTTTTAAAAGAAATTTCTAAATATATATTATGTATCTATGTTATAGGAATGCTTTATAAACGGCATTTACAACATTTTTAAGTAAAAAAAACGGTTTTTTAGATATATCTCCTCCATTTATGAACCAATATATGGCTATTGTTGGTGGGCTTCATAAACGCCATTTCAACCGACGGACACACGGACGGACGGACAGACGGACATCGTCCTATCGACATCATTTCTTATAAGGATCAAAAAATTTAAAAATTTTTTCTCTCCGACGAAAATTTTAGAAATTACAAACGGAATGACAAACTTATATACCCTTTACACCTGTGGTGAAGAGTATAAAAAAAATAAGTGGGAATTGAATGTTTGTTAAGGATAATGATTCTATTTTAATTTTAATATTTTAGAAAAAAAAAAATAGAAAAAACCTGATTTTTTTTATCTTAAAAACTTCCCTACTTAGGAGATTTATATATTTTAACCAAAACTGATTTTAAGTAAATTTTCAAACATTTCTAATTAAAATTTCTTGAAATATAAACCTTTAGAAGACTTCCCCAGTTAGAAAATTAAATAAAAAAAATTATGGAATAAGAATTTTGCGAAAAATTTTATAATTTGATTTACACTATACGACAATGCGTGGGGCGGAATTATTAGGTGATAAAACTTTTTTTTTTGCCTACCAGCAAAAAATTCTTTGGAAGGTTTATAACACTTATCAAAAGCTATTAGTTACAGAAGGAATGATTCTGCCCCTAAAATACTGTATATAATAATAATATAAGTTTCTTTTACAAAATTTTTCATAAAATTCATAACTTTTTACTTGATTTTTAATCATTCTACCTTTTGTAAACTTTGATAAACAATTTATGAATTAAAAAATTCACCTGAAAAAAATATTATTGGATAAATTGAAAGATATCTGCACAGGATTTTTTAAGTTTTTTACGATTAATTTGAATATAAAAAAAGAACAACAAAATTTCAATTTAACGGAATTAAATTAAAATTTTTTAGACTCAAAAAATTAATTATCTACACAAACAGAAATTCCTTTGGCTAAAATACTTTTTCATTTTAAAATTTTTTTATGAAACTTTACAGGAAATAAATTTCCTTACATTCCCCTTTAAGAAATCCTTCCGAAAACTACCCCTAAATAATAAAAATTTTTCCTAAAATATAATTTGTCAAATCAAACAAATAATTTCCTGAATTTCATCATTTAAAAACATAACAAATAAAATTAGCATAGTTCCTCTACAAATATAAAATTTCCCTAAAGTATGCTTTACTAAACAAAACAAATTTTCCCCTTAAAAATCCTATTCCAAAAACAATTTTATTTAAAAACAAAATTTCCCTTAATTCTCCTCTATTGGAAATTACTTTATTTGAGCAAAAAAATCCTCAGTGACGTCATTGTTTTTTTAAAAAGCAACCTGTTAGTCAAAAGCATGTGTTATTTGCCGGAAATATCCTGTTTACCCACCACCTCTTAAACAACAAAAACAAAACAAGTTTAACGAACTCTTCTTCTCTGCGCTAAACGAAGGCTAAGGTCAACAAGATTGCTTTTATAAACAACAAAAATTTGTGTGCAAAAAAAACAAACAGCAAAAGGAGAAACAATAACAGAGAGTTTTTCAAAACAAACTCTCTCTGTTATTAAAAAATTCCTATTGGAATTATTAAGGAGCTAAACAAGAGAGTGTGGTGAGAGAGAGAAAATTGAGAGATAAATATCCCTTTAGAAAGAAATTTTTGGCAAATTGAAAAATTTTTGTAGGATTAAAAGTAAAGGTCCTTTCAGTAGCCGGTTGTCTATGAAGGATAAAACACGTATTAGACAAATAAAGAGAAATTTTTAAAAATATCGAAAGAAAAAAATTAAACGAGAAATACTAAACAAAATATAAAAAAACGAGCGCGCGTTTTGATAATAAACAATAATTTTGAAAAATAATTTTTGATAATAAATAAATTAATTAAAAAAAATTTAAAGAAAATTCCCAAAATTATAAAAAATTTTATAAAATTTGTTAAGCTTATTAAAGGGCTAAAATAAAGAGCCTGTTTAAAGGCATTTTTATAAGTGAAGTGAGTGTTTTGAAATATTTGTTGGAAGCATATAAAAAAGTTAAAAAGAAAATATCTTTATATTGTAAAATTATTTCTTATCGCCCTTTAGCCTTTGGCTAATTTGTATTTATCATCACAAATTTTTTTTTTTTTTTTGTGTTGTACGACATTTTGTCTACAACTGTCTAAAGCTTTAAACAAATGATTTATGTTATTTTTAAACATAACATACCTTCAGGCTGGCTTAATAACAAACAAAGTGCATTAAAATGTTTTGAATAAATTTTTTATAAATGAAAAAGATTATCTAAAAAAACAAAACCAAAAAAATCTCATATAAAGGCATGAATAAATGATCAAATAATAATGATAAAATAATAATAAAGAAATTTTAATAAAAAAATATTATAAACAAAATAATATAAAGATAATGCAAAATTAAAGCATACATTAAGGAGTTCAATGAAATAATAAATGACAAAGATTTATCTCAATTTTATTAATTAAATAAAGGAAATTTGCTTCGAAATAATAAAAAGAAAATAATACTAAATCAAATCAAAGCATATTTTAAGGATTTATATCAATTTAATTGTTATAAAATTGATATGAAAAAGGAAATTTGTTTTAGAATAATATTAATATTAATAATAATAATATGATAAACAATATAATAGCAAAGCATATTTGAAGGAGTTAAACTAAATGCAAACAGCAGTATAGTTATCGGTATAAAATTATCATAAAAATGTTTTTGGAAAAGGATATTTGTTTTAAAATAATAATATGAAAAATAATAAAATAATCAAAGCCTATTTTAAGGAGTAAATCTAAATATAAACTACAGAATAGTTATCGTTATCATAAAAGTGATACTAAAAAGGAAAATGGTTTTAAAATAGTTATATAAATAAACAATTAAAGCATAATTTAAGGAGTTAAACTAAATGTACACTACAGTGATATTATCTTTATTTAATTCTTCTGAAAGCGATTAAAAGGATAAACTTGCTTCGAAATAATTAAATAAAAAATATAAAGGAATCAAAGCATATATTAGGAATTTAACTTATCAAATACCAAAGATTTATTTTTTAAACAATTATTCTGAAAAGGATTAAAATACATAGGAAAATAGATTCCAAAAAAATTATAAAACAAATATAATTAACAAAATTAATGTATGTGTTAAGGTGTTAAAATAAATATGATTTGTAGCATATTTATATGCATTTAAATATCATGAAAATTAAATTATAAAGGAAATTGATTTTAAAAAAATAATAACAGCCATATTACAGCATATTTTTCTCTCAATGTACATAGATGTTCGAAAATTTATTGAATAAAGGAAATTTGTTTTAAAATAATAAAATAAAAAGTAAAACAATGAGTGATTTAACCAAATGCAAACTATAGAGATTATAATCGCAATGTAGTTGTCTTAAAAATACTTTTAAACTAAAAACATAATTTGAAATACCATCATAATGAAATAGAAATAATAAGGACAACAATAGGTACTTATTTTTAAAAGCTACACAACTAAAGTATTATCAAATCAATTTAAATTATTCTTAAACTGACTAAAACAGATAATTCGTTGCAAAATAACAAAACAAAATATAATAAAAATAGTAATGCATATATTAAGGAGTTGAACATAATTCAAATTGCAGCATATTGTTTTTCAATTTAATAAACAAATCGAAGCATATTTTGAGGATTTTAAACAAAACATTTAATCAAACATGTCTATCTCAATTTAATTAATAAGAGATTGATTGAAAATAGAAAATTTTATTTCAATAAAATTAAAAAAAAAAAAATTATGGGAAATAAATTTTAATTGATTCTTAGAAGTTGTAAGTTCCATTCCATTTTAAGGTGTTTTTTGTTGCCTGTTTTCAGGAGTTTTTAATAAATTTATCTAAAGCCTGTTTTTGAGTATTTTGGAAAAAAATATTTACACCAGCTCTTCAATTATAATTTTCTTATTAAAGAAATCGAAGCGTATGTTAAGGAGTGTCGTGCCCAATTCAATTAAACAGAAAATGATTGCAATTTTTTTTTTAATTTTATTTAAAATAAATTTAAGTAAAATATAACTTTTGTCAAAATTTTATTAATCAGAGATTGCTTAAGAAAAAATTGATTTTTTAATAGAGTATTCAAAGCATATATTAGGGATTTATATAAAATTCAGACTGCGATACTTTTATCTTACTTTAATTAATCAGAGATTGATTGAGATACAATGTTATATTTAAGGCATTAAATATTTTAAAAAATAAAATTTTTATGATTCCTAAACAATTCAAGATTCACTGAGGATACAAATTCTCTCATTGATTGATATAACCCTTTAAGCAGTTTTTATTAAGGTTTATTAAAAATATAACTTTTTGCTTCTATGAGAGGTTTATGTGCATTTAATTTGCCAGAAATTAACAATTTAAAAGGAAATTTCTATAAAAATAAATAAAAAATATGAAATAAATCAAAGCATATATTAAGAAGTAATAAAAAAAATACATCTATTGCATATTTATTTTAAACTAATAGTAAAGAAATCAAAGCTTTAAAGGATTTAAAGAAAATACTATCTTCAATACTTTTATCTCAATTTCACCCATTAAAAAATAGCAAATTTATATGTATAAAATTTAATTTAAAACATAATAAATTCGGATTAAAGATAAAAAAAATTAAAATTGCTAAAAATCAAGTTTTCATTAACAATAAATAGCAGTGTTTAATAAAATATGTTGCCAAATAAAAATATTTTTATATAATTCTGTGTGTTTAGACAAAAGATTTATCTCAATTAAAAAATTATCAGAGATTATTTTAGAAAAAAAGAAAATTCCCGACAAAAATTTTAGAACATGTTCTAAAATCATTAGTTCTAGAACTGTTATAATTAGAACCATTTCAGATTCTTTAATAGCTTCCTTAGAACTAGTGGTATCACAACCAATTCTGATACTAATGGAGTGAACCTTACTGTGATTCGAAACTCGTTTTAAGGAATGTTTTTGAGAACTAATGCTTAAGAACTAATTACGACCGACTTCTACATCACTTCTCACAACAAGTTACTAGTTCTAAAGGCTGGGAATTAAATAAAAATACATTAAAATAAAAATTAAAAAACAGGTTCTAAAAACGTTCCCTGACGCTTCTATAGAACTAGTTCTGAATGTGAAAATTTTAAACAAAAATTATTGATTTAAGAACTAATTTTTGAACTATAACATAGAAGGGGTACTGGCTAGTTAACACTTCCACGGAACTGATTAAGAAGATGACAATTTCAAACAAAAATAATTGGTCGTAACGCAGAAGTTGAATAAATACAGGACATTTTCATACGTTCTAGAACTAGATGTAGAACTAATATATTTTTTCCTGGGTTGCCTTAATTATAATTTAAAAAAGTATTTAAAAAAATCAAAGCATATATAAAAGACTAAGAAAAATTTATAAACTACAGATTAATTATCTGTATCCAACTATTTGTTCCTAAAGCGCCATATATCGTAAATAAAATGAGACATATTTCTTTAAAATCGAAGAATTAATATTGAATTTATTCATAATAAAACAAAACAAAAAAGGTGGCAAAAATAATTCAAATTATTTACCAAAAAGTTTCAATAAGAGGTAGGAAATAAATTTTAATTTTTAATATTCTTTCTTAATAAATTCTTTGTTATGAGTATAAATAACAAACTATCAACAATCTTCAATAAATTAAAATCTATTTCATATTCATAGGAGTTTCTTTAAAATATATTTAAAGCATAAATTTACTGTTTAGTTAAATATTATTTATGTTTTATATTACTTTATAAAGATTGTTATTAAAGATTCATAAAAGTGTGGATTATATATATAAAAAAACACATTTTAATTGTGGTAAAAGTTTGTTTAAACTAAAAAGTTTTTTGCAAGTTTTGTTCGTTTTTGTCCAAAAAAAATTAAACAAATCAAATGCATTTGCACTTGTCAGATTAGTAATTGAAAATAATTGAAGTTTATGTTTTCAAGAGAAAACTAAATTGTTTGTTTTACAAAGAATATTGACAGGACACAGCTGGAGTTTTATAAAAAGCATATTGTGGGGTTTGAGTTAATTGATACTGTTTAAGGAATTTTATGAAACTAACTTAAACTTTATTAAAAAGATGCTAAAAGATATTAAAGAAGAGTTAGAAATCTCTTCTTAACTTAAAACTTATTTAAAATTAAATAAGAAATAGGGGAAATTTCCTTAAAACTTCGTTAACTTTGGGCGAATTTTAAAAATCTTATTTCATTAAACTGTTGGATGAACAGAATGACGGACACTTGTTTTTGCGATCGGTAGAAATGTTTGAGAATTGAAATTATTAGAAAATAGCTGTAATTTAATACAAATATTATAGGATGATTTTGCAAGAATATTTTAAGTTATTTTTATTTGAAAGAATTTTTAAAACATTTGGGTTTTATATGATTTTTTTTTTTTTTAATTTCAGGAAATTTAAAAAAGTAAAAAAAAAATTGTATAGGAAATTTATCAAAAATTTCCTTTTTATAGGAAACTTTTTTAAACATTTTTCTAAATTTTTTTTTTTTTTTCATACAAAATGTTCCTTAAATTTAATTTTTATAGGAAATTTATCAAAAATTTTCTTTTAATAGGAAATATTTTCAAAATTTTCTTTCTATATAAAAAATTTTTAAAAAATTTTCTTTTTATAGGAAATTTTCTAAAAGTTTTTATAGGAATTTTTTTAAAAATTTAAACTACCACTGGTAAACAATATTAAACGAAACCTGACAAAATTCTAAATATTAAAATAATGTTTTGCAAAATGCAATTGAAAAAATATATACAACTTATTTTGAAATTTAATTTTGCAATATTAAGCTAAAAAAAACTTTAACTAAGCTAAGTTAAGCTTAAGTTTAATTTTTAATACAAAATTTTAAATGTCAAAATTCATAAACACTTCTATTAAGTAAAACATAAATTTTACTCTGGCATAAATATAATTTCCTAAACTTCAACTAAGCAAGTTCAAACTAGGTTTAAACTGAAACTAGTAAAGTTTAAACAAACGCGTATAAACTTTTATTCTCAATTTAACGTTATTATTATTTTGACATAGTTAAAATTTGTTAAACTTGAATTAAGCAGGATTAAACTAAGTTTAAACTTAAATTAAGAAAGTTTAAACTAAAACCTATACAAATTTGTTCTAACTGGGAGTTAATTTTATAATTTTTTAATTTAGATATTCTTAAACTTCAATAAATGAAAGTTAAACTAAGCTTAAACCGAAATAACTAAAGATTAGGACAAAATTTATACTACTTTTAAAATATAAATTAAAATATTCCGAAGCAAAAATTGACTAAACTTGAGTTATGCAAGATTACACTAAGTTTAAACCGTAATAAAAAAAAGTTTAAGCCAAAGTGTATAAAGATTTATTTTAAATTGCAACTCAGTTTTAGTTTTTTGTGATTTGTGTACCGTAAACTTCAGTTCTGCAAGATTAAACTAAGTTTAAAACATAATAATAAGAGTTTAAGCCAATAAACTAAAGCAATTGTTTTCAATTGAGTGTAAATATTATATTTTTATTATTGAATTTGCCTAAACTTTAATTAAGCCAAGTTAAACCAAGTTTAATCTCTAATAAATAGAGGTCAAATTCTTAAACTTCAATTAATGAAAGTTAAACTAAGTTTAAACCGAAATAACTAAAGATTGGGACAAAATTTATAATACTTAATTTGAATTAAAATATCCCGTAGCAAAAATTTTCTTAACTTTAATTATGCAAGATTAAACTAAGTTTAAACCACAATAAATAAAGTTTAAGCCAAAGTGTATAAAAATTTATTTTAAATTGCAACTCAGTTTTAGTTTTTTGTAATTTGTTTGCCGTAAACTTCAATTCAGCAAGTTTAAACTAAATTTAAAACTTAATAAAAAGAGTTTAAACTAACAAACCAAAGCAATTGTTTTCAATTGAAAATAAATATTCCCTTTTTATCGTTGAATTTTCCTAATCCTTAATTAAGCCAAGTTAAACTAAGTTTAATCTCTAATAACTAGAGATCAAGCTAAAAGTCATAGTAATTTATTTTAAATAAAGCATAAATTTTAGTCTACTTTAGCTGGTATTCCCTAAACTTGAATTATATCAGGTTAAACTATGGTCAAACTACCATAATTATAGTTCAACCAAAGTTCATAAATATGTATTTAAAATTAAACTTAAATTTTTGTTTTATTGACGCTATATTTTCCTAAACTTAGATTAATATAAGTTGAACTAAGTTTAATCGACAATAAATAAAGATTAAGCTTAAGAAAATTATAATTATTATAGAGCAAAACATAGATATTAGTTTTTTTGTGGTTAAAAATTCCTAGAATTCTATTAAATTAAATTAAACTAAAGGTATGTTCAGACTAGTCGTATATTTGACCAAAATTACGTAAACACTGTATAAAATATATTTATCATAACGGACTTTTACCGAATCTTATTTGACTTGACGCTATTTTCTCAGTCTCTCAGCTGATATACATAGTAATTTATTTTCAATAAAGTTTGGTCTCCCTTTCTTTTTGTAGGAAATTTTTAAAAAATTGTAAAGATTACTTTTTAAAATGATATTTTTATAAAACCTTTTTTAAAACTCCTAAAATTATGCTTCAAATTTTGTATAATTATAGCTGTTAAACTTATCTTTTTGTCACATACAACTAAGTCTCCTTAAAAGTAATAAAATATATTTCTAAATTATATCTTAAGGACAATTTGTTATTTAAATAAATTTTAATGTCTTTAGAAAGGTTGCTCTGAAAAATTCTTTGAAAATTTCCTTGCCTTAGTCTTATGGCAAATGACTCATTTTCATACTCATGTTTTAGATAAAAACCCTAATTAATATTACCTTAAATTATGCTTTAAAATATAAATTATTTTCACGAGACCAACTTATCTTCAAGAAACATGAGCTAATAATAATTTAAGAAAAAAACTTTTAAACATTTATAAAACATATAATACTTTTTGTAAATCTACCCGCCATAAAAAAGAGCTTAACACGAGAAAAAAAAGCAAAAATACTACAAATAAAAAGAGCAAAAGAAAAATGTCTTTACACCCCGTATAAACACCTTAACATATGCTATGAAATTTATTTTATATTTTTTAACACACTGTTAAGTATGAAATAAAGTGGTTTTTTAAGTAAACACTTCAGTGCGAAAAAAACAAACGAGACAAAAAAATAAACAAAAAATATGAAAAAATATAATATAAAGTGAAACAAAAAGTAAAAAGATCTCTACAACTTTAAACTAAAATTGAGTATGAGTAAGACGCTATTTTTTTCACTCTTGTTAACGACTTGTGAATAAATAAACCAAATAATATAAAGCTTATAATAACAGCAACATATTGTTGTACTATACAGGCAACATAATAATTGTCAACAACATAATCATCATAATCATCATTGTGAGGAATAAATGAACGGTTGGTGTATCATAATGTTTATAATACAATGTCTGGAGACGCCATAAAATATGCTAAAAGAAAAATGAAGAAAAACATAAAGAAAAACGACTTGCATTTCCCGTTTCCGTTTAAAAACGGTTTCCTTCTTTTGCTTTATAAAACACACACAGAAAATTCAAAATTCTTTTATATATGTTTTGCTCAAGAATAAAAATTTCATAAAGAAATAAAAGCAAAATTTTATAAAGAAAACAGAAAACAATTTAAATAAACTTTAAAAAAAATAAAAATAATAATAAGAAAAATTCATGTTTATAAGTATAAATAATAATAACAAAATAAAACCTTAAAGAAATATTATACTCACGACCTTATAGAAAAAGGATTTCTTGGTCTTTTTTGGCAGAAAATATAAAAAATAAAAGTGGCATTGAAATTCCTTTGGCGGCCATTATCAGCAAGTAAAACAAAATGTTTTTAACCAAAAATAGAAATAAACAAAATACCAACCATATGTATTGTTTTTTTCTTACCCCTAATAAGCCGAAAGAAAAAATATAATAAAAAATAATGTCGCTGTAAAAACCATCTTACATAAGTAGTAGTGGTAGTAGTATAAGGATTACATGAAATGGTTTTTCAAAATAAATTATTACTTACTGTGTTGATATTTGTGCATTTAAGGAAATTTATGTTTTCCTTATTTTTTATTTTTTATTTTTTCTTTAAAAAAAGTGTATTTACTAGTACATAAACTGGCATTAAGAAATCGTGATCATTGTACATTATAGATTCTTAAGCAAGAGAAAGTAAATAAACTAAATAAATATAAAATATACCAAAATTGTGTTATAAAATAGCCCTTAATTCTTAATATAAAATAGTATTATTTTCAATAAACAAATGGCCATAAAGTATGCAATGGTTTTAAGAAAGGAAAATAATTTAAATTAAAAATCTCAAACATAGTTCATTTAAAAAAAATATATGCTATTTATAGTAAATTTGTTTGCTATTTATAGTATATTTTGTAAAAATTAGCTATTTGTAGGAAATTTTCCATAAATTTCCTATTTAAAAAAATTTTCGATAAATTTGCTATTTATATTAAATTTTCGATAAATTTAGTATTTTTTTTATTCATTTATCTTTATTTATCGAAAATGAACATTTAAGTCCTTGTGAATGTTATCATTCACATGTTATATCCAAAGTGTTGCGGTTATCATTCATAGTTTTTTATTTTGGAGTCTTTATTTTTTTCAATATTTGAAGCAAAGGCCGCACAGCGCTGTGTTCGATAGACAAAAATCAAAATAAAAACATTTTTCAAATTGAGTTGAAATATACGTTTTTGGAAAGGTAACAATATAGATCATATTATTTAAAAATATTTTTTGAATAAAGTTATTTTTGTGGCTACTAGAGGGCGCTAAAGTTAGAAAATTTAAAGCCAATATTAATGAACCAAAAAAACTGGTTTTAAGAAAAAATTTGTCAAAAATTCATTTTTTGATAAAATGCGTCGATCTTCTGTTTTTTCAGTACCTCGAGTATTGGTAGATTAAAACTATTATTATCTTTTAAATAAAGTGCTTCGAATATATACATATTATTGCTCAAATTCATACATATTTTTTACTTAAAACCTAAAAATTCCTTAAATTTGATGAAGGATATAAAAAAATTATAAAATTTTTTTACGGTTTATGTAAGTTTTTACAGTTATTTAATAGATTAAAAAACAGTTAGAGCCTTTTTTTTGCCACAACTTTAAAAAAAGTTTTGTTGAAAAAGTGTCTTATTTTCCGTTTTTACTACAATTTCAAAGTGTTCTCAATGTTGACGTAATTTATTTTTCTAGATTAAAATAAAATAATTATAAAAATTATTCCGAAATTTAAAAAACAACTAAGGAATAGAAAAAATATATTTTTTGGACCTAATATATCACATTAAAAATCTTCCAGATGGCGCTAATTATAAAGAATTTTTAAATTTTAATACAAAAATTACATGAGTTTGATGGAGTATTAAAAAAAATTATACATTTTTTTGCTTGATTCTAAAATTTAGTATTGTTTTTTTAATATATAAAAGAAAAAGTACTTTCTATTTTTTGCCACAATTAAAAAAAAAAAATAATAATTCAAAAAATTTATAAATTTCTTTTTATTACACAAAAGTCAAAAAATTTGACCAGTATTTTGAGAGAAAATGCGTTTTTCACATTTCAGAATACATGGGAGGTAGGCGTGTTCTTCTTCTTTTCAAAATATTGTATATAGTTACTCTGTGTCTAAAGTAATATATGTGCAAAGTTTCAATTTTCTGCGACACTTCCTTCTATTTTTATAAAATTAAAAACGGTGTGTTAGCCAGAAATGCGTTTTTCTCATATCAGGATGTATGGGAGGTAGGCGTGTTCTTGTTCCGATTTAAATAAAAATTGGAAAAATCATAAATAATCTATATCTAACTGCAATCACAAATTTTGGTGGAATTCGGTCTAGTATTCACGCAGTAAATCCGTTTCTTAGTTTCAGGATATATGGGAGGTGGTCGAGTATTTGCTCCTATTAAAAAATAAATTAGAAGACTTATAAACAACCAATTTTTAATGGCTGGCACAAATTTTGGTAAAGTTCAGACCAGTATTTTAGAAAAAACTTAGTTTTCTAAATTTTGGATATATGGGAGGAAAGCGTGTCCTTGCGCCAATTTTTTCAAAACTTCATATTTATTCATTCTAAGCCTAAAGTAATATGTGTACCAAGTTTCAATTTGCTACGACAACTCCTTCTATTTTTGTCCCATCGTTGTATGGGATCAAAGCACTGTGGGCTGTGCCCCATAGTGGGATACCATAGCAACATATAGGCTTTATAATTGAGTTATAGATCAACAGTTTGCAATCTAGACTAACTTTTGAATTTTTACCAATTAGCCAATTAATTTGGAGTGATTTTAACTTAATTTTGGTGAATTTTGTATCTATATGTGTTTTCCACGTTGGGGTAAAATGTGTCAAAAGTGGCGCTTAATTGAATTTTAAAATTTAAAATTTTATAATAAAGTTGGGTACCAAATAAAAATAGACAAAATAATGTATCAATATCAATTAAAATCTTTAAGCTAGGTTATGTTGTTTTCTTATAAGGAGCTGTCAAAGTTACGATTTTTTTTTACATTTTTGAAAAATAGTAAAAACTTAAATTTTCATCAACTTTCAGTGTATTTATTTTAAATAAAAAAGTCTTTTAAGGTAAAAACTTAAAATGAAATCATCAACTTCAGATACTTAAGTGTACTTTTCTTCAAATATTTGTAAATTATATTTTGTCGTAATATTTTTGTTATTTTTTTGAAAATTGTCCTAAAATACACTAATTTTTAATTTTCATGGAATGCAACTTAAAATGTTACAGGATGTTTGTTCTAAAAGTTGTCTGAAAAGTAGTATATACTGTCCACTTTAATATTATGAAAAAAAATCGTAAGCATATATAGCCCGATTTGAGAAAATAATTAAAAAAAAAAAAAAAACTCCAGTAGATTTCGCTATAAATCTGAAATGACACTTGATATGAGATGATGTAAATGATTCTAAATTATAGATTTTCATCAAAACACGAATTTCGAAAATGTTGTCGGTTACCATATTTTGGCGGTCAGGGCTCGATTTATTTTTTGAGTTATATACATTTGAAATTTCCAAAATCTCAGTTTTACTAGATCTTGTTTAATATTTTTCCATATATAGCCAAATATTTTAAACCGATTTTATTACATTTTATGAATTTGGTTAAAAAACAAAATTATCTATCGAACAAAGATAATTTTGAGTCGTTGTCTTTATTGAGTCAAAAGTTAAACGATTATGAATTGGAAAGTTTGCAAAAATAAACAAACATAAGGACAGAAGGACGAACATTAGAATTCTTTCAAAAAAAGTATTCAAATTCAAAAAATATTTTGTTTCTACTTCTCGATTAATATAAAAACCAAATGTAGATATTAAAATTTTGGTATCACATTTCCCTGAATTAAGTGGTATTTTCGACCCATTTAACCCAAATGTATAGAAGGACGGACATTGCCATGCTGCCAAAAAAAAAAAAAAAAAAATCATAAATTTAAAAATGCATTTATTTACTAACTAAAATAGTAAAAATTGAACGTGATCATTAAAATTTAGATATGACCTTTTCCTGAATTAAGAGTCATTTTTGTCCCATTTAACCCTAATGTATAGACGGACGGACAGACAAAAAACATCTTATAATTCTAAAGATAAATTTTTTACTTACTAATAAATAGAAAAATTAAATGTGATCATTAAAGTGTTGATATCACCCTTTCCTGAATTAAGCGCCATTTTCGACTTTTACCCCAATGTGCGTCGATCTAGATACACACCACGGTATTTTACTTCCGTTTGTTGGGGTATAATCCGATTATTTATCAAGATTAGGGGGCACGAATCTCTTCGCAATATTCATTCACTTTTATTCTCCATTGTTTTAACCATTTTTTTAGACAAGCTATATGGACTTTCTTTCATCTGCATTCGACTACTAGTTGGCATAGTAGAAGTGAATATTAAGTATAGAAAGGGACCCAGTATACTTCCTTGGGGTACACCTGCTTTTATGAACTGTGGTGAGCTTAAAAAGTCTACCTCTTTAAGAATAAACTCTCGATGAGTTAAATAGCTTTCTAACAGCTTATGCGTATTTGTTAATAAATATTGTTTAATTTTAAATAACAATCCTTCATGCCATACTTTATCGAAGGCTTGAGAGACATCAATGAAGAGATCGGAACAATATTTATTTTCTTCAAGCGTCTTAGATGGTGCTATGTTTTTCTCTAAAATCAAATTGTTGTGTTGGAATACAATCGAAACGATTCACTATCGGTTTCAACTTGTTCATTAATAGCTGATTTATTTGACAATTGGCTAATGGACATATACGATTCTACTTTAGTGTGATCTTTTCCAGGCTTAGGAATCATTGTGAACAATGAGACCTTACATTCTGATGGATTATATTCAAGGCGTAATATAGCATTAAAAATAAAAAGTATTATTCGTATTGCTATCCGGGGTAGGTTAGGTTAGGTTAGATTTCGAAAATGACCACACGGAATCGTATGTAATCACAAGACCATATTTGTTGATCCAAAGTGAATCCTCAAAGTTCCTCATCAGCACGTTTAGAATCAGCATCATATTACAGCACTGCTTCACGTTCTCTAGCTAGTCCATTTGATAGTATTATATTCTAACCACTTGCGTCTCAATGTTTCGTACACATAGTCCAGTTAATTTCACAAAATTTCAGCATTTTTATTGGATTCGTTCCTCTCAGTTTCTTTAAATTCTGAAAGAAATAGAAATCAAAACATTTAAATCTGTAACGTGATAATGCAACACATTGGCAAAGGTAGTGGAATATATCCTCCTCTGCATCATTACACCATCTACATATACTCACTGTACTAAGACCAATTTTGTGCAGGAAATACCTTAGTTCATTATGGCCTGTAATAATACCAATATACCGTTTTCTCCATATTAAGTAAAGACTTTAACATATTTTTATCTTTTGGTTTCCATAATATCTTCGTTTGTTTGCAACGTGGTGAGTTTCGCCAAATCTCGTCTGATTTACTATTGAATACCTCCCGTATCCTAAGATAGATTGAGTTCAAACCTGGATAGATGCTTTCGCAAGCAGTGCTTACATCCATATCTGCTCCTGCTTGTGCTAACTCTTAAGCATATTCGTTTCCTTGTATATTATTATGACCCGGTACCCAGCACAGTTTCAATGAGTGTTGTTCGTTGAGAGCCTGAAGCTCTCGGCGATAACGGCTGACTACCTTTGATCTAATATTCCTAATACTGAGTGCCTTTATCGTAGCTTGACTATCTATGTATATTGTGATATCGCTCGTAAATATCGGTCTCATAGATATAAGTCTGGCTGCCTCATATACGGCAAAAACCTCTGCTTGAAAGATACAACATGCATCATAAAGTCTAGCGCTGTGGTTAATATCCAATTTTTCACAGAAAACACCACAACCTGTCCCATTTTCTTTCCTTGAGCCATCAGTGTAGACTTCAATGCCTTCAATGTTGCGGTTATTTATCTCCCAGTCTTCCTTTGGTGGTATGACCGCTTTTAACGAAAATTACACCTAGAAATTTCGCCTCACTTGAAAGATGTAGAGTTCTTCCTATAAGTTTTGGTTAGTTAAAGGAAGGTATTCTTCTTCTTTTAAAGAGAACCATTACTGTTTTCAATGGGTTAATGCCAAGTCCGCACCTTGTAGTCCATTCAAGCAGGGTAGCTCCAGAAACATCTTGTAACTGATTTTGTCACTACCAGTTGCTTTTTTTGGAGTTTAAATCAACAATAGCCTTGACGATCTCTCGAATCTCATAACAAAGGGGTTCAACTGTTCTTAAATTAGGTACAACAGGTGGCAACTTTAATATGGTATTTGATAAATTAGGGTCTAACAAGTTCTTTAGAAGATTAACGAATAGATTCCCCTTTTCGCTACCGTTGCTTGCCCAGCCTCCATTTATATTACTAAGAGGAGGTCTACGTGTAACTGATCTTTTCAGATTTTTTACAGCTCGCCATAGTAAGTAATTCGTATACGTGGTAGCATCTAGATTTTCCAAATATTTATTCAATGATTCAGTTTTTTGGTACTTTAGTAGCTTATTAAGTCGTTTTTGGCATTATTTTATCTTCGATTTAAGTTGAAGGGATCTGTGGAGTTGCCACTCTCTACGAAGTCTTCTTTTTTCAATCAAGAGGCGTGCGACATCCACAGAACAAATTCTATTATATTTATTTTGTCAAGGGGTTGGGGTAGTATGTTCAGCAGCAAATTTTAAACTTTTTCAAAATTTTTGAGAGAGAGATCGATATTTTGTGGTGTTTTCAGCGATATATTTTCCGTGCAATGAGTGCTTATATATTTTCTATGTTTCAACCAGTTTATTCTTGTGTTTGATAACGCTGACATACCTGTGGGGTATACAATTTCTCGGGGGTTCAAAAGAGTGATAAAATTAGGTGAATGATCTAAAGATAATTCTAATGAAGATTTGACATGAATTAATTCCCTTGGTAGATTCTTCGTAAAGCGAAATCAAAGACATCCGGTATTTTATTTGGTTCAGTAGGTTCGTAATATTGGTTCTTCTCTCGAAATAACATTCAATCCCATTTTAGAAATTATATTAAACAAAACACGACCTTTAAGGGTTATAAGTCGTGATCCCCAGAATGTATGCTCTTAGCGTTATAATCACCAGCTGCCAGGAAGCGGTGTCCTAATGATTTATACAAATTTTCATATTGATTTTGTGAAACTGAAAACCTGGCGGGGGAATATATCGATGAAATCACTAAGTTTCTATAACAATCATCAATACAGATTGTTGTAGCTTGAAGATAATCTTCATGAAGGTCACACATTTATAGTAAATTTTTTATAAGTTTGCAATTTATAGTAATTTTTTTATAAGTTTGTTATTTAAAGACATTTTTTAAAAGTATGCTATGCTTTTCTCACAATATTTAAATAAGTAATTAAATGTTTAATAATTTGTTACAGTTCTTTCATATATTCTCTTCTTACAAATTTTCTATAGAACTTATAATTAAAAAAAAAAAAAAAAAAAAAAAATCAGGGAACATTTATTTTTATTTTTTTAATGAAATTTTAAAACAAAATATGATTTTCTATTAATTTTACCTCAAAATTAATTAGTGTCATAAAATTCTTTTCAAACTTTTGTTACCTTTTCTAACACATTTCCTTTATTACCTTTTTTATTACAAAATTATTTTTCAGCTAAATTTTTCTTTCAACTTATTTTTTTTTTTTATATTTTCAAAACCCCCTTAACGAAGTCCCTATTTTTTAATATTCCATACAAATATTGTTATATTCTAATAATTATTTAGCCGAAAAAAACCCTTTTCTATTATTACCTAAACACGTTTTGTTTATTATTTTTTAATTTCAAAAAAAAATTAAGAGCCTATAAATAGGCTTATGTATTTGGTTGTTAAGAGAAAAAAGAGTAGCTAAAAAAATAATTAAATATGGCAACATATGTAATTTATGTTACCTCTTTATTTATTTCTCCTTTCTTATTCTGTGAAATCGTTTTCATATTTCTATTATGTTTACTTAGTTTTATAGGAAAATACGTGCTTACTTTTAGGCTTCTCCTTATATAATTCTGAAAGTTTATTTAGCAAAGGTGGGTAGTTAATAGTAAGTGTGTTGAAGAATTACGTGCTAATTTTGTGTGATTTCTTTTCGTTTGCCCCTTTTTTTCCCTTTTGGTATAATAAATGATCACGTTTGTTTACTTTGCCAGCGTGTGCCACAGCTTGTCTATGAATTATAGTTGTAGCCTAATTTAAGGCTTTTGTGTTGGCAAGAGAAACGAAAAACAAGAGTTCGTGTGTTAGCTGTTAGTAACACGCAGCTACGTGCCTGTTTTAATATGACAATGCTTCCTTTATGTCCAGGTAATTTAGAAAGTTTCCTCAGGAAACATTGATAAAAGAAAGAAAAGTTTTGATTTTATTCTAATTTGAGAGGAAAACTAAAATCACTAAAGGTCCAAGTTTGACTAATTGTATTAAAAGTATAAAGCTAAGTTTTTTTTTTTTTTTTTTTTTTTTTTTTAACTATTTTCTTTTGTGCATTAAATTTCCAAGAATAAAAAAAACAAATAACTTAAATTACCTAAAAATTCCCAAAAGTATGCTTTATTTTTTGAACTCATATATTTTCAATAGGAAATATTAATATACTATTTTTAACAGCTGAAAAACCTTTAGGCATAAATTATTTGCTATTGTACTTGAATTTTTTTTCCATATTTAATAAGACACATCATAATCATTACCATCATCGACATCAACAGTCAGTCAAAAAAGAAAAAAAAGCCAAGTCCCTGATACTCAACATTTATGACTTTAGGAAATTGCTACAATTTTTCTGTTCTTCATCTTCTCCTTATTATTTTATGATAAAACACTCATAAACATATAAACAATTTACAATTTACGCATTCAAAGCAACAGCAAAAAAATCAGCATACTTTTAGGCTAAAAACAAAAAAATACAATAAAATATTAAAGCATACACTACAGGGGGCAAAAGACTCTACAGTGTACAATAAGCTAAGATAAGAATTTTTATTTTATGCTTTATTAAAATTGAAAAGCAATGAGTATAAAAATACTCTTATAAAGGAAATTTTATGCTGCTGCTGACATAACCAGCTTTAAGAGCTAGAGAGAAAAAGAAACCAAGAAAAAAACTTGTAGCATACCCTTAAGGCGGTAAAATGCTATAAAGCAAAATCTAGCAAAGGAAAAATCTTAAACAAGAAAATGATTTTAAATTAAAACAAATATTTTTTAAGTGTTTTGGGAGCAGAAGAAAAAAATACAAAACACGCTAATAAATAATTTATTTTAAATATGCCCTAAACTAGGCAATGAATATATGAATTAACAAATAATGAAAAATTAAATAGGTTTATAGCTACAAGAACTTAAATATATATTATTCAGTGTTTTTTCACTTAAATTTCAATTTAAAGAAATTATGTTTAATGAATTTTCAAAAATAATTTTTCTTTTATATTTTTTTTATTAAGCTCCCATTAAACTACAAATAGTTTAAAGCTATAAAATTACTTCTTGCTCATATACTATATATTTCTTCCAAAACATAAATTAAAAACAATTGCATACAGTTAGGCTCACACTTGCTTATATACTCTATTCTCACTCACATAACCATTTTGTTCTTGTTCATATAGTGAAAAGTCATTTTTTAAACTGACACTTTTCCTCTGAGAAACCATTAACTAAAACCAGACATGCTAGCAAATATTTTTAGCCATAACTCTTTTTTTTTTTTCCTATTTTTTTGTTTGGTTCCCAAACCCCTCCTTTTAAATGTTTTCTTTTTTTTTTCTAAGGCTTTCCCATTGCTTGAGCTATGGTCACGCATGAAACGCATAATTCTCTTAACATGTTTAGAGAATTCCTAGGTTGTGTTTTTTTTTTTTGCCATTTCCTCTTCATTATTGCATTCAAGTGTGACATAAAATTTCTAGGAGAAAAAAATACACATTAATCTAAAATTTTTTCTTTCTATAATTTTAATGTATTTGAAAGAAATTTTTATTTCTTATTCAAAATTTAAAATATTTGTTAGGGAAATTTTGGGAGTAAAATAAAATTATTTTAAAGCATACTTTGGGGAGACATTTGCTAGAGGTTAGATATGACAAATTATAAGAAATAAAAATGATTTAATAATCTCTTAAGAGGAAAAAAAAGGGAAAAAAGGAAAATAAAAGAAACTTAAAAACTAGAAACTGAAAAAACAATTTTTGGCAAAATTGTATAAAAAAGTTAATTAAGGAAATACAAAGCAAATTTTGGAAAATTTTCGTCTAAAAGGCAAATACTGGACACTTTTTCTAAAACTTCCTTAAAAAACGTATTAAATTAATTAAAAAAAATCCTATAAAAAACAATCTTTTATACAATTTCCTATTAAAATCAAATTCTTAGCACATTTCCTATAAATAGCTAATTTTTCGAAAATTTCCTATAAAAAGTAAATTCTTTGAAAATTTCCTATTATTGTTTATTTAAAAATTCTATCCTCAGGCCTATGAGGACAATTAATCCAGTACAAATATGACTATATATACATTAGATTAAAATTCAATTAAATACAAAAAATCTTAAATTTATAATTAATGTTTAATAAAAACTTATTCTTATTATCGAACTAAATTAAATACAATTAATATAATAAATTTTTCCATTTAAAACCCCCAAATAATTGCACAAAATGTTGAAGTTTAATAAAATCTTTAATTATAGTACCTTTTGTTTGTAACAGCAATTCTCAATTTATAAGTATCCCCTTAACATGTTCCTAAATTGCTTTATAGATTTCTAAAATTTGCGTTCCCCAATTGGTAGACAATTGTTCCACAGTCTTATAACTTTGACCACAAAAGATCTCGTCATAAACAAAGATGAATAATTTGGGCAAATAAGACTCTTTGTATTAGAAGATCTCCCAAAGTTAAACTTTTCTAATAGATATGGAGGTTTGCCAAATAAAACTATTTTTTAAAATTGACGTAGCAACCGTATGTTAATATACGTTTGAAAATCACATTGGGTATATGCTTAATACATGACCAGAAATGTGTTCTCTAAACTTTATATTACAAATATACCTAACAACCCGATTTAGACATAGACGAAGCTTAGTTTTATTCTGTTGAGACGTACCTGAAAATACTTCAAGTCCATAAAGATATACAGGAAGACATAATGACAATGTAAAATCTAGTTTTGTGTCCATATAAATGCCTAAAATCTTGTAATGGAAAACAAACCCGATACACTCATTCATTAGGTGCACATTCGGTAGAATAGAGCCATGAGAAAAGTACATAGCCTTTGTCTTAGAGGGATTTAAATCTAAGTAATTTGTCTCAGACCATTCTAAAATGCGCTTCAAATCGCTACTGACATTAGTTTCGATAAAAGTATTTCCATATCCTGAATCATGAGCTAGTAATTTAACATCGTCAGCATATGTATAGCACTTGGTAAATGTTATTACATTAAATATATCGTTCAAGTAGATAGTAAATAGGAGAGGTCCTAAAATAGAACCTTGCGGTACCCCCTAAACAATTTCCTAGTTGACGATTTTACAACACCAGACTCAACATATTGAAATCGTTCTGTAACGAAAGACCAAATCAAACGGCAAGATGAGGAATCAAAATTGAAGTTGTTTTGAAGTTTGTGACATAGAATTCTGTGGCAAATAGAGTCAAATGCTTTATCCATATTAGAACGAATATTTTCAGAAATATCCAGCACAAGACCCATAGTATTGTAACCATCTCTGAACCCAGATTGAAATGGGTTTAGCATATTTCCGGTATTTATATGCTCCAGCATCTGTTTCCTTAACAATACTCCTAAAATCTTAGAACAGGCATTCAATATACTTATTGGGCGATAGTCTGAATATGTACGAGATAATTGACATTGCGATCTATTTAAATAAATAAATTCCTTAATGTTCATAAAATAATTTGCGTTGTCACTACCAATAACATCATTCGATTTTAATTTTGACCACAATTGAGAACATTCACCAAAAAAATTAACATAATGTAATCTCCTTAATCTTCTAATGATTGATTTTACCTTATTTCGATATTTGCAATATATTTGTCGGTTTCCAACAGAATTGCATTCACAATACGCACGCCATGCTAAGTCTCTATTCACTCTTGCTATTCTTAATTCGCTTGATTCCAGCCATTTGTCAGATCTGTTTGGATTATATTTCCTCAGTGGTAAAAATCTGAAAAACTTAATTCGTTAAGTATGTTTATACATCTATCAATATTAATACCCCTGTAGTCCCTATAAAAGTGTTAAGCATTCCTAAGTTTATAAGACAAGGAAATTATTGCATACCCAGAATTTAAAGAAGGAAACTCATACTGCATATGCGAATCAACTAGATTCATATCAGAAACAAAAAAGTAATCAATTAAAGTTGAACAACGATGAACTTCATTAGTGTGTGTGGGTAAACTGTTATGAACAATTGAAAGATTCGAAAGAGAGTAAAAACTTCACACAATTGACGATTTTAAAAACAAATCTGTGTTAAAATCCCCCATTACAATACAGTGATCATATCGGCTCCATTATAAGGTCTTCACACTCAGAAAAATTTTCATGAGGCAAATAAATAACACCAACCAGTATTCTATTTGTATCACCAGTGTTGCCAGGACTTGAGAAAAAAAAAAAGCTAAATTGGACTTAAAAAAAGGTCAGAAAAGGCTAAATGCCTCAAAAAATAAAGCCAGAAAAAAACGAACATACTGTTTTATTTAAAAAAAGCATACATTTTTTTTTCCTCATTAGATTTCGGTATTTCTTGAAGATATTTTACTAAACTTGTCAATAAAATTAAATAAACTATTATTTGTTTCTATGGGTATGGGTTTGTCAAAAAATAAATGCAATATTTTTGTAGAATGAAGCACCGCAAGCGAAAATTTTTATTAAATATAAATAATTTCCATATTTTTCTGCGAATTAATACGCAAAAGTGCTTAAATTGATGATTCTGTTGAAATAAAATTTGTAAATTGTTAGCCTTTTTAAGGCAATTTTAAGAATAAAAAAGGCTAACAAAAAAGCTAGAAGCTAAAACGAACATTTTGAGGCTAAAAGCAAAATAAAAAGGCTAGCAACACTGTGTATCACTCACACTCACCTCAACAAATAATGTCTCAATAATAACTTCATCTATATAATCACTTACCACACGAACCTTGTATTTATCGAATACATATAAACATACTTCGCATCCAGCACCTATCATTTCTAAAAAGTTGAAAGCCAAAGGTGGGCGGACCACGCCCATTTTTGGTTTCCGGGTTAACAACGACTCTCGAACTATCTGTGCAAAATTTCGTTGTCGTACATGCTTTTGTTAATGAGATATCAGCAGATAAAGCTAAAACGGACACCCAGTATTTCTGGTATTTAGCCCATAACTTTTTTGTTTATTAACCGATTTTGCCCATTTTCAATCCCAAACAAATCTTATATAAGA
The DNA here is from genome assembly GCA_951394005.1 of Protophormia terraenovae. NCBI lineage: Eukaryota > Metazoa > Arthropoda > Insecta > Diptera > Calliphoridae > Protophormia > Protophormia terraenovae. Next base: position 7,100,402 of record OX596074.1, on the reverse strand, counting down.
CAGACATTTGTGCCAAATTTCGTCCCCCCCGTTCGAGCACTGCTTTCAACAGACGGACATAGCTAGATCGACTCAGAATCTAACCAGGACCCAGAAAATACATACTTTGTGGGGTCTTAAATGATTCCTTCGATATGTTACGCACGGAATGACAAAATCGATATACCCCCCATCTTTTGGATGGTGGGTATAAAAAGTAATTTTTAGAAATATTTCCTATAAAAAGTAAATTTAAGAAAAATTTACTATAAAAATTAATTTTTAGAAAAATTTCCTATAAAAATAAAATTTTAGAAAAATTTCCTATAAAAAGTAAATTTTTTGAAAATTTTACCATAAAAACTAAATTTTTGAAAAATTTACTATTAAAAGTAAATTTCAGAAAATTTTCCTATAAAAAATAAATTTTGGAAAAATTTCCTATAAAGAGTTAATTTTTGAAGAATTTTCTATAAAAAGGAAATTTTGGTAAAGTTTCCTATAAAAACTTAATTTTGGAAAAATTTCCTATAAAAAATTATTTTTAAACATTTCCATTAATTTTTTTATTTTTTATTTTTTTGTATTCTTATTAAAAAAAAAAAAAAAAAAATCCAAAAATTCTCTAAACTTTATGACCGTAAATATTGTTATTTATTTTTTATTTAGACTCCATATTAAGGCTTCAATGATTTTTATGAGGTGTCTTAATATATAATTAAATTTCTTTTTATACGTTAGAGATTATCTGTGTTAAATTTTTAAAATACTCCCTGGCACATATAAAAAAGGAAATAAAATTCAATTTAATACATAATAAATTTTAAAGTCTTTGCTTTTAAATATATTTGATCAAATTTTTTTTTCTGGTTTTTTATTTCCTTTTTTTTTTTCTACTAAAGATAAAGGAAGAGGATTTCTTACTTTAGACAAATCTATATAAAATAATAGAATTGTATAATAAAGCTACAATAAACTTCCTTAAAACAGCAATTAAAATAACAAACATATCTGAGTGACTTTAGTTAAGGGGCTCCCCCCGGTCGCACTAAGGAAAACGACAAAAAGACAAACAAACAAATATACCCACAATTGAAAATAGAATGATAACAAAAAATTGCACAGTAAAGCGGAAATTAAGACTCATACTAAAATATTTTCCACACATACACATATTCTCCTTGTGCTCTAAAAACACAGCAAATAACAAATACTTTTGTAAAACATATCTTAGTATATGTAAGACATTTTGTATATAAATAAATATTAAAGAATAAAAGTAAATACGATAAAAATAAAAACAAGAAAATATTTCCTAGTCACTTATACTAAAGCAAATAAAAAAAAAATCATATAAATAAACACATAAACAAAATAAATACAGAGAATTTAGAAAGAAAAAGAGAATAGAAAGTGCTTTAGTGTAAGTGATTCTTTATTTTTTTATGTAATGGAAAATAATACTTAAAACCTTTAAATATCAACAAAATGAGTCTAAACATACATTTATTTGCTGGCTAGTGGTCTGACCATTTTTTTCGTTTAAGAAAAAATATTATTTACTTTCTCTTTATCTCTTTTAAAATTGATGTTTTGTTTACATTTAGATTTTTGTCCTCCGCTCCCAAAAAATCGTTATTGAAGTCATCAAAGATTTACAGAAAACATTATGACGAAACACATGATACTGATGACTGTGTTTGTCTTGAATCATTTATTCACTCACTTATGTGATGCCTACTTTAAGGCATTGTTAATATTAATGACATAGATATTTTATGGTATTATAAAGATGGTTGTTGGGATCATGTGTATTATAATGATTAAAAATTCACAAGTTTTAGGCTGAAGAGAAAAAAAGTAAACATAATTAAAAAGAATATTTAATAGGGATTAAACAGAAGTAAAGGTTACGTAAATATTGAAGGTTAAAAACAGCTAAGTTCTAATGAAAAATGGAAATTTTCAAAAATTTTTGCAAAATAATAAGTAATATTTGTAGGAAAATAAAAGAAAACTAAACAAATATATAAACAATTGAGATAGAATTATTCAATAATATGAAATTTCATAAGTAGGCTGAACGCCTTAAAGTCGGCAACAACGTATTTAAGAAAATAAAAAATTATAAATTCTTAAAAATTGTTTACTAAGTGTTTTCTTAACTTTAAAAATTCCAAAATTGTGTCCAATAAAAATAAGGTTTAAGTTATCTATATAAATTTTAAAGCATATTTTTAGTTGTTACAAACAACAGAAAGATTAAAAAAAAATATTTTTTAGCCAAAAAATACAAACAAAATTTTTGATATAAAATTAATAAAAAAAACTTATATAAAATCCCACAAGAAGACTCACTCCTAAAAGTAGGCTAATAACAAAGTTAGCCAATATTATAAATTTACCTGATTGCTTACAAAGTTAAATAGTTATTGCAAAATTTTAAACATTCCTCTAAAGTTCTGTCCAAAAGTAAAATTTAAAACGACTTAATATATTTTAAAGCATATATTTAGGAGTTTACATTCGTTATAAATCTAGCTGATTATCAGAGATTTTTTAATAATTTTGTTTAACTAAAAAACAAAAGAATTAAAAAAAATCCTTACCTATAAAAATAAAATTTAAAATATTTTTATTAATATTTGTAGCATATTTTCAGGTGCTTAACAGTATTTTGCATTTTAAAAAAACTTAATCTCTCCAACGTTTTGAACAAATTCATATGTATATTTAATATTTTTATTGCATGGTTTTAGGCATTATCTAACACTTAACCTAAAAACCCAGTGATTTAAAATGTTTTTTTTTTATTATTATTTTAATATGTCAAATGCATAAAATTTTCCAGAGTTAAAAAAGTTTAAGTACTTTTTTGAAAACAAAATAAAAATAAAGTATAACATATGAAGTTCCATTGTTTTATATATTTTTATTTCGATCACTAAAAATAAACAAAACATGCGAAACAGCATTTAAATAATGCTTACAAAAACTAAAGCATACTTAAAGGCTTACAAATTTTTTTAAAACATATATATAGCTTTTAGGAGTTGTTAAAAAAATACTTTTTGACATAATAAAGATTTTACCAAACAAGAATTAAAAAGAATTTAATTGTCATTTAAATTCTTTAAAATATTTTGATTTTTTAAGTCTTTAACTTATAGTCCCTCATACAAAACTGCTCGAAAAAAACTTTATAAAACTCTTGATGAAATGGAAAAATTCTTTTTTGAAAAAACCTCACCAATATATGTGTGCTTTAAGTAAGGTTTTTTTCTTTAAAAAAAAAATGTTCTGCTCTAACATTTTTTGAAAAACTTTGGCAAACATTTTTTCAAAGCTGTGATTTTATACTTTTTTCTTTTGGTTTTGATTATGTTTAAGAGCAAATAACTCCAGATTTCTAAAGTTTTTTTTCTTTCTATGACTTCAATGTTTCAAGCACATTCAGTTTTTATTTGCTTCAAAGATTTTGTTGTGATTTGGTTTTTCCTTTTTCTTACTTTTTACACTCTATCTCTAAATATACGAGTGTGTGTGTGTGTGTTTTTTATCTAAGTACTTTTATCATTTAAAAGTGGTTTCGTGTCATACAAGAGTTTTTACAATTGTAGTTGGTTTCTAGTTTTATTTTTATGGCAAATATTACCCAAGTATTCCTGGTGTATATGTACATACATTTTCCTATATCCAGTAGTTAGTTTTGTAATGTCCTTATAGAGTTTCCTTTTAGTTTTCTCAATGTTTTTGAACTCTCTTTGGTTTTTTATTTTTATTTTTTTTAATAATCATGTCAATAACAAGTTGTTTGTCAATTCTTTGTATTACATTTGTTTATATTTTAACTTTATTTAAAGTTCCATTCAAGTGGTAAATGTAAAGTTCAATGTGTTTTATATTTTTCTACATTTTATTTTCCTTTTTTTCTGCTTTTATACATAGAAGTTTAGCAGAGAAAGAGCGAGAGTTTTAAAAAGTTGTTTTATATTTAAATGGGTTTTTATGTAGTTTCTTTTATTGGTCTGAGTGTAAACTTTTTATATTAAATAGTTGTTGGTTTTGAAGTCATTTTCTTTTTCAAAGTAAAATGAAATAGAAATTATTTAATTTAAATTGAGAAGAAATAGTTAGAAATTATAATAAATGTTGCATACTTTTAATGGCAAAGAATATTAATCAAATATTAGATATTTTTATAAAAATATATATTTTTGTAGGAAATTTTTCAAAAATTTACTTTTTATAAGAAATTTGTCTGAAATTTACATTTTATAGGAAATTTTTCCAAAATTTACTTTTTATAGGAAATTTGTCTAAAATTTACTTTTATAGGAAATATTTCAAGAATTAACTTTTTATAGGATATATTTAAAGAATGTACTTTTTATAGGTAATTTTTTAAAAATTTACTTTTTATAGGAAATTTTCTAGGAATTTAATTTTTATAGGAAATTTTCTAAGAATTTACTTTTTAAAGGAAATTTTCTAAGAATTTACTTTTTAAAGGAAATTTTCTAAGAATTTACTTTTTATAGGAAATTTTTCCAAAATTTACTTTTTATAGGAAATTTTTCCAAAATTTACTTTTTATAGGAAACTTGTCTGAAATTTACTTTTATAGGAAATATTTCAAGAATTAACTTTTTATAGGTATATTTGTCTGAAATTTACATTTTATAGGAAATTTTTCCAAAATTTACATTTTATAGGAAATATTTCAAGAATTAACTTTTTATAGTTATATTTGTCTGAAATTTACATTTTATAGGAAATTTTTCCAAAATTTACTTTTTATAGGATATTTGTCTGAAATTTACTTTTATAGGAAATATTTCAAGAATTAACTTTTTATAGGATATATTTAAAGAATGTACTTTTTATAGGTAATTTTTTAAAAATTTACTTTTTATAGGAAATTTTCTAGGAATTTAATTTTTATAGGAAATTTTCTAAGAATTTACTATTTAAAGGAAATTTTCTAAGAATTTACTTTTTAAAGGAAATTTTCTAAGAATTTACTTTTTATAGGAAATTTCACAAAAATTTACTTTTTATAAGAAATTTCACAAAAATTTACTTTTTATAAGAAATTTCACAAAAATTTACTTTTTATAGGATATTTCACAAAAATTTACTTTTTATAGGAAATTTTTCCAAAATTTACCTTTTATAAGCAATTTTTCAAAAATTTACTTTTTATAGGAAATTTCACAAAAATTTACTATTTATAGGAAATTTTTCCAAAATTTACCTTTTATAGGAAATTTTTCCAAAATTTACTTTTTATACAAAATTTCACAAAAATTTACTTTTTATAAGAAATTTCACAAAAATTTACTTTTTATAGGAAATTTCACAAAAATTTACTTTTTATAGGAAATTTTTCCAAAATTTACTTTTTATAGGATATTTCACAAAAATTTACCTTTTATAGGCAATTTTTCCAAAACTTACTTTTTTTAGGAAATTTTTTCCAAAATTTACTTTTTATACAAAATTTTTCCAAAATTTACTTTTTATAGGAAATTTCCCTAAAATTAATTTTTTATAGGAAATTTCACAAAAATTTACTTTTTATATGAATTTCACAAAAAAGTTACTTTTTATATGAATTTCACAAAAATTTACTTTTATAGCAAATTTCACAAAAATTTACTTTTTATAAGAAATTTCACAAAAAATTACTTTTTATAGGAAATTTTCCAAAAATTTACTTTTTATAGGAAACTCATCTAAAATTTTCTTTTTATGGGAAACTCAAATAAAATTTACTTTTTATAGGAAACTCGTCTAAAATTAACTTTTTATAGGAAACTCGTATAAAATTTAATTTTTATGGGAAACTCGTCTAAAATTTACTTTTTATAGGAAACTCATCTAAAATTTTCTTTTTATGGGAAACTCATATAAAATTTACTTTTTATAGGAAACTCGTCTAAAATTAACTTTTTATAGGAAACTCGTACAAAATTTAATTTTTATGGGAAACTCGTCTAAAATTTACTTTTTATAGGAAACTCATCTAAAATTTTCTTTTTATGGGAAACTCATATAAAATTTACTTTTTATAGGAAACTCGTCTAAAATTAACTTTTTATAGGAAACTCGTACAAAATTTAATTTTTATGGGAAACTCGTCTAAAATTTACTTTTTATAGAAAATATCTAATACCCGGTGTGCTTCGCCACCCCCCGAAATGATATACATATTAATTAAAGGATTAAAAAAAATATTTATTTAGTAACTAGCTAATACCCGGCGTGCTTCGCCACCCCCCGAAATTAAATACATATTAATTAAAGGATTAAAAATATAACATTTTTCTTAAAAATTAGTTCTTATTATAAATTCTTTTGATGTACAATATATATAGTCTTCATACTTGACCATATTGTAATAAAATATAAGCATTTAATATATAACATTTTTCTTATTTTTTTTGTATTTAATTTTTATGGGAGGGACCATATCCCCATAATCCGCTAATTTATTAGACAAATGTTTTCATGGATGTCAAAATTCTTTGTGCAAAATTTGAGCATTCCAACTCCAATAGTTTTCCAGATATACCAATTTTTGCATTTAATTTATATGGGAGGTACCATGCCCCCTACTTCTAGTCCGCCCATATTTTTCTTATATATTAATATTGATACTAAAGTGGCTCCGACAAAATTTTAGAACTCTATTATATTTTCTCAGGTATGATAATTTAATATTTTCTTTATATGGGAGGTGCCACGCCCACTATTGCTATTGTACCAATTTTTGTCCAAAATATTCATATTGAAGCTAATGTTAGTCGTACAAAATTTGAGCTCTCTAACTTTTATAGTTTCCCATATATAAAAATTTTGGTATCAACTATATGAGAGATGACACGCCCACTATTTCTTTTCCACCCATTTTTGCACAAAATTTTCACATTGACACTTAAGTTTATTGTACAAAATTTGGAAAATGTAACTGTTATAGTTTTTTTTTTCAGAATGTTCATATAGGTGACAAAGTTGTTCGTGCAAAATTTGAGGACTCTAGTATTACCAATTTCCGAGATATACTACTTTTAATAGTTATTTAGTAAGTGGGCGTGGCACTCGCCCACATGGAATTTCAAAATAAAAAGTAGTCTATTTTTCCTTCCAGGCATATAGGAATACACTGTGATAAATTCAAGAAAATCGGTTAAGCCGTTTAGGCGGCTATAGACTTCAAACAAACATACATACAAACAAACACACATTAATTTTTATATATATAGATGAAGGAAAAGTTCTAAGAATTTGGTATTTAAAGGAAAATTTCCAAAAACTTTTTTTCTTTATTTATAGGAAATTTAATAAAATTTTTCAATTTCTTTTAAAAAAATTATTTAAATAAAATAATTTGTCAAATTTTCTTTCAATAGTTTGCTATTTCTTTTTCTTCAAAATATATTTTTCTGCAGTTTATTAAAACTGAATTCATATAATTTTTTTCCTGCCTTAAATTATCACTAAAAAAATATTGATTTCCTTTTAATATTTCCAGCCTAAAAGTATGCTGTAGCATTATATAACTTGATAAACTAAAATTTAAACTGACATATTTGCAAAACTATTTTTAAATGAAAATTTCATTTAGTTTATTATTTTTCCTCCAACAAACACCTCAAGCATTGTCAATCAAAATTTTTCAAATAAATGAAGTCTAAATGTAGGCAAAAGTTTTAGTTTACTGTTCTATACTAGATAAAAAGCAATTTAATGAAAACGTTTAGTTTATGCAAAATATAAGCTGACATTTATAAATATTTGTGGAGGCATAATACAATTTTTAAATTTTATAAAAGTTTTGGCTAAAAGTTTTGCCAGCTTAATGGTAATAATAAAAATAAATATTCGAACAAATAGAGTTTTATGTGCACATATATAAAATAAAGATTGAAATAAATATTCTTTTATAGTATAAATTAAATATTTATTTAATAAAAATGCAGATAATTATGAAATATATTTTGCAAAGATTTAATTAAAAAAGGAAACATAAAAAAATTGTATATTTTAGGTAGAAAAATAGAAAAATAGGCAATAAAAATAGTTTTAAATATTTATTAATTCCGTTTTCTTAAAGCAGTTTTTAATGGCTTAGAAATAATAAAAATAAATTTAAAACTTTGTTGTTATTTTCAAACATTTTGTTAAATTTAAAATTTCCGACTTAAAATATACAACATTTTATATTTATTTAGTAACCCCTAAAGTATGCTTTCATTAAAAAATCTCATTATTTTGTTTTATTTGTAAAACAATTATCTTTAATGTTTCTATTTTTAAACAAACTTTATTCATTATGAATCTTTTTCTTAATTTTTTACTTATCTTAAGATTTTAAATAAAACAATTTAAAAGTTTTACTAATGGCTTTTTTTCATTTTTCCTCCTGCTCTAAACTAATTGCAGTTTGTGTTTTGTATTTAATTTGTTTTATTATTAAGCCTAAACTATAAACTTTACATAATTTTCTTGCTTATTTAAAAATATCTACAAAAAAGTTATATTCATTAAAAGGAAGAGAAAAAATAAAAAAATAAAGTTTCCTTAAGAAAAAAACATTCTCCAAGGTCCAGTTGTCTTCTTCCTTTTTATATTTTCTTCCTTTAAGTGTGAATATAGAATTCAATTAAAAATTAACATTTTAATAGCAAATTACTTAAAACTTTTTTCTAAAACCTCCCACAGTTTTATTAGACACATTTCTTATAATTTTTTTTTAAGAGTTTTAGCTGTATTTAAAGTAAAGTATACTTTTAGGTGTATTTTTCTTTACTTTATTTTAGGATTTTTTCAAATTTTCTTTTCTTATTCCTTATATTCTTTATAATGAAGTTATTAGTTAGTTCTGTTAGTTTATTATTAACATTATTAAAACATTTGAAAAATTCTTAAGTTATTTAAGCCTGAAATTATGCAAATAATTTGTTATGAATGTTTAAGTACCAGGGAGTAATCATTGGGGTAATTTTTCTTATTTCCTTTACTTCCCTATTTTATTTTCTATAGGTTTCCTTCAAAAAAAAAAATATAAGAGAAATTCTTATAAAAAGTAATTAAAATTGGGTCATTAAAACAAATTGCAAATAATTATAATGGTGATGTAGGAGTATAAAACTCTGAAAAGAAAGTGGCATCCAATATAAAGTCTTTATTAATTAGGGGCTTCTTTTTAGGCTGGAGCTGGAAGAAAAAAAGAAAAGCAAAAAATACATATTTTTAAATTAATTTTATAAAAAAAAACTTAATATAAAGACATAATAAAAGAAACTACGCAAAAAATTATATTGATTATAATTATATTGATAGGACATTTTTTAGAGGACTTTTAGGCGCTAAATGAAGCTGACAAAAACTTAACAAGAACTAAATTTTCCCAACATTTTAAGAATAAAAAAAAAAAAAAAATGTGAAAATAATTTTAAAAATTATTTTTTATACTTCAATTTTATATTTCTTAACTGGGGATTTTTTTAAAGTTTTATATTTTAATAAAATAACTAGTTGTTGAAATTTAAAGATTTTTCCCATTTACACGATTTCATTATAAGTTTTTTTCTGGGGTTTGTTGTTCTTGAAAATAATTACTTTAAAATGTGTTTGAATTTAATTTTCGTTTATCTTTTTTTCTCTCTTTTTACGTTAATTACAAGTGTTAAAATCAATTAACTTTACCAAAAACCATTGCATACTTAACGGCTTGTTTATTTGTTTTAAATAATTGACAAACTTGTTAAAAAAATGGATTTAGAAAATTTAAAAAAAAAAAGCAAAATGAAAATTTCATTTAAATTTTTTTTTAAAGAGGAGAAAGTCAAAAACCTAAATTTCATTAAAAACAAACAACCCTTTTTGTGTTAGAAAAAAATTGACTTAACACCACCAAAAACATAAGGGACTAAAAGAAAAATATAAGTGAAAGAAAAGAAGAAAAAAATTAAACAAATTACTTGGTCAAAAAGCCAGAATTCAACACTTTTACATGTAACAGTAAAATACTTAAAAAAAGGAAAATTAAAAAAGAAAAAGTAAAAATAAAAAAATTATGAAAAAATATTAAAAGTCTTTCTATTGGCAAACTCTGTGAAAAGAGAAATATGGAAACAAACAGATGGACGAATGGATGGATGGATAGATGGCTGGACAGAAAAAGCCATTAACTTTTATAACTCATAACTACAGCGTTGAAGTGGTTACTATTTATTTGAGTGTAAGTGTATATGTTTTTCTTTTTCTTCTGCCTTATAAGCTTTATATGAGATTTTTTTGGTTGGAAAAACGTACAAAAACAAATGAAGATTTATGAAAACAATTAATTTAATGAAAAGAATTGAAGGCTGAAATAATACAATATAAAGTGTTTTCTTTTTAGTTTTTTGAAATGAAATTGTTCAAGTGTTAAAATGTTAAATTTTTGTTTACTTTAGCCAGAAACCTTTTAACTTTTAGTATTGCTTTTAAAACGCAATAAAAATACTAAAAATTGTGAAATCCCCCTCCGAAAAAAGCAGAGCATAACAAAAATGTGGCTGCCTAAAAATATGCAACGAAAATGGCTGATGCTGTTTGTCTAAACAAAAGTGTTCAAAACGATGATGATGTTTGTAAAACAACTATAGAAAATAATAATTCAACCATAGAAGCCTCCAACGACAACCAGCCGCATACAACAGCATCATCTGTAGAACAACAGCATCAACACCTTGATAGCAGTTTGAAATCCTCTATTTACGATTGGGATTCATCCAGCTCGTTTACAGGCACTGTCAAAAGAAGACCACATACAATTGCCAACTTTGAGTGCATACAAACAAAAACTCAAACCGCTGTTAGACAGGACAAGACAACAGACAATGAAACCATTGAAATTACCACAAACAATAATGTTGTGTTAGCTAAATGTCAAAACAAAAGCATATCATCAGGCTCAAACAAAAATCAGACAGCAGCAGCAACAGCAGGTCATATAAGCCGTCAAAGTATTCATAACCTAAAAGCAAATAGAAAATCATTGCCTACAAATATGCAAAAATCTTCACGTTCTAATCATAGCAGCAGCAGCACAACAAGCGGTAACAAAGAGAAGCCACAAAAATTACGTTTAAATAAAACTTCAGATCGTAATGCCAACTCTACCTCAAATTCACCCACCCATATTACTCACACCTCCTCAGGCGCTTCCTCTACGTCAGCCCAGGGGGGTACCATACGCAAGTCTTCAAATAAAAGATCTAAATATTCAAGTAATGAAAGTCGTGCAGCAGGAGTTTCTTTATATCAAGATGAAAATTATATGGAATTTGAATTTTTTGAAAGGGAAATACCGAATAGAGAAATTCCCCAATTCACCGAACTATTTCGTGATTTTCCGGTGAGCTATGAGACCACCACTTTGGCCTTACAATCTTCAACACTGCCAGCAAAACCACCACCCTATAGGGACCCTCCTCCACCCACACCTCCTCCGTTATCTCAACTACCCTCTAGGAATTTAAGAAATAATGAAAATACTCAATCCTGCCCTTCGACGCCCTTTAGAGGTAAAGTGGTTTTAAGTAAAAAGGAGCGAAAAGAACTCAGCAAACTTAATAAACTGCAAGATACGAATTGTTCCAATTCTACTTCCAATATAAGAGGTTTTGATACCAATGATTCCCCTGCTGTTAGTCAAACTTCAAGTCCCTATAAAGGTCGTGTAACGGAATTGAAAAATTGTATAGCTCGCATTAACTCAAAAGGATTATTTGCCTCTTTGCATCGTAATTCTCAGAAATCCCTCAATAATCAACAACAAAATCAAGAAGAACAAACAACATCCTCCAATGAAATATCACCACCTCCACCAGCTCCTGATAGCAGTCCGCCGGGTTCAAATGCTTCCAATAATAATGATGCTGATTATACGGAAAAACTTAAAAATCTACCAGTAAGACAAAGAAAGGCTCATACCTCCCATATGGATAATTATTGCCTCTTTGATCCTATGGATTTTGTTAATGAAAAGGCTTTGAGGAGAAGGACCCATGAATCTTTAAATATGGACTTGCCCCTACCACAACAACAGCAGGGGCTGCGAGACCCCCTATTTAGCTCTCGACAAAATTTAGATTTTAGTGAAGAAGAATTAGTACCCGAAGTTATATATGATGAAGAAAAAGAACCTGAAGATGAGGAAATAGAAGTAGAAGTACAACGCAATTTTGATCATCATAATTATTTTGTTATAGATCCTGAAGATTTTGAGGAAGAACCTCAAATGGATATAGGTATACCTAATCCCTATACAAATGAACAATTAGTGCAGGCGAATCTCATAGCTCATACTCAACATACTTATGCCAATAATCCTGCAGAATTTAAGACCTCCGAGTCTTTGGAAAAACTTTTAAATGCCTTTGAAACGGCCTCTTCCATGAGCAATAGTCAGGAGAGTAAAGATACTAATACCCATTCCACTACTACTACTAACAACACTTCTACCGCTTTAGTGGAATCTTCTACCTCTACCAATTCGAATACTTCCTCCAATTCCAATACCTCTTCACAAACCACCCTACAAAGAGCTAAGAAAAGACTGACTTTTCGTAATCTTTCACCCTTTCGTTCTCATAAGAGTGATAAAGAAAAATCCGGACAGGGAGAACAGCCTAAACAGGAAAGAGCCATGTCGGAGTTGGTAACCTCAGAGCATATGTTTCATTTACAACGTATGCTTTTAAGTGCGGATAATGTTTTAAATGATACACATCCTATTAATGAAAATATCGAATTAAATTATGTTTTATTTAATCCGGGACCGGTACCTAGTCGTAATGTACAATATAAAATACGTAAACCGCGTCCTTTATCTACCCATAGTGATGCGGATAGTGGATTTTTAAGTCCCTGTTCACCAGATGAATTTACGGCAATGAAATTTAATCCTGCTTTATTGGTGCTGCAACAATGTGATAGTGTTCAAGGATATATTGAGGTGAGTTTTGAAATATTTGTTATAATTTTCTTTGAATTTTTAAACACCACACGGTTTATTTAATAGAAAAAGTGTTATAAATAGTTGGTGGTGAGATAGAAATATGTACATATATCCATTATAAAATGAGTTTTAAAATATTTGGTTAAAATTTGGAACACGGAAAAAAATTATAAATTTTCTTCACCAACATTTTTTTATCTCATTATTTTTTCATTATAAATTTTCCACCACCCTAAGAAAGAAATATTTCTATTATAAAATTAGTTTGAAAATTTTAGGTTGAAATTTTGTACCCAAAAATAATGAAGTATAAATCTTTTTAACTAACACTTTCTTCACCTCTTTATTTTTTCGTTATAAATTTTTCACCACCCTTTGTTTTTTACGATTGGTTTTCATAACTTATTTAAACCACTCGAAATTCTCCTAAAAAAAATGTTTTCACCACAAATTGTTGATTACAAGTTGTCATTTTCACCACAAATATAGTTTTTCACCCCAATCGTCTTTAATCAAAACTTTTTATAGCGATATTTTATTTACATTTATTCACTACACCCTTTTTTTCACAATTTAAATCCCGAACAAATAATTTTCAACACAATATTTAATATACTTTTCTCACCAGACTTTTTTTTTTACCACACCATTCTTCACCACTTACATTTTAACGCATTTTTTCTAACGTTTTCTTTTTTAAAGTTAATTGTTTTCTCCCTATTTTTTCACTACTTTTATTGACACTGATACACCATTATTTAACATACCACTCTTTCACCACAATTTATATTCAAAACATATATTTTCACCACACCACTTTTTACCATTTTTCTTGTTATTCCCCACACATTATCCATTATTACAATTTTACAAAACTCCTTGTTATCACCCTACTTTTTAAGTTCAATTGCTGCACCATTATTTATTGGCCATAAACTGTTACCATTTATTCACCACACTACTTTTTTACACAATTTTAATTTACAATATCAGGATATTTTGACCACAATTTTTTATCACACTTTACCGCTCCTTTTCTATTATTCCTTTAAAAAAAAACTTGTTTTCATTCATCCTACTTTTTCACCAAACTTGCAGGAATATTAATTTCTAACCGTAAATTGTTACACCATATTTTACTACACCTATTCTTCACCACAACTTTTTTTATACAATTTAATTCTCAACAGATATTTTCGCCACAAGTTTTTTACCACTTTTTTAAAAAAATATTTTACCATATAAATATATTTTTATATCATTTCTCCTTTTCTTCACTCTTTTATCATCTTTACTTTTATGCAAAACAATTTATTATCTTTTTTACTACATCTCTATATATATTTTTTTTTTTTTTTTTCAACACTTATTTTCCCAACCAAAATTCACCACAAATTATAGAATGTATATTGCCATTTTCACCATTAATTTGAGATCACAAATTTTCGTCACAACCATTTTTACCATAAAATCATTATTCACCATACCTTTTCTAATAAAAAATAAACAGAACTTTTTTCACTCAATTCTTATTCACCACACATCTTTATATAATGCCTTCAAGAGCCTTTCTTAACAACCCGATCTTCACCAATCACTATATTTCAATATTTCAACATTCTTTGTATTTTCTTTATATAATTCACCACACCATTTTCAATACTTATTTTTTATTTTTGAATTTCCTTGTTTTACCTTTGATTTTTGAGCCCTTTTTCTTTACCTTTTTAAATGCAAATTTTTTACAACACCCTTTCTGTCATCACTTTTTCCCCGATATTTTGTTTTCACCACAGATATTTTCACCATTCTTTTTTTTCACACTTTTACCAACAGCTCCACTTCTTCACCACAGATTTTCACCTAAATTTTTTTCACTACAACTATTTTCACCACAACTAATTTCATCCCAACTGTTTTCACCACAACTTTTCATACCTCAACGATTTTTACCTCAACGTATATCACTACAACATTTTTCACCTCACCACTTTTACCTTTATCGTATTTCACCTCTTTTCACCTCAACATATTTCACCTAATTTTTTAAACGCTCCACCCTCTTTAACCTACTTTTCCACCACTGTTGTTTTCTCCATTCTTTTTTTCTTATTTTCACTTTTTTACAACACTTATTAACCACTCTACTTCTTCACCATAGATTTTCACCTAAAATATTTTCACCACACTTTCTTCACAACACCTTTTTTCATTCCTAAACTTATATCACTACAACATTTTTCATCTTACCTCTTTTACTTTTATCGTATTTTACCACACCACTTTTCACCTTAACATATTTCACAAAACTTGTTTTCACCACAGCTGATTTCACCACACCTTTCTTGCTATACATTTTCATAAACATTTTTATCAAAAAATTCAAACACCGAAATGCTCTCCCTTTTATTTTCTTACAAAACATCATACCATTCACATTTAGCTAGTCTAATCACTTGATCACTTATCAGCTATAATATTATTTCCCTTAACTAAACTTCTCATAAAATAATAATTTCCACATATAAAAAATATTTCTTTTAAGCTTCTTACAGCAAAAAGTTAAAAAATATACCCTTCATCCTCCATACACGGGTCACTTGCCTTTCAAGTTTGACATTAAAAAATTGTTAATATAATTCTTTTTTTAAAACATTTCTTATCTTTATTCCCTAATGATTGTCAAAAAGAAAAAACTTATCAATATCTGCATATTTTTTTATGACCCATCACCATTATAATCTTAATGCCTTAATTTAAGATTCTAAACAAAACTCAAGATTTAAACTAAAAGATACCCAGACCAAAAGAAGAAGGGTAAACATCACACAAATAATACACCACATAAGCCTTATAAAACATACACAGTCCTTGCAAAAATAGAATGGGCAGATTATCTTAAAAACATCTTGTTACCAAACTTAAGCAGCTTAAGTAACATTCTCCTTATAACACACGTTATGTGCCACACTAGTAGCTTTACTTTAAACAAGTTTTTTGTTGCATAAACAACGACCAATATAAAAGTGGTTGTGTAAAAAGTGTTCTTTATAATCATTTTTATCAATAAATTATTATAACCCATGAAAATTGCAGTTTAGTAGCATTTAGGATAAAGATAAAAAAATATTATTTTTCAAATGTTTATTTTCAATAATAAAATAATACAAAACAGCTACAAAACTTTTGTTGGGATACTAATGATTAAGGGCTGGCTGAAGGAAAAATTAAATAACACACCATGTGTTTTTTATTTTTTTGCTTTTGTAAAAAGGGGTGGTGATTTGCTGATGATTGCATAAATTTCTAAAGTGACGGTGTTTTGTTTTCGTTTTATCTAAATAAATGACATACAAAGTTGCATTAACACCCCTCTTTGGTGTTCGTTGAGGCAACAACAAGTTTAACAACAAGAAATGTAAACACTTGATATTTCGTCCTTATTTTGTTTTCAGTTGCTGTCGTCAATTTTGTGTTTGTGTATAAATGGTAAATGTGCATTTATTTTTCTTTCTTTTGTTTTTTGGCGAGATGTGTAACTTTATCTCCGGGGAGCAATCAATTCTTGTTTTCGTAGTGTAACTTGGAAACAAACCTTTTTTAACACTTGTTTTCATATACACAGAACATGGTACGCGCTAAATATTTTAAGGATGCAGATACATACAGAAATACAAATGTTAAATACATTCGCACAATTTATTTACACATACGAGAAAAGTCAAATAATGTAATTAAACACTCAAAAGAAAATGATGGTAGAAAACAAAGGAAAATTTGAATTTCAGGACCATTTTGCAGACTATTTTATAGCCTAGGCTATAAGTTATTTTGTAAACTTTAGACTTTTTTATAGTCTAATCTAGACTATATAGAAAATAGTCTATAGTATAGACTAGAAAATAGTCTGGAGTCTAGTCTAGAAAATAGTCTATAGTTTAGACTAGAAAATAATCTATAGTTTAGGCTGGAAAATAATCTTTAGTCTAGACTAGAAAATAATCTATAGTCAAGACTAAAAAATATTGTATAGTCTAGACTAGAAAATAGTGTATAGTCTAGACTAGAAAATAGTTTATAGTCTACACTAGAAAATAGTTTATAGTCTAGACTAGAAAATAGTCTATAGTCTAGACTAGAAAATAGTCAACAGTCTAGACCATAAAATAGTCTATAGTATAGACTAAAAAATAGTGTATAGTCTAGACTAGAAAATAGTGTATAGTCTAGACTAGAAAATAGTGTATAGTCTAGACTATAAAATTGTGTATAGTCTTTACTAGAAAATAATCTATAGTCTAGACTAGAAAATAGTCAATAATCTAGACTAGAAAATAGTCTTTAATATAGACTAGAAAATATTCTATAGTCTAGACTAGAAAATAGTGTATAGTCTAGACTAGATAATAGTATATAGTCTAGACTAGAAAATAGTGTATAGTCTAGACTAGAAAATAGTGTATAGTCTAGACTAGAAAATATTCTATAGTCTAGACTCGAAAGTAGTCTTTAGTCTAGGTTAGGAAATATTCCATAGTCTAGACTAGAAAATAGTCTATAGTCAAGACTAGAAAATAGTGTATAGTTCAGACTAGAAAATAGTGTATAGTTCAGACTAGAAAATAATCTATAGTCTAGACTAGAAAATAGTCTATAGTTTAGACTAGAAAATAGTCTATAGTCTAGACTAGAAAATAGTCTATAGTTTATACTACAAAATAGTCTATAGTCTAGACTACAAAATAGTCTATAGTCTTTAGTGTAGACTAGAAAGTAGTCTAAAGTCTGGACCATAAAATAATCTAAACTCTAGACTATAAAATGGTCTATGGTCTGGAGTATAAAATAGCCTATAGCCTAGACTATGAACTATTTTATAGTCCACAAAACTATACTCTCGGCTATAGTTCGGACTAAAATATTTAGTGGTTTATCCTCTGGTCTAGATTATAAACAAGAAACTTGTTTTAGCGTTCTCTAAAGTTTACCATAATTTTTCCTCGAGTGTTTTCCCTATTTTCCTCTACAACGTGCTTCATTAGTTTGTCAACAAATTTTAGATATTTTACTCTACATCTCTTGATGTTGATGAGATGTTTTCTATTTCATCTGTATTTTTGGCAAAAGAAAAACTTAATGCAAGAAAGATAAATTTGTTTTATACTCCCTGTGACTTTGTTATTTATTGTCAACATTTGTAGTATCAACAAAAGCACATACTAGTAAACTAACACGTTTTCTTAGCTGAGTTCAGCCATTATTGAGGCACATGTGAAAACCCAAAATCCCCGGAGTCTTGCAATGAAAGCTATACTCAATAAAGTCTAATTTTTTAAACATTTTCCATTTTTTAGCACAGATGTGTACTACCCCCTTCTCCTGTTTTATTCCACAAAGAAAAACACCCACTTGAAATATAATTTTCCTATATTTTGGAAAATTTTCTTACTGTTTTCATAAAGGAAATAAAAACGTTTCAAGTTACTTAGTAAAGGCTAAAAAAAAATAAGAAGAAAAATTGAATTAAAATTTATTTTGATGAAACTACACAATTGCCATTTAGTAAACGCATTCACACACTTTTACAAAGAGGTATAAAAGCTTTTAAAAAAATAAAATTTTCTTTTGTTGGCAATTGATGTTGATGATGATACTGTTGCTTTTCTGCGCTTTTTTGTGTTTTATTGTTAAAAAGAAAATTGCTGATGACATGTTACTGAAGCTACTGTTCAATACTACTTTATTTTATGTGCGTTTGTGTGAATATATGAAAGTATTAGTAACAATAATATCATAGTGCACAAGTGTTAAAGTAATAAATAGTGGGTGGGTTGTCTGTTGCAATTGACATAAATGTTTAGTATTATGTTACCAAAGTGTTAATGATACTTAGTGTGTTATTTTCTTCCTTTTGTCAACACAAAAGCTGAGAGTAAGATGTTTGCTGATAATAACTAAAACTGATGCTCATTGCGTTTTTTGACGATAAAAAGGGAGTCAAAGTATCAAATATTAGTTTTCAGTTTGAAGTGCTGCTTTTATATATTTTTGTTGATATAATGATTTTTGACAGAAATGGCTTTTAAAAGCCAAAAGAACTTTGATAGCTTTATATTAAATTTAAATGAAATGCTTGATATCAATAAATAAGAAAGTAAAGAATACTTTTAGGATGTAGAAAAATAAAAAAAGGAACTAATGGAAATATATTTTTAATGCTGTATGTAAAAATTAATATAACTTTTTTATCATTTTAAACAATTTTTATATTATTCTTCTAGCTGTAAACTGTAAAACAATTGTTGCCTACTTTTGGGTATAAATAAAATGTTAATACCAATTATTCCCCTAATGCAAATAAAATATAATTTAAGCCCATAATAATGAAATAAAAATATTAAAATTTCGTGACGATCATTATTTTAAATGAATATTACAAAAATCTACAATAAAGCCAAAGACACTTAATTTATTATATATGAATTTATTATAAATAATAGTACATAATATATATTTTATTCAAAACCTTAATATTAATTAATTTATTGCCAGATATCACTTCATTAAATTTTCTCCTTAAACTCCTTTAATTTTCCCTATCAAAAAAATTCAGCATTTAAACAATAAAATAAATTATTTCCAAAAATTAAAAATCCATCAGTAAAATGAAATTAAATCTGCCTGTGGGGGAAAATAACCATATTGAATGGACTTCATTTATGCAGAAAATAACAAAAAAAAAAAAAAAAAACTACCATAATGAATGACCAAAAATGTATTTAATAATAATAGACACTGTGATATGCGATACATTAAAAACAGTACCATGAAATAGGGATGATAGTGAAAAAATAACTTAAACATAAATGCAATTACTGCTGAGAGATAATTTTAATATAATGAGTTTATAAACTGCATATTATAATGGATATAAGGTATGAAACAACGAGTTTTTGTAGCTTTAACATGCAGCCTACTTTAGGGCTGTTAAGCATAATTATAAGGACAGAAGGTAGATAGAGGAGATAAATAATAATAAAAAATATTGTAATGAAATCTAGGTAAAAACAGAACACAATTTTCTTTTAATTATGATTAAATTTTGTATTAAATTAAACAGAAAGGTGAGAAAAGAATAACAATTTTAATTTAAAATTAAATATTAAAATTCGAAACATAGATTAGACTACATAACAACATTACATACTAAACTATAATAGCCCACTTTAAAAAAATAGAATTTGAACTTATGCAAAATCTATTGTACTGACTATTTAATAGTCTAGATCATGGAATATATTATAGTCAAGACTATAGACTATTTTAAAGTCTAGACTATAGACTACTCTATAGTCTAGACTATAGACTACTCTATAGACTAGACTTTAGGCTATCTTATAGTCTAGATTATAAACTATTTTATAGTCTAGCCTTTAGGCTATTTTATAGTCCAGACTGTACACTACTTTAAAGTCAAGATTATAAACTATTTTATAGTCTAGCCTTTAGGCTATTTTATAGTCTAGACTGTAGAATATTTCATAGTCAAGATTATAGCTTTTTTTCAGTCAAGATTATAGACTATTTCATACTCTAGTCTATAGACTATTTTGTAGTCAAGACTATAGACAATTTTATAGTATATTTTATAGACTAGACTTTAGGCTATTTTATAGTCAAGACTGCAAACTATTTTATAGCCCAGATCATAGACTATTTTATAGTATAGACTGTAGACTTTTTATAGTCTAGACTATAGACTAATTTATAGTCCAGATAATAGACTATTTTATAGTCTAGACTATAGATTATTTTATAGTCTAGACTATAGACTATTTTATAGTCTTGACTATAGACTATTTTATAGTTTTGACTATAGACTATTTTATAGTTTAGACTACAGAATATTTTATAGCCTACACTATTGACTACTTTTTAGTTTAGACTATAGGCTATTTTATAGTCTAAACTGTGGACTATTTTATAGTCTAGACTGTGGACTATTTTATAGTTTATACTATATAATTTTTGTAGTCTAGACTATAGATTATTATATAGTCGCGACTATAGACTACTTAGACTATTGTATAGTATGGACCGTTTTATATTCTAGACTACAAACTGTTTTATAGTCTGAACTATAGACTATTTTATTGTTTTAATTATAGATTTATCTATGGACTATATAATAACTATATAATAGTTTTTAAAATAAACAAGAACAGTCAGTCTATAGGCTAAACTCTAGATTTCACTCTGGACTAAACCAATGGCTCTGCTGTATACTAGACTATAAATTAGCTTTAAGACTAAGATATTTTAGGTTACATTCTGTGAATTGAAATGTCCTTTAAGCTAATTACATATTCCTTCAATCATAAGTTCATTTATGTAGTCCTCAAATTTGAAATGTCATGTTTACCACACATTATCCCCCCTTAAAACAAAAACCTACTTAATTTCAAAGAAATTGTGCAGTGAACCTTAAAATAACAAAAAAGAAAAACATAAACATTCCTATTATAATATTTCTAAAATACACTAAAAAACACAACAGGATATACAATAGAGCAAATAAAACAAAAGGACACAAAAAAATAGAAACATTTTATTGTGGTCATAAATCATAAAGTCACACGACGATAATCACCAGGATTACCGTATGTCAGAATTTTATTAAACGCTTAAAAACATACAAAGGCACTACTAGAATTGCTTCTTCATAAAATCTATAGTTTAAAAATTACAACAAGAATTTAGTTTGTAACTGTTATACAGCTAATGAGTACAATATTATTTTGTTGTAAGGGGGATATTTTTGCTTTTATTTTTCTAAACAGAATTCCAGCTGAGCTGTACTTAACTCTCCCAAAAAAACATAAACAGGAAAATTAAGGATCTTTTGAGTAAAAGCGTGTGTCATTTTTCCAACAATTTAGGGGTTCAATCACAAATAAAAATATTTAAATGCAGTTTTCCAAATAACACGATTTTCTAAAGAAATTTCTACCCCCAAAATTTAGCTCTCGATCACACACCCATGACACATACATATTGCACTTGACTGTTAACAGCTTAGCGCCTTTTGTTAGCCAAACAGCAGCTAGAAAAGGATATTCCAATTACAGTATGCGTACGTTTGACAAACTGAATTTTGTTGTAGCAATAAGTAACAGCAACAACAAAAAAATGATAAACATTTTTATGGGATTTCCTAATGCTTTATTTATTGTTATGGATGTTTTTTCATTTGCTCAATGTTCTTTATAAGTGAATAAATTGTATTTATAGTTGGTGGATTGAGGGTGTTTGTTGTTTAGAACTAATTTGAAATTTGCACGCTTCATATGAGTCCCTTTTTTCACAGAAAGGTTTCTAAAGTATACAATTTTATAACACGAAAGCCTGACGTTTAGCGTTTTTGGTTGGCAACCAGATCATGTTGTGGTGTGTATAACACGTGACAATTATGATTTCCGCTATAATAAACTCAAAACATGTGGAAAATATTTGAAATGCATTAGCCAAAATTAAGACAAGTAACCAAAGAAATTATTAATAGAATTATAAAGAAAATTTCATGCTAGAAATATGAAGAATTTAGAGCAAAGAATGATACAATCCTAAAACTGTTTTAAACAAAAAGTACCCCTAAAGGGCTAGACTATAGACTATTTTATAGTCTAGACTATAGACTATCTTACAGTCTAGGATATAGATGTTTTTACAGTATATAATATAGACTATTTTATAGTCTAGAATATAAACAATTTTATAGTCTAGAATATAAACAATTTTATAGTCTAGAATATAGACTATTTGATAGTCTATACTATACACTCTTTTATAGTCTAAACTATAGACTCTTTTATAATTTAGACAATAGACTCTTTTATAGTCAAGACTATAGACTATTTTATAGTCTAGACTATAGACTATTTTACAGTCTTGTCTATAAACTATTTTATAGTCTGGACTATAGACTATTCTATAGTATAGACTATAGAATATTTTATAATCTAGACTATAGACTATTTTATAGTCTAGACTATAGACTATCTTACAGTCTAGACTATAGACTATCTTACAGTCTAGAATATAGACGTTTTTATAGTCTAGAATATAGTATATTTTATAGTCTAGAATATAGACCATTTTATAGTCCAGAATATAGACTATTTTATAGTTTAGACTATAGACTATTTTATAGTCTAGACTATAGACTATTTTATAGTCTAGACTATAGACTATTTTATAGTCTTGACTATAGACTATTTTATGGTCTTGACTCTAGACTATTCTATAGTCTAGACTATAGATTATTCTATAGTCTAGACTATAAACTATTCTATAGTCTAGACTATAGACTATTTTACAGTCTAGACTATAGACTATTTTACAGTCTAGACTATAGACTATTTTACAGTCTAGACTATATACTATTTTATAGTCTAGACTATAGATTATTCTATAGTCTAGACTATAAACTATTCTATAGTCTAGACTATAGACTATTTTACAGTCTAGACTATAGACTATTTTACAGTCTAGACTATATACTATTTTATAGTCTAGACTATAGACTAATTTATAGTCTAGACTATATACTATTTTATAGTCTAGACTATAGACTAATTTATAGTCTAGACTATAGACTATTTTATAGTCTAGACTATAGACTATTTTATAGTCTAGACTATAGACTAATTTATAGTCTAGACTATAGACTATTTTATAGTCTAGACTATAGACTATTTTATAGTCTAGACTATAGACTATTTTATAGTCTAGACTATAGACTATTTTATAGTCTAGACTATAGACTATTTTATAGTCTAGACTATAGACTATTTTATAGTCTAGACTATAGACTATTTTATAGTCTAGACTATAGACTATTTTATAGTCTAGACTATAGACTATTTTATAGTCTAGACTATAGACTATTTTATAGTCTTGACTATAGACTATTTTATGGTCTTGACTGTAGACTATTCTATAGTCTAGACTATAGATTATTCTATAGTCTAGACTATAAACTATTCTATAGTCTAGACTATATACTATTTTATAGTCTAGACTATAGACTAATTTATAGTCTAGACTATATACTATTTTATAGTCTAGACTATAGACTAATTTATAGTCAAGACTATAGACTATTTTATAGTCTAGACTATAGACTATTTTATAGTCTAGACTATAGACTATTTTATAGTCTAGACTATAGACTATTTTATAGTCTAGACTATAGACTATTTTATAGTCTAGACTATAGACTATTTTATAGTCTAGACTATAGACTATTTTATAGTCTAGACTATAGACTAATTTATAGTCTAGGCTATAGACTATTTTATAGTCTAGACTATAGACTATTTTATAGTCTAGAATATAGACTATTTTATGGTCTAGAATATAGACTATTTTATGGTCTAGACTATAGGTTATTTTGTAGTATACTATGAACTATTTTATAGTCTAGGCTATATACTATTCTATAGTCAGACTGTAGACTATTTGATAGTATAGACTATAGTTTATGTTACAGTCGAGACTATAGACTATTTTATAGTCTAGACTTATGTTTATTTTTTAGTCCAGACTAAAGACTACTTAACAGTTTAGACTATAGGCTATTTTATATTCTAGAGATTATAGCTATTATATAGTCTAGAAAGTAAACTAATCTATAGTCTTTACTATAGACTATTTTGTTCTCTAGGTTTTAGACTATTTTTAGTGTTCTTTATAATCTTTACTGTAGACTATTTTATAGTCTTTAATATAGACTATTTGATAGACTAGACTATGGACTATTTTATAGTCTAGACTATGGACTATTTTGTAGACCAGACTACTGATTTTTTTATAATCTAGACTATAAACTATGGTATTCTATTCTTATTTGTTACTCCGCCAGAAATTAGGTTATAATTTTAGCTATTTAACTTTTTATCTAATTTTATTTACCAATTTTTTATAGTAAAGGTATTTCCTTAATAATAACTTAGTTTTCTTTATTTTTCTTCACCGTATATTTTTCACAACATAGTGCGTAATTTTAAACAAATAAAATGAATGAACACACATTTATTTGCAACTAGCAAAAGAAGAATAAAAAGAAAAACAGTCAGCTAGATAGAGAAAAATAAAAATTGTTCAAGTTTTTATTTACGCTTCGTTAGTATTTACATTTAAAATTATTACTTGCAGTTAGTTTTCCTTTTTTTACATCACTCCCTCTAGAAGAAAATATGTATAAAAGGAAGCTATATTTTTCTACTAAAACTCTACTATTTATATGCACCATAGTGACAGTTTAATGCAAGAAACTCTTAATATTTAACATGACAGCTATAAAATGCATTTATTTTCCAGAGTTTTTTTATTTTTTCGGTTTAGAGTACTATTTTTTAAAGCATATTTTTAGGATAAATGTTTAAATTACAGCAAGAGAAAATAAAAAAAATGTTGATTTAAAAACTAAATAAAAATTTAAACTACGAGAAAAGAGTAAATAAAGCTTAGTATAGTTTTAAGTGCTAAAGATAAAGAAAATTGTTAAGTGTAGTTTGAGGAGGGAGATAAATTAAGTTTTAAAGTTTTTTAAAAGGGAGTTGTGGTAAATAATTTATTTGTTTATTTAGCATATTTAAAAAAATTAAAATTTTAAGCTGGTTGTTTGTTTAAAAATTTGTTTGTAAGTTAAAAATAATTTTTAATTTCTTTATTTATTTTTTGAAATTTATAAAAGGATTATTATTTGTTTTTATATGTTTTGCTCCCTTTTCGCCTTTTTTCCTGCCAGCTTAATTTATGGCCAATTATTGCTTTAATTCCCACCATTATTTATAAAACAAAAACGTTTGGAATTATCAACACTTTTTGTTCTTTTTTCATATTATGGGAACTTTAACGAATGTTTTATTTTAAGGCTTAAGTTTTTAGCTACTGAATTATAAAACAAACAAATCAAGTCTAGGATAAAATAAAAAAATTCTTGCAAACTATTTTTCACCCACATTATAAATTTTCTCATTGTGTTATTTAGTTCTTATACGAATATATTTTTCTAGAAAACACCCCTAAAAACCTATAAACCCAGTTTTTATAAATATTTTTGTTTATATGTATGTATTTTGTTTGTTTATATGATTGTATGTAGCTATGTGTGAGTGAGTATATGTTTTTCTAGGATTACATGTTAGTTTACACAGGATAGTTTTGTTTTCCTGTTCTTGTATTTGTTTTTGTCGTTGATTGTGTTTGTTTAGTTTGTTTTTCATATTTGTTCAATAATTTTTTATAAAAGAAAAAAATTTTTTTATTTTTGCTAATAGAAAGAGTGGGGGCTGAATCCCTTGATTGTTTTGTTTTATATTTCATTTTAGTAAATCCTGTTTAATAATTTTCAGCTGTGTCTAAAATTGTTATTCTCAGGTATGTGACAATTTCATTTCTGTGTTTGAATGTTGGGAATATTTATGTAGTAGGTAATATATGGGGATAAACTACAGAATTTCTGTGAAACTTAGGGACAAAAAAGATTTTATAAAGAAAATTTGTTCCCATAAATAAGTATAAAAATAATTTTCCAAAAAGGCCTATAAATGAAATTTTACTTTTTTGTTTTATTATGGAATATTAATCAAAGTTTCAGAGCAAAAATTTATTAAAATCCCATAAATTGTCCACGGAGATCATATACAAAATATCCTTAAAGTAGGCAATATTTTTGTAACTGCAACGCTTTTGTAGTTAAATAAATTAAAAAATTTCACGAGCAATAACTCAGCGATTCATTGTCCAAATTTTATTTAATATTTCTTAAATCCTTAAAATAGGCAACATATTTTAAAATGCTTTAACACCCAAAAGTAGGCAATGAATTTTGAGAACTTTAAAATTTCTAAAATTATATAAACTTTAAATTAAAGAATCCTTAATTTAGGCTAATCATTATTAAAACTAAATTTTTAACATTTAATTCTCCATTTTGTAATCGATATTTCGTTTAATATTTTTCAAAGTATTTGCTATAATTCGGTAGATATGGTGCTATAAATTAAGCCAATCATCTTAGCTATTGTTTTCAACCTAAATACAATGCCTGTAGTTAGCCTAATATGTAAACTATTTGTTTGAAGCAAAAAAATATATAAAAATACTGCAAATATGAGCCAAACGTTCTTGCTATTTTATAAATTTTTTTATTTTCTTCATTAAGTATAAATGTTTTCCAAAATATTGCCTATAACTGGGCGGATGTGTTATATATATATTAGAAAGCATTTACAATTTTTATTTGAAGCTAAAAACTGGTAGATGTTTAGGAAAATCATGCGGATATGAGCTAAAAACTCTTAACAATTTAATATTTTTTAAATTTTTTTTTTAATTTAGGGAAAATAGTTTCCAAAAAATTGCCTATAGCTAGGCGAATATAATTTTTAAATGAAACTAGAAATAAAGACTAGAATGTTATGTATTCATTTGAAGCTAAAAATAAAGAGGATGTAGAGGAAAGTCAGGCAGATATGAGCTAAAAAAAAAAATCTATATAAAAAAATGTTCTTATATTCTTGTTTTAAGATAAATAGTTTTCGAAATATTGTGTATAACTAGATGGATGTGTTACTCCAATTAGAGCATATCATGTTAACTTTACATTGAGCATAAACAAAAAAACAAATGTGTAGAAAATTAAATGGATATGAGATAAAAATTCTTACCAATTTAATATTTTATAAATTTTTGTTAATTTCTTAGTTTAGGGAAAATTGTTTCCAAAATTTTGACGATAACTAAGCGGTTGTAATATTCAAATGAAAGCTTAGTATGTTAGCTATTCATTTTAAGCTAAAACTTGGTGGATGTGCTAAAACGTCTTGCTGATTTCGAGTAAAAATATTTGTTATATGAAATTTTTAAATTTTTTTATTTTATTAGTTTTTAAAAAATATATTTCAAAATATCGGCTAGAACTGGATAGATGGAATTAAAGCACAACATATAAGCTATTTTTTATGGTAAGAAACCGGCAGATATTTAGAAAAATCATGCGTATGTGGAGCAAAAATTTAGCTAAAATGAAATATTTTAATTTTGTCATATTTTTCTAATTTTATTAAATATTTTTTTTATCAAATATCTATTTAAACTATGCGAGTAAGGTATTAAAGTTAAAGCTTTTCAAGTTAGCTATTTAATTAAATTCAAAAATCTGGTGAATGTGTATGAAAATCATGCGGATTTAAAGGAAAACTGCTGCTATTTTTATATTTTATAAATTTTTATTTCTTCCTTAGTTAAGGATAAATAATTTCCAAAGTATTGGCTATAACTAGGTGGATGCTTAACTCTAATCCTGTCTAATAACTCTCTAAGCTTAACATATATTCCTTGTAAATTTCAAGTTAAAACTTTGGCGGATGTATTAAAAAATTTATGAAAATGTGTTGCTAAAATGGTAGCTTATACAATATTTTATAACATTTTTCATGTATTCTTAGTTTATGAGGAATTATTTCTTAAATATTAATGACAATTATGCGGATGTTATACTCAAGTTAAAACTTTGCAAGTTAACTATTTATTCCAAAGAAAAAACCTGGCGGATGTTTATGAAAGTCATGCGGTTGTGGTACTTTCAGGTTAAACATTTTTAAATATTTTTCGAATATATGTAACAACAAAATAGACAAATAAATTCTAATTAATTAAAATGGACAATTTCTTATGAAGATTAAAAAATTGATCATATTTAACGGAATAACCAAACTCCTTGGATTATAGCTCTATTATTTATTGTTCAATTTGGATGATTTTTAGTAGCAAAGTTCTCGCATCATGTCCTGATATACTGATATATCTTTTAAAATCTTAATATTAAAACAAGCTTCAAAATTTATATTTCAACATACAATCAATTTGTTTCATTTAAAATGTAATACTATATATGGGAAATTCTTCAAACTCGTATACTTTTGATGTTGAAAAAAATGTCGAAAATTTTTAAATGGCACATCAACGATATTTAGTACCAATATTGCTTGGCCCTAGTGGAACACAGATCTGTTCACGTGAATGACTTTTACCTAACGGCATCAATGTTATGGCGGTTTAAGATAATTTTTTTTTTTTTTTTTTTAAATTTAAAAATTCTATTTTTAGTCCTAAATCAAAAATTATTGCATTTATGTACTCTTCAATGCTGTATCTAAAATACAAATTAAAAATATCACGATAAGTTAAGTATGCGTGGATATATTAGCAATTTAATAACTATTAAACCTTCTTATAAAATTTGCAAAATTCAGTTTTTAGTGATGTAGTGTTGTTCATATTCATCCATTAATTGCAAATTTAATAATTTTTTTTAAATAATTTTTTAATTGCACTTACTCGAATTTCTAAAGTTGCATTAAATAAAAAATCGTACTTTTTTTCGAACGCCATATTGATTTTGATATTGGGTATTAAAGCAGCTACAGACTGACATATATTATCGCCAATTTTGATGAGCGCATTGGATGTGCCTTGACGATTAATGTTAAACTAAAAACATCGCGTTCTTAACCCATGAAAGCCGTTGATGAATATTTTTAGTGAAATTATATTTTCTGCGTATGTAAAACTTTTCACAGAAACTTATTTCAGTTTAAAATTGATTTATAACGCCAACATTCGCTATAACAAAATATGCAAAATTACTGAATTCTTTAAAATTCCTATACACGTTTAAAAAATTAATATTTTAAAACGCCACAATGATTTTTAAATGTCATTTGGAAACCTTCTTTGATAACACCATACTCTAGCTTCACTGAAATAAAGTTGCGAGTGTGACTCGCGAAAAAGGTACCTCTTGAAGCCATTCCCGTTTTTTCTCTCCAAGTTTGAAATACCCGAAACGGCGTAAAGTCCCCAGCGAAAAAACTGCAAAATTTTATAATTTTTAAAAATTTGGTTTCACGACTTTAGCACAACAAAATTTGACACTGGTTAATGGCACGCTAATTAAATCCATGATGGTCCTTTTCTACAAGTGTTTATAGTCTACATTAGAAGATTTGGACATTTATGCTAAAATTTGCTACTACAGCAAGAAAAAGAAAAACTTGTTAGTTTCACTTTTTTTGGAATTTTTGACTTTGGGTGCTTGCCGGCACCACATGGAACCGTTTCAAGTCTTGAATTTTTTTTCTGTCACAGCAAAAAGTGTTGTTAACATAATTGCATTAAAAGTTTTTTAAAAAACTCAGAATTTAAAAAAATATTTGAGGATGAAGGTCGGTTTCATAAAGGCAAACATAAAAATAGAATTGCCCATATACATATATTTGCAATGTTTTAAAAAGTAAACCTAAATGTCATCATAAATCTGTTTTACTGTCACCTAAAATATCCCTTTATATCAATCTTTTACATTTAATTTTTAGCTTTTTAAATAGTTTTTGGTTCAAAATCCTTCTTTATACTTGACATTTTCAAACTAGCAAGACATTATTGATAGTTTTTAAAAATTTTCGAAAAAGAAGAAAAATCATCATTTTTTTTTTATTTCTTCCAAAGCCTTAGGACAAGACTATTAATATGTCCTGTTTAAGTTTTTGCTTTGTTGATTTTATTTATAATTTATTTTTTTGTTTTTAACAAACATCTCCGTTTTCTTTTGTTTTATTTGTTTGCTAAGTTTTTGTTTTGTATCCATTTTTCTTCATAACAAAAACTTTATTTATATTTTCAAGTCTTTTTCTAAATTATTAATTTTTGTTTAGATTTTGGTTTTTGCTTACAAAAAGTTAAGATAAACTGTTAACTAATGATGATGCTGTTTGTTATATAAATGTTACACAAAACTTTTTGTTTTGTCTACATTTTCGTGATGGGAGAGGTATTGTATTTGAAGAAATTTATGTTTATGTTTTTAGTTTTAAGTGTGAGAAATTATAAGTTTGATTGTTTAGGCTAAAATATTTATCAAAAAATGAAATACAAAAATTTTGTTTGTTTTTCTTACAAAGTGTTTATTTAAGAGGAACAAAAAATATTTTATATAAAAAAGATTTGATTTCTTTTTATTTATAAGAGATTTGGAAAACAAATTAAGCTTAAATATTCCTAAGACACTTTAATTTTTGCAAACTTAGTTGTGCGTTCAGACTATGTTATTCTTATTTTTAATTTTAAAAATTTGTTTAAAATCAATCACAAAAATATATTTTTCTTTTGTTCAACACCATATTTTTATATCCGCGTATCCTTCTTTGTTATGATCATAGGATTTTGTTAAGAACAATTAAAGTAGTGTAAGCGCACCACGTTGAGGTAAAATTAGTCAAAAGTTAGTATTAATTAACAGCCGTATTCAAAATAAATAAAGTATGTTTGATAATGAGTTACTAACTTTTTTTATGGACATTTACATAAAAAAAGTTAGTAAATCGTTTTCAAACATCCTTACCGAATTTTGATGCAGGCAATGATGTAAGACTTGATCGACTATATCATTTATGGAATATTTGTTTATATAAAGTTAGTTATTTTTTTTTTTTTCAATAATTTTTAGTTTATTTTAGTTCTTTTTTCTAAACAAAATTGTCTGTTTACTTTTCTAAATATTAGTCTGTCTAAAACAAATATCCTTTTTTGCTTTTAATAACCATATTTCCCAAATCCCTTAATAAACTATTAAATTATGATTAAACCTGTAAAAAAAAAACTCAAAAGCCTAAATAAACATCATTTGTCTAAAACACAATAGCAGTATCAACCAAAACTAAATTTAATTTTCTAAAAATTATATTTATTCATCAAACACATGCATTTAAAGTTAGACAAATAAAAAAATATGAGAATATCAGTCATATGCAGTACAATATTTAAATTCTTCAACAATAATGGGGTGTAAGAAAATTAAAATCTCATCATAAAAAATTGCAGCAAAAAAATAAAACAAAATTATAAAACTACTGCTAAAACCAGCAAATAACATCCCTTGTGATTTTTGTTTTATTGTTATACCATTTCAACCTAGAGTTGAACATTTTGTAAAGGACTCTAAAATGTTTTCTAAAAAAGAAATAAAATGTTTTTTTATAATAATTACTTTAGCTAAGAACTGTCTGGCTAAAATAGAGTAGTGAAGGTAAATGGAAAATTTAAATATCATTTTCTGTTTTTGAAACGTGTCGAATATCTGTGACAGTCATATTAAGCCCTGTGGCAATTACTTATATTCACAGTTACTCTATTAAAGATATGGAAAAGTAAACTATCAGGGGTTTTTTTAAATACCTTTTCTGGTAAAATTTTTAAGCAACCAGTGGATCTAAATTTTGGGTAAGCGAAAACAAGAAGAAGTTGTGATACCCTTTATTACTTACAAATCATTTTTGTGTTAAACATTTGTATAAATTTCCACCTTAACATAAATGCAGCAAGAGGGTGGTTGTCAGGAAATAACCCAGCAAATAGTTTAATTAAACAAAATTTAAAATTGAATTTTATTTTTATTTGGTTTTCTTATTTATTATATTTTTATATGCTTCTCAAATTGTTTACTGGGTTTTATTATTTTGTTTGCAAATTGTAAAATATAATTTTCTATATTGCAGTTTTTATGCCATTAATGCATATTTGCTTGTTGTTTTTTTTTTTTTTTTTCTTCATTCATTTCATTGTTATGCCAAAATGTACAATATGTATATTAAATGTTATTTGAGTGATTGTGATGATGATAGCCATGATGCCAAAGATGATTTTTGCTATCTAAGCTTTAAACGCCTCAGTATATGTTACAGCAAAACAAACAAATAAAAAAATAAAGAGAAGATGTATATACAACCACTACTTGTGAAAAAAAAAAAAAATTCTATTACTTACTACTACTTTTCCATTTTAGCAATTGTTGTTTTGTAGTCTATTTGTTTAGTTGATGGATTTTTGTATATGATGTTTACTTACTTTTTTTTCTCTCTCTATACTGGCTTTTACAGTTGTTCCATTTCCTTTAAAACTCCCCTCTGTATTGTTAGGAATTTTTAATTTGATTTCTCTGACAAACAGAAAATAATTTTTAAATGTGTCTGTAACAAACACAAGTGGTTTGCTAGCAAATTTTGTATTTAGCAACTTCCTGTTTTTACTCTATAAATCCCCCTTTCCCCCTGATTTTATGCTTTAAAATATGTTATTAATAGAGTTTTGTATACATATTTGGTTCAGTCTTGGTTTTGTTTTTTAATACCATAAATGCTTTAAATGCTAAAATTATAAAACAAAATTTTATTTCAGAGATAGAGAGTGGAAAAAAAAATTGTGATAAAAACTTTTTAAATTAAAATTTGTCTTAACTTAAAAACTTAGCATACATTTGGGGCTATTTTCTCAAATAAAATAATAACAAATTATAGCCTATTTTAAGGCTATTCAAAGAGGACTTAACACTGTGAATTAACTTGAAAAAAAATATTTTAAATATTCTGTTTTAATATGTTTAACATAAATTGTCAAGTTTTAGAGAAAAATATCCTGTACTAAGAGGGAACATAAATAAAATCTTTAAGAGCTTGGATAATTGTTTAAGATATAAATAAATTGAATTTTGTTTAAGCTACAAAATAAAAATTTCAAAAATAGAGGGGAAAACATGTGTAAATAACGTTAAAACTTAATAATTGTTGTCCTGTATTTTATTTTTGTTTATTAGCCCATTTTAGAGTGACCAGTAAGTTTCTTATGCATTTGATGCATAAAAAAAGGATGAAATTATGTTTCCTCAAAGGTATCGAATTCAAAAATCATTATCCAGTTATACTAGTGTGAGCACCTCATAAAGGAAGTCATATTATTCAATTTATTATTGCATATATCTATACAGATTTATATTATAGGAAACGAGGAAACAATTTGTTTAAGCAAATGAAATTTATAATTTCCATCTTTAAGTTTATATAAATCTAAAATTGATTGAATTGTTGCAATGATAATATTCTTATTGAAAAAATAATTTGCTGGTGCGATTGAAATACATTAAAAGCACCCAATTACAAAGAATTGAAGTCATCAATCTTATATATCTTGCTGGTATAAACATGTAATTTCACTCTCCCGAATTCAAATTATATGATTTAAAATAGGAAATTATGTAAAAACGTTGAAAAAAATGTATAACACTTTTAAAAAACTGGTATAAGTGTTTCGAAAGACCATGCAATAATATTTATACATTCTTATTAATTGTAAAACTGTTTTTAAAATAGTATAATAATAAAACATAGTGTATAACAGTTTCAAAAAAAAAAAAAAAAAATTTTTATTATGAATTTATTTTATTTATTTAAGCTTGAGGTCATATTAATAGAATAATTAATAAAGAATACAGAGAAAAATATATGTATATTAGACTCTCCCCTGCTACGAAATACATTTAGCATTCTTCGTGCCTTTAATTATTATACATTTTAATAAAACTTGTAACCGTTTTCTCTTTGTATAACAATTTTAGTAAAATATAAAACATTCAAATTATTAAAACTTTTAAAAATGATATAAGTTTCGAAAAATTGTATAACAGTTTCGAAAAACTGTATAACAGTTTCATGAAATGTAAAACAGTTCCAGAGAACTGTATAACTATTACAGAAACTTGTATAGCAGTTTCAGAAAACTGTATTACAGTTTCAGAAATGGCACAGTACTTTCAGAAAATTTTATAACAGTTTAAAAAACTAAACAATAGTTGAAGAAAACTATATAGCGGTTCTGAAAACTGTACAACAGTTTCAGAAATCGGTATAGCAATATCAGAAAACTGTATAAAAGTTAAAAAAAAAACGGTACGCACTGTCAGAAAACTTTATAACAGATAAACAGATTAAAAAATATATAACAGTTTCAGAAATAATATAGTAGTTTCAAAAGAATTTATAACAAATTCAAAAAACTGTATAATAATTTAAAAAAGGTTCCGAAAACTGTATAACAGTTCCAGAAAACAATATAGCAGTTTAAAAAAACTGCATAACAATTTCAAAAAACGCTACTGCACTTTCAGAAAATTTTATAACAGTTAAACAGTTTCCAAAAAGTATATAACAGTCTTAGAAAGTTTCAAAATAATTTATAGCAAATTCAGAAAAGTGTATAACAGTTTCAAAAATTGCTTAACAGTTTTCGAAAACTGTACAACAGTTGCAGAAAACTATATAACAGTTTTAGAAAACTGCATAACAATTTTAGAAAACTGTATAACAGTTTCAAAAAAGCTATAGCGCTTTCAGAAAATTGTATAACAGATGAACTGTTTAAAAAAATAAACTATATAACCGTTTCAGAAATGGTATAGTAGTTTCTGAAAATTGTATAACCGTTTCAGAAAACTGTATAACAGTTTCAGAAAACTAAAAACTATAAAGTTTAAGGAAACTGTATAACAATCGGAATAGCAGTTTCAAAAAAATGTATAACAGCTTTGGAAACCTGTTTTAAAAAAACTATAACGATTTCAAAATCTTTATAACAGGATTAAAAACAGTTTAATAAAACTGTATAACAATTGTATATACTGTATAATTGTTTAGAATAGTTGAAAAAAAAAAGTTTAAAAACGGTATAACACTTTTAAAAAGTGTACAACTGTTTTAATACGCAGTATAATTAAAGTTTTTAAAAATGTTATAACCTCCTTTTATAACTGTATGATAATTTTTTCAAAAACTATTTAAAAATGTGTATAACACTTGAAGAAATTCTATTATAGGTTTAAAGTATTTTATAACAATTTTAAAAATGGTGAAGTATTTAAAAAATGTATGTAATTTTTATTGAAATAATTAAAGTTTGTCAAATTTATAGAAACAAAAAAAATTTCCTTTTATAATTTAAAAACAGATCAAATTAAAATAGAGTATAACAACTTTGTAGAAATTAGAACATTAATTCTAAGCACGGTATAACAGTTTTGTTAAGCTTGAAATATTTATACAAATTTTATAAACTTTTTAATGGACTGCTAACCTTTAACAGTTTCATAGTAATATTAAGTTATATAAGTATAACATTTTTAAAAAAGAAAGTTTTAAAAAATTATAATTCTGATAATAATTATTATAATTATAATTTTATTATAAAGTAGAAAAATTCTTAAAAAAATATATCTTCGTCAGGCATTGGAATAAACTGTTATACACCTTTCACATCAATTTATATCATAGGTAGGCACCCATAGCAGAGAGAATTCGCTCTTTTCTAATACACAACATGAACGTCAACAAAAAACGTAAAAATTCGAAATAAACAGATAAATCGCACAACAAACATTTTAAGAAAATTAAAATTTTCAATTTCAGTTCTATACAGATCGTTCAATGGATTTGTATGTCCTCTCTTTGTGCCTATCAATGATTTATATACTTATAATTAACTACATAACAGCTAAAATAATATTTATAACAATTTTAAAACCTGCAAACAGAACATTATTGAGCATTAAAAATTTGATACCTACTAATTTTTTAAGATGAAATAAATAAAAACATTAAAAGCTCAAAAAGTCTTAGTTGATTTAAAACAAAAACTATGCAAAACTATACGTATTTTTGATATGCCTATAATTATACAACAAAACTTTAACAATATTTGAATCAAATTAAATGGAAAAAATATCTAAACTTCTGTTTAATATCTTTATTTCATAACCTTGAAATATCAAAAGGAAATTTTGTTATAAACTGTGTTAAAGCATACTTATGGGGATAAATTTAAAGCTATGTTAAGCCTACATATACGCGCAAATAAATTTACAGAAAAATATAATTATTGCCTGGTTTATAATTTGTATTGTCATTTTAACATTTTAGCTACAGATTCAGGTACTTCATATGATACATTATTTTCCTATAAATATGATATTATTCTCCTATAAATATGGTACAAATTTTAAGATATATAAAAATCTCACAAATTGGTAAAATATATACGAAATATTTTTATTGTTATCTGGTTTTTGATTATGAGCTATTTTCATTTTAAAAATTATAATTTTAAACCCTAAAACTTTATAAAACAATTTTTTGATACTCCTTTAAATATGCTACAAAAATTTAATATCTTCTTAAACTTAATAAAGGATTTAAACAAGTTTTTACTTCTAAAATTATATGAAATATATAAAATTTAAATTAAAATTCCTTTATATAATAATATTGTTCCTAAAAGTATGCTTTAAATTTTAAATGTTTCTATTTTTATTCTCTTAATTATGAGTCGAAAAAAGTAGTTGTAATAAATATTAATTATTCTCCCTTTAGCTATGTTGCTTAATGTTTTAAAAAAAAATTTTTGTTTATTTTCCCAAAAGTATGCTACTAAAAAGAGGAATAAATGTCATATTTATAACATTTAACAAACATTATTTGCTTTAAATCTAATATTATTATTTTTTTTTTATTTCCCGCTCAACATTATAAATTGTTGCTTACATTTGCTTTTTTATGAAATGTTTTCATTTCATATTACCGACAAAAAAACTTCCTGTTAAAAAAAATAGACAAATGTGACGACAAGTTGTGTTTGTCTAGGTTTGTTGCTTGCAGCCAGCCAACCAAAATACTTGCTCATTTTTTGTGTTTCTATACAAACGCGGAGAAAATACATTTTTTAAAATCCAACGACTCAGGTAAATAATTGCAGTTATTTACAAGTCCCAAATGGTTGTCTATGTAATAACGCAATTATTTATGTTGCTAGTCTTTAGGGAAATATGATGCTACTCAGTCGGCATACGGCGCTGGTAAATATACTCTTGAAATAAACATAAAAAACGAAACTCTGCAAAATTAATTGCAGTTTATGAAAATGAAAATTATGAAAAACATAAATAAATAAAACAGGGAAAATAAATGTGAGTCATAGAACTCTAGAGAATTTTGAACAAAATTCTTCTAACAGGAAGTATTTAGGCAAATGATACGCGGTGACATATAGAAAGAACATAATAGACACACATTTTAAAATAAAGAATATTTAAAATAAATGTTAGATTTAAAATTTTAAACTATTTCTTTCAAAGAGTAAATTTATAATTAAGAATTTTATTATTAGTTACATATAGCCTACTTTTAGGGGTCAATTTAAACTAGTTTTTAATATAACAACATTTTTCATTTTGTCTATGATTTATTTAATATGACATTTTGCTTTTAAATGACCATAACCTTTATTTTCTATTTTGCACAAGACAACATTAATCTTTCATGTTTCATTATTACTTATAGCATGCTTTCAGGCTTAACTATAATAAAGTTCTTTTTTTTACAAATCATTGTTGGAAATTTTGTTTTAAGGAAACTCTAAAATAATGTTTAATTAACTAAACTAAAAAATGTATTATATACCACCTGCTGACAAGTAACTTAACCACGAGCAAACTCTCGAGCAGACAGACAGTTGGGTGGACAGACAGATAGATATTACCACCAGTCATCTACCAGTTTTAATAAGTATATTTTTAAAGTAATTTCTTGGCTGCTGACTGTCATGACAGGCAACAATCATCAATATTATGAAAATCCACCATGTCAAATTGATATTTGATGCATGACTTTTCAAAAAAACAAGAAATCAACATCATTCATCTTATTAAATGAAACAACAACCAAACAAAGTGAAAAAAGATTTTCCTTTCAAAATAAACCAGCTAATGAAAAAAAGAACAGGAAAAATTAAATGAAAAAAAAAACAACTACTCAGTAAACTTAAAAAAGGAAAAAACAAATGTCTTTCTTGGAAAATAAAATGTTCATAAGTGAGCAAACGGAAGCAGGTGGTCATTGTTAACGGATCTAAAGCTTAATGAACGAACATACGCATGTTTTTGAAGCAATTGAAGAAAATGTTAGGAAAAACATAAAAAGATGAATGAGCTAAATAATGCCTTAAGTCATGATTTTCATATGTATTTCATGTTTTTTTTTTTTTTTTTTTTGCAACTTTTTGTAATAATATATTTTCTTTTTAATTTAATTTATTAGCTTAAGTCACATAATTTGTGGGGGGTTGTGGAGTTCACCCCACATTAAGGTAATATACGTCTGCTATTATAAGAAATGTCTCGTCAATAATACTGAAAAGAAAAAAAATCACAGAAAAACAAGTATAATAAACTACAAATATAACAAGACCCTAAGGACAATTTTGTAGTTACTCGGCTATTTTCTCAAGTTCTTAGGAAATGATTAAGGAGGGTGGTAACAGAAGTAACAAGAAGAAAAACATTTAAAAAACATAAACAAAAATCATAATTTTCTTGGAAAACATTAAGAACAAACCGAATATTTTGTTTAGTCCTAAAAGTAGGCAATAGTTTTGAATAAAAATTAAGATTGAAATAGAACTGATTTATAAAAGAATTTTAACGGAATTAGACTAGAATTGAATTACGAACTGGACTTGAATTGGAACTGAACTAACTAAATATTGTTCAGCCCTAAAAGTAGGCAATAGTTTTTGCTAAAAAATTAAGTGCTAATAGACTGAAGTGGAACTGAACAAGAGTTAGTTTATAAATGTGCTTGAACTGAACTTAGAAATGAACTAGAACTGAACTAGAACTGTACTAGAACTGTACTAGAACTGTACTAGAACTGAACTAGAACTCAACTAGAACTGAACTAGAACTGAACTAGAACTGAACTAGAACTGAACTAGAACTGAACTAGAACTGAACTAGAACTGAACTAGAACTGAACTAGAACTGAACTAGAACTGAACTAGAACTGAACTAGAACTGAACTAGAACTGAACTAGAACTGAACTAGAACTGAACTAGAACTGAACTAGAATTGAATTAGAACTGAACTAGAACTCAACTAGAACTGAACTAGAACTCAACTAGAACTGAACTAGAACTGAACTAGAACTGAACTAGAACTGAACTAGAACTAAACTAGAACTGAACTAGAACTGAACTAGAACTGAACTAGAACTGAACTAGAACTGAACTAGAACTGAACTAGAACTGAACTAGAACTGAACTAGAACTGAACTAGAACTGAACTAGAACTAGAACTGAACTGGAACTGAACTAGAACTGAACTAGAACTGAACTAGAACTGAACTAGAACTGAACTAGAATTGAACTAGAACTGAACTAGAACTGAACAAGAACTGAACTAGAACTGAACTAAAACTGAACTAGAACTGAACTAGAACTGAACTAGAACTGAACTAGAACTGAACTAGAAGTGAACTAGAACTGAACTAGAACTGAACTAGAACTGAACTAGAATTGAACTAGAACTGAACTAGAACTGAACTAGAACTGAACTAGAACTGAACTAGAACTGAACTAGAACTTATTTATAACTGAACTAGAACTGAACCAGAACTGAACTAGAACTGAACTAGAACTGAACTAGAACTGAACTAGAACTGAACTAGAACTGAACTAGAACTGAACTAGAACTGAACTAGAACTGAACTAGAACTGAATTAGAACTGAATTAGAACTGAACTAAAACTGAACTAGACCTGAACTAGACCTGAACTAGAAATGATCTAGAAATGAACTAGAACTGAACTAGAACTCAACTAGAACTCAACTATAACTCAACTAGAACTCAACTAGAACTGAACTATAACTGAATTAGAACTGAACTAGAACTGAACTAGAACTGAACTAGAACTGAACTAGAACTGAACTAGAACTGAACTAGAACTGAACTAGAACTGAACTAGAACTCAACTAGAACTGTACTTGAACTAAACTAGAACTGAAATAGAAATGAACTAGGACTTAAATAGAACTGAACTAGAACTGATTTAGAGATGAACTAGACCTGATTTAGAATTGGACTAGAACTGATTTAGAAATATACTAGAATTGAACTAGAACTGAACTAGAACTAAACTAGATGTGAGCAAATTATAAATTCTAATAATCTTCCCCTACCAGCCTCGTGTTTTTTTTTTTTAACCAGCCACTACAATTACTTAGTAGCCCAAACGTCAGGATCCTTTTTAAAAGTCACGTTCTTACTACACGTTTTCTTAGTTCATTTTACATCCAGTTTTTTGTTTGTTTTTTGCTTAAAGTATTTTCAGCAAATAAAATGTAGTGATTTCTTCAACTACTATTTTTTGCTCCCCACAAATTTCAGAGATTTTTTTCATATCAACCAGCTACTTTCATGTTTATTATTGTAGTTGTTTATACAGTTTTACTAACATTTTTATGATTTGTCAAGTCAGCGGAAATCATGCAAAACTCATACATAGTAATGTATACCGGGGAAAAAAGATTTTTGTAGCCTTAACATCCTGTATCCTATTTCAAAAGTATAGCAAAAAACTAGAGCATTTGTTTCTTGTTCTATGTATATAAGCAATTTC
Source organism: Protophormia terraenovae (assembly GCA_951394005.1). Classification (NCBI taxonomy): domain Eukaryota; kingdom Metazoa; phylum Arthropoda; class Insecta; order Diptera; family Calliphoridae; genus Protophormia; species Protophormia terraenovae. The sequence continues at coordinate 7,059,010 of OX596074.1, read as the reverse complement.
TGCATGGCACGCAAAAGTATAAAATTGAAAAATTGCCTTTGCATGTTGTGTCACCAGAAGTCATTCAAATTGAGTATGAGCTGGAACAAAAAAAGAAAAAACCTTGGAGTTTTAGAGAAATAGCAATAGGTTTTTCCATTTCTATTTCCAAAAGTATGTGTACAAAAAATGTCATAAAAATATATATGAATTTAATGTATTTTCTTGTATGGTTACTTATATTATTTGAAGAGTTGTAGATATTTTTTTTTTTTTCGATGAAGCAAAAAAAAAAAAAAAACACATTCATCATGAAAATGTTAAGCATATTAGGAGAAAATTTTTTTAGCCACAAATGTTACAAATGTTGGATTGTTTTAAAAATCAGAAAAGAAATAAAATAAATAAAAGGAACTATATAAAACAGCAGCCTGAAATTATGTAGTAGAAATTTTTATTTTTGCTAGGCTAACTAATTTGTAAAGAAAATATTTGAAATGATTCATAGTTTAGATATTTAATGCTATTTAAGGTTTTTAAAAATTTTAATTTACAAAACTGGTAAATTTTACATATTTTTTTATATGATTTTATTATAAAAAAACTACAATTAGACTTTATAAAGCAGCACAATTTGAAGTACAATTAAGCTTCGAGTGAACCTTATAATGAGTCATAATTTGTAGCTACGAGTCGACCTTACGTACATCTAATTTCTTCTTTAAAAAAGAAGCTATTTTGGTTATTATGTACAACTGCAATTCAATAGCTACTTTCTTTTAAAATTTTACAATTTCTTTCTTATAAAATAATCTTTCTGTTTTTAAAAAAAATTTGAAAACAAATTCAATTTCCCAACCTAACGAACCATCAAATTTGCTATTTTCCTTTTCTAAATTACAACATTCTTTTATTACAGTTCCTGTACTTTTCCCCATTGTTTTTTTTTAACTATTTGCAAATGAAAAATACTTGATTTTAAAACATACCTTGGTCATAAATCTTATTTTAAAATTCGCCCCCTCGTTTAAAATAAAACATATTTCAGAAAATCTTTACCTCAGATCCCTTTTTGTTATGCTACAAAAAAAAATGTTTTTAAGGAAAAAAGGTTATAATCTATTTGGCTACAGACGAAAAAATATTTCTTTTTATTTAGCATTTTGTGGAGACAAAATGATAAATGAATTTCATAGAAAAAAATAAATAATTTTTCAAACTAGAAAATAAACAAATGGAAAAATCATACCTTGTTAATATGATGACATATTAAAAAAAAAGAAAAACTAACAAAATGAATAATTTACCGGCATTAGAAAGGAAAAAAGAAATAAAAATAAAAATTTTAGAAAAAGATAATAATAATTGTATATGATTTAGAGAAAAATCTAAACAAAGAAAAGAAATCATATATTGGATAAAAACAATTTTGAAAATAATTGAGACACATGATGCAATAAGTAAATATAAGAGGGTGTCATAAAATGATTAAAAGTTTTTAAAGGAAAATTACTTCATAGTCCCAGCTAAACAAATAAAATTTCTTTTTATAAAACCCAAGTTTTTTTCTTATCCAAAAGTTCTTTGATTTCCTTAATAAAACTTGTATCAAATATCTCCCTTTTTTATTATTATTTACTAAAGATATTTTATAATTGTTTCATTTTTCTTTTTTCCATTTTCCTAATGATGGTTTGAAAATATTTTTGCGTGTTTTTTAAAAAAAACCACCACCATTTAAATGCATTTTATCATTTGTCTATTTCACAAAAACCACGTGTCTTTTTGTTGTTTCCCAAAATAATAACAGCAAAATTGTTTGCATATCTAAAAGGGAGTATTTGTTAAAGGCAGCTTAAAATCACCCTTTATTTGCTTAGTTAACGAAAAATTGCGACTCACTTGCAGTTGATTTTTTGGTAAAGGGGTGTTAACTAAATTTGATTGAGTATTATAATTACAAATTGATGATAAATTTATAAGAGAAGAGTGTTTTAGATGTTTGTTGACATGGTGTTTTATTTGAGATTTTAATAGACCTAAAAGTATGCTATACATTTTATTGGAATAGAAATCCTCACACTTCTGTTTGGGATATTCAGATATGGTTCCAATTTAGTTTCAGTTCGGTTCTAGTTTAACTCTAGTTCAGTTCTAGTTCAGTTCTAGTTCAGATCTAGTTCAGTTCTAGTTCAGTTCTAGTTCAGTTCTAGTTCAGTTCTAGTTCAGTTCTAGTTCAGTTCTAGTTCAGTTCTAGTTCAGTTCTAGTTCAGTTCTAGTTCAGTTCTAGTTCAGTTCTAGTTCAGTTCTAGTTCAGTTCTAGTTCAGTTCTAGTTCAGTTCTAGTTCAGTTCTAGTTCAGTTCTAGTTCAGTTCTAGTTCAGTTCTAGTTCAGTTCTAGTTCAGTTCTAGTTCAATTCTAGTTCAGTTCTAGTTCAGTTCTAGTTCAGTTCTAGTTCAGTTCTAGTTCAGTTCTAGTTCAGTTCTAGTTCAGTTCTAGTTCAGTTCTAGTTCAGTTCTAGTTCAGTTCTAGTTCAGTTCTAGTTCAGTTCTAGTTCAGTTCTAGCTCAGTTCTAGTTCTAGTTCAGTTCTAGTTCAGTTCTAGTTCAGTTCTAGTTCAGTTCTAGTTCAGTTCTAGTTCAGTTCTAGTTCAGTTCTAGTTCAGTTCTAGTTCAGTTCTAGTTCAGTTCTAGTTCAGTTCTAGTTCAGTTCTAGTTCAGTTCTAGTTCAGTTCTAGTTCAGTTCTAGTTCAGTTCTAGTTCAGTTCTAGTTCAGTTCTAGTTCTAGTTCAGTTCTAGTTCAGTTCTAGTTCAGTTCTAGTTCAGTTCTAGTTCAGTTCTAGTTCAGTTCTAGTTCAGTTCTAGTTCAGTTCTAGTTCAGTTCTAGTTCAGTTCTAGTTCAGTTCTAGTTCAGTTCTAGTTCAGTTCTAGTTCAGTTCTAGTTCAGTTCTAGTTCAGTTCTAGTTCTAGTTCAGTTCAGTTCTAGTTCTAGTTCTAGTTCAGTTCTAGTTCAGTTCTAGTTCAGTTCTAGTTCAGTTCTAGTTCAGTTCTAGTTCAGTTCTAGTTCAGTTCTAGTTCAGTTCTAGTTCAGTTCTAGTTCAGTTCTAGTTCAGTTCTAGTTCAGTTCTAGCTCAGTTCTAGTTCTAGTTCAGTTCTAGTTCAGTTCTAGTTCAGTTCTAGTTCAGTTATAGTTCAGTTCAAGTTCAGTTCTAGCTCAGTTCTAGTTCTAGTTCAGTTCAGTTCTAGTTCAGTTCTAGTTCAGTTCTAGTTCAGTTCTAGTTCAGTTCTAGTTCAGTTCTAGTTCAGTTCTAGTTCAGTTCTAGTTCAGTTCTAGTTCAGTTCTAGTTCAGTTCTAGTTCAGTTCTAGTTCAGTTCTAGTTCAGTTCTAGTTCAGTTCTAGTTCAGTTCTAGTTCAGTTCTAGTTCAGTTCTAGTTCAGTTCTAGTTCAGTTCTAGTTCAGTTCTAGTTCAGTTCTAGTTCAGTTCTAGTTCAGTTCTAGTTCAGTTATAGTTCAGTTCTAGTTCAGTTTTAGATCAGTTTTAGATCAGTTATAGTTCAGTTATAGTTCAGTTGTAGTTCTGTGTAATACATTTCTAATTCAATTTTAATTCACTTCTAATTATGATACCTAATCATAACTCTTGAATCCTCCAAATTGTGCTAAAATTTTCTGCATTTTTCCTAATTCCTTCAACAAATTTTCTACTTAGCTTAAGTAAATAGAGCCCTATTTAGTAAACTATTTATTTGTTAAAAAAAAAGTTTACTAAGCACTATGCACTTTTGTTTAATTTATTTAACCCCTTAAAGTAGTCTACTTAAATAATATTCCTATTTAAATCCTTATAAGCAAATCTCCTGCTGAAAATATTCCTTTAGCTCTTAACCTATACCTACTCTTTTCATTTTGTCTACTTTCCAAACGAAAATTTCATAATCTCCCTTAAATGAGCATTAAAAGTTTTGTAGCATAATTTTAGGAGACGTTTAAAAATTAAGCCACAATATCTAGTTATAACTCGTTTTCTTTTTCTTCTTTTATTTAGGATGGTGTTAAAAACTAAACTAAAAGTTGTTACATTAAAATGAAACTTTAACGATTAGTTGGTTGTAATTGTTACACAGAAAATTTTCTATAACCATAGAAATAAAGGAAAAGGATATAAGTGTAGGTTTCATTTACTTAGTTATCCAAAATATTTCAACAACTTGAACTAAAGTTTAAATTAAAAATTATAAAACTAAATTAAAATTAAGTAAAAAACATAAAAAAATATAAGCCCCAGTTGTCAACATTTATGTTTAACATAAAAGCCTAATAAATTTTCATTATTTTTGGGGAAAAAATTTACTCATATGATTAAGAACAACAAAAAATTAAATTATGTTTTTAATCCCTTTGGGTAACACAAACATGGTCTGATAACTGGGTGTGTAGTACTACTATTCCTTTGAAGAACCCAGAGTGTGATGAGTGTAAAAAAAAGCTAATTTCAAATATTTTTCTGCTTCACATATTTTTAGGCAAAACTCTAACTGTTATTGCTATGTTTTGGTCTTTTGATATGAATAATTGCCTCGTTTTTTTCAGCTATAATGCATAATTTTTTGGCTTAAATTCATTTCAACTACATAAAACTCTATGAATTTTGTGTATTTTTGAAATGTGATGAATTTTTATTTTATCAACATCTACTTGTATTTTTTGTGCTGTTGAGTACCCAAATGGGGATTAATTTGTATTTGGGAAAAAATAGCATTTTTGTTATAGCGATTTACATTACAATTTTGTTTAGAAACTGTTCATTGCGTATGTGGGAAACATTAAGATTAAAAGCCTGGTAAATTGTAAAATTTGGGAAAAAGGTTCGAAACAGCAATTTGTGGTAGGTTGTTTGTTGGTTGTTATTAGGAAAATTCTTCTAAGGGGTTGTTTGTCAAGCCGGCTGTAGTCATGGTGTTAAATTAATACATTTTTTTTTTCTAAATAGCTTTGATGGGTATGTCTTGTGTTCTTTAGCTTTTTAATTGACAAAAATATTTAAAATAGTAAGTGGCAAACAATTATTTTGATTGAGCTGCCATTAACATAGAAAAAAAGGACAAATTTTAAAGCTTAATAAAGAGCTAGATAAATGAGAGAAATATAAATCAGTGTTGGCAAAAATAAGAAAGGAAAATAAATTAACAAATGTTAAAGAGCTGAAAACTATAGGAATTAAGGTTGAAGTTTATACCTAATAAGAATTTAAATTCACATTATTTCTAAAGCAACACTAACTCAGTCCCAGTTCTGTTCTAGTTTAGTTCTAGTTCAGTCATATTTCAGTTTAAGCTCATTTATATTTCAGTTCTGGTTCAGTTCTAGTTCAGTTCTAGTTCAGTTCTAGTTCAGTTTTAGTTCAGTTCTAGTTCAGTTCTAGTTCAGTTCTAGTTCAGTTCTAGTTCAGTTCTAGTTCAGTTCTAGTTCAGTTCTAGTTCAGTTCTAGTTCAGTTCTAGTTCAGTTCTAGTTCAGTTCTAGTTCAGTTCTAGTTCAGTTCTAGTTCAGTTCTAGTTCAGTTCTAGTTCAGTTCTAGTTCAGTTCTAGTTCAGTTCTAGTTCATTTCTAGTTCAGTTCTAGTTCAGTTCTAGTTCAGTTCTAGCTCAGTTCTAGCTCAGTTCTAGTTCAGTTCTAGTTCAGTTCTAGTTTAGTTCTAGTTCAGTTCTAGTTCAGTTGTAGTTCAGTTCTAGTTCAGTTCTGGTTCAGTTCTAGTTCATTTGTAAATCAGTTCTAGTTTACTTCTAGTTCAGTTATAGTTCTAGTTCATTTGTAAATCAGTTCTAGTTCAGTTATAGTTCAGTTCTAGTTCAGTTCTAGTTTAGTTCTAGTTCAGTTGTAATTCAGTTCTAGTTCAGTTATAGTTCAGTTCTAGTTCAATTCTAATTGAGTTATAGTTTATTTCTAGTTCAGTTCTAGTTCAGTTGTAGTTCAGTTCTAGTTCAGTTATAGTTCAGTTCTAGTTCAGTTCTAGTTCAGTTCTAGTTCAGTTCTAGTTCAGTTCTAGTTCAGTTCTAGTTCAGTTCTAGTTCAGTTCTAGTTCATTTATAGGTTAGTTCTAGTTTAGTTCTAGTTCAGTTCTAGTTCAGTTCTAGTTCAGTTCTAGTTCAGTTCTAGTTCAATTCTAATTGAGTTATAGTTCAGTTCTAGTTCAGTTATAGTTCTAATTCAGTTGTAGTTCAGTTCTAGTTCAGTTCTTATTCAGTTCTAGTTCAGTTCTAGTTCAGTTCTAGTTCATTTCTAGTTCAGTTCTAATTTAGTTGTAGTTCATTTCTAGTTCAGTTTGAATTCAGTTCTACCTCAGTTCTAGTTAAGTTGTAGTTCAGTTCTAGCTCAGTTCTGGTTTAGTTCTAGTTCACTTCTAGTTCAGTTCTAGTTCAATTCTAATTCAGTTCTAGTTCAGTTCTAGTTTAGTTAATTTTAGTTCGGTTTTTATTTAGGCAACAATTTTATTTTTTAATGAACTTTTATAGGTATTAAGAATAAATATTTTTTATACAATTTATTGAAGTGTATTTTAATCGAAATTTAATAATTTTATTGTTTATTTCTTTACAGGTAATGAAAGTTTCTCATATTTTAAAAGCAGTAAGTAAAATATTGATAATTTTAATAAAAAGTGTCACCTAATTTTAAGTTGTTCCCAAAAAATTTATAGTCCCACTATAAATCACTCATTTCTTTTTTTTAATTTTTGCTCCACATTTAATCTTTACAACTCCCTGCAACATATGTTGCTTTAAGTATTACTCAGAAAAAATAAATCTTTTATATAATATATATTACAAACTTTATCCCTTCTTTCACTTGTTAGATTGTATGCAAATGTAAAAATCTAAGCCAATGGCAAAAATAATCTTTTTGTGATTCCATTTCTTTATACCAAAATTATTATTGCTACTATTAGCATAGACGAAAGAAAACTACAATATCCTTTTGTTAAGAAAATTTTTAAAAAAGAGAAGAAACTCCAAAGAAATTGTGAAAAAAGAAGCACCAAAAGAAATGTATGTTTTGGGGGTAAAATGGAAAATAAAAGAAATTTTGTTGGAGTAGCAAAGAATTCTGCAAAAAGATTGCCAAAAGAATGAAGAAAAAAAAAACAAGTTAAAGATTTTATAAAATAGACAAGATGCAAACATTTTACTTGAAGCGTTTAAATAAGAGTTATTAAAAAAAATATATGAAAATGTAGCATACTTTAAGGAGAGATGGTAAGAAATATATTATTTAAAAAAGAGTTAAAAGATTTTTGAGTTAATTTTAAGGAATTTAATATAGTTTAAATTTTTATTGGAAGGAAATTAATGAGTTTAAATTAATTGGATAAGAAATTCTTGCATACTTTTAGGCTTTTTTAATAATTAACTACATTAATATATTGTTTTCACTTTATTTTAGGTTTAAAAAAGTGGTCTTTTATATCAAATACTTTACAAAAAAAAGTCCGTTGCATAATTTGAGGCTATTTTTAAATTAATTAATATATTCAATATTTTGGAATTTGTTTTGTTACTTAAATCATTTAATATTAATTTGCTCTTAAGCTTTCTTAGGCAATTTTTTATTTTATAAAAAATTTTGCCTATTTTTAGGAGTTATATTACGAGTTTTGTTTTTTTTTTTGTAATATTTTTTAAAATTTGTAGTAAATTACTTTACAATTTCATTCTGTTTTATTTATAGACTTTTAAAATATTTGTTTATTTTTCACTTCATCTCCTTTTTCCCCCTGGCTTACTTTCCCCCTTTATGCAAATATAGCTCTCTCTTTCTTTGTTTAACATAAAATCCATAAGCAGTTTTTACATGAACAAGCACGTATAAAGGCTTAAAAGTCTATTAAATATTTTTTTAATAAATACTCATATTCCTCCTGTTCCTGAAAATGTTCCAAATCCTCCCAACACCAATACATACTCCGGTTATATTTCTTCCTACTTTTTTATCTTTTGTTATAAAAACATAAGTACTCGTGTTCTTAACAGCAAATACTTAACAAATTTTAAAAACAACAACTGAAAACCAAAAATGATACAATATCAACATAAATATTAATGTTGAAAACAAAAAATTAAAACAAATAAAGCATATTTTTAGGGGTAGAGAGATTGAGGGTTAGTAAAATGAATTGCAAAATATTTTAATAATTTTTTTCTCCAGTAACAGGGTTTTATGTTTATTTATTTTTAAGCTTATTTTTTGAAATGTTTTTGTTATTATTTTTTTGTTTTTGTTTTGTCTGTTATGTACTTATATATGCCATTATCATTTGCCATTAAAAACACTTGTGTTTATATTTTAAGTCTCAGGACCTTAACATTAAAAGTGAGAGTATTTGTGTATAAACATATTGTCTGTGTTTATTTTGTATTCATTATTTGTTTACTTATTTTTGTAAAAAAACTCTTAAACTGTCAACAAATAATTAACTTGCGGCAAAAAAAAAAATTAAAACAAAAACAATACCAGTTGACTCTTAGAATTTACTGGTTTTAGGCCTTGTTCCCATCTTTAGTTGAGTTTAAAAAAAACCAGCATAATTTTAGGCTAAAGAATATTATTCTTTCAATGACTACTTCCTATAACAATAACTAAAGACTAATTAAATAAATACTCTAAGCTTTACTGTCTTTTGTGGGTTGCTTATAATTTCAACAGTTTTGTCAATTTAATATCTCCTTCCCCTTAAAACATAAGTTTGAGTACTGTCCTAAAACACTACTCTCTTTACTTAAACAGTATACTAAAGTTAAATTTCTGTAGCATACTTTTTGGAGCTTTATTATTAAATGCTTAGAAAATAAAACATGCCAAACAAAACTTTTTGTTGTTTAATTTATTTTACTTGTATTAGTTGCTTGTTGTTTGGTTGATATTATTGTTTATGTTGTTGTTGCTTAACAAACAAAACAATTATCTAGGGAAATTATTTTTTAGCACGCATTCTAGATTAAGATGGACAAGTTTTCATTTAGTCGGAAAAACTTGTGTACATCTTTTGCTTATGACGAGTAAAGAAAAACAATTTTAGGAAAAGATGTAAAGAAGTTTTGGAGAGGAAAAAAACTATAGACATAAATGATAAGCAAACAAAAGAGGGGAGGAGTAAAAGGATTTTTAAGAAACAAGGCTTAAGGGAAACTAAATTGAACCAGAAATGATTCAAAAGTGAAATAGAACTATAAATAAACTACAACTAGAAATAGATTTATAACTGAACTATAACTGAGCTAGAACTGAACTAGAAATGAACTAGAACTGCACTACAACTGAACTACAACTGAACTACAACTGAACTACAACTGAACTACAACTGAACTAGAACTGAACTACAACTGAACTAGAACTGAACTAGAACTGAACTAGAACTGAACTAGAACTGAACTAGAACTGAACTAGAACTGAACTAGAACTGAACTAGAACTGAACTAGAACTGAACTAGAACTGAACTAGAACTGAACTAGAACTGAACTAGAACTGAACTAGAACTGAACTAGAACTGAACTAGAACTGAACTAGAACTGAACTAGAACTGAACTAGAACTGAACTAGAACTGAACTAGAACTGAACTAGAACTGAACTAGAAATGAACTAGAACTGCACTACAACTGAACTAAAACTGAACTAGAACTAAATTAGAACTTAACTTGAACTGAACTGGAACCAAAATTAACTAGAATTGAACTAGAACTGAACTGAATTAGAACTGAACTGAACTAAAACTGAACTAGAACTGAACTAGAACTGAACTAGAACTGAACTAGAACTGAACTAGAACTGAACTAGAACTGAACTAGAACTGAACTAGAACTGAACTAGAACTGAACTAGAACTGAACTAGAACTGAACTAGAACTGAACTAGAACTGAACTAGAACTGAACTAGAACTGAACTAGAACTGAACTAGAACTGAACTAGAACTGAACTAGAACTGAACTAGATCTGAACTAGAACTGAACTAGAACTGAACTAGAACTGAACTAGAACTGAACTAGAACTGAACTAGAACTGAACTAGAACTGAACTAGAACTGAACTAGAACTGAACTAGAACTGAACTAGAACTGAACTAGAACTGAACTAGAACTGAACTAGAACTGAACTAGAACTGAACTAGAACTGAACTAGAACTGAACTAGAACTGCACTAGAACTGAACTAGAACTGAACTAGAACTGAACTAGAACTGAACTAGAACTGAACTAGAACTAAACTAGAACTGAACAAGGACTAAACTAGAATTGAACTAGAACTGAGCTAGAACTGAACTAGAACTGAACTAGAACTGAACTAGAACTGAACTACAACTGAACTACAACTGAACTAGAACTGAACTACAACTGAACTACAACTGAACTAGAACTGAACTAGAACTGAACTACAACTGAACTAGAACTGAGCTAGAACTGAACTAGAACTCAACTAGAACTGAACTACAACTGAACTACAACTAGAAATTAACAAGAACTAAACTAGAAATTAACAAAAACTTATGTAGTTCTGAGTGAAAAAGTACATATTTTATTATTTATATAATTTTTTAATTCTGCCTATTTTAAGAAGCTTTAACTTCGTGTTAAGCTCCTTACGTTTTTAACTCCTGAAGCCAATCAAACAAACACAAAGCCGACTGTTATAAGTGGAATAAAAATCACAGAATTCATTGAACCATTCTACACCCTTTTTTCTATTAAAGAATTTATTAAAAAAATATAAACCAATTTATTGTTATCAATTCTTTAAACCCTTGTTAGACATACCTGTCACTTATACGAAACTAATTTCAATTCCACACAAAAATCACATATTTTCTTCTTGAAAAAATACTCTAATTTGATAAGCCTTTAAATATGTCAAGAATTTCAATAAAAATATATCAAAATCACAAATCTCTAAAACATTTCTCGAAGAAAAATAATAAAAAAAAAACCAAAAAGCCAATAACAAACTCATTTACATACAGGACATGCAAAAAAAAAATCCAATAAAGAAACAGGATATTAGCCAAAAAAAAAAGAACTCACACAAAATAAGAAACAAACATGTGTAAGACACAATAAGACACCTCTACGAATAGAAGGTAGAAAAAGGATAATAAAACATTTTTAAGCAAAAACTTGAAACAAGTACAATAAGAAATTGGAATCCTTGACAACCACTTGCACATGTCAGGTCAATTTGACACAAGGATAACAAGCAAAAGAATTGAAAAAAAGAATTGTTCAAATAACAAATATTTAACAAGAAATAGGTAAATTTTATTGGGAAAATTGGAGAAAATAAAAAAATAACATAACGAATTCATAGAATTTTTTTATTTTTAGTAAAAAGGTAAAAAAAATTTTCATATTTTTTTTTTTAGGAAAAAGATATTTTATATTAAAAAAATAAAATAAGATTTTATCAAATATCAAGGGTGCATGTTTTTAATCTATGAAAAATAAATATTCTTAAAAAATATTTGATTTCATTTTAAATATATTTTATTAATTCCTACAATATTTGTTTTTGATAAAAATTAATAACTCACCTCTTTCTCTTTGCCAAATTCCTGCTTTCCAACACCTTATTATTATTTCCAAAAATTCCTTTATTTATTAAAATTTCTTCTAACTTGTCAAATTCCTTATAATTTTTTCTTTTTTAATTAGCTTGCAACTTTTTGTGTTTTCATTTGTTTCTCTAAACCAAAACAACATTCTCTTGTAAATTTATAGTATTTTACATAAATTTCTAGAATTTTTCTTGTGCATATTTCTAGGTTTATTGTATTAAATTTTTGCTGCTAACTCAAACTTTTTTTCTTTTTGTCTAATACTCATTTACTTGTGGTATTTTTTGAGGGTAAAAATATTTTTGTGCAAAAATATCTTTGTTTAAATACAACAATAGGAAAATGCCACAATGAAAGCATAACACCACAGAAGTATGCAACATTTTATGAGTTTATAAACAAAATATATTAGAAAATAACTAAAACAATGTTGCTCTAGAGCAGCATTACAAAAGAACAGTAGAAGCTTAAGAAAACTAAAAAATAACAGAGAAAAAGTAATAAAATAATAAATTCGTTTAAAAGCCACAACGCTTAAAAATAGGCAACATTTTTTATAAAACGAATAATTTAAAAAATTTTTAAATATTAAGAAATAAATATAAAAAAAAATAATAGAAAAAACATACTCAATAAATATTCAGCGGAATTTTTTATATTTCAGTTTAATTGAAATCTTTATCCATTTCCTCAAGTCTTTACTGTTTTCTTGCATCATACTAAACAAAATTAAATTTTATTAGTGTAAGTTTTGTAAACATGAGTGAGAATTGAAATTATTAACCATACCGCAGAAACCTCAATAGAATTACAATAATAAATGTGAAAATAAAGGGTAATGAAAAAATTGCAACTTTTTGCTTAAAAATTTTCCTTCCACTGGATATTTTTTAAAAATTTACTAAAAAGAGAGATTTTTAAAAGATTTACTAAAAAAGCAAATTTTAAAAAAATTTGCTTAAAATAGCAAATTTTGAAAAAATGTACCAAAAATAGCAAATTTTGAAAAAATTTACTAAAATAGCAAGGTTATGTTAGGTTAGGTTGAAAAGCGTGGCTTATTCACGCCTCCACCCAGAGACCAAAAAGGTCCATTGTGATCCCTTTGAGAAATTGAAATTGAAAACAGAACAAGAGAATAGAAAACTTAGATAAAGAAGAAGAGTGGAACCTAAACCCTAGCAATTAGTTTTGATTGTCTTTAAGCCATCTTATCCCCATTACAAACCCTATGAGATTAGTAAGCCCGTTGCTCGTAACCTCATCTAGTTCATGCAGTGTGTGGCTTCCAAACTACTTCAGCCTACGCCGCTGAAGTCCTACGCAATGACAGAGAATGTGCTCCACTGTCTCTAGCTCGTCTACATCATCGCACGACCTGCAAAAATCTGTCGTGCCAATGTCCCATTTACTCATCATATTCCCTAGTGAGAAGTGACCAGTAATAATTCCTACTATGATTCTTATATTACTACGACTCATACCCAGAAGATGTTTCGAATCTGACAGTTTAAGACTAGTCCATAATGCTCCATATATCCTGCAGTCCGTTCTGTTCATCCAGGCACGATTCGTGTTATCCAGAATCCATTTCCTTATGGCCCTAAAGTAGGACCCAATTGGAATTCTAACGAATGTCTCCACGAAAGACCTATCCAGTCCCGAGCCAATGCGAGCCAGCTCATCAGCTATTTCATTTCCGAGTGACGTGGCACCCAACAGAGTCTTATTTTATAAACATTCATTAGTCTTCTCAATTCCAAATTTTAAAAAATTGACTAAAACAGCAAATTTTAAAAAAATTTACTAAAATAGTAAATTTTGAAAAAATTACTAAAATAGCAAATTTTAGGAAAATTTACTAAAAATAGCAAATTTTAAGAAAATTTATTAAAAATAACAAATTTTAAAAAAATTTACTAAAACTAAAAAATTTTACTAAAAATAAATTATAAAAGAATTTATTAAAGCAAATTTTAAGAAAATTTACTAAAAACAGCAAATTTTAAGAAAATTTACTAAAAAGAGCAAATTTTAAGAAAATTTACTAAAAATAGTAAATTTAAATAAAATTTACTAAAATAAATTATTTTTTAGAAAATTTTATATAAATAAGAAATTTTGAGAAAATTAACTATGAAAAGTAAATTTTGAGCAAACACTAAAAATAGCAAATTTTAAGAAAATTTACTTAAAAAAATATATATATAGGAAAATTTAATAAAAATAGCAAATTTTTAGAAAATTTACTAATAATAGCAAATTTAAATAAAATTTACTAAAAATAGTAAATTTAAATAAAATTTACTAAAATAAATTTTTTTTTAGAAAACTTTATATAAATAGCAAATTTTGAGAAAATTTACTATGAAAAGTAAATTTTGAGCAAATTTTAAAAATAGCAAATTTTAAGAAAATTAACTAAAAATAGCAAATTTTAAGAAAATTTACTAAAAAAAAAAAAATATAGGAAAATTTAATAAAAATAGCAAATTTTTAGAAAATTTACTAAAATTAACTATGAAAATTGAGAAAATTAACTATGAAAAGTAAATTTTGAGCAAATACTAAAAATAGCAAATTTTAAGAAAATTTACTTAAAAAAAAAAAAAAATATATAGGAAAATTTAATAAAAATAACAAATTTTTAGAAAATTTACTAATAATAGCAAATTTAAATAAAATTTACTAAAAATAGTAAATTTAAATAAAATTTACTAAAATAAATTTTTTTTTAGAAAACTTTATATAAATAGCAAATTTTGAGAAAATTTACTATGAAAAGTAAATTTTGAGCAAATTTTAAGAAAATTAACTAAAAATAGCAAATTTTAAGAAAATTTACTAAAAAAAAAAAAAAAATATAGGAAAATTTAATAAAAATAGCAAATTTTTAGAAAATTAACTAAAAATAGCAAATTTTAAGAAAATTTACTAAAAAAAATATATATATAGGAAAATTTAATAAAAATAGCAAATTTTTAGAAAATTTACTAAAAATAGCAAATTTAAATAAAATTTACTAATATAATTTTTTTTTTTAGAAAACTTTATATACATAACAAATTTTGAGAAAATAAACTATGAAAAGTAAATTTTGAGCAAATACTAAAAATAGCAAATTTTAAGAAAATTAACTAAAAATAGCAAATTTTAAGAAAATTAACTAAAAATAGCAAATTTTAAGAAAATTTACTAAAAAAAAAAAATATATAGGAAAATTTAATAAAAATATCAAATTTTTAGAAAATTTACTAAAAATACAAATTTAAATAAAATTTACTAAAAATAGTAAATTTAAATAAAATTTACTAAAATATTTTTTTTTTTTTTTTTTTTAGAAAATTTTATTTAAATAGCAAATTTTGAGAAAATTAACTATGAAAAGTAAATTTTGAGCAAATTTCCAGAAAATTTACTATAAATAGTAAATTTAAAAAAATTCACTATAAAAAGAAAACTTTATATACATAACAAATTTTGAGAAAATAAACTATGAAAAGTAAATTTTGAGCAAATACTAAAAATAGCAAATTTTAAGAAAATTAACTAAAAATAGCAAATTTTAAGAAAATTAACTAAAAATAGCAAATTTTAAGAAAATTTACTAAAAAAAAAAAATATATAGGAAAATTTAATAAAAATATCAAATTTTTAGAAAATTTACTAAAAATACAAATTTAAATAAAATTTACTAAAAATAGTAAATTTAAATAAAATTTACTAAAATATTTTTTTTTTTTTTTTTTAGAAAATTTTATTTAAATAGCAAATTTTGAGAAAATTAACTATGAAAAGTAAATTTTGAGCAAATTTCCAGAAAATTTACTATAAATAGTAAATTTAAAAAAATTCACTATAAAAAGCAAATTCAAATTTTTAGAAAATTTACTGCAAATAGCAAATCTTGAGAAGTCTCTATAAAAAACAATTGTTTAAAAAATTTGTTACAAAGAGATATTTTGAGAAAATTCGCTAAAACGGCACAGATTTTTTATTTAAATAGCAAATTTTTATAAACTAAACTGTTACCTTATAATAAGGTAACAGTTTAGTGTTACCCTTTGTATTTCAGTTATTCTCTGTAAAACTAGTTGTAAAACTAGTAAATGTTTACTTAATAAAAATATTCATAATTATTAATTAAACTAATGAGCAAAATTAGTTTTAAGAAAACTTTAGTAAGAGTCCAATATTCTAAGTAAATTCTAAATTAAAACTGTAAATATTTGAAACGTTTCAAATCTTAATTAATAAATATTCTTTATTAATTTAAAAGTGTTCAAAATATCTAGACTTTTTTTAACCTTTCCCTTTATTTGTTCTCCAAATCTAAATTTATTTCATTCCCTTCACTAATCATATTATAAATCTTCCATTTTATGGTTAATATGTCACTTGTAGTATAAATTACAAAATGCTTTAAACTAAATATATCTTAAGCACACTCTGACTGACATTCATTTATTTATA
Source organism: Protophormia terraenovae (assembly GCA_951394005.1). Taxonomy (NCBI): domain Eukaryota; kingdom Metazoa; phylum Arthropoda; class Insecta; order Diptera; family Calliphoridae; genus Protophormia; species Protophormia terraenovae. Next base: position 7,042,965 of record OX596074.1, on the reverse strand, counting down.
CTTTCCAACTCATTTGCTATTATTATTTTAGTATGTACCTACATTTTCATATTTTTTGTTCCTTTAAAAATATTTATTAATATTTAATTGGTTTTATTTACAACACAGCTACCAGTTGTAAAACCACATAACCTCGCTTATATTGGTGTGTATGTAACCTAACCACACGAGCTTAACAAATCAGTCTGAATAATAACGTTATAAATTACTATAAGCATTGAATAGAGAATATCTGTGTTTTTTTTATGATGATGGAGAAAGAAAAACTACCACATGATATACGACTGTATCATGACCTCGTCAACAAGAAACTCATAATTAGTGGAAGTATCGAAAAAAAAAGATTAAAATACACAGTCAAGTACAGAAAGCGAGCCACACATTTGTGGGTGAGCACTGTTCCTCTGTACTCCACACAATTCCCTGGTATGGCTAAAGGTTGTTTTTTAGTAGCATGTAGCAGGAAAAAAAGTGTTATTATAGAAAGAAAAATGTAAAACAAAAGAGAAGATATAAATATTGTATAGCAAAAGAAAAATATTAACGCGAGTATACTGTCAACACGTTTGAACCAAAAATATTAGGGATGGTCATTGAATCTAAACTTTCTTTAAAGAAATTTAAAAAGAAAAGATTGTTTTTAAAGGAAATTTTCTAAAAATTAGCTTTATATGGGGAAAGTGGCTAAAAATTAACTGTTTATAGCAAATTTTCAAAAATGTTGCTATATATAATAAATTTTCATTAGATTTGCTATTTATAGTAAATTTTCTAAAACTTTTCTATTTATAGTAAATCTTCTAAAAGTTAGCTTTTTATAGTAAATATTCTCAAAATTTTAATTTTATTGTAAAATTTCCTTTTTATAGTAAATTAAAAAAAAAAATATTGGTTTCTATAGTAATTTTTCTTAAAAAATGCTACTTATTTTTTTTACATTTGCTATTTACAGTAAATTTTCTAAGCTTTTACTATTTATAGTAAATTTTTTAAACATTTGCTATATATAGTAATTTTTCTATGTCTTTACTATTTATTGCAAATTTTCGAAGCCTTTACTTTTTATAGTAAATTTTCTAAGCAAATGCTATTTATAGCAAATTTTTTAAACATTTGTAATATAAAGGAAACTTTTTAAACTTGCTATTTATAGTAAATTTTCTAAGCAATTGCTACTTATATTAAATTTTCAAAGCCTTTACTATTTATTGTAAATTTTTTAAACATTTGCTATTTATAGTAAATTTTCTAAGCAATTGCTATCTATAGTAAATTTTCTAAGCCTTTAGTATTTATAGTAAATTTTTTAAACATTTGCTATATATAGTAATTTTTCTATGTCTTTACTATTTATAGTAAATTTTCTAAATTATAGTAAATTTTTTAAACATTTGCTATATAAAGGAAACTTTCTAAGCATTTGATATCTATAGTAAATTTTTTAAACATTTGCTATTTATAGTAAATTTTCTAATTATTTGCTATTTACAGTAATTTTTCTAGTCCTTTGCTATTTTCTGTAATTTTTATAAGCATTTGCTATTTATAGTAAATTTTATGAACATTTGCCATTCATAGACAATTTTCTGAGAATTTGCTATTTATAGTAAATTTTCTAATCATTTGGTATTTATAGTAAATTTTTTAAACATTTGCTATTTGTAGTAAATTTTCTAAGCCTTTACTATTTATATTAAATTTTTTAAACATTTGCTATAAATATTAATTTTTCTATGTCTTTATTATTTATAGTAAATTTTCGAAGCCTTTACTATTCATAGTAGATTTTCTAAGCAATTGCTATTTATAGTAAATTTTTTAAACATTTGCTATTTGTAGTAAATTTTCTAAGCCTTTACTATTTATATTAAATTTTTTAAACATTTGCTATATATAGTAATTTTTCTATGTCTTTATTATTTACAGTAAATTTTCGAAGCCTTTACTATTCATAGTAGATTTTCTAAGCAATTTCTATTTATAGTAAATTTTTTAAACATTTGCTATATAAAGGAAACTTTTTAAGCATTTACTATCTATAGTAAATTTTTTAAACATTTGCTATTTATAGTAAATTTTATAAACATTTGCCATTCATAGACAATTTTCTGGGAATTTGCTATTTATAGTAAATTTTCTAAGCATTTGGTATTTATAGTAAATTTTTTAAACATTTGCCATTTGTAGGAAATTTTCTAGGCCTTTACTATTTATAATAAATTTTTTAAGCAATTGCTATTTATAGAAAATTTTATAAACAATTGCTCTTTATATAAAATTTTCTAATCATTAGAAATTTGTAGTAAATCTTCAAAGCATTTTTTATTTGTATGTGATAGGAAATTTTCTAAAAATTATATATTGTGTCTAACTCTAAAATTAAATTAGAAAAAAATTGACTACCCCTAATATTTAATGGAATTTATTTCATATATTGTTGACATTTTCGTCTGTATATAATTATGAGTATATGTAAAAATATAACTAAATAAAAATATGTTTGCTTCCGTATGTGATCAGTCAATTTAGTTGATGTTATAGTATTTTTTTAACACACTCATTAATTTTTCTCTTTATTTACAAAAACAACTAAGAGGGTGTTGGAGTATAAAACACAACAGCAAGTAATTAATTTAAAATATATTCGTTAAGAATAAAAAAAAAATATTTTTTTGTTTAGCAAAAATTTAAGGGGCAGCATTTTAAGCTGAATGAACGTAGAGTGATTAAAATTTAATTTTTTGCATAAATTTTCAGTTGACTTTGAACTTGACGTAATTTATGATCATGAGGCATCGTTAAAAACAACACATACACATACATTAACAGAAAAATACCTCACATGGAGGTTGTAAAATTGAAGCTGTTTTAAGATTTAAAATGTGTTCTAAATTTTAGTAGGATATTTTTATTTTTGTTGTTTTCTATTTAAAGGTCCTTGAACTTACTCTTTTTAGTTTTTAATTTGTACTTTGTTTTTTTTTTTTTTTTCTTTCATTTTCAATTGTTTTGAAAATTCTGACGCCTCATACAATTGACACCTTGTCTGGTAGTTTGTTTTGTTGTTCTTTTTTTTCTAGTAATGTTTGTTGTTCTAAATTTAAACTGTCAGTGCATTTAATTTACTTGACATTTCAAAATGATTCACTACTGTGTAGTTTGTTTTTCTTTTTTTCTTCTGTTAGTTGTGTTGCACTCTCAACACTGACAACTAACACTTGAGGTAAATGTTGCATTTATAAACACATTATTCCATAAATACTCCAAAACTTATTTTACTCTATATCTTTTTTTTAAATACAACTACATATTATTTTATTGTTGTAAGCTGTCATCTACCACAACTTTTACCATCAATCTTTAGCGCTTAATTTTTTTCCCCTTCTTGTTGTTGGTGGTTGCTGTTAAATTATCATCATTTATTTATATTTTTTATTTATTATTTTTTTTTTTTTTTCAAATATAATTTATATAATGCCTTCTTAACCATTTTATCATAAACACTTAGATTTTGAAAATGTTTAAATTTATATAAAAACTAAACACACTTGTCTATAAAAACATTTTCCGATGTTGCATGCAACCAAACCTAGTCTATTTGGTTGAATAAAGGAAGCATAAACTGTAAGTAAAGTGCTCCTTATTTGAAATTTGTGTAAGAGGGGAGAAAATGCACAACAAATTGGGAAGAAGAGTGAAAATAAGCCACAAAAAGATTTAAAGACATTAAGGTCTCAATTTTCCAAAATTATTTATATGAAATTTAATAAAATTTTGCTATTTATAGTAAAATTTCAAAAAATTTGCTATATATAGGAGATTTTCAAAAGAATTGCTATTTATAGTAAATTTTCTCTGAATTTGCTATTTATAGTAAATTTTCTCTGAATTTGCTATTTATAGTAAATTTTCTCTGAATTTGCTATTTATAGTAAATATTAAAAAAAATTTGCTATTTATAGGAAATTTTATAAAAATTTGCTATTTATAGAAGATTTTCAAAAGATTTGCTATTTATAGTAAATTTTCTCAGAATTTTCTATTTATAACAAATTTTCTCTGAATTTGCTATTTATAGTAAATTTCTAAAAATTTGCTATTTATAGTAAATTTTATAAAAACTAGCTATTTATAGTAAATTTTTTTAAAATTTTCTATTTATAGTAAAATTTCTAAGAATTTGCTATTTATAGTAAATTTTTTCAAGATAGTATTTGCTATTTATAGTAAATTTTCTTTGAATTTGCTTTTTATAGTAAATTTTCTTTGAATTTGCTTTTTATAGTAAATTTTCTTAAAATTTGCTGTTAATAGTAAACTTTCTAAAAATTTGCTAATTATAGTAAATTTTCTTAGAATTTGCTATTTATAGTAAATTTTCTCAGAATTTGCTATTTATGGTAAATTTTCTAAGAATTTTCTATTTATAATAATTTTTCTCGGAATTTGCTATTTATAGTAAATTTTCTTAAAATTTGCTATTAATAATAAACTCTAAAAATTTGCTATTTCCTAAACATTTGCAATTTGTAGTAAATTTTCTAAAAATTAGCTACTTATAGTAAATTTTATAAAAATAAGCTACTTATAGCAAATTTTATAAAAATTTCTAAAACTGCCATTTATAGTAAATTTTCCAAATATTTGCTATTTATAGTAAATTTTCTATTTAGAGTAAGTTTTTGAAAATTTACTATTTAAAGTAAGTTTTAAAAAATTTATTATTCGTAGTTTATTTTCTAAAAATTTGCTATTTTTGGAAATTTTCTAAAAATTTGCTATTTATAGTAAATTTTCTTAGAATTTGCTATTTATAGTAAATTTTCTCAGAATTTGCTATATATGGTAAATTTTCTCAGAATTTTCTATTTAGAATAATTTTTCTCTGAATTTGCTATTTATAGTAAATTTTCTTAAAATTTGCTATTAATAATAAACTCTAAAAATTTGCTATTTTCTAAAAATTTGCTATTTGTAGTAAATTTTTTAAAAATTGGCTACTTATAGTAAATTTTATAAAAATTAGCTATTTATAGCAAATTTTATAAAAAATTCTAAAACTGCCATTTATAGTAAATATTCTAAAAATTTGCTATTTATAGTAAATTTTCTAAAATTTAGCTATTTATAATAATTTTTCTAAAAATTTACTAGTTATAGTAAATTTTCTAAAAATTTGCTATTTTTGGAAATTTTCTAAAAATTTGTTATTTGTAGTAAAATGTCTTACAATTTTCTATTTATAGTAAATTTTCTAAAAATTTGCCATTTATAGTCAATTTTATAAAAATTTGCTATTTATATTAAAAAGTGATAAATGGCAATTTATAGTAAATTTTCCAAAGGTTTACTATTTTAAAATTAGCTATTTATAGTAAATTTTTTCATTTAGAATTTGCTATTTATAGTATTTTATATTCTTTTATAGTTCGGTAGTTCGATGATTTTGTATTAATATGATATGTAAGTAGCTTTCTATTAATTTCTTAAAAAATTATATTTTACGGATTTTCTTTTTATGTGTTTTGTCTCTTTTTTCGAGACCTTAATGTAATTTTTTAATTTTATAGTCTTCTCTTTTTACCCACTTTTCTTTCTCCCTTATATTTAGCAAAAATCAAGTTAAGTTAAAAACTAAAGAGTATTTAATGTTATTTCTAGCTTCACACTCTAAAAACTCTAGACAAACTGAAAAAAAAAAAAAAAAGTACAAAACACTTACGATATTTTGACTTTCATTTAGTTCAATGTTGTACTTGTCAACTGTCAACTAAGTAGAAAATTTTGTTTTTATTTTTTTACAAAGCCTTAAATATACAAAATAATTTTTAATAAAAACTACTATCCACAGAAACCAAAACAATAGTATAAAAAAATCTGTAAATAAAGAGGAAGACATAAAATATACAACAAAAAAATAACTATCAAAAAGTAATAACAAAAGCAACAAAAAATAGTGGCCACAAAAATAATATTTTTTTATACCCTTAAAATTTTTTTAAGTTCCTAAATTTGACCAAAGTTTTCTTTTGCTTTAAATTTAGTTTCTCCATTTAGGAGCTTATTTTTTTTAGTTTTTTACTGCCGATTTTTCACCTTTGTGTTATTTTGTGGTTGCTTTAATTTTGTTTAGTTTGTGGCAAAAGAGAAGTTTAAATAGCTACTAAAAATTAAACCAAAACTTTAAAACACATTAACCAGCCAAGTCTGCAAAGTTTTGTCAGCCCACATACAAGAGTTTAGAAAAAAAGTTTTCGCAAAATTTATTTTAATCACATATGTTAAATTAAAAAAAAATATATTAACTAGATAAAAGTAATGAGAAAACTAAATTTTAACAAGGATTTGTCCTACTCCTTTTGGAGCCATAGTTTTGTGATTAAAAAGCCACTAAAACTTCTTAAATGTTTCTTTTTTTTTAAACTTTGCTCTTCATTAGAAAAGATTTATGCCAGAAAAAAGTTTAATTTTTTGCTTGCTTTAATAAATTTACTTTAATTTCCATTTCTCTAAAAATTCTTTAATTTTAAATTTTATTTCCTTTGTTTTATCTTTTCTTTATCCCCCTTTTGTTTTAATAAAATAAAACTTCAAAATTATTGTTTATGTTTGAAACAAGTACAAGAAGTATCTATTGTTTATAAAGTAATTTGAATAAAACTGTTTGTTTGTTACAGAAAGAAAAAAAAACAATTTTGAAAATAAAGTTTATTTTACTTTCGATGTTACAATTATCTTTAACTGTTTTTGGCTTTTGTTTCGATTTCACGCAAGAGTGGGTAATTGAAAAATGTACTTAAATCTGCAACAAAACAAAAGCAATAATAGAAAAAAACAGATTTGACTTCCTTTAAAGTATTTTTTTAATTTTATAGCAAGACAAACTCAAACAGAATAATAAAACTTAAAGTAACATTTTTATTAATAGCAAATTAAGTAAACATGTTTAACTCAAAAATTTGCTATTTGAAAAATATTTTCCATATATATGCTATTTATAGCAAGTCTTCCAAAAAATTGCATTCTGTACGAAAATTTTTAAAAAATTTGCTTTTTATAGGAAATTTTTCAAAAATTTTCTTTTTATAGAAAATTTTCAAAAATTTACTTCTTTTCAGGAAATTTTTCAAAAATATTTTCCTTTCAAAAATTTGCTCTTTGTAGGAAAATTTTCAAAAATTAGTTCTTTATCGGAAATTTTTCAAAAATTTGCTATTTATGTACATAGTAAGATTAAAGACTAGACTATAGTCAAAGCTATAGAATAGACTACAGTCAAGATTATAATCTGAACTCGAACTGAACTAGAACTGAACTAGAACTGAACTAGAACTGAACTAGAACTGAACTAGAACTGAACTAGAACTGAACTAGAACTGAACTAGAACTGAACTAGAACTGAACTAGAACTGAACTAGAACTGAACTAGAACTGAACTAGAACTGAACTAGAACTGAACTAGAACTGAACTGGAATCGAACTAGAACTGAACTAGAATTGAACTAGAACTGAACTAGAACTGATCTAGAACTGAACTAGAACTGAACTTGAACTGAACTAGAACTGAACTAGAACTGAACTAGAACTGAACTAGAACTGAACTAGAACTGAACTAGAACTGAACTAGAACTGAACTAGAACTGAACTAGAACTGAACTAGAACTGAACTAGAACTGAACTAGAACTGAACTAGAACTGAACTAGAACTGAACTAGAACTGAACTAGAACTGAACTAGAACTGAACTAGAACTGAACTAGAACTGAACTAGAACTGAACTAGAACTGAACTAGAACTGAACTAGAACTCAACTAGAACTCAACTAGAACTCAATTAGAACTGAACTAGAATTGAATTGAGCTTGAATTGAATTTGATTAATTTTTCTCCCCCAAAATTCCCTTAATCTTTTACTTTTTTTATATAAGCTTCCAACCTTTTCTTTCCAAAACATAAATCTTTTTCTTCACTTCATTCTTTCTACAAAGAGATCATATGTCTTTTTACACATAAATTATGACCCACTAACTGGCACACGTTATTTGTCTTCAAGTTTATTTTAAAAATAAATCTGAAATTTATTATAAATTTATGTTTCCAAATTTATTCGTTTTCTTCACTTTACTAAATAAAAAAAAAAAAAAAAAAAAACTATATATTATTTTATATTTTTTAAAATTCCACATTTATGGCTCTTGAAACCATAAATTCTCTTTTTGATCTCCAAGTGAATTTTACACATGCATTGGTGTTGTTTTCTTCTTTTTGTTGTAGCAAATATAAAATATTTTCATTTTTAAAAATAACTTAAGGGGAGCCTTCCTTAAGAAACATAGAGCTCTATACAAAGAAAATGCACCTTCTGGTATAGAATGAAAACTGAAGAAGAAAATTGCTATTTAGTCTTTAAATGATCGCTAAAGAGTGATAAACACTCTCGAATTAATTTTTCCGTTTGGAGATTTTCGTGTTTAATTTTTTTTTTTTTTTTTTCATTGTTGAATTAACTTCAAATAGTTTTGTTTGTAAACAAGAAAATTACAAAAAAATAAGAAATTGAATTGAAAATTATATTGTTTTCAATTCTAATGTACAACGAGTTCATTTAGTTGTTTTTTGTGTTAGATTTTAATGAATTAATTGTTGATGGCGGCTGTTGCATTTGTTTTTTCGTGTGCGTGTGTTTAGTCTATAAATAATTTTAAAAATAAAAAAAATAAAAATTGAAAACGAAACCGTGTGGTTTAAGTTAAAAAATATAAAATAATGAAAATTTCTAATTAAATTGTGTGTCTGTGAATTTTAGTTCTTATAAGAATGTAATATAATGTTTTAGTAATTGAAAAGCCAAAAAAAAAAAAAATGGGAAGAAAAACAACCCAATTAGAAATATGTGTTTTTTAAAAATAAAATAATGGAAATAGAAAAAAAGTTTTGAAAAAAATACACAAGAAATTGGGGTTAATAAATATAGAATTTATGTGAAAGTAAAACTTAATTTAATTGTAGGGCTATAAAAATTAAAATGTAATAAAATACAAACATTAATAAATTAAAACAAATTAAATAAATTCAAAGATAAAAATAAATAAAACGAGAATTATAAAAGATAATATAAAGCCCCTAGAAGTGAAGAAAAATTAAAGAAAAACTCGTTATTAAAAAATTAAAATGCAATAAAATTAAATAGCAACTTTATCGATATTAAAACCACAATAAAGTCATAAAATAATAAATGAACACAAATTTAGGTGGTCCCTAAATTCCACTTTAATTAAAAAATAAAAATATAATAAAAAATTTACAAAAAAAACTTTTTAATCAAAAAAATTTTTTCCCTAAAAAAATTTAATAAAATTTTGCAATTTATTGCTCTCAACATATTTCATTGCAAAATTTTTGCACCACAATTAATTGTATTTCACAAACACCCCTTAAAATGTCCCTTAAAACTCAACACCTTTCTCTCTAATAATTAACAATTCAAATGATTGTCTTTTGTTTTGCTATTGTATTCGCCTGGTGTTTATTATGGTAAACGCCTGGTAACACATGTTTCCTTTTTTCTCTCCTTCTCTTTCCTTTCTCTAATAAAACATTTCAATTTTTCTCTGATAGTGTGAAGAAAAAAAACTGTCACTGTCCTATAAACCAAAACGTTTGGAGGTTTCCTGCATAAACGACCAAAAAACATAACAAGCAAAACTACCAACCATCAATAAACAACATCATTGTCATCATCATCATTTTTACGGTTCATTGAATACTGCTGTAGTGATTTCTTAACTCAAATGTTGCTGTGATTTTTTTTTTCTGAACAGATGTGATCAATTGCTTAAATCAATTATATGATAATTGGATTTTTAGTGGTCAAGTTGGGTGGAAGGAAAAATCAAATGTTAGGAAGGGGCAGAAGGGAAAGTGAATGAAATTATGGATTTTAGGAGGAAAAAAGAGGATAACGAAATAAACTTTAATTTAACTAAAACTGAAATAAGAATAAACTAGCACTGAAAAAGAGCTAACCTTAAACTGAACTAAAATAAAATTAAACTAAACCAGAGCTGAACTAAAAATGAACTGAAACTGAACTTAAATTAAACTAAAACTAAATTGGAATTGAACTAGAACTATACGAGAACTAAACTAGAACTGAAAATGAACTAGAACTGAACTAGAACTAAACTAAAACTATAACCAGAACTGAACTAGAACTGAACCAAAACTGAACTAGAACTGAACTAGAACTGAACTAGAATTGAACTAGAACTGAACTAGAATTGAACTAGAACTGAACTAGAACTGAACTAGAACTGAACTAGAACTGAACTAGAACTGAACTAGAACTGAACTAGAACTGAACTAGAACTGAACTAGAACTGAACTAGAACTGAACTAGAACTGAACTAGAACTGAACTAGAACTGAACTAGAACTGAACTAGAACTGAACTAGAACTGAACTAGAACTGAACTAGAACTGAACTAGAACTGAACTAGAACTGAACTAGAACTGATCTAGAACTAGAACTGAACTACAATTGAAGTAGAACTAAACTAGAACCGAACTAGAACTGAACTACAATTGAACTAGAACCAAACTGAACTAGAACTGAACTAGAAGGGAAGTAGAACTGATATAGAATTAAACTAGAACTGAACTGAAAGAGAACTTAATTATGACCAAATTAAAAGTGAACTAGAATTTGATTTAACTGGAGAATTTTGGTTTTAAAATTTTATTTAAATATAAATTTCATCCTAAAATGATACCAAATATTTAATAAACTACAATTGAACTAGAACTGAACTAGAACTGAACTAGAACTGAACTAGAACTGAACTAGAACTGAACTAGAACTGAACTAGAACTGAACTAGAACTGAACTAGAACTGAACTAGAACTGAACTAGAACTGAACTAGAACTGAACTAGAACTGAACTAGAACTGAACTAGAATTGAACTAGAACTGAACTAGAATTGAACTAGAACTGAACTAGAACTGAACTAGAACTGAACTAGAACTGAACTAGAACTGAACTAGAACTGAACTAGAACTGAACTAGAACTGAACTAGAACTGAACTAGAACTGAACTAGAACTGAACTAGAACTGAACTAGAACTGAACTAGAACTGAACTAGAACTGAACTAGAACTGAACTAGAACTGAACTAGAACTGAACTAGAACTGAACTAGAACTAAACTAGAACTGAACTAGAACTAAACCAGAACTGAACTAGAATTGAACTGGAACTGAAGTAGAATTAAACAAGAACTGAACTGGAACTGAACTAGAACTAAACTAGAACTGTAGTAAAACTGAAATAGAATTAAACTAGAACTGAACTGAAAGAGAACTTAATTATGACCATATTAAAAGTGAACTAGAATTAGATTTAACTGGAGAATTTTGGTTTTAAAATTTTATTTAAATGTAAATTTCATCATAAAATTATACCAAATATTTAATAAAGTGTTTCAGTTTTAATATTTCATAAAACACTTGATTTCTTTGTCTATTATATAAGTTGAATCAACCTAAATTAAATATTTGTTTTACTGTATATCTATCAAAAACAAATTTTCCAAAATATTTGCTGCATACCTTTAGGTATTTAATGTTATAATCTTAACAGCTTCAAGAATTTATTAAAGTCTGATTTTCAAAATCTTAACACATGCTGTGTTGTTTCTTTGATTTCAAAAAATTCCTTAACTTTTGTGTCAGTTAAATTATTTCCCTTGTTGCTGTTTTTGAAAACCTTTCAAATTATTAAAATTTATTTAACCTAAAAGTATGCAAAATATTTCTTAACATAAAGCTATTCATTGCTTTACAGAAAAAAGAAAAACATTTCATTTAATTTTGGGCCAAAGTAATGAATTATGGATGGCAGTTTTTTGGCTGTTATTTTTGGAGACACCCTTGTTGTTTCAGTTTTATGTACATGTTTACAAATAACATTAATTTAATTAGTCTACCTTTTACCCCTGCCACTGGAAATTTTTACATAAACAGGAAAATTAAAGAGGGAGAGGTTTTCATTCTTTGTATTTGTGTTTTTTGTTATTGTTTTGTTTGGGGTTTTTTCCTCCAATTGCTTAAAAGTCTTGTTTGTACTCATTATTATGGCTAAAGGCTGAATTCCTAGTTGAAAAAAAAAAAAAAAAACGCACGAGTATAGCATACAACAGCTGTTAATGTTCTTAACTAAATAAGTAACCCAGTGCTAAACCATCCAGAAGTCCTTGTAACTCTCCTACAAGCTAAATAAACGTTATACGAAAAAGGAGTGAAAGTCGCCAAAAGGCTCATTTGTTTTTCCAGGAAGGAGTACGTATGTGGGTGGTATATGCGTGTTTTAATAATTATTACAACTTTTGTTTTTCACTAAAGGGAAAAGAAAAAATCTTTAAGCAAAAAATTTTTGTTTTTCGTTTATTTTCATTTTTCTCTTGGTTTTTTTTCTATGCCAACAACCTTAAAGGGAAAAACTTTTGTGGCGGTCTTATTTCAGGCCTACGGGTTAGAAATTATTAAACAACAAAAAGTAGCAACAACAACAATAAATAGCAAAAGTTTTCTTTATATTTTTAATTACAACTGCAAATAATAAAGAAAATATAAATTTTGTGTTTTTCTTTTTGTTTTAATTTCCTGGTATGTTTTAATAATTAACTTTTGTTTGGGAAAAGAAAATATTTCGGTTTATTTTTCCCATTTGTTGTTGTCTATTTTGCCAAGATATTTGTTTAAGATTATTAGAATTCATAGTCATGATTGACATTTATGGAGTTTAGTGATTGTCATGTGTCTATGTTTCCAAATGACCTTTCTTACAAATAGAAAATGTTGGCATACTTTTAGGAAAATTGAAAATATTCTAGATAAGAACTAGGGATAAAATGATAAAAAAAATAACAAGGGTAATTTAAAAACTAAAAAAGAAAATGACTTAAAAATGTCGAAGAAGCAAAGGAATTTTTAAATAGAACACTAATAAAAGTTGATAATATGAGATACATAACATGAAACTTATAAATTTCCTGTTAATTTACAATTGTTAATATGTTTTAGAATCCCTGAATATTATTAAAATTCCTTTAGCCTGAAAATATGCAAAATAGTTCACAACATGAAATAATAAACAAAACATGGTCCACTAAAATTTCATATTACAAGCAATACAAATACAATACAAAATATGCTTCAGGAATTTTAAAGAAACATGTAAAAACAATTCATGAAAATATTCGTTAATTTAATTTGAGCTAATTTAGATTTGCAGGAAATTCTTTAAAATATTAGCAGCTGAAACGGTTTATTAAATATTTGGCGTTTTTTAGCGTATTTTAAAGTTATATACATTAAAAATAAAGAATGATATTCTTAAGTAGGAGCTAACAAAAACCTAGTTGACTTTTAATTACGTTCAAGATCATTTCTAATTCAGTTGTGCTTCATTTCCGGTTTAGTTTTAGTTCAGTTATAGAACAGTTTTAAATCAGTTACGATTCTAGGTCAGTTCTAGTTCAGTTCCAGTTCAGTTCCAGTTCAGTTCTAGTTAAGCTCTAATTTAGCTTTAGTTTAGCTCTAGTTCAGTTCTAGTTCAATCCTAGTTTAGTTCTAGTTCAGTTCTAATTCAGTTCTAGTTCAGTTCTAGTTCAGTTCCAGCTCAGTTCTAGTTCAGTTCTAATTCAGTTCTAGTTCAGTTCTAGTTCAGTTCTAGTTCAGTTCTAGTTCAGTTCTAGTCTTTAAATAAAAATAATTTTTAAATTTCAAACATTAAAGAATACTTTTAGGTGTACACAGAAAAGTATATAACCATAAGATTTGCCATAAATTTTTGTTCCAATTTTATAAACTTTTGTCTTTAAAATCTATTAAATATTAATAAGAAAAATTATATTTTGAGGAAACATTTTTAGCAAATTACCTGAAAATATGCTTTTAACGTTATTTAGAATTAATGAAATATTAATAAATCATTGTTTATTTTAAGGTACTTTTTAAGGTACTTTCTAGTTCAGTTCTAGTTCAGTTCTAGTTCAGTTCTAGTTCAGTTCTAGTTCAGTTCTAGTTCAGTTCTAGTTCAGTTCTAGTTCAGTTCTAGTTCAGTTCTAGTTCAGTTCTAGTTCAGTTCTAGTTCAGTTCTAGTTCAGTTCTAGTTCAGTTCTAGTTCAGTTCTAGTTCAGTTCTAGTTCAGTTCTAGTTCAGTTCTAGTTCAGTTCTAGTTCAGTTCCAGTTCAGTTCTAGTTCAGTTCTAGTTCAGTTCTAGTTCAGTTCTAATTCAGTTCTAGTTCAGTTCTAGTTCAGTTCTAGTTCAGTTCTAGTTCAGTTCTAGTCTTTAAATAAAAATAATTTTTAAATTTCAAACATTTAAGAATACTTTTAGGTGTACACAGAAAAGTATATAACCATAAGATTTGCCATAATTTTTTTTTCCAATTTTATAAACTTTTGTCTTTAAAATCTATTAAATATTAATAAGAAAAATTATATTTTGAGGAAACATTTTTAGCAAATTACCTGAAAATATGCTTTTAACGTTATTTAGAATTAATGAAATATTAATAAATCATTGTTTATTTTAAGGTACTTTTTAAGATACTTTCTAGTTCAGTTCTAGTTCAGTTTTAGCTCAGCTCTAGTTCAGTTCTAGTTCAGTTCTAGTTCAGTTCTAGTTCAGTTTTAGCTCAGCTCTAGTTCAGTTCTAGTTCAGTTCTAGTTCAGTTCTAGTTCAGTTCTAGTTCAGTTCTAGTTCAGTTCTAGTTCAGTTCTAGTTCAGTTCTAGTTCAGTTCTAGTTCAGTTCTAGTTCAGTTCTAGTTCAGTTCCAGTTCAGTTCTAGTTCAGTTCTACTTCAGTTCTAGTTCAGTTCTACTTCAGTTCTAGTTCAGTTCTAGTTCAGTTCTAGTTCAGTTCTAGTTCAGTTCTAGTTCAGTTCTAGTTCAGTTCTAGTTCAGTTCTTGTTCAGTTCTAGTTCAGTTCTAGTTCAGTACTAGATAAGTTGTGTTCATACATCTGAACAAATCATGTTATTATTCCTTTACACTTATAAAATTTTTCTTTTAAATTGTTTAAGTTTTATTGCCTATCTTATGGCTTAATAATAAATTTAAGTAAATTGTTTCCTTATTGCTATACAATTTTAGTTTATTTCCTTCTTAACATTACCAGTACTTTTTATTTATTTTTTTTTTTTTTTTCTAAAAATATTGTATTTTATTTCTTGTACATTTCGGCAATATTTCAATATTTCATGCATAAATAATTTTTTTTTAGTATTCTAAGTGCCTGCCAAAATCAATTTGCTTAAAAGGTGCACACACAACATTTTTGACGTGTAATACAGTTGTCTAACTTTATCCATCCATCTCTCTCTAACTTTCTTACCAAAATATATGCAGAATTGTTTGTACAATTTTGGCAAGTTACTTCAATTTATATGAGAATGTTAGGTAGTCATTTTTGATAGCTTTTACTCATACACTCACAGATATTTGTAAATGTAAATATCTAAAATACTCTATGGAATATCAAATTCCTATAAAATTTGTATTTTATCATAAAGACGTGGCAAGTGTTTGTAGTATTGTTGTATATGGTCTTTTTCTTCCTTCCGTTGCCTTCATCATTCAAAAGTATTTTTTTTTTTTTCATAGCAAAATTAAAATAAATTGCCAAAAATAAAAAAGTTTGTTGGTAAGCAAATATCTTTTATTTCCTATTTTGATAATGTACATTCATTCATTTATTCAACTTCATTTTTAAGTTGTTTTCCCTGACAACTTTTGATGCCACAAGTGGGTCACATTTATATTTGATGAGATGTCATCAAAAATGTCTACAAATAAAACATGAGCAAATATACCTACTTATTTAGTAGTTATAGAGAAAAAATTGTTCTTATTTTGCTATTTTCTTAGGATTCGTTTTATTTTTGTATTCAGTTTATTAAAGTTTTTTCTTTACCCATTTAAAATTTTTTAATTTTAAAATTTCCTAAAACTTAGTTTATATCAAAGTTCCTTTTGTTTTGTCTTCATATTTATAAAAAGTTTTCTTTTCTTTTTGTATCATTAAACAATCATATTAAATTAATAAAAGAACACTTACAATATCCCCAATGTTTTCAAACAAAAATTCCTTAATTTCTCCCTTAAGTAGAAAATAATATTTAAGTAATTTCTTTTGTATTGCTGCTGTTTTTTTTTTTTTTTTTTTGTCTTAATATGACTAAACATTTTTTCTTTTATTTCTATATTATTAAGTTTTTGTTGTTGTTTATAAGTATATAAATGACATTTGACAGGTTTGACAATTAAATAATACAAGTTGTTTGATAAGGAAGCAGAAAAAATTGTAGAAAAAAACATGAAAAAGTACCTTAAAATAGGCAATGATTTATTAATATTTCATTAATTCTAAATAACATTAAAAGCATATTTTCAGGTAATTTGCTAAAAATGTTCCCTCAAAATATAATTTTTCTTATTAATATTTAATAGATTTTAAAGACATTTTGCGTTAAAAAGTTTATAAAATTGGAAAACACGTTTATGGCAAATTTTACGGTTGTATACTTTTCTGTGTACACCTATGCTTTAATTTTTGAAATTTAAAAATTATTTTTATTTAAAGACTAGAACTGAACTACAATTGAACTAGAAATGCTTATGAACTATTCCGAATCAGTTTTCTACATCATAGAAAGTTTGACCCAAGTTTTAAGTTTTATTTACAACTTTTATTTATATAATTGCTACTTTGGCATTGTAAACATTAATTTCTTAATGTTTCTAGACATTTCTTCTTCTCTTTTTTTAAATAAGCTTAACTTAATGACAACCTAGCCATAACCATTATTCTTATTAAAAAAATACCCTCCCGAAAAGAAAAAACACCAAGCAATAACTATAAAAATAATAATAATTTTAACCTTTATCTTTGCTATGCTACCGAAAATAATAAAAATAATTTACTTAAAAACCATAAAATTTTATCATCCAGCTATCAGCAGGCAACAGGCTTTCACAACACAACATGTTTATCACAATAAAAATAAATATTTATAAACATTTTATTTTATTTTAATTTTTTTTTTTTTTTTTTTTTTCTTTTCTAAAACACCTAAAAGTATGTCAAAAACATTAAAGATTTTACTTTATCAAACTCAAAAGACAGCAAGAAATAAAAAAAAGGAAAACAACCTTTTTGCTACACATTGTCAATATTTATAATAGCAAAATGTGTAGCAAAAGAAACAACCCTTTTTACCGGCCTAACACAAGTGATAAGACATTTTACCAACACATACTTTAAGGCGTAAACGTCTAACGCCTAACAAGCTAATTGAAAATACTAAGAAAAATATTGCTCTCTTTTAGGGTTGTTAAAAATGACTACAAATGTAAACCTGGAAAAGAAAATCTTTTAAAGGTTTTTATGTTTTCCTTAAAACTGCCTTCATAAGTTTATTTAGATGACCAAAGCTTTTTGCATAATTGCTTAGTTGGTTAAATAGTTATTTAACCCTTGTCAACAAGAAGAAAAAAAGGATTTCAAAATCATTTATCAACTATACATAAATAAAATACCTTAAAGTATACTTTAGATTTCAACAGTTAATGGGTTTTTATTATAAATAACTATTTGTAAGGAGGCTGTTATTCTTTATTTCTCACTTCGTTTTTGTAAATGTTAATTCAGCATAAAATCTGCTTAAGTTTACACTCTACTACTACGTAGTTACTTGAGTCAATGACGTCATTTAGTTTGTTTATCAACTTAAAGTATGCTTTGATTTCTTTAATGATGTTAATGGCATTAAGGATATAAGAAAAAGGTGTTTCTCTTGGTTTTTATATTAGTGCAAATTAATTTTCCTAACTGTTCTTTTTCTTGTTGGTAGAGATAAAGAAAATTTTCTTTTTCTTAAGAAAAGTAATTTTATTTATAGCCTATCTAAAAGGGGAAAGTAATTTTAAGCAATTGATTGATAATGACATTTGGAAAATTGAGCGTAAAAATAATATTGAATAAATAAAATAAACAATTGTAGGACATAACTCCACCTTAAAGATGTAATAAGGGAAATGGAATAGTTGTTAAAAGTAATTGAAAAAGGGAGATAAATTAAATAAAAAAAAACATAATATTCGCACCTTAGAAAATTTACTTCAAGCTGTCTTTTCGTTTAACTTTGTATAATGAAAAAAAAAAAAAAAAAAAATGTGGAAAAATTTTTTTGTCTTATGATATGAATTTTAAAAAGTATAATCATATTTGCTTATATCTCTTTTATTTAGAGATATTTTTAAAGATTTTTAATATCAAAATTCTTTGAATTTTTTTTGATATGTTGCAGTATCACATATGCCTTTCAATTATAATGAATCCTTGGAAAGCAGATTTCAACTGACAAATGGACAGACAGACAGACAGACATCAGGTCTTCACCGACATTTTTAAAAATTATTCTGACACACTGATGTAGACAATGTTGTAGGATAAGGTTCGACCGTCTACAATTATCATATTGTTTATTTGATATAATTTTCATAAAATTTTAAACAAGTGAGAGGAAGGTTACTTTTTTATAAATTTTAATAATTTGTTTTTTTAAATGTAGGTGTGACCCTTGAACTTTCGAAATTAATAGCTACTTTGCGCATTATATCAAAAGCTGTTTTGTGGGCATGACTAATATCATCACCTTATTCATTGGCCAGACTTTAAAAATCGAGAATGGTTATTTCAAAATAACTCCGAAACTATTTAGCACTTAAAAAAATTAAATTTTGGTGATTTGGAGATATTTTTTGTCCGCATCTTTTGGTGTTATGAGGAAATATACTAGAGTAATGGCCTTACTATGGACGAAATATTAGATATGCCCATAAAAAAAAATCCAGACCTGATGGAAAAAAACTGAAAGCTTCAACTATTCGTCTTTGGTGGAGGATTTTTTTTGTCGACCAGTGTTATTAGATATTTATGAATTCAATAACAAATTAGAAATCGTCTAATTGACTTTCTTAGTATTCGTTCTATGAAAGAATATTTGTCTTCCTATCAGAAATATGATATTGTAGCATAAATTGTGTTCGAAAAATAAATTTTTAGCTGCTGATATTTTCCAGGCAATTGAAAGAGTGTAACATGGTGGTCAAAACTTATTACTTTTGGTTTCGGTAATTACTTCTCTCGGTTAATTTAGAGCTTTCCCAGAGATTCATCCAACCAATTCAATATGAATTCAAAAGTAGTACAAGGTTCTGGCACTGTCTTCCACTACTCAGTGGGACAGAATCGAAATTTTTTGGAAAATTAATTTGAAACTTCTAATCGGCTGGTAGAAATTACATAAATTTTCACATAATATTAGCAAGAAAAGTACAATTTTAATTTTGGAAGAGAGACCCATTTATCCTTTATGAGCGCAGCTTTTGAGTACCTCTGACATAAAAAGTTGTTCACCGCTTGCCAAATTAAAAATATTTTTACATCTTCTCAAAGTTCTCGATAAAAAATAAAATAAAATTGTAGTTTGAAATTTATAAGAATCTCAGCTTTGTTATAATTCTTAAAAACGTCATATTTTCAGTTAAAAAATTTAAGATAATCCTCCAATCTTAAATGCAATAGCTAAAATTTTCTGTGCCCAAAATTTTCGAAATTTAAACAAAAATTATAAAGTTCTTTTTTAAATTTTCTCAAAATATTAATATTTTCCATTATTTATCAAAAAAAAAAATATATATTTTTCCACTAAATTTTCTAGATCTACAAAAAATACCATTTTTATTAATAAACATTGATAAAGTAAAATTTGATCAAAAGTTAAATTTTATACTAAAAATTATATTTTTCACCCAAAATTCAATTAACCAAATATTTGAATTTTCAAAAAAAAAAAAAAAAAAAAAAAAATCAACCACAAATATGATTTTTCAACGAATATTATTTTAAATTATTTTTCAATAAAATTAAATTTTTCACCAAAAATATAAATTTTCACTACATATTCAAAAAACATTTCACTTACAAATTAAATGTTTACGAAAATTAATTTTTTTACCAAAATCTATCCAGTTTTTGAACAAAAATTCTATAAAAGAATTTTTCATCCAAAATTCGATTTATTTTCTTACCAAAATTCAAGTTTATACCAAATATTTAATATTTTCACCAAAATAAAATTTTAACTAAAACTAGGAAAAAGAACACTTTTCACTAAAAATTCTATTTTTGGCAAAGTTGGTAGTGAGCTAGTCTATCAGCCTGGGGTTGTGGGTTCGATTCACGCCAGACTCTCTGGTCTGTTTCACTACAACGAGCAATAGTCTTCGTTACTCCGCTCGGTTAGAATTGTAATATAATTTGTAGTTACTAAATTTTTCACAAAAAATTCAATTTTTCACTAAAAATTCCCTTTTTCACTAAAAATTAAAATTTTTCCATTTTTCACAAAAAAATCCATTTTTCACCAAAATTCTATTTTTCACTAAAAAATTCCATTTTTCGCTAAGAAAACGATTTTTCAGAAAAAAAATAAAATTTTTCACCAAAAAATAAATTTTGCACCTAAAATTTTAAATTTTACCAGAAAATTAATTTCTTCAAGTTTCGCCGAATAATAAATTTTTACCAGAAATTCAATTTATATGAATTCTTTTGTTTCTATTAAAATTCAATTTTTTTGGAATTAATATTAAAGACGAGAGAAAGAGATATAGTCAGTCAAACCCGGCTATAGATACCCTAAACCATGTGTACTAAAATTCAAGTGTAAAATAAAAAATACTGATACAGAATATTACATAGATACTAAGATTCACATGTACTTTTGGGTGATTCCCGAAATTGGGTCTTATATGGGAGCTATGGAATATTATGAACCGATCTTTATAAAATTTTGCACTGTCATTTATACTAAAATTTTTATGGGTTTTATGAACGTTAAAGTGATTTTCGAAAGAAATGTTAATATGGGTGCGAAATTTGGCATTTATACTTACATAAAACTTATTTATGCCAAATTTCATTAAAATATTTATATTTTTAAGGTATTTATGAGTGTTAAAACTCTATTCCGGGAGGGCATTTGTATGGGGGCCAGGTGAAATGACCGATCATGACCAAATTCAATTGGCTCCGTCCTTGTGCAAAAAAAATCATATGCGACCTGCACTTTGAGCACAAGCTTTACATGGACAGACAGCCGACCAGATGGACGTACGGACGAACATGGTTAAATCGACTCAGAAAGAATTAGAATGGTATACTTTAAGGTGAGGGTTGGTAGATTTTTTATCTACGTTACATAATTTGCACAAACACATAATACCCCAACCACCTATGGTGGTGTAGGTTATAAACATTGTATGCAGCCTACCTTTAGGCTAAAAATGAAAAAGTAATAAAAAAAATGCTCCTTTTTAAAAGTTTAACAAATCAAATCAAAAGTGAAAAAAAATTTAAGAAAATAAAGTAACTAAGAAACAACACAAATAAAATATTTTTTGAAGAATTCCATTTATAAAAACCATTAATAAACGACTTAAAAAATAAGTTAAAAATATTTTATAATCTTATCCAATAAGCATTTTTGTAAGAATTAAATTTGAAACCAAATGTATTTCAAGCGTTGAATCCAGTATCAAGCATTGAATTAAAATCTGTTTAAATATTACGTTTTTCAATCTCATATCTATAGCCTACACTAAGTATAATCCTACTTCAAGGCTTCTAAAATGAAAGTGATATAAAAAATAGTGACAAAATTTAATTTTAATATAGCGAATTAAAACAAATAGTGGTTTAAATTTTTTTTTTAAATAATTAATAAAATTATTAAAATGTATATTAAATTTAAGAACCTTTGAATAGTATATAAAGCCTATTTTGAGGGTTCTAAAATTTACTTCAATGAGAAAACATGTAAAAATTGTGACAATATTTGATTTAAGAAACGCAAATTAAAATAAATAGATGCTCAAATTTATAAACAAATATTTAATAAAATTTTTAAAATATAAATAAAATTTAAGAACCTATAATAAAATAAAAATAAATAAATGAAATAAAAAAATTAGTTCAAGAATAATAAAAAACTGTAAAGTATTAATACAAAATAAAATCCAAATTAAAAATTAAAAAAACTTCAACTTTAAATTAAAGAAACTTGAAACCTCTTAAGTAAAATTAAGAAATAAAGAAACATAAAAATTAGTTTCAGATTAAACAAATTAACTTATTAAAAATGTTCCCAAAGAAACAAATATTTCATAACAGAAAATAATATTGTTTAAAATATGTTTTAATATTTTCTTAAACTTACTAATACAAAGCCTATTTTGAGGCTTCTTAGATGAAGTTCAATGAAAAATTTTGTAACAAAAATGTATAGCCTGTATTAAGGCTTTTAAGTTTAACTAATGTAGAACCTACATTAAGGCTTCTTAAATGAAGTTCAATGAAAAATTTGTGTTAAAATTGTGACAAAAAATTGAATTTAGTTTGGAAATGTAAAAAAAAGATGTTCCCGATAAATAATAATTGAAATATATTTTCTATTGTTTCAGTTTAAACCATAAATTAATTCATCTAAAATAAAAAATAAGAAAAATAAAAATACAATCAATATTTCATGAATAAAAAACAAAATAACATAAAGTAGAATTATGTGAAATTGAATAAAATTGAATTTCAATTCAAAAATATAAACTCAATTTAAGATTCTGAAAACATTTAAAAGTTGTGTACTGAAAATGTTATTACAAATAAAAACTATAGTCTATCTTTAAGGCTATTTAAGTTATCTTTCTCTAAAGCCTATTTAAAGGCTTTTAAAATGGAAGTTTAAAGTAAAACTTGTAAAAAAAATTACCAAAGAATTTTCGATTTAATCTACAAAAGAAAAAAGGAAAATGTTGGGTCGTTGTGTTAGTTATCAAGGATCCTGTGACAATATAGCAGACTATGCCAAGGTTTGTTAATATTTTTATCTTAGAAAAATATTAAATTAATTGAATTCTAACAAACAACTAAACTATTAAAGAAAAATTTTATAAACTGAAAAAGCTAGCATTCGTATTAAGTAAAAATAAAATAAACATAAATAATTTTAACTCTGAGGAAAACTAAAAATGTAACAGACTCATAATATACTTACAAAGGATTTGTTTTATACAGAAGAGTTTGTATAAAGAGTAAATTCAAGTTTTTATGTTTGTAAAATATGAAAAACTTTATTTTAGGAAAGCAGACAACATTTTTGTAAAAAAAATCTAGTTTATGATAGAAATAAAAGGAAATAAAATTGTTGAAATTTTTAAAAAATTTTAGATATTTTTTTACCCTTATACTGGTCCTTTTTGGTATTTAAATTTTAGTTTTATTTAGCTTTTTTTCAACTTTAATTTGCAATATTTTACTTATTTTCTAAGCATCTAAATTTGTCAAACTATTTCCTTTTGGTAATAATAAACCTTATCTTTTTATATATAAATCTTTTTCAAAAGCCTTTTAAAGGAAATTAAAAAGGACTGTTTGTTAACAGATAGTAGTCAAGGATTTAATTTGTTTGCTTTAACCACAGACAATATAAATGAAATTTGTTCTTCTTCAAAAAAAAAAAAAGCAAAAAAAGAAAAATCACTTGACCTTAAATAAAATAAAACACAAAGACCCAAAGAATAAAGTTATTTTCTTTTCCAGTAAATAAAGAAATCTTGTGTATATGGACCCAAAATTGACTCTTACAAAAATATAATTAAGATGCTTGTTGTTCCTTTATTTACAACAAAACAACATAAAAACTAATGTGTAAAAGAAAAACTAACCACATTTGTTATTAAGCAAAAGAGAGAGAGAGAGAGGGTGAGAATATGTTATTAACCTCAACTTCCTAGTATCCATTAGTAAACTTTTAGGAAAATCTTAATATTGAAAGGCATCCTTACACAAAAACTAATTGTTCTGTTTGTTGGCTACAATATGAACAAAATTTCCTAAGTTTTGCTTAATATTTACATTTATGAATATTCTTTCTTCACTAGTTAGTTATCCTGGCAAAAACATATTTTGCATATGTTACCCTCAAAGAAAAGAAAAAAAAGAATTGCATTCATTGTAGGCTAACATGTAATAGTTGTTTTATAACATTTTCCTAATGACTTTCTAATAGCTAAAGAAAACGTCCAAAAAGAGAAATGGTATATTTTTAGTTTATATTTGTTTCTTCTTAGGCTAGTAAAGGAATATGCATTAGTTTGGCATATGTTGTACTCTCCAAAAAGTTATTAAGCAGCATTATGAATGCAAACAAACATAAAATATTCATAAGGTAATTAAGTTTCCTTGGTAGTTATAAGAAAGCCTACATAAAACAAATATAAACCATTACTATTATTTATAAGATTTCTAAAAGTTAAATGAAATTCAGCTGAGCTGAATTAATGAAAACTATAAGATTTCTTGTTATGAAATATAAAACTAATAAATAGTTTAGCTTAAAAGGCCATTAAGGCTAATTCAGCTATGCATAGTTTAAAATTAAAGGGATTTAAAAATATTTTTTAAAAATTTAAATGATTTTCTTAATTTAAACACAATTCAGCTAAGCAAAATTTTGGAAAATTAAAAGATTTATAAATTTTATTTAAAAAAATTAAGATTTTCTTAATTTAAACATAATTCAGCTAAGCTGAATTGAAGAAATTTAAGCTTTTTATTATTTATTTAAGAAATCTGTTGTTTTTTTTTTCAATTCAGCTTAGCTGAATTGCATTTTAAGCTATTTCAGCTAAACAATTATTAAAATTTAAAGTATTTAAAGAAATTTTGAAAAGATTTCCTTAATTTGAACACAATTCAGCTAAGCTGAATTGATGAAATTTATCGTTTTTATAAAATTTGTATATACATTTTTTATTTTTTCTAAATTCAGCTTAGCTGAATTGCATTTTAAGCTATGTCATCAAAATAATTATTAAAATTTAAGGTATTTAAAGATATTTTTTAAACAATTTCTTAATTTGAACACAATTCAGCTTAGTTGAATTGAACATATTTAGACATTACATATACATTTGTTATTTTTTGTTAATTCAGCTTAGCTGAATTGCATTTAAAGCTAATTCAGCTAAGTAAAAGCTAAGATTTTATATATTTATCTCTATTTTTAAGAAATTCTAGAAGATTTTCTTAATTTGAATATAATTCAGCTAAGCTGAAATGAAGAAATTCTACCATTTTATAGAATTTTTATACAAATTTGTTATTTTTTGTTAATTCAGCTGAGCTGAATTGCCTTTAAAGCTAAGAAATTTAAACTTTTTACACATTTTTTATACAAATCAATTATTATTTGTTAAATTAGCTTAGCTGAATTGCATTTAAAGCTAATTCAGCTAAGCAAAAACTTAAGACTTTAGACATTCAATTTTATTTTAAAGAAATTTTAGAAGATTTTCTTTATTTAAACCCAATTTAGCTGAACTAAATTGAAAAAAATAAAAAAATTATTATTAGCTTTAATGCAATTCAGCTAAGAAAAAACTAAGATTTTAGATAATTATTCCTATTTTTAAAAAAATCTTAGAAGATTTTCTTTATTTAAACCCAATTCAGTTAAACTAAATTAAAGAAATTTAAACTTTTTACACATTTTTTATACAAATCAATTATTTTTTGTTAAATTAGCTTAGCTGAATTGCATTTAAAGCTAATTCAGCTAAGCAAAAACTTAAGACTTTAGACATTCAATTTTATTTTAAAGAAATTTTAGAAGATTTTCTTTATTTAAACCCAATTTAGCTGAACTAAATTGAAAAAAATAAAAAAATTATTATTAGCTTTAATGCAATTCAGCTAAGAAAAAACTAAGATTTTAGATAATTATTCCTATTTTTAAAAAAATCTTAGAAGATTTTCTTTATTTAAACCCAATTCAGTTAAACTAAATTAAAGAAATTTAAACTTTTTACACATTTTTTATACAAATCAATTATTTTTTGTTAAATTAGCTTAGCTGAATTGCATTTAAAGCTAATTCAGCTAAGCAAAAACTTAAAACTTTAGACATTCAATTTTATTTTAAAGAAATTTTAGAAGATTTTCTTTATTTAAACCCAATTTAGCTGAACTAAATTGAAAAAAATAAAAAAAATTAATGCATTCTTTTACATATATGTTAAGATTATCTTAATCTTAAAAGAATTCAGCTGAGCTGAATTTATAAAAAATAGATATTTTGAAAAGTTTAATTAACTTGATTTAGCTGAATAGCACTTAATGTTAATTCAGCTATGCAAAAATTAAGAATTAAAATGGTTAAACAAATTTCTAAGAAGTTTTTAAAGATTTTTAAAATTTTAAGATAATTCATCTAAAATAAATTAATAAATATCAAGGTTTTTACAAATTTGTATTAAAATTGTAATAGTTTTCGTTAATTCAGCTGAGCTGAATTGCAGTTAACCCTAATTCTGCTAATTAAAATCTAATATTTAAGGTATTAAAAGTTATTTTTAAAAAGTTTTTGAAGATTGTGTCAATTTAAAAGTAATTCAGCTGAGCTAAATTGATGAAATTTTAAAATTGCAGGCGTTTTTATTAATTTTGTTATGCTGTATTGCCTTTAAAGCTAATTCAGCTAAGCTGATTTAAGCAAATTGATTAATTTTATTGCTTAAGAACTCAAAAGTAATACATTTTTAAATTTAGCTTAATATTAGTTGCAATTCAGCAAGGTTGAATATTAAATTTATTAATATTCATAACATTTCATTTACGATTTTGTTTTGCAATTTAAACCCTATTCAGCTAAGCTGAATTAGTATAATTACGTAAATTTATTAATTTTTTACTTAAAACTAATATTTAAATTATTTTAAATTTGTTTTAAATCTAATTCAGCTGGCTGAATTTATGAAAAATATCAATATTAGTAACTTTTAATATAAAAACAATAATTGTCTTAATTTTTAATAACAATACACACAATTCAGCAGACAATTTTATTTTTTAGAACATTTTCTAAAATTTCTTAAA
This sequence comes from Protophormia terraenovae, assembly GCA_951394005.1. Lineage (NCBI taxonomy): Eukaryota > Metazoa > Arthropoda > Insecta > Diptera > Calliphoridae > Protophormia > Protophormia terraenovae. The sequence goes on along the minus strand of OX596074.1, from coordinate 7,015,907 downwards.
CTAAGTGTCATTTAGTTAAGCTGAATTAGTAAAAGTTATAAATTTGAATAATTTTTCTTATAAAACTTTAAATTATATTGAATAAAAATTACTTTAAACACAATTCAGCTAAGCTGAATTGTTGAAAATACTTAGTATTAGTAAATTAAAACATTAAACTGTTAGTTAAATTTATTTAAAATATCTTAAAACCTAATTCAGCTAAAAATAAATCAAATTTTATACTATATAATTTTATTTTCTTAAATAATTTTCAAAAATCTTATACTAAGAATGTAATTCAGCTGAGCTGAATTAATAAAATTTACAAACTCTGTTAATTTTTTTCATGAATTTTTAAATTTGTAAGTTTAAGATTATTTAAAACCCAATTCAGCTAAGCTGATTTGTCTTTAAAACTTATTCAGCTTAGCATAAATGCTATTTCCAGCTATTAAAAACAAAAAACTAATAAACATTTTTACATAAATTTATAAATAAAAGCTTAAATTAATATCAAAAACATCAAACTTTTTAAGCAATTCAGCTAAGCAATACTTAGCTGAATTGTAGTTAAATCCACAATTCCGAAATTTTATAAAATTAATTTATTCTGTTTTCCTTTTTAGATTTACACCGATTGGGCCAATTATTATCTGGAGCGCAGTAAATCAAAAAAGAAGGTTACCGATCTCTCCTCGGACTGTCGAGATGGTCTTTTACTGGCCGAGGTTATAGAGGCGGTAACCTCTTTTAAGGTGCCTGATCTACATAAAAAGCCAAAAAATCAACAACAAATGGTAAGTTATTATTTTGTTTGTTCATAAATATATTAAAATTAATTTCATAAAGATTTTATTTTAACAAGAATAAATAAAAATCTTGTGTGGTTTTTATAACCAAGAAACTTAAACAAAGAAATGGAAGTAAGGAATTAAATAAAAAAAGCATGAACAAACACAGATTTTAAATTTAATTAAAAACCACGTAAGAAGAAGATAAATAAAACTACAGCTGAACATACATACATGCATACATATGTATGTGTAAATGCTATTACGTACACATGCGTTAAGAAAAGTCATTAATAATTTTTCTTTTGCTAAAAAAAAGAGGAATAACGTGAGAAAATATGAAAATGAAGAAAATTTAACAAAAAAAAAAAAAATTAAGGTCACACTAAAAAGGAAAAGTTTGAAATTTAACATCATTTAAGGAATTTTTCTATTTATAGATTTTAGAAAATATTCAGCAGAAAATTCTGAAAAATATAAAATACTCTATAAATATTTAATTCAATTACCTGAATTAAGTTCGAAATAATTATTTAGACAGGAAAGTTAAAATTCAGCTCAGAAAATATGAATTTTGCTTAGCTGAATTGTGTGTATAATAGTTAAATAATGAAACTATTATCGCATTCAAATAAGTAATTCAGCTCATAAAATTTTAATTCAGCATAGCTGAATAGAACAATTAATAGCTAAATGAACGAAATAAGTTAAAAAATAATATCTGACATCAATATGATGCAATTCAGCTACAGAAATTTTCATTCAGCTAAACTGAATTGTAAATTTTATAGCAGAATGTAATAAATAAAGATATAAAATAAATTTTAACATAAGGAAAATGTAATTCAGCTGAATAAAAGAAATAAACTATTGAAACAAATTTTAACATTTTCAAAATTTAGTTAGCTATAAAAATTTTAATTTATCTTAGCTGAATAAAATTATTAATAGCTGAATATGAAAAATATGTTGATAAAATAAATTTTAACACAGAATATAATGGAATTTAGCTGAAAAATGTTAAGCTGAATAACATATTTCTCCTAAAATTTGCCGGAAGCTGTACTAATAAAAAAATTATCAATTCAGCTGAGCTGAATTACAGAATTTTAAAACGAAATTTATTTTTAATTGCAAAAAAATATAATTCAGCTAACAAAATCTTAACTGAATTGACTTTATTAAATTAATGTCATGTATTTTTAATTCAACTTAGCTGAATAGCAGAAATAAATAATTTAATATCTAAATTAGAAAATAAAAAAAAAAATAAAAGAAATGAAAGTACATTAAATTTTAGCATAGACAAAATGCAATTCAGCTGAAAAGAATTTGTTTTCAGCTCAGCTGAATTATGAATTTTATAATTGAAAAGAGTTAACATAAATATTTTTTATATATAAAAATATTATTCAACGGAAAAATACATAGCTTAGCTGAATTAGATATTTCACTTAAATTTTACTAGAAACAAAACAAAAATTTGAAAATGACTTATTCAGCATGAAAAATACTTAGATACTAGAAACTATTGCTATCGAAAAATGAAATGCTGCTACTATAAACTGGATTTAATTTTTCCATTGTTTTAAATACCAAATATAGGTGGAAATTTAATTTATATTTCATTTCGCCTAGCTGAATATGATAAATAGTTAATTTAGCTTTAAATAATCGTATTAATTTTCAAAAGATATCTATTTATATAAAAAATTAGTGATTCAGCTAAGCTGAATTGTAATAGTGGCACAAAGTTGTTTGCAGTATATTTTCATACGAAAAATCTGATTCAGTTGGAAAAAAAACTTAGCTGAATTAACATTTTCAATGTTCTATTACAAAATAAAACTGAAAATTTATTTCATTTTTAATTCAGCTTAGCTGAATACGAAAATTATACAATTCAGCTAATAAATATTCACATAAATTTAAACACGACTCTTCAAATATTAAATTCAGCCCAGCTAATTTAAGTTTATATCAGCTAAATAGTAGAAAAAAGTTAATAAAAAAACATATTTTAATGTAAAAAAATACAATTCAGCTTGATAAAATTTAGCTGAATTAACTTTTTCATGTAATTTTTTAAAAAATTGTTTACAAAAAGAATCTTCAAATTTAATTTCGATTTGCTGAATACGAAATTTAGATAATTTAACCAATATATTTTCACTACAATTTCAAGACAGCTCTTTAAACATTAAAAAACTAATAATTTAGCTCGGCTGAATTCAGTTTAGATTACCTTAATAATGACAACTAGTTATTAAAAATTTAATTTTGAAGCAAAAAATTCAATTCAGCTAGAAAAATCATAGCTGAATTATTTTTTTCACCTTTTTTTTTTTTTTTTTTAGAAAATAAAACTTAAAATTTATTTCATATTTAATTCAGCATAGCTGAGTATGAAATTCAAACAGTATGAAATTCAAACAATTTAACTAACAAATCTTAACTTCAATTTCATGAGAACACTTCAAATATTTAAAAATTTTTAATTCAGCTCAGCTGAATTGAGTTTAAATTAACTGAATAGTGGTCAAAAGTTATTAAAAGGTATACTTTTGAATAAACAATATAATTTAGCTAGAAAAAACCTAGCTGAATTAACTTTTTCATTACTTTTCTTACAAAACAATGCAGCAGATTTAATTTATATTTAATTAAGATTTGCGGAATATGAAATTTATATTCATCTTCACTTTAATTTAAAGAAAACTATTTAAATAATAAAAAATTTATAATTCAGCTCAGCTGAATTGAGTTTAAATTAGCTGAATAGTGGCAAAAAATTGTTAAAAAGTATATTTTTTAACGAAAAATACAATTCACCTAGAAATAATGTAGCTGAATTTACATTTTTATTACTTTTCTTACACAATAAAGCAGAAGATTTAATTTATATTTAATTAAGATTAGCTGAATATTAAATTTAGATAATATAGCTAACAAATCTTCAGTTTAAAGAAAATTATTTAAATATTTAAAAAAATTAGTAGTACAGTCAGCTGAATTGAATTTTTATTAGTTGAATTGTGACAAAAAGTTATTAAATCACAATTTTGAAGCAAAAAAATGAAATTCAGCTAGAAAAATCCCAGCTGAATTAACTTTTTAAAGGTAGTTTATAATTAAAAACAGCTTAAAAGGATAAATGAACGTAAAATTTATAAATATTGCTTGGCTGAATATGAAAAATATTTTATTTAGGTAAAAAATTTTTACTAAAATTTTAAGAAATCTATTCTTAATTTAGAAAATTACTAAGCAAACTTAGCTAAATAGTAAATTTAATAGCTGAATGTAAGAAATGAATTAATTAATTTCGTATTTGCAATTAAAAGTTCAACACTTGCTGAATTTCTTTCTAGTTCACTTTGATTTTAAATCTCTATTGTAGCTCCTCTTCAAGTCGTTTTTGTTCAAAGCACAATAATTTTTATATGCTTTTGTTTTTCTTTTTTTTTTTTTTCTTTAACTGTTTATACCACCTTAAAGCGCAAACTTTATGAAAAAAGAAAAACCAATGAGTCAACCGGGTAAAAGTTTTTTTCATTTCCACGAAAAATTCTTTAATTGTTTTTCTTCTTCATACAGGAAAAACGTATTTTTCAGCAAACCCACACATTCAAAAGAAAATTTTTATACGTAACGTGAAAATATGTTTTTTTTATGGCAAAGAATAAAAAAATTGTTCTTTTATTTTTATTTCACAATTACTATAGACTCAGGAAAATAACACACACGCGACAAAACGAGGACGTCATCATCAGATACCCAACAGTGTTGGGTGACTAACTATGAATAAGTGAAATTATTTTTAAAATATAAATAAAATATAACGAAGTAAGACAACTGAAAAGTCTATTAGCCGAGCCAAATATTTAAACTGACTTCTCCCTATATTACTTAGGAACAATAATGTAACTAATTAAATTACTTTGTAATACAAAGAGGCTTAGAAAAGACTGATCAAAAAATAAATTACTGTCTATCCACCTAAAATTTCTGAAAAGTTTGTTTACCTTCAACAAAACTGTAGGGTGATTACTCATATGTCTGTACCTTTACTTGTAGTATATGAAGGCATTTTATTTGTCATTCATTTAGTTTTTCCATTTTTTTTAATACATATTTTTTCCACAAACTACTGGTGATGACAATAATGACGATTATGGGCATGATGAGGTGGATGATGTGTAGATGATGATTTCATTTCAAAACAAAAATGCTTGAGAGCTTTTTTTGTGTAAGCTTTTATTTAGTTCTTTTTTTTTTTTTTTTTGCTCCAACTTCTTTTGTTTTTATACACTCAGCTACTTCATCAGCTATAGGAAAAACAGCAACAAAAAAAGCGAGTTCTCTTTATTATCCTGATTTTGTTTGAATGTAAAAATGGCGTCATACAATGCCAGAGAATAAAATAAAAACAAAACAATTGCATAGAAAAATAAAATAGTAAAAGAAGCCAGCAAAAGAAAGTCATCAAACAAGGTTGACAAATCTAAATTATTTTTGCAGTTTTTGTACACTTTTGTCTTTATTTAGTTTTTATTCCTTTTTTTCTATATAGATTGTAAAAAGTAAAGGACTGTGGTTTCCCGGCTGGCTAAGGAATATTATTTTCCAGTGGTAGTATGTTTTTTTTTTACTTAAAGTTTAATTGAGTTGACTGGTGTTTATCATAGAAGTGAGATTCAAAGTTTGCATTTGAAGGAATTTTTTGGCAAATGATTAATGATTTTTTAAATATGAAAACAAAAAAAAAAGGACGAAAAATTAATTAAAATTTCAAAGATTAAAAAATGGGAAAAAGTAAAAAGTAAATTAGACTATAGACTAGAATAAAGAATATGCTATAGACTAGACTATACATTAGACTGTAGATCAGACTATAGATTAGACTATCGACTAGATTATAGACATTACTATACAATATATAGTCTACAGCTTTTATATTTTCCAGACTACAGAGTTGCTTAAAGTCCATACTACAGCGTAGCTTAAACTCCAGACTATAGCGTAGTATATAACGCAGTCGATAGGGCAGACTATAGCGTTATCTATAATCCAGACTATAACGTATTATATAGTCCAGAATATATCGTAGTTTATAGTCCAGACTATAGCGTAGTCTTTAGTCTAGACTATAGCGTAGTCTATAGTCCAGACTATAGCGTAGCCTATAGTCCAGACTATAGGGTAGTCTATAGTCCAGACTAAAGCGTAGTTTATAGTCCAGACTATAGCATAGCCTATAGTCCAGACTATAGCATAGTCTATAGTCCAGATTATAGCGTAGTCTATATTCCAGACTATAGCGTAGTCTATCATCCAGACCATAGCGTAGTCTGTAGTCCGGACTATGGCGTAGTCTATAGTCCAGACTATAGCGTAGTCTTTAGTCCAGACTATAGCGTATTCTATAGTCCAGATTATGGCGTAGGATATAGTCCAGACTATAGCGTAGCCTATAATCCAGATTATAGCGTTGTCTGTTCCATACTATAGCATAATTTATAGTCCAGATTATAGCATAGTCTATAGTCTAAATGATAGCATGGTCTATAGTCCAGACTATAGCATTATTTATATACCAGACTATAGCGTATTCTATAGTCCAGACTAACGTATTATATAGTCCAGATTATAGCGTAGTCTATAGTCCAGACTATAGCGTAGTCTATAGTCCAGACTATAGCGTAGTCTATAGTCCAGACTATAGCACATTCTATAGTCCAAACTATAGCACATTCTATAGTCCAGACTATAGCACATTCTACATTCTATAGTCCAGACTATAGCACATTCTACATTCTATAGTCCAGACTATAGCACATTCTATAGTGCAGACTATATCGTAGTCTATAGTCCAGACTATAGCACATTCTATAGTCCAGACTATAGCGTAGTCTATTCCTAACTATAGCGTTTTCTATAGACCCAAATATAGCCAGTCTATAGTCCAGACTATATCGTAGTCAATTGTTCAGACTATAGCGTAGTGTATTGTCCAGACTTAGCGTAGTCTGTAGTCAGGACTATACTGTAGTCAGAACTATACTGTAGTCTATACTCTAGACAATAACGCCGTGTATAGACAATAACGTAGCGTAGTCTATATAGCTCTAGTTTTTGTATGTTTCGCGTTTTCTTTCTCTAAAGAAAATTTAAATTTTTCCCAGCATATTATTTCCTAATTTTTTCAGCTTTAACAAGTAAATATCGATTTTTGTTTACAACTTTTATTTTTGCTTTTAATTTTTCACTCTTTTTGTTTACTTTAAAACAGGATATAATTCATAATATGTCCTGTTTTATTTATTTAAACTGTATTCCCTATAAATTGTTAAATATGCTTGTATTGTATTTGTATCATTGTGAAAAAACAAAAATTTGTTTCCGTTTCCTTTTCTGCTGTTTTTGTGTTTTTATTCAGCTAACCAGTCATCCTTGAAAACAACAACATTTCAATCTAATTCCCTGGTAAGCTTAGCGTTATTCCTAACAAAAACCGGCTATATATGTTTTTATACAAATCTATACAAGAGAATGTAAAGTAAAGGACAAAATAAATCCTAAAAAACAAAATAAAAAATTGTACACCAGAAAAATAAGAAAAAAAATTTTAACGCCCCACTTCTTATCGATGGCTGCAATAGAAGCTCTAGCAAAAAAAAAAAAAAAAAAAGTTTTAACTCTAGACTTAAATCAACATTTGAATAGCATGACAGAAAACATTTTACTTTTTTTCTTTCAAAGAAAAAATAGGAAAAGATTTTTTTCAGCTCAAACAAAATAAAGTTGACTTTGAACACTTTTACGTTTCGCTGATTTTTTTCGTTAAAATAAAAGTTTTTTTTATCGTCTCCTTTAGGATATGGCAAGAAAAAAACAAGAGACACCCTGCCACCATTAGTAACGATAAAAAGCTACAACAATTTAAAACAAACTCTTTTTTCTTTTTTTTCTCTCAATTCCCTTTTTTTTAAAAACGTAACCTAGAGTTAAAAAACAGTTAAAAAAAATAAAAAATACATAAAAAAGAGTTTGAAGTTGTTGTTTTACTATCGACTCATTCATTAGAAAACTGTTGCAAGTTTGTGATTTTTTTAAGTTTATTAAAAAGTTTTCTTTTTAAGCAAACGAAGAAAAAACACATAAATAGAAGCTTTTTTATGAACGTTTTTATTTAAATGTGTGTCTTTATTTAAAATGTTATAATAAGTTTTATGAAAATTTGATTTAAAAGTTGTTGAAATAAATAAAAAAAAAAGTTTTTATAGGTTTTGATTGAGTTTAATAAAAATCATGAAAGAAAAATATTAAACTAAAGAAAATATTTGAAAAATGTAGTTAAAAAGAAAAATTAATGAGTTCAATGCATAGTCCAGAATATAGTTTAGTACAGTATTTAGTCTTATCTATAGTGCATACTACACTCTAGTCAATAGTTAATAATACTTATAGTATAATTTTTAGTCCACACTATATCTTAGTCTATAGTTTTGAATTAGCGTAGTCTATAGTCCATAGTTTGGACTCCAAACTATAGCGTGGTCTATAATCCAGACTTTAGCGTAGTCTATAATCCAGCCTATAGAGTAGTCTATAATACAATCTTTAGCGTAATCTTTAGTCCAGACTATAGCTTAGTCAAAATACAGTAAACTATGGCGTAACTATAGAACACAAACTATAGCTAGTCTATACCCCAGACTATAACGTAATCTATAGATTCAATATAATCTCAGCTATAGCGTATACTATAATCTCTGCTATAGCGTAGTCTATAGTCCAGACTATAGCGTAGTCTATAGCCCAGACTATAGCGTAGTCTATAGCCCAGACTATAGCGTAGTCTATAATCCACTCTATAGCTTAGTCTATAATCCAGTCAATAGCGTAGTATAAAATGCAGTTTATAGCATAGAATATAGTCCAGACCATAGTGTAGTATAATGTCCAGACTGAAGCATAGTCTTTTGTCCTGACTATAGCGTAGTCTTTAGTCTAGACTATAGCTTAGTCAAAATATAGCAAACTATTGCGTAATCAATAGAACACAACCTATAGCTTAGTCTATAGAACATACACTATAGCTTAGTCTATAGACCAGACTATAACGTAGTCTATAGAGTCAACTATTGCATTGTCTATAATCTCAGCTATAGCGTAGTTTATAGTCCAGACTGTAGCATAGTCTATAGTCTGGACTATTACATAGTCCATAGACCCAACTATAGCGTAGTCTTCAGTCTGTAGCGTACTCGACAGTCCAAATTATTGCATAGTCTTTATTCTAGAATATTGCATAGTCTATTATCCAGACTTCAGCGCAGGCGCGGATCCAGCTCAAGTTTTTGGGGGAGGAAAATAGAAAAATTTTTCTAACTATTTCCATAAATTGTATGATTTAGTACAGATTTTTCATTAAGTGTTTTCATTTTGGTTAGCGAAATTTCCTTTTTTCCCTCCCCGTGGATCCGCGCCTGCTTCAGCGTAATTTATAGTTCAGACTAGCGTACTCTATAGTGCACTCCATTGTCTATAGTTCATTCCATATTCTAATCTATATTCCAGACTAGAGTCTGGTATGTAAACTGCTCTATAGTTTAGTCTATAATCATATCCACATTTAACAAAGACTTTTTTGCTTAAGCAAATCTATAGGAAATACTTTTCTTCCATTTAAGGAAAGGGATAGAGAAAATAAAAGCAAATTTGTTTTATGTTTCATATTTCAAATTATTGTTATCTTTTCTTTTGTTAGTCTCTTTTCTCAAAACATTTCTATTGTTTTACTTTCAACTAACTATTATAAAAGAACTTAAAACAATTTAGAATAAAAGCAATAGAAGTAGGAAATAAATAAAAATCTAAAAAAAAAAAATAGAATAAAGAATAGAAGCTTTATTGTTTAATAATGTTATCCCAAGTGGAAAAGTAAGTTAAATTGTTTTAATATTTTTTATTCCCATTTGTTTATATATAAAAAAGGGTTTTTTGTCTTGTTTCAAACTTATTTAATATACAAATTTTAAATTTTATTTGTTTTTCCTTTTGAGAGAAATTATGAAAATAGAATTAAAAACTTTTTTTGTTTTATTACGTGCTACCATTTTATTTCAACTTAAATTTCAACACATTTTTATTTTTTTATGTTTAATTCTTTTCGCTAACGAAAAAAAGTAAAAAAAACAATGACAACTTTTGACACGTTTTCGTTTTGTTCGCACACGTAGTAGAAAATTTTGTGAAAATTTTTGTTGAACTACGTTAAAAAGTGTAGAGCACGTAAACTTAACAAGAATAAGTAAGAGAAAATGGATAAAAGCCAAAAAGCTGAAAAGTAAAGTAAGCTTAGTGATATTTAAACAGAATTTTAACGTTAAGCGACAAATGTACTGGAATTATTTAAAGCTTAGCATTAAAAAGCGTTGAAGCTTTAATTCTAATTGTATGATTTGGGAAAAACACATTTTCTTTAGTATCTAAAAACGAAAAAAGGATGAAAAATTTTTCATTGTTATATGATAATATTCATATTAGTATGTTGAAAAATATATTTTTATTATTTTATTTTTTTAAGCAAATATGCCAAACTTATTTTGTATGCAAAACCTTAACTTTTCTATTTACGAGTACAACTGCTAGCAAAAATAGTAACTACTTTTTTTAAATTTATTTTTTGTTGCCTTTTTTCTTGTGCTTCTCCTTAGGCATTTTGCAGTTCTTGTTATTATTATTTTTGACAATGAACTTGAGCCTCCTTGTGGAGAATACAATAAACAGTTTTATATATGTACTTGGTATAAATAATATCTTCAAGTAAACTTTAGTTGTTTTCTTTTAGAGTCCTTGAATTTGTGAGTGTATTTTTTTTTTTTTTTTTATGTATTAAGCAAAATAGAAAATATTCCTAATTTTTGCCTGATACTGCAGTATATTTTGGTACGTGTTTAAATAGTTTTCAATAATGTCTACGAATCATATGACTATCACGTAGTAGACTAGTCTAGCCTTCTCTAAACCGTAACATTTTTTTTTTTTTTTTTTCTTTATTTTGGCAAATATTGGAAATCAGCTCAATACTTTCTGACTAAGCTTATTTTTTGTTAACGGAAGCTACTAATTTAAAATTAAAAGTTAATAAAAGAACTGGATAAAGAAAAACATAATTGAAATTAAGTAAAATAAATTGGAGATGAAGATAAAGGATGCCATTTCAGAGCTTTAAACGACCTTATTAAGACTGTAGTATGTACTGCAGTCCACAGTTTTTCTATAGTGTATTCTGTTCAAACTATGTTCTAGTCTATAGTCCAGACTACAGTATAGTCCACAGTCTATTCTTTATACCAGACTGTAGTCTAGTCAATATGCCAGACTATAGTCTATATACCACACCATAGTCCATACTACAGTCTAGTCTATAGTCCATACTCCAGTCTAGTCTATAGTTCAGACTATAGTCTAGTCTCTAGTGCGGACTATAGTCTAGTCTATAGTCCAGACTAAAGTCTTGTCTATAGTATAAACTATAGTCTCATTTATAGTATAGACTATGGTCTAGTCTAAAGACCACATTATAGTATAGTCTACTGTTTAGTCTATAATCCAGACTATAGTCTATTCTAGCAGACAACAATATAATCTAGTCTATAGTATCGACTATAGTGTCGTCTATAGTATAGACTATAGTATCATCTATAGTATAGACTATAGTATCATGAATAGTATAGACTATAGTCTAATCTATAATCCACACTATAGTCTAGCATACAGTCCGCACTATAGTCTAGTATAGTATATTCTAGCAGACCACAATATAATCTAGTCTATAGTATCGACTATAGTATCGTCTATAGTATAAACTATAGTTTCAACTATAGTATAGACTGTAGTCTCACCTATAGTTTAGACTATAGCCTTGTTTATAGTATAAAATATTGTCTCATCTATAGTATCTATAGTCTATACTATAGATGAGACAATATTTTATATCATGTATAGTATAGACTATAGTCTCATCTATAGTATATACTATAGTCTCGACTATAGTATAGGCTATTGTCTCATCTATAGTATAGACTATAGCCTTACCTATAGTGTAGACTATAGCCTTGTCTATAATATAAAATATGATCTCATCTATAGTATAGACTATAGTCTCTTCTATAGTATTGACTATAGTCTCGTCTATGGTATTGACTATAGTCTAGCATATAGTATATACCTTAGTCTCGTCTATAGCGTATTCTAGTATATAATCTATTCCTATCCTCAAACATCATGAGTTTATTCCTTACGCCTATTATTTTCATGGCCTAATGAATATCCTTTAACAAATGGTAGCAAACAAAAAAAAAAAAAAAAAAAAAAAACAACATCATAAATATTTCCTTTGGCAAGATTTATGTTGGAAACCTTTTGCATTTTATTGGAAACCAACAAAAATTATAAATACGTATTTACTGCCACCGAAAAAAATTGCAGCAAAAATGGTTTTCAAATATTTTACCCACAAATATATCGCCACCCTGCCAACTCTAACCCAAACTATATCCGTTTCCGTTGAATGCATAAGTAAATGGTGCATTTAAGAATAATTACCAACCAGTGCATAATTTATGCATACTTAAACAAAGAAGAGAGAGAAAGAGAGAGAGTAAGGAAATGTATACCGAATTTTATAACAAGCAACGACCTTTCGTAACAATTGTTAGGGATTAGTAAAATTGATTGAGGCTTTTTTAACTCTAAATTTAGTAAAGGACAATTTGTAATGTTATGCCAAAAGTTACTCTCTCTTTTTACCTCTTTCTCTCTCTCTCTCATCCTTTGCACAGCTTAACTTTAGGTTTGTTTTTAATAACAAATGACTAACGATTAACAATTGTTTGGGGACTTATTATTTTTTTTTTTTTTTTGGTTGCAGCTTAACAAAAGTCGCTAAAAAACATTTGCAACCGAGCTTGGGAGTTTATGACATTTGTATAAGTAGTTAAACAGCTTTATGCGCTTGAAAAGTCAGACATTTATAAATACACCAACAAAGTTCACTCCCTACTTTAATGATAATAATGCGAATGACTACAAAAATAAAAAAATGTGCGGTTAATTTTGTGGAAATTTATAACGGAAAAATGTTTTCTCTACAAAAAAAAGAAAAGGCTATAAAATGTTTTTGCTCTTTAGTTTGCCTTTTAGCTATTATCGTATTTAAAAGCGGCTTTATAAAAGTAATATTTATAATTGACAATTTATGATTTGAAATGTTTAACTATTTAAATAAATCACTAAAGCTGCTTAGCAAATAGTTGCAAGATAAAAGCAAATTTTGCTGCTACTTAAAACATTTTCATAATTTAGCGGCAAATAAGCAAACAGAAAATTAGGTTAGTAAAAATTAATTTTTAAATACTAAAAAATTTAATTCAGTTATAAGAAATTTAATTCAGCAACAGAGTTAGGTTACTGGGGAACATTAAATCAAAATGAAATTTAAATTTTTTATTTTTTTTAATTTCAAGAAAATTATTATAATTAAACACAAAAAATATTCATTCAGCTAAAGAAATTGTCAATTAAATAACGAAAATTTAAAATTATATGAAGAATTTTATAATTAAGCAAGAAGATAATTATATTTAGCTAAAGAAATTGACTTTTAAGGAAAAATTTTATGATATTATTCTGCTTTAATTAATAATTACATGACAATTTGTGTAATTAAGCGGCGAAATACGTAATTCAGCAATAAGAAACAAAATGGGAAAATTTAGTATGAAGTTTGAAATAATATTAATATTTTTATAATTCAGCTGCGAAAATTCGAATTCAGCGAAGGGAAAAATTTACTTTGAATGAAATTTGTCTATTTTAAAAATATTTTTTACAATTCAGCTACAAAATTTGCAACGCAGCTTAAGTATTTGATTATATAATTATATTTTTAGAATTCATCATCAAAATTTTTAAAATTCAGTTTTTAAAAAAGTAATTCAGCAGAGGAAAAAGTTGACGTATTACAAGTTTGAAAATAGGAATATTTAATTAGTACAATATTTCGACAATTCAGCTACAAAAAACTTAATTTTGCTACACTTTATTGTTTCTTAATGAATTTTAATTAATTTTACACAAAACCTAATACTTTTTAAGACAATTCAGCTAATAAAAACCTAAATTAGCTAAGCTGAATTGTTTTTAAATGTTTCTAAATAATATTTCCCACAGAAATACACATATTGTAATAAAATTCCGCTAATAAAACGAAGTTCATCTAAGACGAATTTAACTTAAATGAGTTTAATTTATTTTTTCATGTGTTTTTACTTTCTTTTAGGCAATTCAGCTAATACAAATTCTAATTCAGTTAAGCAAAATTTAGCTTAAATGCGTTTAAATTATTTTTGCAAGTATTCTAGCTCTTTTTTAAGCAATTTAGCTAATAAAAACCTAATTCAGCTAAGCTGAGTTGAACTTAAATGCGTTTAAATTATTCTAGCTCTTTTTAGGCAACTCAGCTAATAAAAACGTAATTCAGCTAAGCTGAATTGTTGTTAAATATTTCTAATACAATTTCTATACAATTCTGCTAATAAAACCAAATTCAGCTAGGCTGAATTGAACTTAAATGCGTTTAAATTATTTTTGCAAATATTCTAGCTCTTTTTTAAGTAATTTAGCTAATTAAAACCTAATTCAGCTAAGCTGAATTGTTATCAAATATTTTCAAATACTATTTCCCAAATCAAATAAAACATTTTATTACAATTCAGTTAAGAATACTATATAAGCTAAACTATATTGAATTTAAAAATTTTTAAATTATGTTTGAAAATATTCTAAGCCTTTTTAGGCAATTCATCTAATGAAAACTCAATTCAGCTATGCTAAATTGTTGTTAAATATTTTGGAATAATATTTCTCATAACGAATAAAACATTTTAACACAATTTAGCTAGAAAAAATACGAATTCAGTTAAACCATATTCAACTCGAAAGATTTTTAATTATTTTCTTCAAATATCCTAAGCTTTATTTAGGCAAATCACTTAAAAAAAACCTAATTCAGCTAGCTGAATTCTTTTTGAAATTATTGAAATGTGCTATCCCCACAAAAATAATACTTTTATAAACATTTTTCCAATAACAACTCAATATATCTAAGCTGAATTGATATAGATGCCTTCAAAATAATTTTTTAAGCAATTTCATACCTTTAAATGCAATTCAGATAATAATAAACGTATTCAGCTAAGCTGAATTGTTCTAAAAAATATTAATATGACGTGTTAACATTATTATTAAGCTTATTGAAAATAAAATTCAGCTAAGCTGAATTACTGTCAAATGTATCTAAAACTACTTTTCAGTAATTTTTATACTTTTAGTTAAAATTCAGCTTATAAGAATCTAATTCAGCTAAACAAACTTTTTAGTATTTCAGTTAAAATATAATTTTCTTGCAATTTTATACATTTTATGGCAATTCAGCTGATAATAAACTAATTCAGCTGAACTAAATTTGTAATATTTTAATTAAAATATAATTTTCTTGCAATTTATAAATTTGATGGCAATTCAGCTAATAAAAATCTAATTCAGCTAAAATAGCTTTTTAGTATTTCAGTTAGAATATAATTTTCTAGTAATTTTATAAATTTTAAAGCAATTCAGCTGATAAAAACCTAATTCAGCTAAACAAACTTTTTTATATTTTAGTTTAAATACAATTTTCTTGCAATTGTATAAATTTTAAGGTAATTCAGCTGCTAAAAACCTTATTCAGCTAAACCAACTTTTTAATATTTTAGTTAAATACAATTTTCTTTTAATTTTATAAATTTTAAGGTAATTCAGCTGGTAAAAACCTAATTCAGCAAAACAAACTTTTTAATATTTTAGTTTAAATACATTATTCTTGCAATTTTATAAATCTTAAGGCAATTCAGCTAAAAAAATCCAAATTCAGCTAAGCTAAAATTTAATTATCTCAGTTGAATTAAGATTATTTTTATTTACACACATTTTAAATGCATTCTAGCTGTGTTCAAGACCATTCAGCTGACATTAATTTAAGTTTATATTAAGTTTAAGGTTTTTATTTAATTTGAACATATTTTTTGACTAAAATTTTTAATTCAACTTATCTGAATTGTTATTTATTTAAACAAAAATGACTTTAAATACAGGCAACATATTTTATAGCTGTTTTATCTACAGTGGTGGCCACGAATTTAAGACACGACATGTAACGAACTAAGTTGTGATAATTATTACAACCCTGCAATATAAAATTAGATTTTGTTAATTTTTCAGTGTACCCTGTAATGTTAAGATCAATTACCGTTATTTGGTTTTGTTTGTGTATACATTTTGTTGCTGTTTTTATTATATTTTCGTAAAAACGTGCTTTTGAAGCTGGTCACGAATTTAAAACATATAAGAAATATTTGGTTTTTAAGTGATTTTTTGGTGTTTTTTGAAGCTAAAAGGTAAGTAATGAATGTTTTATTCCATTTAATGTTAGAATACATCAAAATATTTAGTTAGAAATGGCCAGAGGTACTTGGAGTTCGGATGCCGAGCGAAAATTGATCCAACAAATGAATACTGATGGAAAAACAGTAATGGAAATTTCCAAGCTACTAAAATGTTCCAGATCCAAGATTTACAATGCACTGGAACACATCAAGCAACATGGCACTACCAAAAATGTCAAACAGCACCCTAGAGCCCGAAAAACTACACCCAGGGAGGATAGCTTAATTTATAAATCAGCTGCTAAAGATCCTTTCAAGAGCTCAAGTAAAATTAAAAATGAGATTTCATCGGATTTTGGTATTAATATATCGTCCAGGACAATAAGAAGACGTCTGAATGAGAAGAACTTACGTGGGTGTATTGCACAACGTAAACCACTTGTGTCAAAAAAAAATATTAAATCCCGACTAGCGTTTTCAAGAGAAAATCTCAATAAGCCGATGACATTTTGGAAAAATATACTTTGGAGCGACGAGTCGAAGTTTTGTTGCTTTGGTTCTGATGGAAAACAGTACGTATGGCGTCCTCCAAACCTGGAGCATCACCCAAAGTACACCCTTAAAACGGTTAAGCATGGTGGTGGAAATGTCATGGTGTGGGCAGCATTTTCCTGGCATGGTGTAGGTCCCATTCAGAAGATTATCAATAAAATGGACCAGCATATTTACAAAAACATACTGACAAGCATCATGATACCATTCGCTGAAGACAACATGCCTCTAATGTGGAAATTTATGCATGATAATGACCCTAAGCACACTTCACGCCTAGTGAAGAGTTGCTTAGAGGAAAATAATATCACAGTTCTGAAATGGCCAGCTCAATCCCCGGATCTCAATCCAATTGAGAACTTGTGGAATGATGTTGAGGAGCATGTACGAGCAGTAAAGCCAAAAAATTTGACTGATTTATGGGAAGAAATTCAAAAGGCTTGGTATGCCATTCCAAAGGAGCGCTGTATGGCCTTAGTTGAAAGTTTACCCAGGAGATGCGCTGCTGTGATTCAAAATAAAGGATTTCCCACCAAATACTAATATTGTTTTATGAAGCTGAGCTTTACTTTTGTGAATTAACTTTTATTTTGCCTATGTCCTAAATTCATGACCAGGCTTAAACTTGTATTAATCTGTATAATATGTAAATAAAAATTGGAAACTAAATATAGGTAACAAACTATTGTTGATTTTTTTTCATAACATTACTAGGATCTTTAAAAAATAACATGGATCTAAAATTTGTTCGATAAGATGTAAAAATTATCAGAAATATATAAGTGAAATGTCGTGTCTTAAATTCGTGGCCACCACTGTATATATTATATAAAACAGAAATAATTATATTTTTATTTAATTCAGCTTAGGAATATGTTATTATTTGCAGTTTCCTATTTTTAATAATTTTAAATAATTTCCAAATAATTAAGTTTAGCTGAATTTAATGTTTATTTATCTTTTGCAAACATATAATTCTATTTTCTCTAATTCCAATTCGTAATAAATTTTTATTCTAAAAAATTTATTTAAGCTAAATTATAATTCAGCTAAATCTAAATGACAATTTAGTTTATGCATAATTGATATTTAATTATTTTTAGCAACAAAATTATAAACAGACAAATTTATCTATTTTTCCTATAACATTTGCCTCTAAATATGTTCAATAACATAATGGCAAAAGCAAAAAGAAAAAAAGTTTAAAAATAATAACCTGTCATTTTGCTTTTAATTTCTAAACTCACACCCTCTTACAAACCTTCGAGCAAACATTTAAATGTGTGTGTATATTTCCATTTAAATGATAACATTTAAATGTATTTTCATTTCTGTAACATTTTCAATTAAATATACATTTCATAAACAAACTGTTGACTCTTAGTAGTTGTTGTAGTTATTGTAGCTGCTACAAACGTTTGTTTATAGGGAAAATACACGCCCTCGTTTACAAAAAAAAAATTTAAAAAAACTTTATAACCAAATAATAATCATTCTATATTCTCTACATAGTATTTAAAACAACATATTTTTATTCATATATACACAGATACATAGATAGTTACACAACAACAACTTTTGCAACTTACACGTGTCATAGGTAAAAACATGTATGAAACATGTAATAGAGTAAAAAGGCTTTGAGCTAAATAAGACAAAAACCCAGAAAACATTTTTGAAAAAACATAATTTTGTTTTTTGATTTTTTTTTTTAATTTTATACAGTTGAATTGCCTTTATTCAATGAAATTTATATAATTTTATATTACTTAAATCAAATATTTAAATTTAATGCAATTCAGCTGCCTAAAAATTAATTCAGCTAAGCTGAATTGTTATAAAACCTTTTAAAATAGATTTTATTTTTATTTTAAACCATTTTATAGCAATTCACCTGAAGGATAAGGTTACTAGCTTTGATTTTTAGAAATATTTCTATAAAAATTTATAATTAATTAAAGATTTTTATAATTCAGCTGCTTTAAAACTAATTCAGCTAAGCAGAATTGTTACCAAACCTTTAAAAATGATTTTTATTTTCATTTTATGCCATTATATAGCAATTCAGCTAAAAAAATATGTTGCTATGTATGATATTTAAAAGAAATCCTATAGAATTTTAAAATTTCGTAAATACTTTTTTAATTCAGCTGCAAAAAATGTAGTCCAGCAAGAGTTAAAGTTGGCTAAATTAAAGAATATGCTTTTAAATTTTCAACTACATAAATATTTTTAAAATTCAGATGCAAAAAATGTAATTCAGCTAAAAAAATAAGTTACTAAACATTATCCTTGCAAGAAATCATAAATATTTTTATAATTATGCAAACAAAATAAAAATTCAGCGAAATCAAAGCTTGACAAAATGAAAGTTTTGTCATTATGAAAATATTTTCACAATTCAGCTGCAAAAAATATCATTCAAAATACAAAAAATTAATATTTCAAAATAAATCTTCAATTCAGCTATTGCTAACCCAATTAAACACAGCTGAATATTATTGAGCTTCATTTTAAACCTTTTGGAAGAACTGTTGATATTTCAAAAGTAATTCAGCTACCGTAAACCTTATTCAGCTAAGCTGAATTATCACAAAACTTGCCATAAATGATTTTATATATATTTTAAGCAATTTCTTAGCAATTCAGCCTTGCTGAATTAAATTTTTCCCACTAAATATAGTAAAATTATGGAAAATATTGACTTCTTCAAATATAATTATTAATTCAGTGGTATTCAGCTAGCTGAATTGTCAACAAATTGTGTTAAATAGAGTAAAAATCTTAAAATATTTTAATTTCTAAAATGAATTTATTAATTCAGCTGTTAAAACTTTATTGAACAAACTGAATTATTAAGATATAAATTAAATTCAATTATTATTAATTCAAATACACTTTTAATCCAATTTAACTGAATTGAAGCTAAATCTTTTTCAGCTAAGCTAAATCGTTTAAAAAGTTATTATAATGGTTTATACTTTTATTTTAAGCAATTTGTAAGCAATTCACCCTTGCTGATTTACTTTATATCATTAAATATAGTAAAATTTAAGAAAATATAGACCTTTTTAATTAAATTTATTAATTCAGTAGATTTAGCTAGCTGAATTGTCAACATATTTCTTTAAATTCAATTCTTATTAAATTTTTTAAACTTTTTACCCTATTTAGCTTAGCTGAATTAGCACTAAAGGTTATTCAGCTAAACAGAAATGTAATATAACTTGTTTTAGTGGTTTTTATATATGATATAAGTAATTCAGCTGAGATAAATTAATTTGTTTGCAATTAAAAATAATTAAATTCTAGCACATATTTATTTATTTACATTAAATCTTGGATTTCAGCTAGTTTAAACTTAATTCAGCTATCTGAATAACTATAAAACAAAAATAAATTATTTTTTTGTTAGAATTATAAATTTTTACTCTAATTCAGCTGAGCTGAATTGAAGCTTAACATTATTCAGCCAAGCTACATTAATACATAACTTATTTTTAATGTTTTACGTTAGGTTTTGAATAATTTTCTAATTATTCAGCAAATTATTTTCCCTTAAATATATAAAATTTTGATAATATTTATTTCTTGAAATAAATCTTTTAATAATACTAATGTCTGAACTTAATTTAGCTAGCAGAATTACAAAAAATTTTCATTTAACATTAGTTTCATTAAATTTTTTACTTTTAAGCAAGTTAAGCTTAGCTAAATTAAAGTAAAATGTTATTCAGCAAATCTGAATTGTTATAAAACAAACTTGAAGCACATTTATTTAACGTTTTAGCCCATTCAGCTTAGCTGAAATTATTTTAGACGAAGAAAATAAGCTTAAAGCTAATAAATCCTATTATTTCAAGCAATTCAGCTAAGCTGAATTAATTTCTTTCACCTTAAAAATATTAATAATCATGCAAATAATAACGTTTTAAATCCTGCCCATAAATTTAGCTAATTTAAATTTAATTCAGCTGTCTAAATTGTTTATAAAATATATTAAATCGAGTTTTAATTAAATGTTTAAATTTTTTATGCTATTTAGCTTAGCTGAATTAAAGAAAAATTTAATTCAGCACAGCTGAATAAAATAAAAAAAATAAAAATTTTCTTTTAAGATGTAACATTAACGTTTAAAGGAATTCAGCTTAGCTGAATTTATATTTATTAATTGATATTGGTCATAAGGTAATTAATCTTACTATTTTGAGCCAAATATATTCATTTAGCTAGTCTAAACTAAATTCAGCTAAGCTGAATTGCCATTAAATTGCTTAAACTTATTGTCCTTATAAAAATTAACACTTTTAATGCAATTCAGCTATTTTAGAGCTAATTCAGCTTAGCTGAATTTCTATTAAATTCATTAAAATTAGTTTTCATACAGTATTTGACACTTTAAAAACAACTCAGCTATATTAAAGCTAATTCAGCTAAGCTGAATTGTCATTACAATACCTAAAATATTTTTTCATAGAATAATTTAAAGTTTAAATACAATTCAGCTTAGCTGAATTAATGATAAATGTTATTCAGCAAAATTAATTTTTCAGTTTAAACCACATTTTATTATTTAAAACAAATTTAGCTAGTTAATTTATAGTTTTCGCATATTTTTCTTTAATATAGAAAACTTATATTTAGTTTTGCCAAAAATGTTTGCTGGTTCACTTGTTAGTTTGTTGATATGTCTGTCTGCATAGACGATATCAAAAACGTATTAAACCGACAAAAACACTGAAATACATTTTCACATTTGAAAGAGACTCTCCATCCGAAACTACTAACAACTATTAAACAGACAATAGCAACAAATACATTTACAAAATATACAAAGATATACTAACACATACTTACATTTTAACTAGATATTTATATATGTAAGTACCTTTAAAAAAAGACACAGAGAGGTTAAATAAAAACAACTGAACTCAAAACATTACAATTTTCTTTAACACATATATATATACATACACAAAAATTTGCAATCCCTTACTTAAACATACAAACATATGTATTTATATTTACACATACATGTGTAAGTATATTTTTCTATAAAAGTAAGGGATTGTGTAACGTTATTTTTAGTATTTTGTTTATTGTCTATATCCTTAAAATACAAACATACACACATATAAATATTTTTATTTTTGGTTCCAAATGGATTTCTATATTGTCACCGTGACATATTCCTGTATATACATATGTATGTGTATAGAAAAAAAAACTTACACATACACATTTCCGGGGATTTTCATTTGTAATTAAAGCTTTAGCTAAAAACTTTACTGTTGCTGTTGTAGTTATTTTGTTTTCTTAGCAATTTTTTGTTGTAGTTGTTGTTTTTTTTTTTTTTTTTTTTTTTTTTTTGACAATGTTTAAAATGTTATACAAATGTATTAGTCGAAAGGATTTTTACGGTATGATGTCTCATACAAAAAGTATGTATAAATGTATAACTGTGAATGACAAGTTAAATATTTTTAGCTCAGAATGAAAATATTTCGAAAATAGCAATTTCTATTTTGTTTTCATTGCAAATAAATACAAAAAGCTATACTATTTAGATACGATGAAAAAAAAAACAATACATATTGGTATCAAATACAACAGAAGGAAATACAAATATTTTCATTAAGATACAACGAACAGGGATTGTATGGATTTTTCCGGGCTTTTGTTTTGTTTGTTAGAAAATAGAACAAAATAAAAAAAAAGTTATTGAATTGATAGTGGCTTTAAAAAAATTTATTATGGTTGGGGAAATAATAGGAAAAGTGAATTAAAGGAGAAAGAAATATATTAAGCAATAAATTTTATTTTAATATAAATTTAGCAAATCTAAATTGGGTTAGAAAGGATAAAACAAAAATATATAATTTAAATATAGGAAATCGAATTTAAAAACAAATTATTTTTTTAAATAGAATAAAAAAAAATACTCAAAACATATATAAAGAAAAATATGGACCTTAACTAGAACTGATTTCAAAATTAACTAGAGCTAGAACTAGAACTGAACTAGACTAGAGCTGAACTAGAACTGAACTAGAACTGAACTAGAACTAAACTAGAACTGAACTAAAACTGAACTAGAACTGAACTAGAACTGAACTAGAACTGAATTAGAACTGAACTAGAACTGAACTAGAACTGAACTAGAACTGAACTAGAACTGAACTAGAACTGAACTAGAACTGAACTAGAACTGAACTAGAACTGAACTAGAACTGAACTAGAACTGAACTAGAATTGAACTAGAATTGAACTAGAACTGAACTAGAACTGAACTAGAACTGAACTAGAACTGAAATAGAACTGAAATAGAACTGAACTAGAACTGAACTAGAACTGAACTAGAACTGAACTAGAACTGAACTAGAACTGAACTAGAACTGAACTAGAACTGAACTAGAACTGAACTAGAACTGAACTAGAACTGAACTAGAACTGAACTAGAACTCAACTAGAACTGAACTAGAACTGAACTAGAACTGAACTAGAACTGAACTGGAACTGAACTA
This sequence comes from Protophormia terraenovae, assembly GCA_951394005.1. Taxonomy (NCBI): domain Eukaryota; kingdom Metazoa; phylum Arthropoda; class Insecta; order Diptera; family Calliphoridae; genus Protophormia; species Protophormia terraenovae. The sequence continues at coordinate 6,992,564 of OX596074.1, read as the reverse complement.
GAACTGAACTAGAACTGAACTAGAACAGAACTAGAACTGAACTAGAATTGAAATAGAATTGAAATAGAACTGAACTAGAAATGAACTAGAACTGAACTGGAACTGAACTGGAACTGAACTAGAACTGAACTAGAACGGAACTAGAACTGAACTAGAACTGAACTCGAACTGAACTAGAACTGAACTAGAACTGAACTAGAACTGAACTAGAACTTAACTAGAACTGAACTAGAACTGAACTAGAACTGAACTAGAACTGAACTAGAACTAGAACTGAACTAGAACTGAACTAGAACTGAACTAGAACTGAACTAGAACTGAACTAGAACTGAACTAGAACTGAACTAGAACTGAACTAGAACTGAACTAGAACTGAACTAGAACTAGAACTGAACTAGAACTGAACTAGAACTGAACTAGAACTGAACTAGAACTGAACTAGAACTCAACTAGAACTGAACTAGAACTGAACTAGAACTGAACTAGAACTGAACTAGAACTGAACTAGAACTGAACTAGAACTTAACTAGAACTGAACTAGAACTGAACTAGAACTGAACTAGAACTGAACTAGAACTGAACTAGAACTAGAACTGAACTAGAACTGAACTAGAACTGAACTAGAACTGAACTAGAACTGAACTAGAACTGAACTAGAACTGAACTGGAACTGAACTAGAACTGAACTAGAACTGAACTAGAACAGAACTAGAACTGAACTAGAATTGAAATAGAATTGAAATAGAACTGAACTAGAAATGAACTAGAACTGAACTGGAACTGAACTGGAACTGAACTAGAACTGAACTAGAACTGAACTAGAACTGAACTCGAACTGAACTAGAACTGAACTAGAACTGAACTAGAACTGAACTAGAACTTAACTAGAACTGAACTAGAACTGAACTAGAACTGAACTAGAACTGAACTAGAACTAGAACTGAACTAGAACTGAACTAGAACTGAACTAGAACTGAACTAGAACTGAACTAGAACTGAACTAGAACTGAACTAGAACTGAACTAGAACTGAACTAGAACTGAACTAGAACTGAACTAGAACTGAACTAGAACTGAACTAGAACTGAACTAGAACTCAACTAGAACTCAACTAGAACTGAACTAGAACTGAACTAGAACTGAACTAGAACTGAACTAGAACTGAACTAGAACTGAACTGGAACTTAACTAGAACTGAACTAGAACTGAACTAGAACTGAACTAGAACTGAACTAGAACTGAACTAGAACTGAACTAGAACTGAACTAGAACTGAACTAGAACTGAACTAGAACTGAACTAGAACTGAACTAGAACTGAACTAGAACTGAACTAGAACTGAACTAGAACTGAACTAGAACTGAACTAGAACTGAACTAGAACTGAACTAGAACTGAACTAGAACTGAACTAGAACTGAACTAGAACTGAACTAGAACTGAACTAGAACTGAACTAGAACTGAACTAGAACTGAACTAGAACTGAACTAGAACTGAACTAGAACTGAACTAGAACTGAACTAGAACTGAACTAGAACTGAACTAGAACTGAACTAGAACTGAACTAGAACTGAACTAGAACTGAACTAGAACTGAACTAGAACTGAACTAGAACTGAACTAGAACTGAACTAGAACTGAACTAGAACTGAACTAGAACTGAACTAGAACTGAACTAGAACTGAACTAGAACTGAACTAGAACTGAACTAGAACTGAACTAGAACTGAACTAGAACTGAACTAGAACTGAACTAGAACTGAACTAGAACTGAACTAGAACTGAACTAGAACTGAACTAGAACTGAACTAGAACTGAACTAGAACTGAACTAGAACTGAACTAGAACTGAACTAGAACTGAACTAGAACTGAACTAGAACTGAACTAGAACTGAACTAGAACTGAACTAGAACTGAACTAGAACTGAACTAGAACTGAACTAGAACTGAACTAGAACTGAACTAGAACTGAACAAGAACTGAACTAGAACTGAACTAGAACTGAACTAGAACTGAACTAGAACTGAACTAGAACTGAACTAGAACTGAACTAGAACTGAACTAGAACTGAACTAGAACTGAACTAGAACTGAACTAGAACTGAACTAGAACTGAACTAGAACTGAACTAGAACTGAACTAGAACTGAACAAGAACTGAACTAGAACTGAACTAGAACTGAACTAGAATTGAACTAGAACTGAACTAGAACTGAACTAGAACTGAACTAGAACTGAACTAGAACTGAACTAGAACTGAACTAGAACTGAACTAGAACTGAACTAGAACTGAACTAGAACTGAACTAGAACTGAACTAGAACTGAACTAGAACTGAACTAGAACTGAACTAGAACTGAACTAGAACTGAACTAGAACTGAACTAGAACTGAACTAGAACTGAACTAGAACTGAACTAGAACTGAACTAGAACTGAACTAGAACTGAACTAGAACTGAACTAGAACTGAACTAGAACTGAACTAGAACTGAACTAGAACTGAACTAGAACTGAACTAGAACTGAACTAGAACTGAACTAGAACTGAACTAGAACTGAACTAGAACTGAACTAGAACTGAACTAGAACTGAACTAGAACTGAACTAGAACTGAACTAGAACTGAACTAGAACTGAACTAGAACTGAACAAGAACTGAACTAGAACTGAACTAGAACTGAACTAGAACTGAACTAGAACTGAACTAGAACTGAACTAGAACTGAACTAGAACTGAACTAGAACTGAACTAGAACTGAACTAGAACTGAACTAGAACTGAACTAGAACTGAACTAGAACTGAACTAGAACTGAACTAGAACTGAACTAGAACTGAACAAGAACTGAACTAGAACTGAACTAGAACTGAACTAGAATTGAACTAGAACTGAACTAGAACTGAACTAGAACTGAACTAGAACTGAACTAGAACTGAACTAGAACTGAACTAGAACTGAACTAGAACTGAACTAGAACTGAACTAGAACTGAACAGGTGCTTATTTATAAATTAACTAAAATTTTACTGGAAATGACCTGAGATTATTTTTATGAATTTTTAAGTATCTTTTTTTATATTGTGACAAAATGATAAATGTGTTACAATTTTTAACGACTTGTGAACAAAATCTTTATGATTGTCTTTCGAGACATTAAGGGAAATATCTATCACATTATTTTCACATCACATATTGTTAAGCTAAACATATTTAAGGTGTGAAAAAATGTCAACTATTTAAAGAAAAAATCTAGAACAAAATCATAAAAAAAATTTACAAAATTGAGAAAATATTTATAAATTTAAAAAAATAAAATGTCATAACAAATGTTTTCTTATAATAAATTTTCAAATAAAAAAATATTAAGACCAATTTTTTCCGATAAAGAAAAGTTTTTTATTTATTTATTTATTTCTAAGGCATTTTTTACTAATATCTTTTTTGTAATAATCTTCACTTTGTATTGTTTACAATTAAAAGCTTTTGCGACACTCTTTAGTAAATAAATACTCGTAGCGATCGGTCTGTTGTTATGTCTGGCTTTTCTTTATTTATTTTTAAATAAATTTTAATTGCAAAAACGTGCACTTTATTAACACCATTTAAAAGAAAAGAAACAAACAATAATGAAACAAAGATGCCAAGATATGAATTTTGTTGCATGTGCAAACACAGTTTGTGGCAACATATTGGCAAAGTAGGTTACACAATAATATTTATGACAATAATTTAGCTTTAAAGATTTAGTTTTTTCTAAATGAAATTGAAAATTAAATGTCTTATCTTTTAAAAATTTTGTATTTTTTTTATAATGAATAAGACTAGAGGCTTTTAAAAAAAGAAAATTGAAAATTAGTTTAACAAACTCCTAAAAGCTTTTGGAAAATTTAATTGTTAACTTAGTTTAAGGTAAATAGTAAGTAAACCTGGTTTTAATGTAGAGTCTGTATTAAATATTTTGCATTTTAAACTCATTGCTTTTGTTATTTTAGCCTTAAATGAAAATTATAATGATGAGATTTTAGTTTTTTTTCGTTCTGGTCTGTTTAGGCAAATCATAATAATTGTTGTCTACTACTTAGTAGAAATGAATATCAATTTCAAGGAAATCAGCAAAAAAAAAAAAAAAAATCCATAATAAAAACAGATCGTGATTTTGCTAAATTGTTGTTTAGACTAGACTAAAATAACGAATGATATTGATCTATAACAGTTTAAATTGATGGCAACTGATCTTGGGGTCATTTGAAAAATTTATTTAGAAATATATTTTTTGTAGAGACACTTAAGTAGTAAGGAAAATAGTTGTAGACTATTCACAATATAAAAAATTGATTTAAAAGATACTTATGTAAAAATATATATATATATATTTTTATACCCTTCACCACAGGTGTAAAGGGTATATATAAGTTTGTCATTCCGTTTGTAATTCCCACAATTTTCGTCGGAGAGCAAAAAAGTTTACATTTTCGGGATCCTTGTAAGAAATGATGACGATAGGACCATGTCCGTCCGTCCGTCCGACCGTCCGTCCGTCCGTGTGTCGGTTGAAATGGCGTTTATGAAGCCCACCGATAACTGACATATATAATATATATATCAAACGATCGGAAATGCTTTCGAGAATTTTGCTATTGGAATTCAGCAAGATCGGTTCATACAATGCGGAGATATGTTAAGAAAACCGGTTTTTAGAACCGGTTTTCCAGTTTCTGAAGCCTCTGTATATACTAGGGACTTCGTTTTTACAAAAAAGTCTCGGACATTTTTTTCTAAATTTTTGTTCTGAAAAAATGAAATAAATCGGTTCAATAATAACTGAGATATCGGACAAAACGCATTTTTTATTTTTTAAAGCCCTAGTTTAAGCTATAGATTTTTATTTTTATACGGATCGGTCACAAATATTTTTATAAAATTATGGTTTTTTGAATCAGCAGGATCGGTTTATAAATGGCGGAGATATGCTTTAAAAACCGGTTTTTGAAACCGGTTTTTCAGTTTCTGAAGCCTCTGCATATACCAGGAACTTCGAATTTTCAAAGGAGGCTCGAAAATTATTTTCTGAATTTTTGTTCTGAAAAAATTAAATAAATCGGTTCAGTAGTAACTGAGATATCGAGGAAAACGAATTTTTATTTTTGAAGCCCTTGTTCAAGCTACAGATTTTTATTTTTATATAGATCAGTCATAAATGTTTTTATAAAATTTCGTTTTTTTTAATAAACCAAATTCGTTTATAATCAACAGAGTTATGGCCCAAAAACAAATCTGTTAAGAATATAAATACACACACAAACATGTATATTAAGCATTGTAATGACTATTAGTGACGTTTTTTGTTTTTTGTATAGACAAGTAGTTTAGTTAGAAACAGTAGTAATATAATGAATAACAGTGTTGTTGTTGTTCTTTGTATATGCAGTCTGTACAAAAATAAATAGATATGGAATTGTTGTTGTTTATTTTTAAAAACTAAAACATATCTGTTAAGAATATACATAAATACATACACAAACATGTATATTAAGCATTGTAATGACTATTAGTGACGTTTTTTGTTTTTTGTAGACAAGTAGTTTAGTTAGCAACAGAAGTAATATAATGAATAACAGTGTTGTTGTTGTTCTTTGTATATGCAGCCAGTTTGTATAATATACACACATAAAAAAATATATAAATATGGAATTGTTGTTGTTGTTTATTTTTTAAAAGCAAAGCCTGCTATGATTGTTTTTTTTATATATTCAAATTTTCGTAGTTTGAAAAAAATTTAGATTTATATATGTGAAAATATGAAAGCATACGTTAAGGCGAAAATTTTATTATTTGTCGGTAATATGGTAATATGATGTCGATAAAATAGTAAGATGGTAATATGGTGAAGGGTATCAAAGATTCGGCACAGCCGAATCTTTTTTCAATTTCATTTTTTTTAATATGTAAAAAAAATATTAAAAATCTGTTTTTAAATTCATATGGTCTATATTGAATTTTGATTAAATTCAATTTACTTAAATTTTGTTTGAATTAATATATGTTCAGTTTACTTTATTTTGGATCTCCTCCCTTAGTTTGTTTGTCTTAATAAAATAAAACAAAATTTTCTTAAAAGCTTTCTATGTAACAAAAAACAACAACAAATGGTAAATATAAAACAACTCAATTATGTTTGTCTTTTACTATAAATAGTGTTGCAACAACTAAATTTATAGTAGCAGAATAGAAAAAAAAGAACAAGGAATAATATTAGGGATACTAACAGTTTCTTAAAAAAAGGCTAGAATATAGACTATATTGTAGATTAAACTATACACTAGATTATACACAAGACTATAGGCAAAACTATAGACTTTTATTTAGATTATACTATAGACTATAATACAGGCTTGACTATAAACTAAATTTTAGCCTACTATACACTATAAATAAAACTATATAATAAACTATTAAAAAGATTAGTCTAATAACTAGACTTAAAATTATCTGTAGCCCAAGAATATTATTGGTTCAAGTAAATTCCCTTAAGTATAAATTTATATGAACAAAAAAAAATTTTAAATAAACCAATTAAATTATAGTAATAACTTGTTGCAAATTTTATATAAAAATGTATATGTATTTTTAAACATGTTTACATTGTTGTTGTATTATAAAATATTTAATAAATTAGAAATTTTATAAATATTTTGCCTAAATTGCAGATTTGTAGGCAATTATGTAAAATGTTTATTTAATACAAAATAGTTAACGCCTTAAAGTATGCGAAACAAAATGTTGAATTAAAAAAATATATACCAAAATAATTGATCATGACTACAGACTAGAAAATGGTATAAAGTATGACTAAGCCATAGACTAGACTATAGCCCATACTATCGACTAGAATATATACTAGACTATAGACTAGTAACACCCCTGCGGACCCTAGTTATGGCAAGAGTGGAGAGCGTGCCAAAATGGCTAGAAGTGTTCAGAGAAGTCCTGTAATAGGGCGAGTGGTTATCGCCCTAAATTAGGTAGCCCACCACAAGGGTACCCTTAGGAGAGGTAAAGTATGGAGAGCAACGACTCCGTGGTTTTCCCTAGTTAGCGACATAGGAATATAGAGACGACAATTAAAACTCCGCTATTAAGGCCAAGTCCATTACGGTCTTAATTATGGCATTAAAAGGAGTTGAAAATGGCGATTAATTCAGGAAAAGGCGATATAAATATTTTAATGATCACGTTTTATTTTTTTATTGATTATTAGGTAAACAAAATTAGTTTTAGAATTTTAAGATTTTGGCATAATGGTAATGTCCGTCCTTCTATACATTTGGGTTAAATGGGTCGAAAATGGGGCTTAATTCAGGAAAAGGTGATATTAACACTTTAATGATCACGCTTAATTTTTCTATTTATTAACAAGTAAAAAAAATATATTTTTAGAATTATAAGATGTTTTTTGGCTGAATAGTAATGTCCGCCCGTCCGTCTATACATTTGGGTTAAATGGGTTGAAAATGGCACTTAATTCACGGAAAGGCGATATCAATATTTTAATAATCATGTTCTATTTTTTATATTTATTAATAAAAAATTAATTTTTAGAATTCTAAAATATTTTTTGGCAGAATGACAATGTCCGTCCGTCCGTCTATACATTTGGGTTAAATAAGTCGAAAATAGCACTTAATTCAGGGACAGGTGATATCAATAATTTAATATTTAGATTTACTTATGTTGGTCAAGAAGTAAAAAAAAATAATATAATTGTATAATTTTAAGACATTTTTTTTAACAATTTTAAAGTCTGTCCTTCCGTCCTTCTGTTTATTAATTTTTGCAAAATTGCGAATTCAAAATCGTGTATTTTTTGACTCAATAAAGATATGGACTTCAAATTTTCTTTATTCAATAGACAATTTTATTCTTTAATAAACTGCAAAAAATATAATAAAGTCGGTTAAAAATTTTGAGATATATATGAAAAACACTTGACCAACAATTTGCAAAGTTGAGATTGTTGAAATATCAAATGAATATATCTCGAAGAATATATAAGAGAAATAGTACATGTTTTCTAAAGAATTTATGAAGTAATTTAAGATGATATAAAAATCTTGGAAATCAGGTAAGGAACAAAAATTCGCTAGTGGTTAAACATTCTCTATGACATTAGTACCCCATTTTGAACCACCATAGCTCCGCTCCTGAAGAGTATATGGGATCCTGCTTCTAAACTCAAAATGTTACTGTCCTCTGCTACGCCTATGTGAAATTTCATGTAAATCCAGAAGTTCTTAATGTTAATGTTTGTCTTAAGTCTGCACTTAAGCTGTTCTTTGTGTGAAATCTACTAGAGTTTTTTTGGAAAAAAAATTATTTTTCAAATCTGGCTATAAATGCGCACGATTTTTTTATAATATTAAAGTGAATAATATGTACTATTTTTCAGAGAATTTTAAAAACAAACATCCTGTAACATTTTAAGTTGCATTCCATAAAATTTGAAAATTAGTGTATTTTAGGACAATTAAAAAAAAAAAAATTACAAAAATATTAGGACAAAATATAATCTATAAAAACTTGAAGAAAAGTAGACTTAAATACCTGAAGTTGATGTTTCCATTTTAAATTTTTACTTTAAAAGATCTTTTATTTCAAATAAATACACTGAAAATTGATGAAAATTAAATTTTTTACTTTTTTTTTCAAGAATGTAAACAAATTTTTAACTTTGACAGCTCCTTATGAGATAACAACACAACCTAGCTTAAAGTTTTTAACTGATATTCATACGTAATTTTGTCTACTTTTATTTGGTACCCAACTTTATTACAAAAATATAAATTTCAAAATTCAATTAATCGTCACTTTTGACCCCAACTTGCGTCCTAATAAAGCTTGGCAAGTCTCAGAGTACGTTTAAAAATTGTCACCATTATGTTTAAGGTACAGGTTCGGATGACATTTCCCGCATGGATCTGACTGTGGCAAAAGGTCTCATAAGGACCTTATGTCAACCCTAGCATGACCTCCCTACTTGCAAAGGTAACCATGGGATTTTGACAAGACTGTACAACAATTGAGAAAGCGGCTCTGAGTTGGAACCAATCAGAATGAGTAACAACAATAACAACAACAAAATTGGTACAAAGCTATCGATCAACAACGAAAACTTCTTCAGGGGAAGCTCTGTAATTGCTAGATCTCCCCAAGAAAAAGTGGAAGAAAAGGTAGAAGATCATAAGAAAAAGGAACCCCGATGCCCTTAAAAAACTCGGCGAAATTATTTCATCCCTAATGGAGTTCGTAAAAATGAAGAATAATGTTCACCATATCATTAAGGAGCAGGTGCGATTAATAAGAGTTACGAATAATAGGGCAGTTGATGAAATACGTATTAATGGAACAGGTGTTAATAAAAAAAAAGCGAACAGGCAACCCAAACTTCGCCAAGACCACCAAAAGCTACTGCAGTAACAAACAAAAGGAATAGGGAACAAAATGAAGAGTCACCAGGAACAAAACCGAGAAAAAGAAGGAACCAGCCATCAAATTTAAAAATGGAGAATATAGACGCAACCCCCAGTTTAACATGAAGCAGAAAATGTTGCTCGAGTATCTGCTTGGAACAAAAGTAGTCCGGAAAAAATCGTAACAAAAGAGAACTAAGACAAATGCCTTGATAATATTAACAAAAAGTGAAGCGACATACGCAGACATCCTGAGTAAGATAAAAGCTGATCTGGGTCTCAGAGATTTCGGTGAGAAAATCAGAAGAATTCACAGGACACAGAAGAGCGAATTATTACTGGAAGTGAACGCCTCGAACAAGGAAGAGACAGTGAATTTTAATGAAATTGTCGAAAAATCCCTCGACGGAAGTGCTGAAATAAGGGCAAAAGTAAGTGAAACACTCATTGAATGCAGAGACCTGGATGAAGTTACAACGGAAGCGGATATCTGCGCTGCATTGGTGGATTAACTCAACAGGAGTGCGGTTAAAAACATTCGTAAGGCGTACGGTGGCACACAAACTGTTGGGAAAAAAGAAAGTCTTGTAAATTAGAAAACTAAGGTGGTCGATACGCTGCGTGCGTGAACCCTTGATGCTGAAACGTTGCTTCAGGTACCTTGAGTATGGGCATATAGCTGGTGCCCATAAGAGCAGGTACGACAGATCAAAATTATGTCGAAAATGTGCCGAGACAAAATATCGACAAAGATTGTACATCTAAACCAAGATGTATGTTCTGTGTGGCCATTAAGGAGGAGAAGACGGGATACAAAGCAGGAAGTGCCAAATGCCCTGTCTTTAGAAAGGCCCTTAGCCTACGTATGAGATGAAGGTCATACAATTAAACCTAAATCACTGTGCAGCGGCTCAAGATCTACTTAGCCAAAAAATCCGAGAGATGTATATAGATGTGGCGATAATATGTGAACAATATAAAAACATATTACACAGACTAAACTATACGCTAGACTAGAATCTAAATATGCTCTAGATAAGACTTTATATTAAACTAATTTAAATTAACAGGTAATTTTTTAAGAAAAAAAATCGATTTAATTTCTTTTTTTCTTAAATTACAAAATAAATTTTAAAAAGTAACCAAAAAAAAAAAAAAAAAAATTCCTCATAAAAAATCATCAACAATAAAAACACGAAAAATTTTCATGTTTCATATAAAATTTTTGTGTGCCACACACACACACACTCACAGCAAAATCTAAAGCTATTGCAACAGCATCAACAACAATTCACCAAAAAATTTCTGCATCTGTGCTGGTATTGTTTAACATTTTCAACAAAATGTAGCAAACAATATGAATGAACGAACAGGAACAATTTAAACAACTTTAGAAATAGTAAAATGAAAAAAATTAAAAAAAAAACAGGCAGCATGTTTTAAATACACAACAGATTCTTAGCAGAAAAAATCTACATAATACAACCAACAACAGCAACAACAACTACATTTTCAAATATGCAGTTTTAACACAATGGATTTTTTTAACCAAAAATTTCTTTTTTTATAGAGATTTTTTTTCTATTTTATTAGAAAAAAATTCCATAAATTTTATATTGCTATCGACATGCATATGTGTTTCAATTACAAAATAATAAAAGGTGTATTTTAAAAGTTTTTTTTTTCGATATTTGAAACAAATGATGAAGAAGAAAAAAATAGAACAAAATTTTAATTTTCAGGAATTTTTTTTTATTATGATTTTGATTATGGGGAGCTTTGGCTGCTATAGTTTTCTAATTTTCAATAATAAGCCATTGCATTAAACACAAACGCAGCAGTTTTTTTATTTACATTTTATATGGATATAAAATTTGTTAAAGGTAATACAAAACAAATTTTTAATTATTATTTTGTTTATGCTGCAATTGCGAGGAAATCAATTAAGAGTCAGCATGTTTTGCGTAAAGATTTTATAGGGCCTTTAGTAGGTCAGTTTAAAGTTTTATTATTATAATACTAAAAATAGTATAAACAGTACTACTGTATATTTACTCTGGTTCGCAAGACTAAATTTAGCTTTTTATTTGGGTTGAAGTCTATGCTATATGGAATGTTTATAATTTCCTTTAATATAATTTTAAATTAATTTCAGTTCCACTTCACTGCTTTTTAAAAATGTTACTTGCTATATTTTTAATTCCATATTATTGTTTTTATGTTACACTTAATCAATTTTTATGTAATCTCTTTTAATATTAAATGATCTTGCCGCGATGACTTATTGAAATTTCTTATTAAAAATTGATTAGTCATTTATAAGATTATTTTATGAATGATACAAGTGAGAGAATAGTTTGCAATTTAATGGAATTAAAGTATGTTTAAAAATCCTTTTAAACACCTACTTCACATTAAGATCTCTGTTCTGGCATCATTAAATCATTTGTTTACTTTTTTTTTTAGAAGACATCAAAACGACAACTTTAACTGACAAGTAAATTTAAATTCTTTTCAAAATATCTTAATGTGGAAAGGGAACGTAAGGGAATGAAATTGAAATGTTTATATGAGAGCCAGTGACTTTTAAACTGTTTAAATAAACCGGCAATTAAAGCCCTGCAGTTCTGAAGGTAGACTACTCATTGTATTAGATATTATAATTCAGAACTGTTTTTCTAAACAGACTATACCATAGTCTCAGTTATTGAATACACAATAGTCTGGACTATTGACTGGACTAAAGTCGTGAGTATTTACTAAAGTATAATATCGACTATTGACAAGACTATATCTTCAATTATTAACAATACTATATTTTCGACTATTGACTCGACTGTAGTTCGATTATTGACTAGACTATAGTCTCGACTACAGACTACAGTTTCGACTATTGATTAAATTATAGTTTTGACTATTGACTAGACTATAAGCTCGACTATTGATTAAACTATATTCTCGATTATAGACTACAGTTTTGACTATTGAATAAACTATAGTCTCGACTATTGACTAAACTGTTGACTAGACTATAGTCTGGACTATTGACTGAACTAAAGTCTTGAGTATTGACTAAACTATAATCTCGACTATTGATAGACTAGTCTCGACTATTGACAAGATTATAGTTTCGACTATTAACTATTAACTTGACTGGAATATAGTCTCGGTTTATTCGGTTTATTATTGACTATTGACTAGACTGTATTCACGACTATTGACTGAACTAAAGTCTTGAGTATATATTTAGACTATTGACCAGACTATGGATTAAACAATTGACAAGACTAAAAGCTCGATAATACGACTATTGACTAGTCTATAGTCGCAACTATTGACAGTCTGGACAATTTACTAGACTATAGTCTCGAAAATATGAGATTAGACTATAGTCTGGACTATTGACTATATGATCGACTATTGACCAAACTATAATTTTGACTAGACTATAGTTTCGACTATTGACTTGTCTATTGACTAAACTATGGTTTCGTCTATAGACTACAGTTTCGACTATTGACTAAACTATAGTTTTGACTATTGACTAGACTATAAGCTCGAGTATTGACTAAACTAAATCTCGACTATAGACTACAGTTTCGACTATTGACTAAACTATAGTTTTGACTATTAACTAGACTAAATGGTCGACTATTGATTAAACTATAATTTTGACTAGACTATAGTTTCGACTATTGACATGACTATTGACGAGACTATGGTTTCGACTATTGACAAGACTATGGTTTCGACTATTGACAAGACTATGGTTTCGACTATTGACTTAACTATAGTTTTGACTATTGACTAGACTAAATGATCGACTATTGACTAAACTATATCTTTGACTAGACTATATTTTTGACTATTGACGAGACTATGGTTTCAACTATTGACTAGGCTATGGTTTCGACTATTTACAAGAATAAAGGCTCGACAATACGACTGTTGACTAGTTTATAATCTTAACTATTAAAAGTCAGGACTATTGACTAGACTTTAGTCTCGATAATGCGACTATTGATTAGACTATAGTCAAGTCAATAGACTATAGTTTCGACTATTGACTAGACTATAGTTTCGAGTATTGACAAGTATAAAGGCTCGGCAATACGACTATTTACTAGACTATTGAAAGTCTGGACTATTGCCTAGACTATAGTCTGGATAATACGACTATTGACTAGACTATACGCTCGACTATTTATTTCACTATTTACTAGACTATAGTTTCGACTATTGCCTTGAATATTATCTGGACTATTGACTGAACTATAACCTTGGCTATTGACAATACCATTGTCTGAACATAATCTCGACTATTAGCTAAACTATAAGTAGTTTTGACTAGTGACTATAATATAGATTAAACTTTATCTTATACTACAGACTACAATATAAATTGGGTATTCACACCAACAGAACTGCAGGGTAATTTCAAACACATTGTTTGTTTATGTTTGGGCGCTATACAGAGAGAATGAAACACTCTTAGTGATCGTTTGTTTATATTTAATTTTTTTCTTTGCAAACAGCTGTTTTTTTGAAACCATTATGGAATCGAGAGACACAACAATAATAAACTTGTTTAACAAGTTATAAACAATGGATAAACATTTTACATTTAGTAGTCAACCAACTGTTGACAGTTGAACGTGCTTTAAAGTACTAACTAAGCGAGCGTGTAGCGATCATTAAAACGAATTTGAAAATAGGAAAAATTTAACGAATTTTTAATAACAAACGCGCCAAATCAACTCTTTTTTTTTCTATGATTACTCGTATTGTAATACAATTTAAAAACCATCATCATCATTATATAATTAAAACAAATCTTTATTGAATAATCATTTTTATTACTTAGAGCCAAAAGTATTTAAATTGGAAGTGCAAAACAATTTTCTAATCAAACAAATAATTCTTAATTAAGCTCTCTAAGCGAAAAATTAAAGAAAAAGATAAATAAAAAAAAAATATATAAATTAAAAAATATGCTTTTCTTTTAAATATGAGTTCATTCATTTATTCTAGCAATTATGCTAAAAATAGCTAAAATATTTTTTAATTAAAGTATAAAAATATTTTTTCAATTTTTTTAATTAATAAAGCGGGAATTTATTATAAAAAAAAAAAATAATATAAATCATTGGAAAAAAAATGTTTAAATTAATAAAAATTGTTTAAGAAAAATATGTTGAAAAAAATAAATTAATAAAAATTCTTTTAAAAAAAATGTTTTTGAAATAATAAATAAATTAATTGTTTAATTTTTTTTATGGTGTTTTTTAGTTTAGAAGTATTTGTATGCATTATTAAATATATGAAGTGTATTTGAGTTTTCAAGTGTTTTTTTAAAAAACAAAATTGAAGTTTGGTGTTTATTTTTATTGTTATTTGAAAAAAAAAAAAAAATACAAAAGTGTTTGTTTGAATAAAAAAAATAAATACAAGAAAAAAAGTGCTTGAAATTAAAAATTACAAGAAAAATCGTTTAACGGTTTAAATATTATTTGAAAAAGAAAAAAAAAATTACAAAAAACCACAATTAAATCTAGGTCAAGTGGTGAATACAGCAAAAAAGAGGTAAATTGTTTTATATGAAATAAAAAATATTAAAAAAAAAACTAATAAATCAAAATTATTGTATAGAAAATTTTAAGTTACACATTTTTTTTAGGTTTAACTTATAGTTAATTAAAAAAATATATGAACTTTTTAAATCCTTAAAAGGATCTTGATGGAATCTTCCAATTTCATTTAATAAATCTACGATACCCATAAAAAATAAAAGATAAATATTTTTAAATTTAAAACGATTTAAACTTAATTAATATTTTATTATTTAACATAATTTTCTTTTCTACTTTTACGATAAAACTGAAAAGGTCATGAATTTAACATTGTGTTGGCATTGGATGCAAGTACTTACTGGTACAAAAGAGCTGCAGAAGTTATTTTTTTAACCCATGGTTGTCATTGGTAGGATGTTCTTCTTTTATGCTTCTTATTCATTTCTTTTGAAGTACTTCCTTTAAAACTATATTTATGAAATTTTTTTACAAAAATTCAGTTTTAGCCTTATTAAAAGATAATAAAAATGCATTAAAATTTATAAAATTTTAATTTTCTTAGAAATTATTAATGTTTTTTCCAGCTAAAATTTCATTTATTTTCACTTTTTTGGAAGTAATTATTAAGAACTTCCAAAAAAGTTTAAAATATGCACTTTGTTCTACTTTTGAAGTGGTGAAAATGTTCTTTTTTGGAAGCTCTTGATCGTTTTTTTGCTGGGTACTATTGTTGTTTTCCTAGCTTTTTATATACAGTTCTAAAGCTAAGCTATTTAAAATATATCTTAAAAGCTTAACAACTTAACATTTAGTGAATATCCTTACTATTTAACAAGGACAAATTATTATTAATAAAATACCATAAATTATGGCAAAAATATATACAGAAAAACTAACAAATGAAAACCTGAAAGAAAAACATTTACAGGCCTAAAGATTCTCTTTTTTGATAACGAATAAACTAAAAAAACAAAGACAACCGGCAAAAGGTCAAAAAGTCACCCAAAATAAAATAAACAAAAAAATCTTTAGACAAAACAAACAAAACATAAGGTGGTCTTTTTGTTAAAAAAAAAAAAAAAAATACTTAACCTAAGTCCTGTTTTATACATTAATTCCACATGTATATGTTTAACAGGATACAACAACTACATTCATAACATATTAATAATGACAGGCAAAAAAATTAAGTCCTGTATAAAGAAATGTTTGATGTAAAGGTATGTGTGTTTGTTATCCTTATTATCATTATCTTTATAGTCATTTTTAGTTTAGGGCGTGTGTGTAAAGTAGTTTGACTTTTTATTCTTCTTGTTTTTTTTTTTTTTTTTTTCTATTCCTTGTGTCATTTGTTTTGTCTAGTGTTTTAAACATTAATTTTGTGTTTTTATCTTTTTAGCAGAAGAGGAAAAAGTATGAAAAGGACAAATTATTTCATTTATGTTTTTAGTTTTTTCTAAAATTTATTTTATTACATTTGTTAAAGTTATTGTGAGTTTGTCTGTGTTAGTCTTTGTTGTTATCCTTTATGTCAATGTTTTGTTTAGGTGTTGAAATTGACAAATGTCATATAGTAGTTGGTGTGTTTTTTTGTAGTCATTAGGGCCAACTAACAAGCAGGACTATATATTATATAAGATGTTAAAAAGGGATCACATATTTTTTCACTTTTTTGATCTACATTTTTTTTTTTTTTTTTTTTTTTTTTTTGAAGGGAAATTAGTTGAGTAATTGTCATGTGTTTGTCTTTGTTTGAAAGATAAAATTTGAAAAATAACATCTGTTTTATTTAAAACAAAAGAAAACAAATCGAGGAAAGTAAAAGTGAATTTTTAATAAAAAAAAAAAGTATGAACAGAAACTGATGCTAGCGTTTAAAAGAGGATTATAATTAACAGACAAAAACAGATTTGATTCTTTTTGTTTTAATAAATATTATAAAATTTTAAAAATCATATTTGTAGAAAATTATGGAATATTGTACAGAAAAATATTTTTTCTAGAGTCTGGTCTCACTAAATTATTTTCTTTAAATTGTCTATTGTATGGTCACACGCAAAGAAAAAACATGGTTGGTCAAAT
This sequence comes from Protophormia terraenovae, assembly GCA_951394005.1. Lineage (NCBI taxonomy): Eukaryota > Metazoa > Arthropoda > Insecta > Diptera > Calliphoridae > Protophormia > Protophormia terraenovae. The sequence goes on along the minus strand of OX596074.1, from coordinate 6,975,458 downwards.
CATAATCGGTAACTATCATTAATGTTTAGGTTTATGATTCCCTCAATCATATTAGTTATTATGTCCTTTCGTGAACATAATATTGTCCTATCCAATATTAATATAATATGAAGCTCACAATCATGACATTTATATGTGATAGTCCTCACAACCACACTGCATAAATATAACATGATCCCTATATTATAATACCCCCAATCATAATACTATGCATACGGTTAAAATGTATTTTTATTTATTATTATTTTTTTAATTTAAATTTTGCGAATAGAAAATAATTAAAAAAACAAATAACACAGCCTTCATTGGACGATTTTGTTTAAGAAAATTCATCTTCACATTCACACACCTAAAAGAAAATTTGTAGAAATACATTTTTTTATTATTATTTTTATATTTGACCGCACTGAATTATTGATATTTATTGTACTTACCGAAAAATATTTCCAATTTGAAATTTGGCCATTGATGATTTGCTCCGTCAGCATCCGTGGATCTCGTTTGTTATTTCAGCTTTTCCTTATAAAAATCGAATTTTGATTACGGCATCTGTACAAAATTTTTATTAAAAAATAATAAAATTTTGTGAACTTTTTTAAACGTCTTCACTTTTCTTCACTTTACGTCCGTCACATTTAAGATTTCATTACCGAATGAGTAAATTTTTTCGAAAGAGAGATAACAATAAAGACGAGCATATTATTGTCACCCCTCGCATTAAAATATTACATACAAATATTTCATTGAAATAATATGTTACTATGAAATATATTATTCTTTTAGTACAGCGACTTTATATTATTTCAAAGTACCATATGTTAAAATGATCAGAACAAAAAATAATTGATTCAGCTTAGTCTAAAACACAATAATTTGATTGTGTTAGCCATACAAACTACTTAGGAACATCACTTGATTTCCGCGAGCATTTCGGAATCATGTTTTTTCTTTGCGTGCAGTTTTTCAGCATTTGATTTTATTTTTCTTACCCCATTTTAGTGGGGTTTTTAAAAAAGTATATGTTATTCGATTGGTGTCATGTTCGATAGCGTTACAGGCCAAAGTCCTTTCTATAAGAATCATGCAAAATATCATATAATTTTTGATTTTCTTTGAACAAATTTTTTTTTGTTGGAAAAAGTTCCACAATTGCTTTTTATTAAATAAAATTTATATTTCAAAAAACATTTAATATTTAAAATTTTTTAGCTTTAAACAGAAATTTGTTACACATTAGTGTTGATGTAGAAAATATAAGTATTTGAGGATTATATTTAAATTTACATTTTATGGTATATATTTTTTTTCCCAACGATTCTTTATTTATATATTGAATCTACCCTTCTTTTAAGGCCTCACAATATGTATTCAAATCTTAAAACTAGAAACTAAACACTACTTTATCTTTAACGAAAGCATGGGTAGGTGAATAAGCTGTCCTCTTAATAACGGGTTAAGAATTCGGCTCTACGAAGCCTTGAATTTGATTGAACTTCAGTAAGAAGCCTTGCAAGTGGATTGGGATGAGTCTGCAGTTTTGTAATGTATTTTTCACTGCGCTTTTTAAACTCATCTTTTAAAAATTTAACCTCTAAATCTCTATGGATATTCTTATTTCTTATATACCATGGTGCACCCGTCATGGTTCTAAGAATTTTCGATTGGGCCCTCTGTATAAATCGAGACTTATATTACTGGCTGTATAGAATAATTGGATGCCTTATAACCAAATTGGTTTTAAACCGGTTTTATACAGGGTGACTTTATTGTTAAGGCTTAGTTTTGATTGACTGTTTATTATGAAGAAATTTTCTTCATATAAAGTCTTTTAGTTTCTAAGTGAATATGTATGTAACATGATCTGACTGGGGTATACTTATGTATATCATTGTAACGTGGTTACTTTTCAATTCATTTACTCCGAAAGTTTAATTATTTCTTATATAATACCCGAGGTGATCCATTTCGGCGGTTCTCTCCTGCCCCAAGACCACCTAGAAACTTGTGCTTCTCCAAAAAAGAGTGGAAAATACCTCACTAATAGCTATGTGAAATTTCATAGAAATATGTTTATCCGTTCAAAAGTTACACAAAACTATTTAAAAAAAACACGTTGAAACTACTGTGCACTTAGTAATGCTGCAGCACACATTTACTATAGAAATTAAGGAAAATGTGCACATTTCGCTGAAGTTTCAGTTAGGTTCTAAACGATTGTGTAAAATATTTATGCAAGTATTGGGTGTCATTGGAAAGGTTATTACTTGAAAAATAATAATATATAAATAATAGAGTATTCAAACTAAATTTTTTCATTAAATTTATCAAAAAATGAAAAATTTTTGTATTTAGTGTTATTTTTCGAAAAAAAAAAAAAAAAAAAAAATATAATATTTGAACTTAAATAAAATCTACATTAATTAAGCTGTCATTATAAAATTTAAGTATAATATAACAAAATTTGTCCTTAAAAGAAAAAATAAATAGATTCCTACTTTCTTACTCCAAAATACCCAAAATTTCAATTCGGAGAAAGCTTCCTTCAAAAATTGACTTTTTTTCATTGAAATGGTCACCCTGTCGTTATAAGGGGCCTCCGTCAGAAAATACTTTTTGGGTGTATACCTTACATACAGGACTAAAAAATTAAAATAATTTTAAGTCGATCCCAGGTAGACCTTTGTCCCAAACTCCTCCAGATTTACTTTGCACGCATTTACAATAAGATTTCTTTTGAAAACATTAAAGAAATGATAAAGCTCAGAACAAAAAACTAATTTTATCACTGAATAAATATTGCCACTAAGTCAGATGTGTAAATAAAGTTCAAGGTAGGTCCCAGAACACTTCCCTGTGAAACACCTGTTTTTATTTCAAATACTTCCATCATAAATTCGTTATACTTTAAATAAAGGATCAGATAAATAAGACTCCAGCAATTTGTGGGTACATGGTGGTACATTTTATATATTAGACCCTGGTGCCAAACTTTGTTGAAAGCTTGCGCTATATCCAAAAAGATAGCTAAACAATAATTCTTTAATTCAAAACACTTTCTTATCTCTCCAGTTAGACGATTTACTTGTTATATGGTTCCATGTTTTTCACGAAAACTAAACTAGTGAACTGGGACGATATTTCCATCGTTCAAGAATGGTATAATTTTCTTTTGAAATACTTTCTCGAAAAGCTTCGACAAACAAGCTAGTAGGCTAATAGGTGTATAAGAAGATGATATAGTAGAATCCTTAACTAATTGTGTTTAGTTAAAATTTTATAATTATACATTTTTGAATAAAGCTTCTAATAGCTTAAAAACAGCGCACGCTACCCCATTTTATTGAAATAAAAGCATCGAAAAAAATTAAAATTTTCAGTACTATTACAAAGACCATGTAAAAATTTGATAGCCATGTATATTTAATTTCATGTTTATAGGTTCAAAAAGTACCATTAGAAGATCAAAAAAGTACCACAAGGGGGGACTTGTGGTACTTTTTTGATCTTGAATTCTTATCCACATAGGATCATGTATCTTTAATTTTATGTTTCTAGGTTCAATATTGTAGAAAATTCAAAAAGTACCATTAGAAGAATGAAAAAGTACTAAAAATTAATAATTTAATTTAATAAAATCCTATATTTAATTGAATAAAATTTAATTTCCCAATTTTATCCCCTTTTTGGTACTTTTTTTATCCCTTCTAGATGTAACAAAGATTGTATTCCATTCAATTTTTAAATTGATTAAATTAAACAAGTTTGCAATCGTAAATTGCCTTGTTGTCTCTGTTTGGCGGTACCAAAGCAGAGCTTGTGGACTATAATTAGACACCAGCAGAATGGAATACGTATTTTCTGTGCCCCTACACACTTTATCAGCATTCGTGGTGTCTTATCCATTTCGGTTTCGTTGAAACCTAAACATGTCGTCCGCCTTGCACTGGGTGCAATTTTGAGGGACTCAGTTAGCAGCGCAAGGTGTTTGGGGCAAGTAAAAAAGAGGTTGAACCTAGCGTCGTAAACGCTGTTTAAGATGTGGTTACATAGTGTCGTAAGCCGACATCCGGCTCGAAGGACCATAAACAAGTTTGCAATCGTAAATTGCCTTGTTGTCTCTGTTTGGCGGTACCAAAGCAGAGTTTGTGGACTATAATTAGACACCAGCAGAATGGAATACGTATTTTCTGTGCCGCTACACACTTCATCAGCATTCGTGGAGTCTTATCCATTTCGGTTTCGTTGAAACCTAAACATATATGAATAAGTAAAAAGAAAAATATATTTTGTGAAAAAGTACCAAAATCAGATACGATTTTTACCCTTTAAACGTTGGAATTTCCAAAAAGTACCCAACTTGTATTAGCCAATTTTTGATAAGATACTAATTTGATACACATTTTATTTCTATGTTAACTGGATTAAAAGATAGGATTTCAAAAAGAGTACTAAATTACCGTTTTAACCCGTTTTCTCCCTAAAAGAGCTGAATTTCTAAAAAGTACCAGACACCTATTAACTTTTGACCCAAATGGTTACAAATGAAATATGGACTGTAGATTGGTCTCCCAGCGAATAGATCCACAAAGATGGAATTTTTGGAAATTCAAATGTTTAGGTGGTTGGTTTATTTTGTGTTGGTATGCATTTTCAAAAAGTCAATTATTTTTTTTTTAGTTTATTATTCAATCCACAGTCTGATTTATGTTACAAAACTGTGATTACCCTTAATAATTTAATACAATAGTTTCTACCTACCGCATCGTTTTGTTAAGACTCACTCTATTAATTCATTAATTTCTTTAGGCGTTAGGCTAACAAATGACTTGTGCCATTTATTATTTTTACCTTGATGAATCATAATTTTCTAATATACCTTATCTTTATAAAATAAAGTTTTCCTAATAATTCCATTTTACACAAAAAATTGTTAACGTTTTAACAAAATTTCTTTGTTCTGTTTAACACTCCTCCTTGTCTATACAAAATTTTCCTTATATTTATTAATTAACATAATTTAATCATAATTTTTCCTCTTTTTGTGTCAAACATTTATTATCTTGATAATCACTTATCATCACCATCATTATTTTGTCTTAACAAAATAAAATCAAATAATTTATATAATTTTATTTTGTTTTGGTTTCTGTTACGAATATATTTATTGTTGTCAATTATATAGAGTTGTTTTATAGTTGAAGTGTTGTTTTTTTATTTTATAGCTATTGTTTGTTACAAACATTTATTATTATTATTGTTATTGTTGTTGCTGTTTATTAAACAATTACTTATTATAATGTTTATTATAGCTCTATTGTTAGTTTATAGTATAGCTTGCTGTCACTATGACTTGGCTATTATAATATGACAGCTGTCAATTAATAAAACAAATTATGTTTTTCGTTTCTTTATTTTTGTTTGTAATAATGCATAAAAAGGAAAAATTAATAAAAAAAAACACTTGTGAGTAATAAAGACAAATAATATTAAAAGAAACAAAGTGGGAGGTCTTTATTAAGATTTGTATAGATTATTAAAGGATTTTTAGAGAGATTTTTCTAACAAAAAGGAAGTGTTTTTTGTTATGATTAAAAATATGACATAATATGAATAATTGGAAATTTAATGAAATTTTCAAAAATTAAATTAATAAATTTATTAGAAAATTATTAATTTAATATTATAATCATTTTCTATAGTTCTTTTACAAAGACCTTAATTATAATATTAAGAAGTCCTTTTGGTTTGGTGTTATATTTTTTGGTTTGGTATATCTATTTCTTTTTTGTTTTAAATTGTCATTTTATTTTAATTTTTTTTTTTCAATATTTTTTTTTTTTTTTATTATAATTTTTTTCTGTTATTATTTTTTTAAGCATTTTAAAACCTTAAGTATCATATTTATCATAATTCATAAATTCAATGACGCATTATAAATCTTTAAATCGTTTAATATACTTGACTGAATTTGGCTACTGAAAATTAAAACAAACATAATATAACCAAATCTAAAGTAGATACCCTACATGTCAAAATAAAAATATTAGTTAAAAACTTTTATATGCAACTTTTTAAATACAATTTCAATATTTTTTTAAAACTTTTAAGATTCTGACTATAATATAAATTATTCTGCTTTAAAAATTATTTTTAAATAATTTAATTTGTATTTTTTTTTCTCTCAGTCTGTAGAAATCATTCCCAAGTCCAAATTTTTAACCTGAATTAAATAAATTTCTCTCAGATTAATTGTTGCATTAGTAAACATTTGGCTATTTAAAATCAACTAAAAAGGTTTATGAGAAAAATATTTATGGAACAAAATCTGGCTTAAAGTAGATACAGATACAAAAGTTTTAATATTTTGTATAAAGTTTTAAGTTTTTAAAAGGAATTAAATAAAGTGTATTCATGAATATTGCATTCAAATTTGTTTTACATTTAAATAAGAAACTTCTTGCTAATAAGAACAAGAAGATTATCAGAATAATATTTGTAAATAAAATATATTTCAATAAAAATACCTGTAATAACGATTTAAAATTGATTACCCAGGGTTAAAGATATTAAAAGACCCGTAATAGCGATTTAAAATTGATTATCCAGGGTTAAAGATATTTAAACATTTTTAATGCTTTCTTCCATTTTTAACACCTAAACTTTAACATTTTTTTTTTTTTGTTAGAAAAAAGGTAATTATAAGATTGGAAAAAATAAGAGTGGTTCACTCTTAAGAGAAAATATTGCTCTTAAGGGTGAACCAAAGTTGTCTACCAGGGGTTAAATATAATAAATTAACTTGTATGATTTTCTCTACAATTCGAATTAAAACACAATTTGATAGAAAAATCTTTTAATACGAGTAATAATAAAAATGTAATAAACTTTAAAATGAACTCCCATATTAAAACATTAATACCTCTACCAAGGACCGAATATGAACACCAAGGTTTAAATAATAAAAAATAATTATGATTTTTAAAAATATGAAATTAGTTTGAAAAGAAATGTTTAACGATTTACAGGGTTAAACATTTTAATGTTTTTTTTATTTTTTTATTTTTAATTTTAAAATTTATTTTTACCAGAAATAAAGATATTAAAAATAAGGTTTCTGTAAATTTTCATATACACATTAATGCAATAATTCCCTTTAGATGCAACCAAAGTTGTTCATCAGAGGTTAAAGAGAATAAAACGACTTCCAGGATTTTCGCTACAATCTAACTAAAAGACAATTTATTATAAAAACCTTTTAATAATAATAAAAATTTAATAAACTTTCAGATAAATTGCCGTATTAAAACATTAATACTATAATAGAGAAGACCAAAACTTACAACCAAGGTTTAAGAAAAAAATGATTTTTGGTATTATAAAATTAGATTTCAATGAAACGTTTGGTTTAAAAAAGCAAGACATTATTAAAAAAAATTCAATACATTATTATTATACCCACTATCTAAAAAGATAAAGTATAAATATCCTGGGTCCTTATGAAATTCTAAGGCGACCTAGCTATTTCCGTGCGTCCGTCCGTCTGTCTGACTGTTGAAAGCAAATAGGGCTATTTTAAATTAGGGTGGCACAAAAAGTTACAGATGGTGGGTATAATAGATTCCACCAAGCCCAATATAACATTCTCACTTGTTAGGCCATATTCAAAATCAAAGTTCCTTAGAGAAAATCAAAATTAGCTTTCAAGGGTTAAAGAAAATATTTTAATGATTTTTTAAACAACAAAATCTGGCGGAGTACATTTTTAGGGGGATTACAGAGAACTAAAGAGGCTCAAAAGGTTAAGGAAAGTAATCAGATTTTATTAATTTTTTAACTAAAATGAATTTAAAAAGGAAAAAGAAAGATATAGTTGGTCAAGCCCGACCATTTGATATCCTACACTATTGCATATGTGCAAATTGTGGACCGATATTTTTACTATAATACATTATATTCCGTTGATACTAGGTTAGGTTAGGTTAGGTTAGGTTAGGTAGCGTGGGCAGCTCGCCAAAATTAGCGAGTTCACTCGAAGGCCTATGTGGCTCATTTTGTTACCCTAGAGAGAAAAAAAACCCACCATTACTGATTTCCTCGCGTAGGTGCCTCAACTACACGATTTACACTAAACCACCCTGTACTCCGGATAAAACCTAAAAGAGTGCTTAATGATACATCTACCAGATTGTCATGATTCTGAAAAGAGCGCTCTCCCAGATAACTGAGTCTGCGTTCCTGCAGAGCCAGACAATCGCATAGAAGATGTTCTATAGACTCTTTCTCCTCTTCATCTAAACAACTTCTACAGACATCAGCTCGTGACCTGTTAGAAGTAAGATCATTCTTCTACTAAGAGCCAGAAGAGCCCGACTCTTGCGCACTCATCAGCATTTTCGTTGCCAAGAATGCCTTCGTGCCCTGGTACCCATACTAGTCTTACACATTGTATGCGCAACTGGGAAAGAGATCGATTGCATTTAAGTATACATTTCGATTTCAACACATACGAATTTAGAGCCTTGATCGCGGCCTGATTATGTAGAAAAAAGTCGACAGTAATAGCTTCTAAAACGAGTTCTCTGATTCGTCTAGCAGCTACAGCTAAAGCACATATCTTTGCCTGGAATACTGTACAAGTATCCGGTAATCTTAGAGATATTAAAAGTCCCAGGTCTTCAGAGAAAACTTCTGACCCGGTTCCCGTATATATTTTTGTCCCATCATTGAAGACTGAGATTGCACCTTTCAGCTTTCCCTGTCAGGGATATTAATCCTAAAAGATTTATCAAAATCCATCTTAGGGATGATATAGTCCGTTCAGACACTCAGATTGCTCCCGCCCACTACTAGTAGGATTTTGATACTATCATTTATGTGATTTTATGCACTTTTGGGAGAATTCCGAAGTGGGCCTTATATGGGAGCTACGGTAAATTATGGACCGATCTTTATAAAATTAGGTACAATACTTTATACTTATATATTATTTATTTATGACGAATATTAAGTTTATATTAACTTTTGTATGGGATTTATGCACGTTAAAGTGATTTTCCAAAGAGGGTTTATATGGAGGCTATGGTCAATTGTGGACCAATCTTCATGAAATTTGATACAAAGATTTATACTTATACAAAACTTACTTTCACCAAATTTCATTAAAATATTCCTTGTATCATAAAAGTCCCACTTGCCAAATTTCATTGAAATATCTTCAAAATTGCGACCTTTACTTTATGCACAACCACCTATGATGGTGTAGGGTATAATAAAAAAAAACTCATATAATATTTGTATTCACATACCATAGCATATTTTAAAGTTAACTAAAAATAATCCAAGTTCCACACAACAAATCTTTTTCGTTCTTGGGTTAAAGGAAATAAAAAAAATATATTCACACATAATATAGTTAACTTTAACTCACCATAGACCCTTCCTTATTTAAGTTAAACAGTTATTTAAAACATATTCTGAAAGTTTAGCTCCTCCTCTAAAAATATTCCAAATTTTACGAAATAAATCTTGTTCGTTCTTGGATTAAAATAAAGAACGTGATTTTATAATTTATACCAATTATAGTCAACTTTAACTTACTTTAGCGCCCTCTATGCTTATGTCAAATATGTCTCTGAAACATATTCTGAAAGCTTAACTTCTCCTCTTTAAATACTCTAAATTTAACATAAAAACACTTTTCCTTTATTAAAAGCTATTTCGCAAAAAAAAAAAAAATATTAAAAACGCTTCTGAAACTATTAGAAATGATTGGAGATTTATTAACTATAATATAAATTATGTACTCAATTATTTTTATCTCCCTAATGTAGAGCTTTCAAAAAGTTTACTATTATCTTAATTTCTTTCTCTATAAAGTCCACTTTTTATACTTTTTATTATCTTAAACATTTAATCATTTATTAACAAGTTAATGAGCCTTAAAAAAACATAATCCAACACTTGGTCTGCTACTTCCCAAATTAAAGCTAAGCTCTAAAAAAATTATTAAAATATAAAAAAATAATTAGTCACTAATAAAACAGCGTGTGTTATTAAGAGTTTTTTTTTTTTTTTTTTTGCCGAAAATATAAAAAATTCTTAAACAAAATTTGTCTTTAACTTCTTTTATTATTATTTTTTTTTAAACTGATTTTTTTTTTTTTTCTTTTTAATTTTGGTTTCAAATTGTTAACGCACTATTAAATTTAATTTGTTTTTAAAATTTTATACGTTAACTTCATTATCACACCAAACAACCATAATTATTTGATTTTAGTCAAAAGAAGTCTTTATTTTCATTTTCAAACTTTAATATAAATTTCATAAAGTCTGACTGTGTGTGTGAGTGTTTTATAAGCCAAAAATATTTATCGGCTTTTTAAAGTCAAATTCAAATACTGACAAACTTACATTTATTTAAGCCTATTTTATATATATGTATGTGTGTGTGTTAGTTTATATCTGTGGCTGGAGTTTTTTTGTTGTTTGGCTGAAATGTCTTGAAAATTTGTGTTGACAACCAAGTTGGCGTCAGTGGTTAACCATTGTTGTTGTAACTGTTATTGTTGCTATTATTGCTGCTATTGTAGTTTATATATTGCTGGTTTTTGCTAGTATTTTTCTGTAGATCTTTAAAGTTTACAAATGACAGCTGTTAAATAGAGTTTTCTGTAGGTACTCCTTGCATAAAATATATTCAAATATACTTCTATAACAAATTTGTTTGGCATTTGTTGTTGAAGTTACCCTGTAGTTCTGATACTTTTTAAAAAACTACAGATTTCACCAGCTTTTTAAGCAAAATAGTCAAATTTAAAAGGATAACAATTTACTCTACATAGTTTGGAAATACATACACTAATGTAGAAAGCTATAATAAAACTTTGCACTAACTACACTTTAGATTACTAAGAGATAATTAAGTTGCCTTTAAATTACTTTTGTCTTAAAATACAAACTTTACCAAAAGTGATAAGATCAACACAAAAAAAAATAAAATAAAAGAATATATATTAATTACAATTATCTAAGTACATTAATGAAGAAATTGCTAAGAAATGATGTGTTTAGAACTGCAGGGCATTTATAGATGCGTGTTTATATATGCCTATGTTGTTATGTGTATGAGTATAATTTAAATTTTCCCCAAAAATAGGCATAAAATATTATTTTGAAAAACAAATTTCAAAATTAATTGCATGGAAATTTCAAAGAATTCAATTAGAGGTAAAAATTGTTCGTATGAATGTTAATCTTACTTGTTCTTGATTTTGATATTTGGGGGAAGACTTACAAAAATTATTTATTTGTAATTCAATTAGAAAATAAATTGAAATTTTGAAATGAAGAGAAGAATATGAAAGACATATTGTTACAAACACGATGCTATGGTTAAATAAAATGACTATGAGAAAAAAATTATCCAAGAAATTAATTTAAAGGGAATCAAACATTTAAATATAAAACAAAATTAAAAAAAAAAAAAAAAAAATATTCATAAAATTCTGTTTAAAAGAAATTTGCTACTTATAGTAAATTTTTCATAAATTTGCTATTTATAGTAAATTTTTCATAAATTTGCTATTTATAGTAAATTTTTCATAAATTTGCTATTTATAGTAAATTTTTAATAAATTTTCTATTTATAGCAAATTTTTCATAAATTTGCTATTTATAGTAAATTTTTCATAAATTTTGCTATTTATAGTAAATTTTTCATAAATTCTGCTATTTATAGTAAATTTTTCATAAATTCTGCTATTTATAGTAAATTTTTCATATATTCGCTATTTATAGTAAATTTTTCATATATTCGCTATTTATAGAAAATTTTTCATAAATTTGCTATTTATAGTAAATTTTTCATAAATTTGCTATTTTTAGTAAATTTTTAACAAATTTGCTATTTATAGTAAATTTTGAACAAATTTGGTTATAGTAAATTTTGAACAAATTTGGTATTTATAGTAAATTTTGAACAAATTTGCTATTTATAGTAAATTTTTAACAAATTTGCTATTTATAGTAAATTTTTAACAAATTTGCTATTTTTGTAAATTTTTAACAAATTTGCTATTTATAGTAAATTTTGAACAAATTTGCTATTTATAGTAAATTTTGAACAAATTTGCTATTTAAAGGAAATTTTCTAAAAATTTGCTATTTATAGTAAATTTTCTAGAAATTTTCTATTTATATTAAATTTTCTAAAAACTTGCTATTTATAGTAAATTTTCTAAAAATTTTCTATTTATATTAAATTTTCTAAAAACTTGCTATTTATATTAAATTTTCTAAAAATTTGCTATTTTAAGAAAATTGTCTAAAAATTTGCTATTTATAAAAAATTAAAACAAAATATACTATTTATCGTAAATTTTCCATATTTGTGCTATTTATAGTAAATTTAGAATAACTTACTATTTTGAGTATTTTTTCAAATTTTTCTATTTCCTGGAAATATTAAAAATTTACTATTTTTTGCAATTTATACATTTTATCTTTTTTATATCTCAATTAAATTATATTTCTTTTTTTCTCTTTTCAGGTATGTAATATCTTTAAAAAAGTGATTTTATTAATTTCAAACAAGTAAGTTTAACTTGAGTTTAATAAATTCTATTTAGGTTTAGATTTTCTCCACCATAAGCTAAACAATTTAAGCTTAATTTTTAAACACAGAAGTGTCCTATAAAATTTATTTTGCTCTTTTTCTTCTACTTTAAACGACCTTGAAACAGTTTCTTGACAGTTGTTTTAGAATCACTTTTTTCAATCTGACTGTCTGTGCAATTTTAAATCGTTTATAAATTTAACTTCAATCTTGACAAACAGTATTCTTTTTTTAATCTTTAATCTTTGTACTTCATACATACGTTTATAATTTACACTTAAGTTTATGAAATGAGTTCTTAACACGTTAGTGAATGATCTCAGATTTATAAGCACGACATTACTTAACTAAATATATAAACAGTTTTCTTAAATGCAATTTAATTCAATAAAAAAACAACAATACGAAAAATAAACGATTTATAAACTGAGGAAAAAAGACAAAAAACACTTTATTAAAATTGACAGCTTTAGACATGAGTTAAATGTGTTGCAATGAGTTTTATTCAAAATAAAAAGAGGATCTTCCAAAAAACAAAAAAAAAAAAAAAAACGAAATAATAAAAATTAACAAGATGGACAGACAGACGGACAGTTTAAAGATAATTTTAATAAGACAAATTTAAAAATAAACGTTTAATATTAAAAATAATTTCAATAAAGAACCAGAAAAGAATATAAAAAATACAAATTTACTACAAATAGCAAATTCAGCGAAAATTTACTATAATAGCAAATTCAGAGAAAACTTACTTTAAATAGCAAATTCATGGAAAATTTACTATAAATAGCAAATTCAGGAAAAATTTACTATAAATAGCAAATTCAGGGAAAATTTACTATTAACAGCAAATTTAGAGAAAATTTACTACAAATAGCAAATTCAGGGAAAATTTACTATAAATAGCAAATTCATGGAAAATTTACTATAAATAGCAAATTTAGAGAAAATTTACTATAAATAGCAAATTTATTAAAAATTTACTATAAATAGCAAAGTTATGAAAAATTCACTATAAATAGCAAATTCAAGGAAAATTTACTATAAATAGCAAATTTATGAAAAATTTACTATAAATAGCAAATCCAGGGAAAATTCACTATAAATAGAAAATTCAAGGAAAATTTACTATAATAGCAAATTCAGGGAAAATTTACTATAAATAGCAAATTTATGGAAAATTTACTATAAATAGCAAATTTATGGAAAATTTACTATAAATAGCAAATTCAAGAAAACTTACTGTAAATAGCAAATTTATGAAAAAATTACTATAAATAGCAAAGTCAGGGAAAATTTACTATAAATAGCAAATTTATGGAAAATTTATTATAAATAGCAAGTTTATCAAAAATTTACTATAGGTAGCAAATTCAGGAAAAATTTTCTACAAATATCAGATTCAGGGAAAATTTACTATAAATCGTAAATTTAGAGAAAACTTACTATAAATAGCATAGCAAGTTTATCAAAAATTTACTATAAGTAGCAAATTTAGGAAAATTTTTATATAAATAGCAAATTCAGGAAAAATTTTCTATAAATATAAAATTCAGGGAAAATTTACTATAAATCGTAAATTTAGGGAAAATTTACTATGAATAGCAAATGCATGGAACATTTTCTATAAATAGCAAATGTATGGAAAATTTAATATAAATAGCAAATTCGGGGAAAATTTCCTATAAATAGCAAATTTATGAAAAATGTACTACTGAATAGCAAATTTATGAAAAATTTACTATAAATGGCAAATTTATGAAAAATTTCCTGTAAATAACAAATTTATGAAAAAAAGAAGAATAAAAAAATTAAAAAAAAATTAAGTTTTAGACCTTGACTGCCATCTTAAGATAATTTTGTATTAAAAAAACTCAAATTCCCCTGGCTATTAGTTTTATTATAATTCAACACAAACTACTAATCATTTTTTTACACTAAAATCACTTAATCATTATTAGCTTAAAACCATTATTATCTACCCAAGCATAAAATATTAAAAAAAATCTATACTTTTCCCCTGAGGTTTTAAATTTATTATGCTACAAATTATTATCATCTTTTAATTTTTTTATTATAGCTAAACACATGTTAGCTAAACTATAATTTTCAATTCTAAGGAAATACAAAAAATTATCACTTCAAAAAAATTTCAAATTTAAAGGAAACTAATAAAAAAAATTATCATAATTCTAACTATAATTTTGTCTGCACGATTTCACCCCCTAAATACTATATAATTTAAATCAGTAGATTTCTTTAAGAATTTTTAAATTTTTTTAACTTTAGCTTAATTTTTGTGCTATTTTTTTATTTAGCAAATTATATTTGATTTTTTTCCACTTTATTTTATTTTGTTGTCTACATTTATGACTTCCTTTTTAATGTATAATTTTATGTATAATTTGTGGCATACTTTTTTTAAATGATTATGATTTTTTTCTTTTTTGGTTTTTGTTTTAAAGTGTTTAAATTGCTGTTGTTTAAGTGTTAATTTGCAGAAAGTGTTTTTTTCTTCATTTTATTATTAAGAACTTTTTGCCATAAAAAATTTTTAATGATTTTAAGTCGGGCTTCTAAATGGACAAATATTGGTGTCAATTGGCCAACTCAATTATTTTAATGTTTTTTATTGATTGTTTAAGTGGTTTTTTAACAATTTAGACACATTTATAAAAATTTTTGAAATTTTAAGAATACTTTTAAGGAATTTATTAGAAATTCTTTGTAGGCCTTTTGGAAACACAAAAAATGTGTTATTAGAAAAAATTAAACTTTCTAAGAATTTAGTGATTTCAAAAAAAAAAAAAAAAAGAAAAACTTTAACATAAATAGCAGTATGAAAAAAAAACATTGCTAATAAAGCAAATGCTTAATTTTAAAGCATTTGAAAGATTTCAATGTCTACCTAAAGTCTCAATGCCTTTTATGTTTTTCAAACATTTTGATTTCTTTATACAACCAAAATGTTAAGTCTACATATACCACAATTCTGCTGAGTTTTATTATTTATTTTAAACAATATTTTTATTCATTTTAATTTACTGAAAAAAATCCTAACAATTTCTGTCCGTCTGTCCTGTATTCATTCATACCACCGGTAGATATTTGTTAATATCTTATGTATAAACTTGGAACCCAGCAGGCATTATTATTAACAACATGTAAAACGAAAAAAAGCAACAAAAACAACTTAAAAATAAACAAAACACACCTATAAAGATGTCTAATTAGGCCGCTGCTTGTAGAAAATAAAATTTATGAAAAAAGCACAAGACAAAATAGATTCATTAAAGTTTTACGAAAAAAATATATTTTGTTTTTGGAAGAAAATAAAATAACAACACATGTTATTTAAACAAAAAAAAGTTATCTTTTCAAGTACATTTATCCTTCTCAGAGCAAAAACATAATAAAAATATTTGAGCAAATAAATAAAGAAACTAAATAAAAATTATGACACAAGTTACGTTGTTAAACAAATATTTCCGTTTTAAAAATAAGGCAAATAAATATATACAAAAATATAAACAGTGGAGTTCAAAAGTGGTGAAAATAAGCAATCTATAGGAATAAACATAAATTTTATAATTATAGCAAATATACCACAAATTTGGTATTCATAGTAATTTTTTCATAGATTTGCTTTTTTATACCCACCATCAAAAAGATGGGGGGTATATTGATTTTGTCATTCCGTGTGTAACATGTTGAAGGAATCATCTAAGACACCACAAAGTATATATATTCTGGGTCCTGGTTAGATTCTGAGTCGATCTAGCTATGTCCGTCCGTCTGTCCGTCTGTTGAAAGCAGGATAGCGCTCGAACGGAGCAACGTAGGGAGACGAAATTTGGCACAAATATTTGTCTTATATAAGGTTTGTTTGGGATTTAAAATGGGCAAAATCGGTTCAATAACCAAAAAGTTATGGGCTAAAGACTAGAAACACAGGGTGTCCGTTTTATACTTTTCTGCTGATATTTCTGCAACAAAAACATGTACGATAGCGAAATTTTGTACATATAGTTTGGGGATCGATATGAACTCGGAAGCCAAAAATGGGCGTGGTCCGCCCACTTTACCGCCCACCTCCCATATAAGGTGAAAATCAACAAAATTGTGTTCAAATAATTCAAGGACTAATGCAAACTCGGAAACAAAAAATGGGCGTGGCTCACCCACTTTACTGCCCACTTTACATCCTTCTCTCATATAACTTAAAATGTGAAAAAGTTGATGGTGGGTATATAGATTCGACCGGGCCGAATATTTGCGCTTGTTATTATTCCTATTTTCATTATAGTAAATTTTTCATAAATTTGCTATTTAAAGTAAATTTTTCATAAATTTGCTATTTATAGTAAATTTTTTCATAAATTTTCTATTTATAGTAAATTTTTCATAAATTTGCTACTTATACCAAATTTTCAATAAATTTGCTATTTATAGTAAATTTTGAACAAATTTGCTATTTATAGTAAATTTTGAACAAATTTGCTATTTATAGTAAATTCTGAACAAAATTTGCTATTTAAAGGAAATTTTCCACAAATTTGCTATTTAAAGGAAATTTTCCACAAATTTGCTATTTAAAATAAATTTTCTATTTATAGTAAATTCTTTATAAATTTGCTATTTATAGTAAATTTTTCTTAAATTTGTTATTTATAGTAAATTTTTTATAAATTTGCTATTTAAAGTAAGTTTTTCATAAATTTTCTATTTATAGTAAATTTTTTATAAATTTGCTATTTATAGTAAATTTTTTATAATTTTGCTATTTATAGTAAATTTTTTTAAAATTTGCTATTTATAGTACATTTTTCATAAATTTGCTATTTATAGTAAATTTTTCATAAATTTGCTATTTATAGTAAGTTTTTCATAAATTTGCTATTTATAGTAAATTTTTCTTAAATTTGTTATTTATAGTAAATTTTTTATAAATTTGCTATTTAAAGTAAGTTTTTCATAAATTTTCTATTTATAGTAAATTTTTTATAAATTTGCTATTTATAGTAAGTTTTTCATAAATTTTCTATTTATAGTAAATTTTTCATAAATTTGCTATTTAAAGTAAATTTTTCATAAATTTGCTATTTATAGTAAATTTTTTCATAAATTTTCTATTTATAGTAAATTTTTCATAAATTTGCTACTTATACCAAATTTTCAATAAATTTGCTATTTATAGTAAATTTTGAACAAATTTGCTATTTATAGTAAATTTTGAACAAATTTGCTATTTATAGTACATTTTGCATAAATTTGCTATTTATAGTAAATTTTTCATAAATTTGCTATTTATAGTAAGTTTTTCATAAATTTGCTATTTATAGTAAGTTTTTCATAAATTTTCTATTTATAGTAAATATTTCATAAATTTGCCATTTATAGAAAATTTTCTTTAATTTAGCTATTTATAGAAAATTTTCTTTAAGTTTGCTATTTATAGTAAATTTTTGATAAGTTTGCTATTTATAGTAAATTTTCGATAATTTTGCTATTTATAGAAAATGTTCTTTAAGTTTGCCATTTATAGTAAATTTTTGACAAGTTTTCTATTATTAGTAAATTTTTGACAAATTTGCTATTTTTAGTAAATTTTTGACAAGTTTGCTATTTTTAGTAAATTTTTCATAAATATGATATTTTTAAAAAATTTTCTGCAAATATGCTATTTGTAGTAATATAATAATTTAACGTAAATTGTATAAAAATTTGCTATTTAAACTAGAGTCTTTTACTGAACTCAAAATTGCTTTAATTCTTGTATACTTTTGTCACTTACTGTTTTTTAAAATATTTTTTTATTGTCTGATTGTGTTTTTCAATATGATTTAAATGGTCATTGTTCACTTCCACATTTGCTATTTATAGTCAATTTTTTATAAATTTGCTATTTATAGTAAATTTTTTTAAAATTTGCTATTTATAGTAAATTTTCCATAAATTTGCTATTTAAAGTAAATTTTTCATAAATTTGCTATTTATAGTAAATTTTTCATAAATTTGCTATTTATGGAAAATTTTTCATAAATTTGCTACTTATAGTAAATTTTTCATAAATTTGCTATTTATAGTAAATTTTTCATAAATTTGCTATTTATAGTAAATTTTTCATAAATTTGCTACTTATAGTAAATTTTTCATAAATTTGCTATTTATAGTAAATTTTTCATAAATTTGCTATTTATAGTAAATTTTTCATAAATTTGCTATTTATAGTAAATTTTTCATAAATTTGCTATTTATGGAAAATTTTTCATAAATTTGCTATTTATAGAAAATTTTCTTTAATTTTGCTATTTATAGAAAATTTTCTTTAAGTTTGCTGTTTATAGTAAATTTTCGACAAGTTTGCTATTTATAGTAAATTTTCGATAATTTTGCTATTTATAGAAAATTTTTGACAAGTTTGCTATTATTAGTAAATTTTTGACAAATTTGCTATTTTTAGTAAATTTTTGACAAGTTTGCTATTTTTAGTAAATTTTTCTGGAAATATGCTATTTGTAGTAATATAATAATTTAACGTAAATTGTATAAAAATTTGCTATTTAAACTAAAGTCGTTTACTGAACTCAAAACTGCTTTAATTCTTGTACGAGTGTAATTTTGTCACTTACTGTATTTTAAAATATTTTTTTATTGTCTGATTGTGTTTTTCAATATGATTTAAATGGTCATTGTTCACTTCCACATTATACAACATTCAGCGAATCATTTGTTTTTCTTTATAAATTCCAAGAAAAAAAATTATAAGCAATTACAAAAATTATAAACTACCACACACTTTAACTGACTTTAAGAATACTAAACGTCAGTTACTTAAACTTATAGACATCAGTTTCATTATTAGTTTTATTATTGTTATTTTTTATTTTTTTTCCAAATAATTGTGGCAAATTTTCCATTAGAATCATGTTTAATGTGTGTGGGAGGTGTTGCAATAATGTTTTAGTTTAAGAATTATGCCACAACTGCCTTTATACCACAACAATAGTTTGTTTCTAGCTTAAGTTTTTGTGGCAAATTTTTAAGTGGGTGTCTTTGAAAGTGCTTTAAATTACAAATTACGTAAGATTAGACACACAAACACCAAATTGGTTTTGTTGTATTCAAAACGAACAAAATTATGCCACAAAAATTCTATTTAATGTCTCATTTCCTTTTATGTGTGTCACACGATATTGGTTGCTTGGTTATTTACCACATTTTTTTATTTAATCTAATGCCAGCAGATAAGAAGTGCTAATGACTGTAGCAGCAAACAACCAAAGTGTTGGTTGGTTTTCTATTTTAATAAAGAAGTTTTAAAGAAAAATAAACTAAAAAAAGGCTTATTATTCAATTTCAATTTAAATAGAGAAAAAAATAAAATAATAAAAATTTAAGCATGAAGCAATTTAAAAATGTATGCTAGTGTAACAACAGTCATAAAGTTAAGTGAGTTCAGTGGGAACTACTTAAATGGATTAAAATTCTTGTGTATGACTTAAAGCTAGAACATAAAACCTTGACCTTTAATGGCTCGCTTACAATGATGATGGTGATGATGATTCACTTTGTAAATGATATAAATCATCAATGGAAATGGAGTCTTAAAAAGGATTAAGAAATACTTAAAAGGCAGTTAAATTACTACAGGAAATTCTAAACAATGAGTCATGGAATATTTTTTGAAAATTTTTACATTTTAATTTTTAAAATATTGGCTTTAATAAGCACCTATTGACTATTTAATTTGCTGATCAAAAAATTTCAATTATGTTTAGATGATTATTAAAATTTCCCTCTCCACCTCTTTATGCAACCATTATATATTTACCTGATAATATGTCAGGTAATAACTTTAAATCTCCGCATACCTGCCACAATTATTAAACATTTTCCCTCTATACAATATCAAGTGAGAACATGACAACATTTTGTGCAACATTATTATGTTGACGACATTGTTGCAAATACAACATATTTTATATATAACATTATGGTTTTCAAACTAAAATTCAATTAACAATTGTCACTATGATTATGAATATGAATAGAGGGGGAGAGGGAAATATAATGAACAACATGACTGGACGGAAGGACAGACATTTTCAATACATAATAAATGTCAAAGAAACAGGGGATACTATAAAGAAGAGACAGGAACCTTTACAAGAAAAAAAAAAGAGTTTTCATTATTTTGTATAAAAGGAAATTTAACGCAAATTAGTTATTAAAAGCAAATTTAATGAATATGTGCCATAAATAACAAATCTATGAAAAATTTACTAAAAATAGCATATCTATGGAAGATTTACTAGAAATAGCAAATCTATGAAAGAATTACTAAAAATAGAAAATTTAGAGTACATTTACTACAAATAGCTAATTTTTTTAAAATTTACTATAAATAGCAAATTTACGAAACATTAGCGAATGTATGAAAAATTTACTATAAATAGCGCATTTATGAAAAATTTACTATAAATAGCGAATTTATGAAAAATTTGCTATAAATAGCGAATTTGTGAAATATTTGCTATTAATAGCTAATTTACAAATAATGTACTAAAAATATCAAATATATGAACAATTTACTATAAATTGCTGATTTACGAAAAATTAACTATAAATAGCACATTTATGAAATATTTACCATAAATAGCAAATTCAAGGAAAATTTACTATAAATACAAAATTTAAAAAAAATTTGCTATAAATAACAAATTCAAAGAAAATATACTATAAATAGCAAATTCAAGGAAAATTTACTATAAATAGCAAATTAAAGGAAAATTTACTAAAAGAAGGGGATTTATGGAAAATTTACTATAAAGAGCAAATTTGTGGAAAATTTACTATAAAGAGCAAATTTGTGGAAAATTTACTATAAATAGCAAATATATGAAAAATTTACTATAAACAGCAAATTTAAGAAAATTTTCCAGCAAATTTGGCGAAAATTTACTACATTTACTGCTATTTATAGCGAATTTGAGGAAAATTTACTGTAAATAGTAAATTCAAGGAAAATTTACTATAAATAGCTAATTAAAGGACAATTTACCATAAATAACAAATTTATAAAAAATTGGTAATATTAGCAATTTAAAAAAATTTAATAAAACAGCAAATTTTCTTAAAATTTACTATAAAAAGCAAATTTTAAGAAAATTTATTATAAATATAAAATTTATCGAAAATTTATTATAATTAGCAAATTTATCGAAAATTTACTATGAATAGCTAATTAAGGGAAAATTTACTATAAATAGCAAATTTTTAGAAAACTTACTATAAATAGCAAATTTTTAGAAAACTTACTATAAATAGCAAATTTAGAGAAAACTTATTATAAAAAGCAAATTTAGAGAAAATTTACTATAAATAGCAAATTTTTATAAAACTTACTATAAATAGCAAATTTTTAGAAAAGCAAATTTTAAGAAAATTTATTATAAATAGCAAATTTATCGAAAATTTATTATATATAGCAAATTTATCGAAAATTTACTATAAATAGCCAATTTAGGGAAAATTTGCTATTTATAGTAGAAAACTTACCATAAATAGCAAATTTTTAGAAAACTTACTATAAAAAGCAAATTTAGAGAAAACTTACTATAAAATGCAAATTTAGAGAAAATTTACTATAAATAGCAAATGTTTAGAAAACTTACTATAAATAACAAATTTTTAGAAAACTTACTATAAATAGCAAATTTTTAAAAAACTTACAATAAATAGCAAATTTTTAGAAAATTTACTATAAATAGCAAATTTTTAGAAAATTTACTATAAATAGCAATTTTTAGAAAATTTACTATAAATAGCAAATTTTTAGAAAGTTTACTATAAATAGCAAATTTTTAGAAAATTTACTATAAGTAGCAAATTTTTAGAAAATTTACTATAAATAGCAAATTTTTAGAAAGTTTACTATAAATAGCAAATTTAGAGAAAGTTTACTATAAATAGCAAATTTAGAGAAAATTTACTATAAATAGCAAATTTAGAGAAAATTTACTATAAATAGCAAATTTAGAAAAAATTTACTATAAATAGCAAATTTAGAGAATATTTACTATAAATAGCAATTTTTTAGAAAATTTACTATAAATAGCAAATTAAGGCAGTGTTTTTATGGAAATTTTGCTATAAACAAGAAGTAGCATAAAATTACTAAAAAATAGCTAAATTATGAAAAATTTCCTTTAAATAGCTAATTTAAGAAAAATTTATTATGAATATCAATTTTTTATTTTGATAAAATTAAAAAATAGATATTATATCTTTTTATCCATTCTCTTCATTAATGTCTGTTGTCTATTCATTGGAGAGGATATATTAGAGCATAACTAGCAATGGCATTTTAGTTTAAAACAATCAAACTAAAACCAAATATGGACTTGTTAAATATGGTTAAAGGCCACAACTAAACAACTGATACAGACTCATTCACTACATGCAGACAGACAAGATAACACAACACAATATGTTTGTGTGTGTCTATAAATGTAGACAAAATAGTTGTAGGAAATTAGCCAACATTTATTTAATGAAAATTTCTATTACGACCAAAAGAGTGTGTTGTACTAACTGGCTGACTGGAAAGTGGCCTGGGTGTGTTTGAAAGTCTTTTGGGAAACTGGCCAAAATTTATAAAGTAAAAGTTTTAAATAAGGAAATTAGAAAAAAGTTTATGGTTTTAAATTAAACTAAAAGATATATTTTTTTTTTTAAATTAATTAAAATAAAACCCAGAGACAATAAGGTAAATGAACTTAAATTAATAATAAGCTAAATTTTTATTTAATTTTTGTAGTGTTTAATATAGGTATAAATTATTTAATAGATTTAAGTTAATTTTAGTTGTTAATAAGATCATTTTCATAATTAATAACTTCTTGCAACCGCAAAACTATCAACTACAAAACATCAAAAGCTTTTCAACCGTCATTAGCGTTACACATTAATTTGCTTTATATACAACACAACAACAAAAATAGCAACATCATTATTGTCATGTTTTTAGATGACAGCAGCAGCAACATAATCAAACAACAACCAAAACCCAACCACATGTTGTCTGTTTTAACCCACAAACAATGAACATTATAATAATAATACACATATCAAGAAAAAGAGCAGAATTAAGGTTTTTGAACTGTAACTTAATACCAGCCATAAATCTACTTATGAAAAGCTATTCATATAGACTTGGATTTTTTTTTTCCTTTTTCTGGAAACTACAAGGAGCTGAAATGGTAAATAAAAGAAATATTTCTTTAGCTAAAGAAGGACAGACGGACGGCTGGACAGACAGACATTCAGGCGGAAGGCCAGTTAAAAGCAGACAATATTGAAATATGAGTCATGAGTTAAAAAACTAAAGTGTTTCATTTTTTTGTTTAAGCCTCTGGGGGCATATTTACAACAAAAACAGAAATAAAACCGCCAAAAAGTAAAGCAAAATATATTTAAAAGCTATATAAAGCAAAAAATCAAAAACGTAAAAAAAAGTCTGACAAGGTCATTTAGATAAATATCGTTTAAAATCGATATGTATTTCAATTTTTTTTTTTTTTAAAGACTTTAAAGCAACAAGAATATTGATTTAACATGAATAAAAGAATTCAATTTTATTTTCCCCCCTTTTAAATATATACAGACCGGTCAGTTGTTGAATGATTTGTTACCAAGTTTTTTGTTGTTTTTTTTTTTTTTTTATTTTCAATACATTTCTTTGTTGCAGAACTTTTAAATAAAAAAAAAACCTTTTTTCTTTAGTAAACATTGGCAAAAGAAAAATATAAAAAAATACTTTAAAAAGAACTTAATTGATGCGAACCCATAAAAAAGGTGTCGCATAAACAATACAAAGACCGACCGCACAGGATGTTTTCTGTGAAATGTTTTACGTTCCCTTGTCCCAAAAAACATGCACCAATTGTGGTGTGAACAAAAAAAGCTCAAACGAAAAAATAAAAAGAAACAAATATTTTTGGCCAACGGATATGGATGGGTTACAAATTAACGCCATTGTTTTGTGTGGTGTTTATAATTTAAGTTAATGTTTTTTGTGGTCTTGGAGGAGTTGATGATGGGAAAGATTGGGTTTTTTGTGTGAGATTCTATCCCGCTAAATATTGTTTATATTGAAATAAAAGTTTTTTTTACTTTGATTATTTTGTATACAAAAAGAAAATAATATTGATTTTGTTTGAAAAAGGGATAAATAATAAATTAAATTGTTATTGAGAACCACCCAAGGAAACCGCTTTGATGTTGGAAAAAAAAGGACAAATAAAAAAAAAATCCTAATTAGTATAATTTTTAAAAACATTAGAAAAATTATGGGATTTAGATTTATGGAGAATTTGCCATATATGGGAAATTTTGAAAAATAAGCTAGTTTATACGAAATAATAAAAAAAAAAATATTTTTAGATTTTATTAAAAAAATTGATTTTCATTTAAATTTTTAAATAAAAAAATTCTTTAAAAAAATTGGCTATTTATTTATACTAAATTTTTCGGAAATTTTCTATTTATAAGGAATTTTTAAAAAATTTTCTATTTTGCTACTTATAATTTTTTTTTTTTTTTTTTTAACTTGCTATTTATAGGAAATTTTTTAAAAAATTTGCTTTTTTTTTTTGCAAATTTTTAAAAAATTTAAAATTTTTCAAAAATAAACAATTTATATTAAATGCCAATTTTTTTTTTTTTACTAACAATGTACGCAAAAATTGTTTAAACTGTGCTCTCCTTAGGAAATTTGCTATGGTTAGCTATTAAAAACGCAATTAATATTTATAGTCCCTTTTTGAAAACTTTGCTGTTTACAATTATAAACTTTCCATAAATTTGTATTAGCTAGCTAGTTTTGGTAAATTATTGACAAATTTGCTGTCTTTAGAAAATTTTTAATAAATTTGTTATAGATATCAATTTGCTATTTTTGTAAATTAGCTATTTTAAGTGAATTTCTAATAAATTAGCAATTTGTAGTAAATTTTCGATAAATTCGCTATTTATAGTAAATTTTTTACAAATTTGCTATTTATAGTGAATTTTCGATAAATTGTTATTTATAATGAATTTTCCACAAATTCGCTATTTATAGTGAATTTTCAATAAATTTGCTATTTATAGTAAATTTTCGAGAAATTTGATATTTTTAGTAAATTTTCCAGAAATTTGCTATTTATAGTAAACTTTTGATAAATTTGATTTTTATAGTAAATATTCGATAAATTTACTATTTCAAGTAAATTTTCAAGGAATTTACTATTTCTAGTAAATTTTTGATAAATTAGCTATTTCTAGTAAATTTGCGGTAAATTTGCTTTTTATAGTAAATCGACTAATTAGCTATTTATAGTAAATTTTTGATAAATTAGCTATTTATAGTAAATTTTCGGTAAATTTGCTTTCTATAGTAAATTTTAGATAAATTTGCTATTTATAGTGAATTTTTAACAAATTTGATATCTATAGTAAATTTTTGATAAGTTCGCTTTTATAGTATATATTCGATAAGTTTGCTTTTATAGTAAATTTTTTTAAATTAAATTTTAATAGTAAATTTTCGATAAATTTGATATTTATAGTGAAGTTTCGAGAAATTTGCTATTTATAGTAAATTTTCTTTTTATAGTAAATTTTCGATAAAATTGCTACTTATAGCAAATTTTTGATAAATTAGCTTTCATTGTAAAATTTCGATTAATTTGCTATTTTTAGTAAATTTTTGATAAATTTGCTACTTATAGTGGTTTTTCGATAAATTTGCTGTTTATAGTGAATTTTCGAGAAATTTGCTATTTATAGTAAATTTTCGATGAATTTGTTATTTACAGTAAATTTTTAATAAATTTGATATTTTTAATACATTTTCGATAAATTTGCTATTTATAATAAATTTTCGATAAATTAGCTATTTATAGTAAATTTTCGATAAATTTGCTATTTATAGTAAATTTTCGATAAATTTGCTATTTATAGTGATTTTTAATAAATTACTTTTTTATAGTGAATTTTTAATAAATTTGATATCTATAGTAAATTTTAGATAAGTTTGCTTTTATAGTAAATTTTTTTAAATTAAATTTTTATAGTAAATTTTTTATAAATTTGGTTTTATAGTAAATTTTCGATAAAATTGCTATTTTATAGCAAATTTTTGATAAATTAGCATTCATTGTAAAAATTTCGATAAATTTGCTATTTTTAGTAAATTTTCGATAAATTAGCTATTTATTGTAAATTTTCGATAAATTAGCTATTTATAGTAAATTTTCGATAAATTAGCTATTTATAGTAAATTTTTGATAAATTAGCTATTTATAGTAAATTTTCGATAAATTAGCTATTTACAGTAAATTTTCGATAAATTAGCTATTTATAGTAAATTTTCAATAAATTAGCTATATATAGTAAATTTTCGATAAATAAGCTATTTATAGTAAATTTTCGATAAATGAGCTATTTATAGTAAATTTTGGATAAATTTGCTATTATAATAAATTTTCGATAAATTTTCTATTTATAGTAAATTTTCGATAAATTAGCTATTTATAGTGAATTTTCGATAAGTTAGCTATTTATAGTAAATTTTCGATAAATTAGCTATTTATAGTAAATTTTCGATACATTAGCTATTTATAGTGAATTTTTAATACATTTAATATTTATAGTAAATTTTTTATAAGTTTGCTTTTATAGTATATATTCGATATTTGCTTTTATTGTAAATTCTTTGAAATTAAATTTTTGTAGTGAAGTTTCGAGAAATTTGCTATTTATAATAAATTGTCTATAAATTTGCTTTTTGTAGTGAATTTTCGAGAAATTTTCTATTTTTAGTAAATTTTCGATTAATTAGCTTTCATTGTAAAATTTCGATAAATTTTCTATATATCGTAAATTTTCGATAAATTTGCTATTTATAGTAAATTTTCGATATATTTTCTATTTATAGTGAATTTTCGATAAATTTGCTATTTTTAGTAAATTTTCGTTAAATTTGCTATTTATAGTGAATTTTCCATAAATTTGCTATTTATAGTAAATTTTCGATATATTTTCTATTTATAGTGAATTTTCGATAAATTTGCTATTTTTAGTAAATTTTCGTTAAATTTGTTATTTATAGTAAATTTTCGATAAATTTGCTATTTATAGTAAATTTTCGATAAATTTGCTATTTACAGTAAATTTTCGATAAATTTGCTATTTATTTTGCAATAATTTGCTATTTACAGTAAATTTTCGTTAAATTTGGTTTTTATAATAAATTTTCGATAAAGTTGCTATTTATGGGAAATTTTCTTCTTAAGCTTTTTATAAAAGTGTTAAGAAATTTTTTTATTGGCCGTTTATTTAGTTCGAGGTGTTTAGTTTTCTTGTGTAGGTAAATCATATTGTTTATTTTTTGTGTAGTAAATGTTCGCTGAGAATAAATGTTATAAAATACTACATTATAGTTTAATTAGTTGTCAGCAAATGTTAACAAAAAAACCACACAAAAATTTAGTTTATTAAGGCGCCAAATAGCTGAACAATTTGACGGCAAACAAAACGTTTAAATGTTATTAGATTTATGATTAATTTATAAAATATGTTTAAAAGAATTTTCAGCAAAATTGTTTTTGATGCGAGCTAAGAAAAATACTTGAAAATATTTTAATAGTTTTGGTAAAAATTATATGAAGATATGGGCAATTACTTGGAGTTATTTTTTAAGGAACTTAGAGGTTTAGATTTATAGATGCTGAGAAAATGAACTAGAATTTGTTTTAACTTAATGGAATTTCCTTTAGTTTTAAATGTTGTTTATAGTATTGATTATGACACTATTGAAAAAGGGTTTCTAATTAAATATTATTTTTATATTATTGCAATAAATTTGATGAAATTGTAATTGCTTTGTCCACCCACTTTGCTATATTAGCAACCTCTTCATTTTGAATTTATAGAATTGAATATCTAAGTTACTTTATGAGTAGGATTAGGGTGATAATTATATTCATTCAGTCTGTCCGTCCCCTATAAATAAATAAATATGAATGCCTGTATCTTTTACATAAAAACAATGTCCCTACCTAGTAATTTCTTAAGAATTTAGCTTAGTGTGGCTGTTGTTAAGAAGGCTGCGCCTGCGCAATAATAATGTAAGCTAATAATAAAATACTGTTGATTATTTTGTTTTTTTCTACACATAAACCATTAATGAAATGCGTGAGAATGCGTGGTTTTTTGTGTTAAAGCTAGAAAAGAAGAAAAAAAAGTTTCTTTCTTATTTTTTGTTTTCAATTCTTTATGCAAATTAAGCTGCCTGCCTAAGTAGGCGCCGCAAATTTTTTTTTATGGTTTTGTATTTTTTTACGAGTTTTTCTTAATTTTAAATGGTTTGTTAAACAATTTACATGTTTTAATGGTTTGTTAAACACTTGCAAAAGTCTTAAATAAATGAATGAAACGAATTAGGGGGAACCAACTAGTGGTAATAAAAAATTAAATAAATTGTATTTTAAACAGCAAGAGACAAGTAATTTTCTTATTATACAAAGTAATAAACAAATGACCTTTAGAAGGTGTTAAATTACAATTCAAAATAAAATTAATGACATTTTGGTAATTTTATTTAAATTTAAATAATTTTCAATTAGGTTTAAGCTTCTCCAATTACAAATTGAGTGAATAAAAACAGATGAAATAAATGTGTCAACACACAAATGATTAAATTGTAAATAATTAAACAAAATTTAGGGATATTTAGAAAATACACTGAGAAAAATATTTATTAGATTAATAATGATAATTTCTAATAGCAATACTTTTAAGAATATTAAAGAGTTTTATGAATAGCTGATAGTCTTTCAGGAAATGAAAAATTATCTTCGATATTTGCTTCTAGCTTCTTAAAAAAACTTAAACTTTTTTCTAAGTGCTTCAAATCACATTTAAATATTTTTGTTGCTATTTTATCAATTGTTTGTCATGTAGTTTTGATTTGTAGTTAGATACCAATTTTGTAAATTAAAAAGAAAAAATCATTAAATTTGTTAGTCTGTCAGTTTTCTATTTGTTAACATTCACTCAACACCAACTTCATCAACCGGCAGGTGTTCAATAGTCATTACCATAATTGAACTTGACACTGGCCACAAAACAATTTTTTTTGTTTTTTTTTTTTTTAATAAAAATTATTTTTTAAAAATTATTTAAATTTTTTTGTTTAGCACAAACCCAGCTGTGGTTTAACAATAATTTAAACATTTTGGTCAATAAAACGGTTTATTAAAAACACTACAAGTTTTTTATTTTTGTTATTTTTTATTTACGTGTTTATAATTTTAGCATTTTTTTATAATAAAGAATTTTGTGGTTTGCTTGGTGCACTGAGAGGTAGTGCTGTCTGTGCGGAAGTTCTGTTAAGGTTAAATAGGTAATCAAAATATACAAACAAATATTTTTGGTTAAATTTTTAAAGGTAGGTCATTTAATGTTAGAATTAGAAGTTATTTAAGACAGAATTTAATTTTTAAGGGAAAGAAAGTTGAGAAAATAAGGAAAATAATTAGAATATTAATGAGAATTTATATAAAGAAATTGAAAGCTATTGGCGGTACCATGAAATAAAAATGTCTGGCTTTAATGAGTTAATTTATATTTTTTAAAAGCAATAATAATATTAAAAAAAATTTGAAAAGGTTAAAAGATTAGAAAAATTATACAAAATTTACTATAAATAGAAATAACTATAGGCCACAAAATTTTTAAAAATGTACTATAAATAGCAAGTTTAAAAAAAAAAAAATTTACTATAAGTAGCAAATTTTAGTAAAATTGTTTATAAATTATTTTTTTTTTACTATAAATAGCTAATTTATCGAAAATTTACTATAAATAGCAAATTTATCGAAAATTTTTTAAAAATAGTAAATTTATTGAAAATTTACTAGAAATAGTAAATTTATTGAATATTTACTAGGTTAGGTTAGGTTAGGTTGTAAGGATGACACCGACTATTTCAAAGTCGGTGCCCATAGAGACCAAGGTGGTCCATTATGATTCCTTAAAAGCTATACTCCTCTTCTTCGTGTTGTAGTGCATTCTACGCCTTCCATTTCGTTGCCTTGATATATTCAAGGAAAATCCAAGGATTTGTACCTTTGATATAAGTCAGCCTCTGAAAGAAAAAAATATCCAAAAACATTAAATCGCCTATTGGATAGGAGAGGGCATTCACATAAGAAGTGATAGCTGTCTTCAACAGCTTCCCTACACCACCTACATGTATCATACTCTTTAATCCGTAATCTTACCATTAGCTTACCAAGAGTATTGTGACCAGTAATTAGATTAATTACCATTCTCATTTGTGTCCTATTCATTTCCAGAAGAATATTACTATATTTTATTTTTTCTTTCTCCCATAATTGCTTAGTCTGTATAAAGCTATCAGATTCTTGCCATCGACTCAACCATACAGTTTTTTATTCTTGTTTAATTTTTTGAATGACCAAGGATAGGTAATTCATGCATTCTCCTGTAGTAGGTGCGCTCCTCTTTTTGCCAACTCATCCGCTTTCTCATTGCCTAGAATATTCTTATGGCCTGGCACCCAGCAAAGATTAATGTTATGCTGTTCCCGAAGAGCTGGAAGCTCTTTGTGACAGATAACCAATCGGTTTTTAAACGATAAAAAGTCTCCAAATTTAGTTCATTGCAAAAAACCACACATCCAGTTCCATCATTGATCTTAGAACCATCAGTGTAAAAATTTAATTCTGAAATGGAAATGTGGTATTTTATTCCTCTTCCATTACATTGTAGAGTATTAAAAAGTCTGTTATACAGTAAAGGGCTGCGCAAACACATTCATTTTCTTGCCGGCGTAAAACATTCACTTCAATGAACTCTGTTATATTGAAAAATTATATGTATAGATAAGTATACCATTCATTCATTATAAGAAAGTGTGAGTAAATAAAACGAAAATAAAAAAACAATTCTGTGTATGTTTTGGCAATGATCGTAGGCTAACAGTTACTTCGTTGTGAGTTTTTTTTCGCTGTTCGTATCAACTTCACTCAGTATACGACCATTTTCATGAATAATTCGAATTATCAGTAGATACTATGAATGTTTATGCTTTATGTGATGGATATTATGTTTTGCTTGTTTGGTGGTTGCTTTATAACGTAGTAAAAAAAAAAAAACAGAAGTTTATGGTAACATTCTAAAGATTTTACATATTGATATAGTTACAAAATGAAATATTGGGATATTTTAATTGTATTTTTATTTATAATACATCAATTAAATTTGTTACAATTTTCTATTTTATTAAAAAAAAAAAAAAAAAAAATAATTAAAGAAGAACATATTTAATTTAATCAAATTTAAAACAAATATTTTTTTCTTAAGAAGATATTCATACGTTTTTATATGATTATTGTAATCTTAAATAATTTTCATATATATTTTATTTAAATGAAAAAAATTCAACAAATTTTTATGATTTTGATTGCAAAACAATATATTTAAATAGAAAAAAAAAAATAATAATTTTATTAAGCAAAAATTCCAAAGAAATAAAAATATTCAGCCACAGAAGGTTTGAAAAAAAAAGTTACATAGTTTTTTTCAAATATTTAAGTATAAAAATGAAAATATTACTTATTTTTATTATTTCAGTCAAATTTAAAAATATTACAAAATATTAATGATGATCAAAAATATTAAAATATTTTCTAAGAATAGAAAAATTTAAATGTTTTGAAAAAGATTTTTTAAAATTGAATATAAAATATAGATTAATTGTATTCAACCTAAGGAAATAAGATATATTGGAATTTGATTTAAAATTTTTATTTTATATGACAAATAGAAAAATATTTAAAAAATTTTATTTCAAATTATTTTCAAGCAATTGAAGAATATTTTACATTTTTTTATTTTACATCTAAAATATAAATAAACTACATAAAATAATTTATTTTTAACAAATATTTTAGATGAAAATATTCACAAACATTCAAAACTTATTATATTATATATAAAAGCCTGAAATAATAATTATTAGTTTAACAGAAATAAAACTTATTTTCATCAGAGAAATACAAAACAAAATAATGGAAAATTTTACTTTCAATAAAAATCAAATAATAATTTCTTAAACAATTATCAAATTTTCTTATAACATTTAAATTTAATTTATAAAGTTTAAGATATAAATTGACCTTTTTAAAAGTAGATATGTCACTGAGAAAGGTATAATCAACTCGGTGCGGATCAACGTATTTCAACTTGTAAAACAACAAAACACGTATGCTATACCCTACAGTAACAAAAAGGTCACAACTCGTCCATTAGTAAACAAACAACCAAAACTTCAAATTAAAGAACGTTATAAAAAGAACACACATGTATAAACTAATGTATTCCTCTGTATTTTTTGTATTTCTTTATGGGTAGTACATACATGTACGAACTCATATATGGCTTTTGATATTTTTTTGTGCTTCTTTGGTGGTGGATTTTGTCTTTGCTTTTGCCACGCACTTTTTATATACAAATCAAAACAAAAGCGAAAAAGAAAATACAATGAATTATCTATTTCATTGCACAATGAAATCGTATACAACATATCCACACAACTCACATAGGTTCTGTACTATATGGTTTTGCATTCTCTACTCATATGTTTTGAGTTTTCGTGGTCAGTTATTGTGGATAATACTCATTCATTCATTTCACAATGAAAAAGCACACAACATGAACTAACTGTTTTTACGATGAATGTATTCAGCATTCATTTTTCGGCATTCATGCAGCCCTTTATTATACAGCCTCCAGTCACATCCCTTATTATCTCCAAGTACGCAGAACTAGACAGCGAAAGTGTGACTCCATTCAATTTAGGGAGCTTAAAGCGGGGGTATTTTCCTTTTTCTCGTAAAAAGTACCAATTCGGTTTTAGAAGGATTCACATTAAGACCACTTTTCGTAGACCACACCAAGATCATCTTTAATGAATTCCCCAAAATATCAGATATAGTATCAAGGAATTTTCCCGATGATAATATTACTAAGTCGTCGACATAAGCTATCACTTTTATGCCTGTAGCATCCAAAGAGCTTAAAATCTCATCTACAACAAGTAGATGAGATTTTTTTTCATCGTGTTACGGTCGTATGTAAAGAAGATCCACCTAATTCAGCAGTTACTTGCCTCTGTTTCAGCATTGACATAATGCAATTAGTCACCTTAATATAAACGCTATTTCGAATAATAGCTCATTGAATAGCTGAAGATTCCACATTGTTAAACGCCTCTTCAATATCCAGAAAAGCTGCCAGTTTAAATTCATTGATTGAAAAAGATTTTTCAATAACATGAACCACACAATGTAATGCAGAATCTGCTGATTTCCCTTTAATATATGCATGTTGATTTTTAGAAATATTTCTGTAATTTAGTTTCATTTAAAATTCTCTCTAAATTTTTCAGCATAAACGAAGACAGACTGATTGGTCTATAATCTTTTGGCATATAATGCTGAATTTTGCCAGCCTTTGGTATGAAAGCGACCTTAACTTTCCGCCAAGGTTTAGGAACGTATGTTCTATTAAGACAGAATCTAAATATTCTAATTAGAGTATCCCCAATAACCTGAAATGATTCCTGTATCATTTTCGGATAAATCCCATCCAATCCTGGTGATTTATAAGGACCAAAGGTGACCAAACTATGTAGGGTAATAATATTATCTAAATTTGAACAATTCCCCTGATTAGATTCTCTCAATTCCCCATCTAGCTGCTTTTCGAATATGCCACCTTGGAAATGAGTTTGAAATAAAATCTTTAGAGTTTCCTCTGATGTATCTGTCCAATTGTCTTGCAAAGTCTTAAGATTACCAATTAAGTATTCTTGCTTTGAAAGAAATTTTCTCAACCTTGATGTGTCCTTTATAGTCATAAGTTCACCTATAGTATTTTCATCGTAATCTCTCTTTGACCTTCTTATCTCTTACTTAAAATATTTTAATTTTATTCAATCCATAAATTTATCCTTATCTTCCCTCATTGCTTTGTTCAAGGACTTTCTTACGCTTTTTCTTAGTATCTGAAGATCTGAGTTCCACCTACTTTACTTATTGGACAAGCTTTTTTAAAGGAAGAAATTATAATGTTTTCAATTACATTCAGAGAGAATTCTACTTCGCTTGTATCTGCAAAAATTAAAGTTCTACGTTTAAATTTTAAACTAACTAGTTCCTTAAATTTATTACAATTAGTTCTTTTTAGATTCCTATAGAGTATTTTAATATCCTCATTTGAAATTTTAATAGTGAAGTCGATATATTTATGGTCAGAAAAACTTTTTTCCTTTGATACTCTCCAATCCGAAACTTTGGATAGTGTACAAAAAGTTAGATCTAGGACTTCATTCATATTTCTTGTCTGAAAGGTATACTCCCCGCCAACATTATATATACTCATATTATTTACTAGAAATAGTAAATTTATTGAAAATTTAGTATAAATAGCAAATGTATCGAAAATTTACTATAAATAGCAAATGTATCGAAAATGTACTATAAATAACAAATGTATCGAAAATTTACTATAAATAGCAAATGTATCGAAAATTTACTATAAATAGCATATGTATCGAAAATTTACTACAAATAGCATATATATCGAAAATTTACTACAAATAGCAAATGTATCAAAAATTTACTACAAATAGCAAATGTATTGAAAATTTACTATAAATAGCAAATGTATCGAAAATTTACTATAAATAGCAAATCTATCGAAAATTTACTATAAATAGCAAATGTATCAAAAATTTATTACAAATAGCAAATATATCGAAAATTTACTATAAATAGCAAATGTATCGAAAATTTACTATAAATATCAAATGTATCGAAAATGTACTAAAATAGCAAATGTATCGAAAATTTACTATAAATAGCAAATGTATCAAAAATTTACTACAAATAGCAAATATATCGAAAATTTACTATAAATAGCAAATATATCGAAAATTTACTATAAATAGCAAATATATCGAAAATTTACTATAAATAGCAAATATATCAAAAATTTACTATAAATAGCAAATATATCGAAAATTTACTGTAAATAGCAAATATATCGAAAATTAACTATAAATAGTAAATTTATGGAAAATTTGCTGTAAATAGTAAATTTATGAAAAATTTACTGTAAATAGTAAATTTATGAAAAATT
Source organism: Protophormia terraenovae (assembly GCA_951394005.1). Classification (NCBI taxonomy): domain Eukaryota; kingdom Metazoa; phylum Arthropoda; class Insecta; order Diptera; family Calliphoridae; genus Protophormia; species Protophormia terraenovae. The sequence continues at coordinate 6,939,568 of OX596074.1, read as the reverse complement.
TACTGTAAATAGTAAATTTATGGAAAATTTACTATAAATAGTAAATTTATGGATAATTTACTATAAATAGTAAATTTATGGATAATTTACTATAAATAGTAAATTTATGGAAAATTTACTATAAATAGTAAATTTATGGAAAATTTACTATAAATAGTAAATTTATGGAAAATTTACTATAAATAGCAAATTTATGGAACATTTTCTAAAATAGCAAATTTATGAATAATTTACTATAAATAGCAAATTTATGGAACATTTTCTAAAATAGCAAATTTATGAAAAAATTTACTATAAACAGCAAATTTATTACAAATTTAGAAAAATTTACTGTTTAGCATTTTTATAATATTTAATGAAAATGGCAACTTTCTTGCTGTAAATAGCTAATTTATGAAAAATTTACTATAAATAGCTAATTTATGAAAAATTTACTATAAATAGCTAATTTATGAAAAATTTACTATAAATAGCAAATTTATGGAAAATTTACTATAAATAGTAAATTTATGGAAAATTTACTATAAATAGTAAATTTATGGAAAATTTACTATAAACTTTAATATTACTTTCAAATTCTAACTATAAATAGCAAGTTTTTGTAAAATAAATGTATAATTTTCGAAAAACTTACCATTATTTTAATTTAAATTATAAAAATATCGTTATGATTTATTGAAAGATTAAATCACTTTGTGAATTTCTTATTATTCTGACATCTATATTCTGTTTCGAAAAAAAAAGTATTTTAAATTCTTTTTATTTAAAATTTTGAACAATATACATATTTAATGAAACAGCATAAAATTCTTAACAACAAAATGCAAATATCTTTGTTTTTTTCTTTATTCTCGTTTACTTCATTTATGTGTTCGAAGACATCTGTTGATAAATCAAACGATTTATGATGTCTTTTTATGCAGAATTATAGGAACGTACGTAGTACGTTCATTCGCTCATACTTGGGATACGTTAAAAAAAATTTTGCATATATTAAAAAATCAACAAAATTCTTCAAACTGTCCAGTTGCCAGTTATTTAAAATGAATGAATGAAATAAAAAAAATTATACGCATTCATGACAACAAGACAACTGAATATTATTATGGATTTAAGGCAAAGTCTTATTAAGGGGATTCCCTTAAAGACAAAAATAACAATAAATTAAAACATTAAGTGAATGTGGTTTTAAATCTACATATTTAGTATTATATATACATTTTAAGCTATAGATGTTTTGTAAATCCATTTTTTTATTTTTAAAGTGATCACCCTTATTAATTCTTATCTTATTGCCTTGATTAAATCAACTCACTTGCTAAAGATATTTTGAACGTATACGTATGCAAGTGTATTAAACATTACAACACGTTCAATGTTTTTCTTTAAATGAAGTTAAAAAGCCATAAAATTATAATAAAAGAAAAATGAAACAATATTTTTCAGTTCCTTAACGCAGAAATTATTGAATTTATTACAAAATGTTTAACAATTTGTTAACATGAAGAGTAAGACGCCTTTACTTGTTTTAAATTAATGACAATTTAAGAGATCGTAAAAATAAATTTCTTTAAAAAGGCGCTTAAGAAAATTTTAAGCCTAAAAGAATTATTACTAAAGAATAAAAGAATTATTTTTAAAATATTTAATACCTTAAAAAAATTTTTAATTTTTTTAAAACCTGTTCTTTCTTAGCTAAGTTTGCTATTTATAGTAAATTTGTAATAAATTTGCTGTTTATGGTAAAATTTCGATAAATTTGCTATTTATAGTAATAAATTTTCATAAATTAGCTACTTTTCATAAATTAGCTACTTACAGCAAGAAAGTTGCTATTTTCATTAAATATTATAAAAATGCTAAACAGTAAATTTTTCAAAACCTGTTTTTTCTTAGCTGAGATTGCTATTTATAGTAAATTTGTAATAAATTTGCTGTTTATAGTAAATTTTTTCATAAATTTGCTATTTTAGAAAATGTTCCATAAATTTGCTATTTATAGTAAATTATTCATAAATTTGATATTTTAGAAAATGTTCCATAAATTTACTATTTTTCATAAATTTGGTATTTATAGTAAATTTTTCATAAATTTGCTATTTTAGAAAATTTTTCATAAATTTGATATTTATAGCAAAAAAGTTGCTATTTTCATTAAATATTATAAAAATGCTATAACAGTAAATTTTTCAAAACCTGTTCTTTCTTAGCTAAGTTTGCTATTTATAGTAAATTTGTAATAAATTTGCTGTTTATAGTAAATTTTCGATAAATTTGCTATTTATAGTAAATTTTCTATAAATTTGCTGTTTTAGTAAATTTTTCATAAATTTGCTGTTTTACAAAATTTTTCATAAATTTGTTATTTATAGTAAATTTTTCATAAATCTGCTATTTATAGTAAATTTTTCGGAAATTTGCTATTTATAGTAAATTTTTCATAAATTTGCTATTTATAGCAAACAAGTTGCTATTTTCATTAAATATTTTAAAAATGCTATAACAGTAAATTTTTTAAAACCTGTTCTTTCTTAGCTAAGATATATTTATAGTAAATTTGTAATAAATTTGCTGTTTATAGTAAATTTTCGATAAATTTGCTATGTATAGTAAATTTTATATAAATTTGCTGTTTTAGTAAATTTTTCATAAATTTGCTGTTTTAGTAAATTTTTCATAAATTTGCTGTTTTACTAAATTTTTCATAAAATTGCTATTTATAGTAAATTTTTCATAAATTTGCTATTTATAGTAAATTTTTCATAAATTTGCTATTTATGGTAAATTTTTCATAAATTTGCTATTTATGGTAAATTTTTCATAAATTTGCTATTTATAGCAAACAAGTTGCTATTTTCATTAAATATTTTAAAAATGCTATAACAGTAAATTTTTCAAAACCTGTTCTTTCTTAGCTAAGATATATTTGTAGTAAATTTTTATTAAATTTGCTGTTTATAGTAAATTTTCTACAAATTTTTTATTTATAGTAAATTTTCGATAATTTGCTATTTATAGTCAATTTTTCATAAATTTGCTATTTTTAGTAAATTTTTCATAAATTTGCTATTTATAGTAGTTTTCATAAATTTGTTATTTATATTGAAGTATTCGAAAATTTGCTATTTGTTTGCTATTTATAGTAAATTCTTCAAAATTTTGCTTTATAGAAAAGTATTCCAAAATTTTGATAGCTATTTCTATTTACTTTTTATTTTCTTTTTATATTAAATTTTCCAAAAATTCTGCTATAGTAGTTAATTTTTTTCCTTTTATCTTTTAACGTTTTCTTTACTTACCTCTTCATTTTCCTTAATAGCAGAAAAAACTTTCATCTTTATACTTGACATTGACATTTGAAACTATTAAAAAGACACTGTAGCAAAGAAATTCGTTATATTCTTGTTAAATTATACCATAAAATACATTTATAACAAAAATGTCAATAAAGTTTCTAAATAGAAAATTCACATAGTTTGCAGAAAAAAAATCATAACAAATTAATCATTTGTTATAGCAAAGCACAAAAAAATAACTGAAAGTTTTCTAAAAAAGAATTAAATATAGAAAAATAAACAACCTTTTTTATATAATAAACCCTTTCAATGATTAATGATATTTCCATTATTATTTATTTTTTTGCTTTCATTATTTGCTGTCAGCAAATAATTAATTTTGCTACAAAACTATGAAGAAAAAAGTCTGTAAACTAAATAGCAATTAAATATAATTATATATAATTTATAATAAATTATCTAAAAAACATACAAACAAATAAAAATACTATTAAGTAGAAATATTAAATAGAAAACAATAAGAAACAATAGAACCCTATAATTTACAACAATTTTAATTTTAGCACAAAAAACAATTGTTAACTAGAGAAATAATTTATGAATACTAAGATCAAAGGCTACAAATTTAAATGCTATAGTTATGGGAAAAAGTTCAAGAGAATAAAATCATAAACCTATTAAACTAGATAGATAGAAATACCAAGGGAAATTTAAAATATTTTGAGAACAATTTTTATATAAATTTTAACAAATTTACATTTAGTAGCAAAAATATCGGATTTCCTATAAGTAGCAAAGTTTTTAAAAAATATTTAAATATTTTTCTATTCCAAAAAAATAACAATTTTGTTGCTATTTTTTTCTAAAAATGTTTATATAATACTTCTAATATTTAAAATTTATTTTGTTCTAATTTCTTTAAAATTTTGTCTCGTTTCCTGTTATTATTACACCGGAACATATTTAACCTTCCGTTTTAATAAAAATATTTTATTACATTTTGTCTACCTTAATATTTAGTCTCTTTTTTAGCTTGTAATTGAAATTATCGGTTTATTGTATTTTTTTGTTTACTACGTCTAAACCCTTTTATCTTAGTTAATATTCCACTCACAAACTTAACACCTTTATTTATGAAAGATTCTAATAACGTGTTCTAGATGTTGAGTGTCTGCCTTAAAAAGCTTGTGTATAATAAATAATGATTTCTTGAGAATTTTATTTTAAGAAGTCACAAGGAAATTGTTTTAATTAGAATTTTAATAATCAAAAGATTGACAAAATAATAGTATTGGTTTTTTTGTAAGGGAAAGAAGATTCTTCAAATTGGTTTTAAATATGAAATAAATAAAAACGAAATGATTGATTTTATTTTGGCAAGAAAACGTGATCATATTTTATAAAGTATTTGAAAATAGTATGATTTTTTTTTTGATAAAACGTGTTAGAAATATAAACAGGTAAATAAAAAATGTTTATAACTAAAATAAAAAGGTCGAAAGATTCAGTGGACTGGGTCAATTATTGTCGCAGTTTCAATACTTTCAAAAGAGAGATCAGAACGGCTAAGAGGGAATCTTGAAAAAGATTCTGTGTAGTCCTGGAGAGCACTAAGGATCCTGGCACGCCCGGTTTCTTAATGAACCCTGATGGTACTTTTACCGAGATTAGTAAGGAGACTCTGGAACTACTGATGGGACGATACGAACGAGGAATCTGTAATTGGAAAACTTCCAGCGTCACCAACTCACATTAGTGAATTAGTAGCATTTATTGTTGTCATTGGAAAAGTAGCGTGTGCGATATCGTCTTTTGAACCCTATAAATCACCGGGGCCAGATGGGATCTTCCCAGAGCTACTGCAGAAGTCTATATCAGTCATTATGTCATGGCTGATCTGAATATTTGAATTAGAATATATTCCTAGGGAATAGAGAGAGGTTACAGTGGTATTTATCCCCAAAGTGTTAAAAATAAACCACAGTATCGCGAAGGATTATAGGCCGATTAATCTGTCATCGTTTTTGTTGAAAACTCTGGAAAGTCTAGTTGATGACCATGTCAGGGGCATTCTCTCACCGACAAAATTGCAGGGCACAGCATGCCTACCTAAAGGGTTGAAACGGTACTGCATGACGTGGTCTGTACGATAGAGGAAACGTTCGAGGGCGCCTGCAGTAATGTGAACATAACTTCGATTCTTATGGCACCTGGGAGTCGATCGGGAATAAGGAACTGGACGGGGAACATGTTGGAAAGCAGGGCTATCAATTCCAGTTCAGGTCTGAGCACCTCGAGGAAGGTCGTGACAAGAGGCATTTCACAGGGAGGGGTACTATCTTCTCTCTTGTGGAACCTTGTTATTAACAAAGTTCTTTTTGAGCTTACGACTAGAAGCACCAAGGTAGTCGCATATGCTGACAATGTTGTGCTCCTCATGAGGGAAAAATTTCTCACGATTAGTGAACTCATGGAATCAGCTCTAAGTGTTCTACTGTCATGGGCTAGGTACAATGATTTGGGAGTAAATCCCACAAATACCGAACTAATGCTTTTCACTAAGAAATATAAGGTTCCGCTTTTCAAGACACCACGTCTTGATGGCATCACTCTGGAACTCTCGAAAGAAGCCAATTATATTTGCGTGATTCTGTACTCTAAGCTCTCGTGGAAACGTAATGCTGAGAGTCGTATGCAGAAGGTACTAAAACCTTCGGGAAAAGATGGGGTCTGAAACCGTATATTATCCATTGGATGTATACTGCTGTAATAAGACCCATTCTTACCTACGGAGCTCTTGTATGGTGGAATGCAATAGGCACAAAGACACATATCTTTACTTTGAATAAAGTGCAGAGATTGACTTGTCTCTCAATTACTGGTTCAATGAGTTCCACTCTAAAAGCCAGTCTGAAGACTATGCTTGACATCCCATCCCTTGATATTTTCATTAGAAATATCTCCGCCAAGTCCGCTTTACGGTTCAAATACTCGGACGAACTCAGGCACTGCCGCGTTGGTCATGGCACTATATTGAATGTAATAGGCAGATCAGCTCGTATACAGGGGACTGACTATTTAATACCAAGAATGAATTTTGATAGAACATTCAATATCAGAATTCCATCTAGAGAAGAGTGGGCAACAAACGTCTTTAAGGAATATGCAATATCAATATTCACTGATGGATATAAGACAGATACTCGGGTATTTTCTTTGATGATTTAGACATTTCGATGTCTCTCAGACTATCCAATTCATGCCTTTCAGGCCGAAGTATATGCCATCAACGTGACAGCGAAGCGAATTCAAGAATTTTATTTCTGCGCTTCGAACATTGATAAAAAAAAAATATGTAGACAGCCTTGAAGTAATCAATTTCTCTGAATTTTTCTCCATTGTAAGATCGAGATGTGTTGACGACAGTATATGCTCCTTAACTCAACTAAGACGCTTTCGGGTGGGGCTGATATGGGTTCCGGGCAATAAAGGTATACAAGGTAACCAAATGGTGAATGAATGCACAGTAAATGCGTAGTCCAGACTCTGAACTAAAATTTAATTTAATTTAGTTTGTTTTTTGCTTCCCCTTAAATTTTTATTAAATTTTCTTTTCAAAATTATTTTACCCACATTTTTATTAAATTCTTATGCCTTTTAATTTATTTAACAAAAATCATATTTTATTTTCATTTAAATTTAACAAACGACTGATTTTCATTTAAACAAAAAACCTACAAAATGTTTTTTCTCACTTACCTTTTGTTTTTCGTAAAGTGTGAAAACTGCAGCAACTAAAATGACAGAGAAGAAAAAAATTATTGAAATAAAATCCATAATATATCAATTATTTTACTAACATAGAACATATATTTTTTTGGGAGTGTGAAACAAAAATAATATTTTTATTAAAAAACAAAAAATATTGTATTCAAAAAAAGTTAGGTTTTTTTTAGTGGTTTTTTTGTTGGCTTAAAAACAAAAGCTGAAAGGAAAATATTTAAAATAAAATTATTTTTATACTCTACTTAAATAAAAACATATTACAATATGTTATATTTTTATTCAACGTTAGTTGAGCCATAAATCATCAAAAATATAAAAAAGAAAAAAGGAAATATGGAGTTTTTTTTTAAATAACAAAACATACTTTAGGGAGGCAAAAAAAATTTGAGGATAACATAGTAAACATTTGGGGGTTTTGAAGGAAATAATTCAAAATTATATTATAAAAGGAATTGTTTTTAAATAAATAGAAAAATATTTAATTTTAATCCTATACTTATTAAAAATTTAAACCACTGAATAGAAAATTATCTTTTGATAAAACTCTAGGACAAATTTAAAATATTAAATTTTTTGGAAATAATTTTTAAGGTTTCTAACAAATTTGCTTTCGAGATTTAAAACAATTACTTTACAAAATCCTTTTTATTATTTAAATTTCCTTTAAAATGTTTTCTGGGCTATTAGCTTTTTACCAAATATCCTCTAGCAAAAAAAATTTTAAATCATAGTTTTTATTCAACATGTTCATAGCTAGAATACACATATAAAATGTTTGTTACAAAAAACTCTATATTTCATAATAAAAATTCAATACAATATTGTTGTGAATTCGCATAACGAAAAAAGAAGCTGACTGCTGCTATAGAAAAATAAATATAGAAAAATTATAATTTATTACTGCAGTGCAGTAAGTGTATATAAATAATTAGAAAACTATAGAATTAAAATATGAAATATAGTAGCAATTCTTTTTTATGTAAAACAAATTATTTCTAAAAATACTTTTTCTGTCACTTTTTTTAACAACTTTTTAAAATAATAAATAATATTTCAATTAAATAAATATAAATAATTTTAATTTAAATTTCTTTTTTATTTATTTGCAGGTATGTACAACGAAAAAAATAGAAAATAAATTGAATTTTAATGTAAAAAAAGGCAAGTAGATAAATAACAATTTAAAATAAATAAAAATTAGCTAAAACGTAAAACATTTACTTAATAAAAAAGTAAAGTATATTTTGCAAGCTTAACAAAAAATGCAGCATATTTTAAGGATACATTTAATGCATTAAAAAAAAAAATATTAATAATTAAAAAATAAATAGAATAATTACCTTAAACACAAACCTATTTTAAGCATAAGTAATAAATTCAAAGCCTATTTAAAGGCTTTGAAAAATAAAGCATATTTTAAGGCTGCAGAAAACTAAGGAATTAAAATCAAACTGAAATCTAATAATTTATTTTTTTTTAAATAACACCCTTCTTCTATTTAATCATAAACCCCTAACAAGCACCTTAAATCCTTTCCAATAGAATCCAAATAAATATTAAAGCTTATATAAAAATCATCACCGGAAAAAAAACTACAAACTCTTCAAATAAAATTCATATTATTACAGGAAGTTCCCTACCTAAAACAAAACCCCAACAAAAAAACTAAAAGACATGTAGTTACTTCCCCAAGACTAAAAAATCAACTTGGCAATTTAAATATTTAACTGAAGCTGCTTGAATGAACTTCCTCTTAATAAAATCAAAAAACAAAAAAAAACACACAAATCTTGGCAAACTGCTAAATAATTCTTACATGTATTTTTTGTTTATTTTACAAGCGCCTACCTTTATGATTTTTTCTCTAAGATTTTTTTTTCAACACTAATAGACAGGCATTGTTTGTTAAGTTAGAGCAGCAGCCTGCACAAGAAAAATATGAATAAATTTCTAAAAAAAAAAAGTGTAATAAAAACAAAAACCTTAGATTGCATCATGTTATTTTTTAAGAGGAGTAGACTTGAACAGCAAATTGGCAAAAGACTTTAAAGCAGCACGTGCTTTATTGGTAGGCGTTAAAGTGTTGCAAAACTTTATAGTTAAAAGGCAATATATTTAAAAAATAAAAAAACGGAAAAAAAATAAATGATTTTCATAGAAAGATTGCTTAGGAAAACTAAAGAAAACTAAATTGTTAAAACCTACATTACACAAAAACATTAGCAATAAATATAACTTGCAAATCAAATCAAAGCAAACAAATGGAATAAAATTACAAATTTAGTTGCTTAAAAATTAAAATCCCTAATAAATTAACAAATTTGTAAAAAAAACTTAGTTTAAACCAAGTTTAAGTTAAAAAACTTTAATGAAATCCATTCAAGCTATCCAAGCAACTATTTTTAAGCAAAATTATTAGTTAAACTTTGTTAAAGCTAGTTTAAACTTTAGTTAAAATTTTAAATATTTACAAAAGAATACAATATTTTGCTTGTCCCTTATTCAAGCTTTAATTTACCCAAGAAATAAAGGCTTAAACTTGCTTTAGCCCAGGTTAAACTTAGTTTAAACTAAAAAAAACAAAAAAAAAATATTTTGCATTAAATTTTATAGGCTTTATAGCAAGCCGTTTAAAATCAAAAGTGTAATAGTTAAACTTATTTAAAGTCATCTTAACCGTAGTTTAAACTTGCTTAATTAAAAATATTTAAAAACAATCACATATTTAGTTAAAGATTTGAATTGTTTGCTTAAATGTTAAAAAATCCCTAATAATAAAACAAATTTATAAAAAAAAAAAAATACTTCGTAAACTTAGTTTAAGTCAAAAACTTTAATTAAACTCCTTCAAACTATCCAAACAACTATTTCTAAGCTAAATTAATAGTTAAACTTTATTAAAACATTAGTTAAAGTTTAAACATTTACAAAAAATTATAATATTTTGTATGTTTCTTATTCCAGCTTTAAGTTACAAAAGAATTGAGGCTCAAACTTGGTTTAACCCAGGTTAAACTTAGTTTAAACTAAAGAAAACCAAGTTTAAAACAAAATATTTAGCATAAATTTGTATAAGCTTCATAGCAAACAGTTTAAAATCAAAATTTATTTTAGTCATTTTAACCGTAGTTTTAACTTAATTAAAAATAATTACATATTTAGTTATAGATTTGAATTTCTTGCTTAAATGTTAAAAACCTTAACAAGTAAACAAATTTATAAAAAAAAAAATACTTCATAAACTTAGTTTAAACCAAGTTTAAGCAAAAAAAACTTTGATTAAATTCCTTCAAGCTATCCAAACGACTATTTCTAAACAAAATTAATAGTTAAACTTTGTTAAAGCAAGTTTAAACTTTAGTTATAATTTAAAATATTTACAAAAAGTTACAATATTTTGAATGTGTCTAATTCTAGCTTTAATTTACAAATAAAACATAGGCTTAAAGTTACTTTAAATCGGGTTAAACTTAGTTTAAACTAAGGAAAATCAAGTTTAAACCCAAATATTTGGCTTCAATTTTTATACAAACAATTTAAAATAAAAATTATTATTTAAACTCATTTACAGACAGTTTAACCATAGTTTAAACTTAGTTAATTAACAATATTTAAACACGATTACAATATTTTCAATGTTTATAATTTTAGGTATAATTTTTCTTTAAAATAAAGACATAGCTTTAGCCTAGGTTAAACTTAGTTTAAACTTAAGAAAAACAAGTTTAAAACAAAATATTTTGCATAAAATTTATAAGCTTTATAGCAAACCGTTTAAAATCAAAATAGTTAAACTTATTTAAAGCCATCTTAACCGTACTTTAAACTTGCCTAATTAAAAATATTTAAAAATAATTATATATTCATATAGATTTGAATTTCTTGCTTAAATGTTAAAAACCTTAACAAGTAAACAAGTTTATAAAAAAATACTTCATAAACTTAGTTTAAACCAAGTTTAAACCAAAAAACTTTGATTAAATTCCTTCAAGCTTAAACTTTGTTAAAGCAAGTTTAAACTTTATTTAAAATTTAAAACATTTACAAAAAATTATAACAGTTTCAGTGTCCCTAATTATTTCTTTTGTTTTAGTTTACAAGAGAAATAAACGCTCAAACTTGCTTTAACCTAGGTTAAACTTAGTTTAAACTAAAGAAAACCAAGTTTAAAACAAAATATTTGGATTAAATTTGTGTAAGCTTAATAACAAACATTTTAAAATCAAAATTATTATTTAAACTCATTTACAGGCAGTTTAACCATAGTTTAAACTTAGTTAATTAACAATATTTAAACACGATTACAATATTTTGAAACTTCCTAATTTTATCTATAATTTGCAATAGAATTAAAGAAATATATTTAATTTATTCAAATTTAAACTTAGTTTAACTAAATCAAAATAAATTTTAGTCTTTTTCATAACTATATTCACAAGACAAATTAAGTTTTGGCCATTTTAATAAGCATATCCGCCAACAATTATGCATAGTAAAAATTTGAAACCAATATTGTTAGCTAAACTTATTTAAAACAAGTTTAACCTTAGTTTAAACCTCGTGTTACTAGTAATTAATAAATTTAACTACAATATTTGTATCCTCTTTAATTTCTACTATTAATTACGATTGAAATAAATGGTAAACCTTGTTTAAATAAAGTTTAAACTTAATTTAAACTAATAAAAACAAAGTTTAAACAAACATATTTAGCTAAAGCTTTTAAAAGCAACAAAGTAAACAATTACAAACCATAATTAATAGTAAAACGTATTTAAAGTAAGTTTAACTAAAGTTTAAACTAACTTTATTAACGATATTTATGAATAACTATTATATTTTAAATCTCATTAGTTTAAGCTATAATTAACAATTAAAGTAAATAGCTAAACTTGCTTTAGTAAATTTTAAACTTAGCTTAAAATAATGAAAGCCAAGTTTAAGCAAAAAAAAAATAAAAATTTGTTTTAAATACCCAAAATAACAACTCAAATCCTCAATTAATTGTTAAACTTATTTAAAGCCAGGTTAACCATAGTTTAAAGTTTAGGTAATTATTACTTATTATAGATTATTACAATTCAATAGACTTCTTTCATTTAAGCTATAATTTCTAATTCAAATATATAGATAAACTTGATTTAAATTAATTAAATTGAAAGTTTAACTCAAAATACTTGGCTTAGAATCTTATAAATGTTTAAACTAATAATTCTATATCAATTTTTTTAGTTAACCTTATTTCAAACTAGTTTAACAATAATTTAATCTTGCTTAAATACTAGTTATATATTTAAATAAATTAAATTAAGCAGTTTAAGCCTTAAAAGCCATAAAAATGATACTTTAGTACAAAAATTAAAATAATAAATTTAACTTGGTTCATAGTTAAACTTAGTTTAAAACATAAAAACCTAAATTTAAGTCCTGGTTTTCACTCAAAATAAAATTTAGTAATCAAATTTTATTGTGCTATAATATGTATTATAATGTGTTAAAATATAAAAGTAAATCTCAACTTTTTGTATAGTTAAACCAAGTTTAAACTTTATTAAACAAAGTTTAAGTCAAGTTTTTTGGTTGAAATAAATATTAGTTATAACAGATTTGATTTAGTACTAAAATTTATAATTAATTTTATCATAAGTTATAGTTAAATTAAGTTTAGCCTGGTTTAAATTAAGTTTAAGATTTATTTTATTCCTTAAACGAAAATAGTATAAATATTAATAGTTAAACTTAAATTTAATTTCAGTTAAACTAAGTTTAAACTGGAGTAAAATAAGTTTAAACCTTAATTTTTATTTAATCTAAAAATATTCAAATTATTTTATTTTCTTAGTAGGACTTTAATATCTATTTCTTTAAACACTTCATGTTTATTAAATTTCTTTTTATCTTATTTTTCCTTAGAGATCTTTTTTTAAATAATTTTTTTTCTTTTTTGATTTTATATTTTGTTTTAATTTTAACTTAGAATTCTAAAAAAATTCCCTAACATTTCTTATTACATTTCTGCTAGTATTTCAATTATTATTTTATATTTTTTTCTTAGCAACAAATCCCTATTATCAATCCTTTATGAAATTCTTCTTTTTTTTTTTTTGCAATTTTTGCCATTTACAACACACTTGTTACTTTATTACTTGTCTATTCAATCGACCAAACAACCAACCAACTGTTTCCTGGTTGACCGCAAACCCTTAAAGCCTTTAGAACTTTATATTGATAAAATTCTTCTACAGAAATGATAAAACCATAAATATGTGCTACAAGAGGAAGTAAAAAAAGTAATAATCACTACAACATCTAAAGCTAAAATCTAGAGCAAAAAGGTAGCAGTGGATAGTAAGAGGGAAAGAAAGAAGCTTAAAATTATGAACAGAAAACAGCTGCTAAAGCTAAAAATATAAAATGAGTTACATGCTGACTTCCTTAATAACTATTCCTTGGAAAACCATAACATTTCAATTACTTTTCAATATAAACTTCTTTTTATATATTTAAGCCTTTTTGGTTTTACTTTAAGGCTTTTATCTGTGTTTAAATGAAAGAGAGGAACTGGAAGTTGGAAAAATAAGTGTTGAAATACAGTACTTGACTTTTCAATTTCTGGCCAAAGAGCTATAATATATAAAGAATAGTTGTTGTATTTTGTTTCATATATTAATACCGAAAGAAGTTTGGCAAATTGACCACATTTTTCTGTTTATTATTTTTTATTCGTTGAAGTAAAAAGGAATGTTTTGCTCAATTGTAGAAATTGATTATTTTTGAATTTCTTGCTCTTTACTACCCCCTTCAGCTTTATATGGAATTTTTTTTTTCTATAAACTTGTTTAAGGTCGTTTTGTGGTTTCTAAAGAGTCATGTTGTCTTCAGTTTGTTGTTTTCTTTTTTGCTTTGCCTTGACTTCCTTTTCCAAATATAACTGTGTGAGTTCAAATGTGTCTGTCCGTCTGTCTGTTTGTCTTGCTTATACATTTATGAAATTTTCCCACATATGAATGTGCTGCTTGCTGCTATAGCTTTCTATTTAGGGAGTTTAGTAAAAGAAATTCTATTAACACTTGCTTTAAATTGCATTTTTGCGTTATCTTAACGTTTCCGTTGTGTGTAGAGAAATGAAAAGGAAACAGCATACTTTTAGCGTATAGTTTTATTTTTTTCTTACAAAATTCCATAATATTGAAAGCCAGGGTCGGTCTTTGTTAATGCTGCTGCTCTTGCAGTCATTGGCAAATTATTGTTGGCAACTATAACAGAGAGTATAGAAGAAAAAAATTCAATTTGATAGTTCCATTTCATTTTTAGTGCCGAGTACCAGAATTATAAAATTTTTTTAAAGATTCCTAATGAAAAAAACAAAAATTCATTAAAATAACTTAAGTGTAAATAATAGAGTTTAAGAGGAAATAGTTCAAGAGAAAAAAATATTAATAGTAAATAAAAATGACTTTTTCCACAGTTAAACTAAGTTTAAACAAAAATTATGCTAGGTTAGTTAAAAATAATGAAGTGGAATTTTAAAATTTGTATTGCATTTCACTTTAATAATAGTTTGACGAATTAAACTTGCTTAGGTCTGGGTTAAACCAAGTTTAATCTAAGAAAACTCTTTTTTTTTTTTTTGTTTTGCGGTTAATCTAATGGATTTTCAAAGAAATTTAAATCGAAACAATTTTTAATATAAAATATGATAACTTAACTAACTTAAGTTAAATTTTCTATAATAAAAGCAAGTTTAAACCTAGTTTAAAGCTAGTTAATTAAAAATATTAACATAAAATTCCAAATTTGTTGCTATAATAGATTTTTTGATTGGTTTTAGCCGTTAATTTTTCCTTAGTTGAGGTTAAACTAAGTTTAAACCTAAGATAAATCAAGTTTTTTTTTTCTTTTTTTTTTTTTTGTTTAAATTTAAATTTTTTATTAAAAAGTAAAAAGTTAAATCTCTTTTAAACTTAAAATAAATTGAAGTTTCCTTAACTAAATCAAGTTTAATCCCAGATTAAGACCGGTTAGTTAAAAACATTGGCTTAAAATATAATATTTTTTAATATATTATATTTTAATATCATTTTTAGAGTTAATCTTTCTTTAGTCTAGTTTAAACTAAATTTAAACCAAGCTAAATCAAGTTTATTGCTATTAATCTATTGGACATACAAATTAATATAAATTAGTATAATTTGAAGTAAAAATAAAAAGTTAAACTTATTTTTAATTAAGTTTAAGTTAAGTTTATTTTCATTAAATCAAGTTTAATTGCAAATTATTATGGATTAGTTAAAAATATAATTCTGCAGGACTCTAAAATGTTTAACATCTTATACTTTAGTAATAGTTTGATCCATTGATCTTTCCTTAGACGAGGTTAAACTAAGTTTAAACGAAGTTAAATCAAATTTATTGATTTATTTAGGTTAGGTTAGGTTCTTCAGGTTGCCGAAAATAAAACAGATTACGGCCTGCTTGGGTCCTGAGAGGTCCCTTTGTGTTACCTGTAAGAAGAAGAAAAAAAAAAAAAAAGATAGACAGAGGTTGTGGAAGGATGCTGGAGAATAGAAAAAGGTGGGGGGGGGGGGGGGGTAGGATTGAAAGTTTAGAATTAGAGAAAATGTAAAGAAGTAGTATAGCGAGATGATTGTAGTTGCATACAGAAAACGTAGAAGATCTGTCGCTGTATAGACATCAAAGAGTCCACGTGTTGGAGTTCTACTCCTGAAACCATCCCCATTCCCTCACGAATGAGTTAATGCCATTAATGCTGCTGATCGATAAATCGGTGAGGCTATAGAGAAAACCTTGTCCCAGATAACGCGATCGAAGGTTGTCCAGGGCAGGGCATGTAAAGAAGAGATGGAAAATAGATTCCTTCTTATCCTCGTTGTTACAGCTCCTGCAAAAATCGTACGATTGGATTCCCAGACTGTTGGCTTAAAATGGAATAAATCTTTTGCCTTTTACTAAAGATTTCCGTGGAGAGGAGCACTCTAATGATTTATCTATAGGACTTGCAAATTAATTTCAATTAATATAATTTGGAATTAAAAAGAAAAATTAAACTTAGTTTAAATTGAGCTTAAGTTTACTTTACTTTAATTAAATTAAGTTTAAATGAAGGTTATAATTGGTTAGCTAAAAATATTGATCTAGTACTCTAAAATGTTTTACCTCTTGTATTTAAGTAATAAATTTAGCCATTGTTCTTTTCTAAGCCGAGATTAAACTAAGTTTAAACAAAATTAAATCAAGTTTATTGCTATTAATATTATAACACTTACAAATGAATTTCAATTAGTATTTTTAGTATTAAAATGAAAAGTTAAACTTAGTTTAAATTGAGCTCAAGTTAATTTTACTTTAATTAAATCAAGTTTAAATGAAGGTCATAATTGGTTAGCTAAAAATATTGATCTAGTACTCTAAAATGTTTTACCTCTTGTATTTAAGTAATAAATTTAGCCTTTGTTCTTTTCTAAGCCGAGATTAAACTAAGTTTAAACAAAATTAAATCAAGTTTATTGCTATTAATATTATAACACTTACAAATGATTTTCAATTAGTATTTTTAGTATTAAAATGAAAAGTTAAACTTAGTTTAAATTGAGCTCAAGTTAATTTTACTTTAATTAAATCAAGTTTAAACGAAGGTTATAATTGGTTAGCTAAAAATATTGATCTAGTACTCTCTACTCTATATTTAAACTTAAGTTTAAGGCTTTGTTTTAGTATTTGCTTTTTAGTTAAATTCAACGGTAATAGATTTCCTTAATTTTTTCAACAAATACTAATATGACCTTAATTAACTCTAGTTTAAATTAAGTTTAAGCTTGGTTATATAATTTGTATATTTTGAATATATTAAAGTTTACATATAGTATGATTAGCTTAACTTAATTTAGACGAGGTTAAACTTAGCTTAAACTAAGCTTAATCAAGTTTCCCATAATTTGTTTTAGTGTTAAGGTATTGCATCTTAAAAAAATTCAAATTTTATTGTTTAACAACAAAATTAAAAATTATACTTAACTTAAGTCTTTGTTAAACTAAGTTTAATTTAAGATTAGTCAAGTTTAAGACTGATTGTTCCATTAGTTATATAACTAAATATAAAATAAATAACTATCCATAATTATTTTTTATTAAAATCAAAATTTTACTTAGTTAACTACAGATTAAATGAAGATTAAGCATGGTTAAAAAAATATTATATCATATAATTCTTATTATTTTAATATTTTAAAGTTTGGATATATTCTAGGGAGCTAAACTTGCTTTAGTCTATGTTAAACTTAGTTTAAACTATGAAAAATCAAGCTTATCAAAATTTGATAATTTATTCCTTAAAAGGGTTCCATAAGCGATCATTTAGAAATAAAATAAAAGTAAATCTTTATTTAAACTTATATTAAACAAAGTTTAAACTATTCAAAGTAAAGTTTAGTGATTATTATTTGGTCTATTATTTTCAACAAATTTATTATATCTATATAATTTTTTCTATCGAAAATAATATTTAGTAAAATAAACATGAGTTTAAACCTAGATTAAGCTTGATTAAATACAAATTTTATCTTATATTTTAAATATATTAAAATTATGTTATAGTTTTAATAGCTAAACTCAATTCAGATAAGCTTAAACTAAGTTTAAACTTAAATAAATCAAGTTTAAGGCTTATTTCTGATAAAAGCTAAAAATTAAACATAAAATTTATTTTAAACTTAAAAAAGAAATTTTATTTTCCAACATTTATTTTAATTCATTTAATTTCATTTAAATATTATTTATTTTTATTTATTTAAAACAAAAAAATCCCTTCTTCAAATGTAATTTCATTTTATTTTTTTTTTTATTCATAATACATATTAATGAACTATTTAATATAAAATTTTAAATTTTTCATAACATTTAAATTATCATTAATAACATCAAATATAATTTACACACACATACAACAAAAAATCAGATTAAATCCTATTAAAGAAAAATAAACTTTTTTTAATATATTTTCCAGCAAAATAAAATGAAACCTATTTACATAAAATTATATAGACATATAATATAGAAAACACTGATTAAAAACTATACAATATCAATAGACTGTAATAAATAAACAGCAAAATATTAAAAACAAAAAAAAAAAAAAACGTTAATTGTAAAGCATACATTAAGGCCTAGAGAAAAAAGAATATGAATAGTTAAATGGCAGTTTAATTTTTATGCAAAAAATTTTGAATACATACAAAAAATGATTTTATAAAATCACTGAGTATTTAACAATTATATTAAAAGTCATTGATTAAGTTAATCATAAAGTTTTTTTTTTTTCAAGTTTTCAAATGAATAGAAAATCAGTAGAGATAAATTTATTTATTTGAAATATATTTATTTAAATGATACTTTTAGGCTATTAAAGCTATTAATAAAATAAAGCGTATTAAAAGGATAGATTTTGAATAAAAATAAATATTTTATTTCTTCTTTATATAACAGAAACCAAAGCTATATATTTAATAGTTTAAATTTAATTTTGGTTAGTTTAAACTTAGTTTAAGCTAGTATAAAGTGAGATTTGACTTTTAAATTGAACTTAAATATACTATAAATGATTTAGTTTAACGGAAAAAATATATAAAATAGCTTAAGCTTAAATTAGCTTAGTTTAAACTAAGTTTAAGTAAGGTTAAAGCAAATTTAACTTTGAAAATTATAAAATTAATTAAAAATAATAAAAAATAAATGATTTTTTTATTATACGAAAATATAAATACCTAGACGCAATTTACGAAAGTTTAAATCTAGTTTAACTAAATCCATAATTAAAATAAACAGCTTAAAATTAAATAATCTTAGTTTAAACTAAGCTTAGACTTAGTTAAGTCAGGTTGATTTATTAATTTTAAATGTAATTTGTAAACGAAATTTTTCATATAAAAAATATTTAAATTGAATCTTTGAATATACATATATTTGAGTAATTTTATAACTAGTTTAAACATAATTTAACTTAGACTTGTGTAAGTTTAACCTTTGATTTTTAATTTAAAGATATTTCTGGTTTAAACCCAATTATTATTAATTATGAACAAGATAAGATTTAACTTTTTATTTAACTTCTAAAATTTACATTTATGATTAATTTCAATATTATGCTAAAAATAAATCTTAAACTTAATTTTTTATTATTTAAACTTAGTTTAACTATTAACAAAACTAAGTTTAATATTTTATTTTTGCTTCGGAATAAACATTTTAAGGTTAATATGAAAGCTAAGTATGAAATAATCCTTAAACTTGTCTGCCTTTAGTTTAAACTTAGTTTAACTGAGAACAAAGTTAAGTTTAAGACTTCATTTTTATTTTGAAATATTTTCTTTATAGTTATTTTTTAAACCAAGCTTAAAATAGGCTTTAAATTGAATGTATTAGAGCTTAAACTTAGATTAACTTCAAACAAACTTACGTTTAACATTTTAGTTTAGTTGCACCACATACAAAATTAAGTTAATGTTAATACATAATATAAAATATAACTTAAACTTTATTCTAACTTAAACTTTATTTATTTTAGTTTAAACTAAGTTTAATTAAAAACAAAATTAAATTTATCGTTTCCTATTCAATTCATTATGTAATTTAAACGATTACTTTTGCAAATTTGAACAAAATATTTCCTAAACTTAGTTTAGTTAGTGTTAAACTGAGATTAACAAAGTACAAAATTGAGTTTATCCTCTTTTGTTAGTCTCTGAAATTTTAATTATAATTTTTAATTTAATTATAACTTAATGAAAAATAAGCCTTAAACTGTTCTTATTTTAGCTTAAACTTAGTTTAGCTAACGTTACGTTTAAGTTTATCTTTTAATTTTTATTATTAAATATATAAATTTTAGTAAGCTAAAGGGTATGGCTAAAATAAAGTGTTAAACTTTATTTTGTTAAGCTTAAACTTAGTTTAACTGAACTCAAAACTAGGTTTAAATGTTAGTTTTAGTTTTCGTATATAAACTGTAAGGGTTAATTTAAAAATAAGCATAAATTTATTTTTTTAATTGAGTTAATCTTAGCTTAAACTTAGGTTAACCAATGTTATAGTTAAGTTTAACATTATATTCCAGTTTTAAAATTATAAAAATTAAGTTTAATTTTCTAAATTTTCTACAATTTAAGTATTAAACTTGAATGAGTTTAGGTTAAACTTAGTTTAAAAAGTCTTACATTAAATTAAACTTCAGTTTAAGAAAATTTGAATTTAGTTATATTTAATGAAAATTAAAAATTTAATTTTAAACTTCATAACGAAAACTAAATTGTTTACTGGGTTATCTTTATGATTTTTTTTTTTTCTTTTCAAATCCAATTGTTTATTGGGCATTATATCTTATTTTCAAATGAATATCTATAATCTTCAATACAATATTAAATTCAATGGTCAATAGCAAATATCAACAGCAGCAGTACAATTCTCACGCTTCTTACTAATACACCTAAAAGTAGATATCAGACCTCGAAGAATGGGCAGGATGTCTCAATTTCCAATACATAAATACCACAACACACATACTTACATCCTATAAAACAAAATATCTGACCATTATCATCATCTTTGTCATGTAAAAAGGAAGAACAAAAACCAAACAAATCCACTATGTCACAAAATAAAATTGCAAAAAGAAAAGCAAAGGAGACAAAAATATAAAGACATTATTATGGTTGAATAACTCAATGACTGACTGTCTGTCTTTATGTGTGTGTTGGAGTGTGCTTAGATAAGGTTGTAAGTTTAAAGCTTGTTGCTGTTGAGTAGTCTTCTGACCACAGTAATATTGTATAGTTTAGATCATCATCTTTGTATGATTGGAATTCTTTCGTTTTACAATTTGTTGCCGGCATTAAGCTTTAAACATTTCAAATGGAATGTCACATTTAACTGCTTCTGCTAAAGTACTCTGGTTTCTACAACTAACTACTGGCTGGGTCTACAACTTATCTTTGTTGGTGGTCAGATTTATGGTCCAACTGTTGTCATAGTGTTTGTGCTGCTTTATTGTTTGTGTTGTCTTTCGTTCGCTGAAGTTCCTGCTCTTGTGACACTAAAAACGATAAAAACGTGTGTAATAAAAGGCGCTAAAATTGTCTTGTTCTCTATACAACTCCTTGGTAGCTTTAGTTTTTTCTCTTATTCATGTCCACTTCTTCTTTAGTTTGATCTGTTATCGTTTGATTTTTATTCATTTACGGTGTGTTTTAGTTGGTAGTTAAGTAGTTGTTGCCTCTTTAAGTTTCAATAATAAAAATCATAAAATTGTTTAGTTTAAACTGTGGTTTCTTAATACTGGCACATGACAGGACAATTGGCGTTTGAATGTGTGTGCTATAAACTTATATTAGTATTGAGTTTAAATAAGATTTTAAATATTTTTATGACCAGTTAAAGTAGTAAATTAAGTTCAAAATATTAAAAACAAAAGAACGAAAAAATTTATCTTAAAAAATTAAATTCTTAAAGCATTTTAATATAAAGAAACCTTAATCTAGTCTAAACCTAGCGTAAACCAAGTTTAAACTAAGCGAAATTAAGATTTTGAAACATTTTGTAAATGATTTCGAACCAAATTTGATAAATTATGTTTTAAAAACTAAAAAAAATAATTAAACTACAATTGATCCTCAGTTAAACCTAGTTTAAATTGAATTAAATTTAGTTTAAATCTTTTATTTTAATATATATCTTCTTTATATTAATTTTAAATTAGAACTCCTTAACTTTATAAGAAAACATTTGTCAAAAGGTTAGAATAAACTTAGTTTAAATTAATTTAACTTAAGTTTAATCTTAGTTTAGCAATGATATTACTAAAAAATGTTTGTTTTGTAATGCATACCATTAAGTTTATACTTAAAATGTAAAATAAATAGTTAATCTTTATTCCACCTTATTTAAACATAGTTTAAACTAAACTATCACTTCTTATATATTTTTTTTATAAAAAATCTTACATTATATTCAGTTTAAATTTGAGAAAGTAACTCAAACTAAATTTGATATTTGGTTATAATCAGCTTAAGCGAGTTTAATCGTTTTTATATACTTTTCTAGTAACAAAATTTTGTTTTTGGACTTTGAAATTAAAATGAAAACTTAAACCTAACTTCATGCTCAATTTTATCTTTGGTTAAACTCGGTTTATATATTTTCCTTGAAGATATGTTGCATTATTTACACTTAAAACTAAAAGAGTAACTAAAACTAAATTTTATCTTGGGTTAAGCTCAGTTTAAAGATTTGTTATTTATATTTCAAAATTAAAATAAAAACTAAAACCTAACTTTAAGCTTGGTTAAACTAAGTTTAAACCAAGCTAAATCAAGTTTATTAAATATCAAGTGCATTTTTTCCCAAAAGTTTTGTTATTTATTTTTTTAACCATAAATAACAATAACTTAATTTTGCTTTAGGTTAAACTAAGTTTAAACTTAATAAATTCGAGTTTATCATATTTTATATAAATTTATAATAAATAAATTATATAATATAATTAATAGAACTAAATTTATAACTTAAACCTAATATTATTATTATTTAAACTTCGTTTAAACTAAACAAAATTAAGTTTATTTCATTCTTTGTAAATTTTTTGCCTGCTAATTTTATAATTCAAAATTTTAAGTAAAAATAACTTTATTTTGTTTCTGGTTAAACTAAGTTTAAATAAGACCAAGCTTAGTACATTTTTCACATATGGCTAAGAAAAACCTTGTATATGCTATAATTCTAAGTAAAAATTTAAGCTAAAACTTTATTTTATCTTTAGTTAAACTTAGTTTAAACAAAACAAAGTTAAGTTTTTTTTAAATTTTATATATATATATTTTTAACAAATTGCATAAGCTATAATTCTGATCAAAATTGAATCCTTAAATTTAATTATGTTGCTATTTAAACTAAGTTTAAACCGAACTAAGTTAGGTTTATCCAATTTCCTTAATTATTTCGACATAGAAATATCAGAAGTTTGAATACTAGGTAAAAATATAACCTTAAACTTAATTTTGTATCTAGTTAAACTAAGTTTAAACTAAGCTAAATTAATTTAATTAAATTTCTTTTATTTTTTCGGCATATAAAAGTAATATATATAAATTCTGTGTAAAAATAATACCTTAAGCTTAATTTTTTCTTCAGTTAAACTAAATTTAAACTAGAATATTTAAAGTTTAGGACATTTCTTCTATTTTTTTAGAAATTAAATATCATAAGCTATAACTACTAATAAAAATAAAACTTTAAACTTAAGTTTTACTTAGTTAAATTAAGTTTAAATTAAAATAAGTATAGATTATAAAACTTTCTGTACTTTTCGCGTTCACAAATGTTATTAGTAACAGTTTTGTAAAAAAAAATAAAACCCTAAACTTTATTTCATGTGCGCTTAAACTGAGTTTAATTTTTAGTTAACCAAGATTAACTTATTTTTCAATTTATTTTGAAAACTATTTTCATAAGTTGTATTTTAAAGCTAAAATGAAATACGAAACTTAATTTTTTCTTTGGTTAAACTTAGTTTAAACTAAGCTGAAATAAAGTTTATTCAAAAAAAGTCATTGTTTGTAATTTTACGTAATGAAATCATAAAACTCAACTTTTTCTTTGTTTAAACTAAGTTTAAATTAGGTTCAATACAGATTAAGATATCTTTCTACTGAGTTTTTTAAAGTAGCCTTATAAATTATATATTAAAGCTAAAATAAAACATTAGACTTAATTTTGTATTTAGTTAAACTAAGTTTAAACAAGTTTAACTAAAGTTTATTTTATATCTTTTAATTTCCCAGCAAATAAATGTCATTGGTTATAATTTTAAGTAAAAATAAATAGTTAAACTTAATCTTGTCTTTAGTTAAACTAAGTTTAAACTAATCTAAGGAAAGTTTATTTATTTTCTTTTAATTCTACAGCATATTAATGTAATTTTTTATAATTTTCAGTCAAAATAAATCATTAAACTTTATTTTATCTTCGATTAAACTAAGTTTAAGTTCCATTAAATGGAGATTTACATTTCAATTTGATTCATTAATTAGTTTCCTTTGATATGTTTTAAAATTAATATATAAAATTAAACTTAATTTTGTCTTCCATTAAACTAAGTTTAAACTAGTTTAAAATTTGTATATTTTTTCTTTAAACTGAGGTACATACAAAATGGTTTTAACTAAAATTAATAGTTAAGCGCTTCCATAAGTTTAGTTAAACCCAGATTGAACCAGATTAAGTTAAGTTTATGTGTTATTTTTAATTTTTACTTAAAGTCAACCACAAAATTGTTTAGATTTTTTATAAATTAGTAAAAACTTTAATTAATTAAAAAAAATATTGAAACAAAGTTTTTCTGAGAGCATTTATATTTTTCCTTATATATTAAATAGTTTTCCCAAATAAAAAATATGGCAAATTGCTGTTAACTAACCGCAAAAAGTAAAGGACCATTTAACAGTGTCATAAAATGTGTGGCGTCCATTACACAGATGGTGCTGTTGATGGTCTCAATTTAAAATGTTTGCCACGAATTTCAAAAAAAGAACTCAATACATTTCGAACACATAAAAATCATGTTTTTGTCATAAAGAAATTGTTG
The DNA here is from genome assembly GCA_951394005.1 of Protophormia terraenovae. NCBI lineage: Eukaryota > Metazoa > Arthropoda > Insecta > Diptera > Calliphoridae > Protophormia > Protophormia terraenovae. Next base: position 6,914,836 of record OX596074.1, on the reverse strand, counting down.
AATACTTTTTCAACAATAAATTTATTTAAATATTTTTCTCCACCAAATTTTTGTTATTTATTTGATTTTTTTTAATAAAAAAAAAAAAAATATTATGCTGCTAAAGTTTGAGGTTATCTTGATTGTTCTGCTGTTGCATCATTGCAAGATATTTTGAGGTTTTCTACCCAGATTTTAAAACTAAAGTTAACATTGAGCAATTGTTCAACACAAAACAGCAGGAGCTGCAGTATTTTGTGGCTGAATACTAAAGCATGGAAAAAAAATATTATATTTATTTTTGTGGTTAAAATTTTCAACTTCCTTTCAGTCTCTTCTAGCACCTTTCTTCTCTTTTATAAGGTATCTTTTTTACTATACAATATTTATCTGTTTAAAATTTACAACAAAAATGTTACGTGTTTGTTTTAAATTTTATGTTTGTTAAAGCAAAATGTTCATCTTTCTTTAACTTTGCAGCCTTGTGCCATATGATTTCTTTTATTGGTTGCAGGTTTCATTTAAAAATTGTCTGTCTTTGGTCTTTTATTACGCTCGTTTTCTATTTATTTTTATGAAATTTATCGTTTAATCGTCATTACAATCATTGACAATTTAACATTTTTTAAATAAGACCGTTGTGTGGTCGGGTTAACGTGGTCTTGTGTTTCAGTTTTATTTTTTTCCTCGCAAATTTGCAACCATTGAGCAGCAGCGAATTTATTTTATTTTTGTATTATTTGTTTTTCATGTCATTTTATTATAGTTTTATAGATTTTTGTTTAAAGATTAAAAATTTGTTTTATTGTTACTAAACTGGGTTAGAGAGTTGGGGATAGGGAGAAAGAAGAGAGAGTGGTAAATGTGGCAGCCCCAAATGGATTTGGGGATTAAATATCAAATAAAACTAAAGTTACACAGATAAAGGATAAACAAAGCTTAACACCAATAACAAAATTATTAGTTAAACTTAGTTCAAAATAGTTTAAACGTGGTTAGAACTAATTTGAATAATCATATTAAAATAATATTTGAATTCTAATTAAAATTATAAAAAATTAACTGCTAAACTTGCTTTAGCCTAGGTTAAACTTAGTTTAAACTAACCTGAGTTAGGTTTCAAATATTTTCTACACTTTTATGCAAAAAATATTCAGGAAAAAAACAAGAAATTTAAAATATTTTATTTTAAATATAAATAGATATACGAACTGTCTTTAGTTTAGTTTAAACTTAGTTTAAGTTAAGTTTAAGACGTTTTAAGTTTAGTTTGACATGTTTTTACTATTGAATTTACTAATAAATTAAATAATTTAAATTCTGCAATCAAAAGGAAAAGTTTAACTTAATGCTGACTTTAGTTAAACTAAGTTTAAAGTAGTTAGAACATGGTTTAAGACCTATTTTTTACTTCAAAATTAAAATTATTCATACAATTATGTAGTTTTGAAACAAATTTGATATTAAACTAAATAACTAACTAACTAATGAAGATTAACCATAGCTTAAACTAAGCTCAGTAAAGTTTAACACATTTTTTTCATATGTTTTTTTTTAATAACATTTCGCAACCGAAATGATAAGTTAAACTTATTTTTGTTTTTAGTTAAACTCAGTTTAAACCGGTTACAATAAAAGACCTATTTTTTACTAAGATTAAAATTGAAAAATAAAGAAAATTTTATTTGCAGAACAAAATAACAGATTAACAGGCTTTACGCCAGTTTAAACTTAGTTTAAACCCAGATAAATTAAGTTTATCTTAATTTTCATATTGATATTGCTTTGAAATTTTATAAATTGAATTCTTAAACTAAAACAAATAGTTAAAACTATTTTTGACTTTAGTTAAACTTAGTTTAAACTAGCTTAAATTAAAGATTAAGGTTTTTTCCAACTGGTGTTAAAATTAAGCATACAATTTCAAAATATTAAAATAAATTATTTTTTAAACCAACTTTAGTCTGGTTTAAACACAGTTAAACCTAAATGCATTAAGTTTATATTGTTTTTGTTACCAATATTGCTTTAAAATTGTATAGATAAAACTTTACAATTAAAATAAAAGGTTAAGCTTTCAAATTAATTAATTTTAATAAAAAATAAACTTTTAATTTTAATTGAACTTAGTTTAACTAGCAAAAATTTAAGTTTAAGGTTTATATTATATTTTCCCTTACAAGTAAGCATAAAATTTAGTGTTTGTAATATAAATTAGTTACTAAACTTACTTTAATATAGTTTAAACACAGTTTAAACCAAGCTAAAGTAAGTTTATTTTGATTTTTCTATTGATTTTGCTTTAAAATTTCATAAATTACATTTTGCGATAAAAATTAAAAGTTAAACTTAACTTTAACTTTAGTTAAACTAAGTTCAAACCAGCTAAAATTCAAGTTTAAGTTTTATGTTATATCTTAGAATTAAACATTCAATTGCAGGCTTCCAAAGAAATTTATTTATTAAACTAAACTAAATCTAGTTTAATCTCAGTTTAAACTAAGCTTTGACAAGTTTAACATGTTCTTTGTATTAATCTTGCTTATGCGTTTTACAAATTCAATTATAAAAGAGAAATTAAACTTTAAACTTAAATTTTACTTTAGTTAAGCTAAGTTTAAACTAGCTTAAATTAAGATTAAGGCAAAATTTTTATTTGATCTTAAAATTTATGGATTTATTTCGCTTTAAAAAGTAATTTAGTAATTTTTCTAATTTTAACCCAAGTTAAACTTAGTTTAATTTAGTTTTAGGTTAAGTTTAACTTAATCTTTTTATTTTCTTGACAATTAAATTTACAAATTAAACTTCATTTTACTCTAGTTTAATTAAACTTGCTGAAATGAGGTTTGTAACATTTTTCTGCACAAGTTGAAATTTTTCTTATTTGTTTCACATTTAAGATAAACAATTTTACTTTAAAGAAAAAGTAAGAAATTAAACTTGATTTTACTCCGAATCAAACTTAGTTTAAACTAGCTAAAATGAAGATTAATTAAAATTTTTGTGCTCAAGTTAAAATTTTTCTTATTTTCTTTGCATTTAAATTTAATATTTTTTAATTTAAAGCGAAAATAACAAGTTAAACTTAATTTTACCCCGGGGTTAAACTAAGTTTAAGCTAGCTTAAATTAATTTTAAGGTTTTCTTTTCTACTTCGATTTAAATATAGCCACAAATTTTATTACTTTAAACATTTGAAAGTATTTTTTCTTACTTTAACCTAAGTTAAACTCAGTTTAATCTAAGTTTATTTAAGTTTAACATATTTTTCTTAATTATTCTGCAAGTAAATTAAATAAGTTTTACTTTAAATTAAAAATTTTAAGTTAAACTTAATTTTTTATCAGATTAAACTTAGTTTAAACTAGCTTAAAGTAAGTATAGGCACACTTTTCTTTTATTTTATAAATTCTTTAAATTTATTTAGTTTGCATTTAAAATTAATAATTTTTACTTTACTCCGGGGTTAAACTAAGTTTAAACAAGCTGATATTAAGTTTAAGGTTTTCTTTGCGGCTCAGGTTTAAATATAGCTATATTTTTTTTTTTTTTTTAACATTTACTAGTAATTTTTCTTACTTTAACGTAAGTTAAACTCAGTTTAATCTCAATGTAATTAAGTTAAACGTATTTTTCTTAATTATTCTGCAAATAAATTAAACAAGTTATACTTTAAATTCAAAATGTTAAATTAAACTTCTGTTTTTATCGGACTAAACTTAGTTTAAACTAGCTTAAATTAAGTTTAAGCTAAATTTTCTTGTCTGTTATAAAATTCATTCATTTTAAGTTTCTTGTATTTTTTTTTTTAATTTTTTCTTATCAGTTTTTCTTTATTTAACTCTTGATTATCTCTTACAACTTTTTAATTTCCAATTATTTATCTTTTATATCTTCTTATTTCCCTTACAAATATGTACAACTCTTACAAAACTTTACAATTTTTTATTTACCTTTTTTTTTTTTTTTTTTTTGAGGTGTTATTTGTTTTTTCTTGTTAGTGTGATTTTGATTGATCACCTTTTGGACAGTTTTTTTCTTTTTTTAGTTCTAAAAAACTTAAAGACTATTTTTATGTTTACAAGACAAGCCAGACATGAACAAAATTAAACAAACAAATCATCAAACACGAACTTTTTTAATTAATTAGAGGGAACAACACTTTAATCATTAAAAAAAAAAAAAAAACAATGAAATAAATCAGTTTAAAAACATTTTCTTATTGATTTTAATAGATTTTGTTTAATAAAATTTTGAATATTTGTTGGAGAAAAAATTATAATTTGTGGCCCGCTAACATGTGTTTATTTTTAATGCTGTCAGATTTTTATTTGTTAATAAAAATTGTTTCCTTTTTTTTTTTTTTTTTTTTTGAAAAAACAATGAACTTGAACTTTTTATAAGAAGTATAAAAAAAACTGGACCAAAAAATTAAAAAAAAAAATTTATAAAATGATTTGTGTTGGTTGCCAAGTGTCATAAATATTGTATTTAAAAGGTTAAAGAAACCCATAAATCAATATTATTTCTTTAAAGAAAAAAATAAAAATAATAAAAAAATTAAAACAACAAATTTTTAATGAATAAAAGTAACAGCAAAAACATTTTATAAATAGATTGCTTTCAAAGAAATTTTTAAATAATAAAAAATAATCATTCAGTATTCTATAGTTTTCTAATAGCCATTTTAGTTTATTGAACAATCATTTAAAATTTCCAATTTATCCCTCTCTGAGACTATTAAAATCTTTTATATTTCCTACTTGTTTAGAATGTCAATAATTTTTTCTTTTACATCTGACATGTGTTAAGACTTTAATCATGACAGGCGCTTAATTGAAAAAAATCTATTTTAAAATAAACAGGAAATAATCTAAATAGAAAACAATTAAAAACTCATAAAACAAACAAATTAAAACTCAAAAACTTAAGAAAATATTTATATCTAAAAGAAATTCCCCACGAATAATTAACAAACCATAATCATTAACTACACCCTCTTTAAATAAAATTAAAAATTCCACTCATTAGTAATTTAATACCTCAATTACCCGCTTAAACAAATTCTGAAAAGGGTGACCCCTCCGTTACAGATTAAATTAAACACCCACCAACAAATCTATATCCTTAAATTTTATTTCATCAACATTCAATTAATTGCTTTTTATTTTCTTCAATTTCTTTTCTATTTGCTTTAGTACGACAACGTCAATTCCTGTCTAAATGTCTTACGTTCACAAACGGTTTCGGGCTTGGATAATATTACCACTAACGACATCTGCTGTGGTCGTTTAAAAGCTGTTTTAGCTCTATTCTTTGCCTTGAGTCGTTATAAACAACAATCGAAACAAAGTAAATGTAATAACGCCACTGCTGCGTTATCGATAAAGGCTGATATACACCAACAACCTAATACCACCACCTCTAGTAATTCAAGTAGTGTTGTTAGTGTTGGCGGTGATAAACCCAACTCTGCAAATTCTACCTCTACCATACAGAATGCCAATGTAGTGGTGGGTAGTAATGCTCAACAACAGCAGCAGCAACAACAACAGCACGTGCAATCGATACAAAACGGCAATGACACTATGGTGAATAGGTGAGTAAATAGAATAAGTTAATACATGGTAATACCTTCATGGTTGTTGTAGTGAGTAAATAAATAATGCTCAATGAATCCCTAATAAAAAGAGAATGGTGGAGTAATGACTTAATATACTTAGCAAGGTTTTAAACCTAAAAATACTCCTAGAGAAGAGAGAATTCATCGCTTTCATTTATCAATTTATTTCAAATAGAATTTAGATTTTTTAACCTATAGTACACTTCCTATGATTTCAAAGAAAATGTTATGTTAAAACTAAATTAAATGATTGAAATTGAAAAAATGTTTAAACTCAGTTTAAGCTAACTTTTTCTTAAGTTTATCTGGTTTTCACAATCGATCTTACAAATAAATTACATAAATTAAATTTCAAAACCAAAATGAAAAGTTAATCTTAACTTTAGCCTTAGTTTTAAACTAGGTTTAAACTATATTAAATTAAGTTCAAGTTACATTTTTAAACTTGGTTTAAATATAAATAGATTCATGTTTACAATTATAAAACTTGACTTTGTCACTATTAACCTCGATTAAACTTAGTTTAAACCAAGATAAATAAAGTTTAAAATAATTTCCCTATAACTCAATTTTATCTAGATTAAACTTAGTTTAAATCAATATAAGTCATGTTTAACAAATTATTGCTACTACTTTTTCAAATAAATTTTATAAACTTAATTTTACCATCAAAATAAAAAGTTAAACTTAACTTTGACATTTTTTAATCGTAGTTTAATGTAGCATGAATTAAGTTTAAGAAAATTTTTTATACTTAGCTGAAATATTAAATAAAATTTAAAGATTCTAAATATAAATACAATTTTGTTAATTTTATCCTAGATTAAACATAGTTTAACCCAAGATAAATAAAGTTTAACATAATTTCTCTATAAGATTTTCAAATGAATTTTCTAAACTAAATTTTACCATCAAAATAAAAAGTTAAAATAAACTATGTCATTAGTTAATCGTAGTTTAAACTACATTAAATTAAGTTTAAGGTAAATTTTTATACCTGGCTTAAAAATAATGTACATAATTTCGTGATTCCAAATAAATAAATAATTTTACCAACTTTAACCTAGATAAAATTTAGTTTAAACCAAGAAAAACAAATTTAACATAATTTCCCTCTAAGTTTGTCAAATAAATTTTCTTAAGTCAATTTTGTTATAAACATAAAAAGTTAAACTTAACTATGACATTAGTTAATCGTAGTTTAAACTAACTTGGCTTATGAATACTTTACATAATTTCATGTTTCCTAATAAATACATAATTTTGCCAACTTTAACACAGATTAAACATAGTTTAAACCAATATAAATTAAGTTTAAGATATTTTTGCCGCTAAGTTTTCAAATAAAATCTATAAATTACATAATACCAACAAAATCAGAAGTTAAACTTAACTCCAACCTTAGTTAATATAAGTTTAAACTATTTATATTGCATAAACCTATATTAAACTTTGTTTAAACCAAAAAAAATCAAGTTTATCATAAGTTTTTGACTAATTTTTCAAATAAACTTTATAATTTAAATTTCAAAATCAATAAAAAAATTTAAACTCAACTCTGAGCTTAGTTAAATTAAGTTTAAACTAGCTGAAATTAATTTTAAAGTTCATTTTGGTGTTAAATTTAAACTAAAGCATTTTAATTAAAGTTTAGCTTAGTTTAAGATATTTTTTTTTTTACTTATTCAAAAGTATGTTGAATACGTGATGTTTTAAACCAAGTTTAAGCTAAGTTTAAATGATTATAAATTAAGTTTAACATATGTTTTCCATTGAATTTAAAAATAAAGTTTATGATTTAAATTCTAAAGCAAAAATAAATACTTAAACTTTAGTCTAAGCTTAGTTAAACTAAGTTTAAAGAAGCTGAATTTAAGTTTAAAGTAATTTTAGCTGTTTAATTTTAAGACTAATCAAATTTGTTTTATTTTTAAAATAGAGGTTTAGTTTTTATTACTTTAAACTCAAGTTAAACATAGTTTAATTTAAGTTTACTTAAGTTTAAGTTATTTTCTTTACTTGTTCGACAAGAATATTTATTAAGTAATGATTTGAAAAGAAAATATTATATTAAACTTTATTTTTCTTATGAGTTTAACCTAAGTTTAAACTGTTTTTAATTAAGTTTAAGGTTCTTTTTGCTGTTCAGTTTTAAAATTAACTAAATTTGTTTGACTTTCAGAATAGGGGTTAATTTTCCTTACTTTAAATCAAAGTTAAACTCAGTTTAATTAGAATTTAGTTAAGTTTAACTAACGTTTCTCTCTTATTTTACAAAAACATTGAACTGCATTTTCTTGTGAGCTTAAACTAAGTTTAAACTAGCTTAAATTAAGTTTAAGGTCATATTTGCGGTTTACTATTGAAATGAAGTTAATTCGGTAAAGAAATAAATCAAAATCCATATTTGATTTATTTCTTTATAGACCGGTAATTTTTTTCTTCCTTAAATCTAAGTTAAACTCAGCTTAATTAAATTTGAGTTACGTTTAACTTATTTTTCTTACTTATTTCACAAGTATATTAAATCGGTATTACTTTAAAGCGAAAATATTAACTTAAACTTAATTTTTTTACAAGTTTAAACTAGCTTAAATTAAGTTTAAGGTCATATTTGCGGTTTACTATTGAAATGAAGTTAATTCGGTTTATTTAATTATAGATGGGAATTTTTTCTTACTTTAAATCTTAGTTAACCTAAGTTTAATTTAACTTTGGTAAAGTTTAACTTATTTTTCTTACTTATTTCACAAGTATATTGAATAAATATTACTTTAAAGCGAAACTTAAACTTCATTTGCTTATGAGCTTAAACTAAGTTTAACTAGCTGAATTTAAGTTTATGGTTATTTTTGCGTTTGAGTTTTTAAATTAAGCAAATTTGATTTATTTCTTTATAGACTGGTAATTTTTTTCTTCCTTAAATAAAAGTTAAACTCAGTTTAATTAAATTTGAGTTAAGTTTAACTTATTTTTCTTACTTATTTCACAAGTATATTAAATCTGTATTACTTTAAAGCGAAAATGTTAACTTAAACTTAATTTTTTCATGAGTTTAAACTAAGTTTAAACAAGTTTAATTTAAGTTTAAGGTTAAATTTGCGTTTCCGTTTTGAAATTAAGTAGATTTGATTTATTTTTTTATAGACTGGTAATTTTTTTTATCATTAAATCTAAGTTAAACTAAGTTCAATTTAAGTTTGACAAAGTTTAACTTATTTTTGTTACATATTTCACAAGTATATTAAATACATATTACTTTAAAGAGAAAATAAATACTTAAACTTTATTTGCTTATGAGTTTAAACTAAGTTTAAACTAGCTTAAAATAAGTTTAAGATTTATTTTCTTTTCAGTTATCCTTTTAAAGGGAAAATAATTATTTCCTTAATTAAAAGAGAACAATTTTTATTAAAATTAAGAAAGGAAGACGATCTAAACATAATTTTAAAATGTTTGAAAATTAAATTCAACTTTCAGTTGAATTAATTTCGAAATGATTTGCAATTGACTTACATTCAAAAGCATTGTCGTATTACTTTTATTTTTTAAATTCCGGAATAATTTTGCCAGATTTGTTTCATTTAGTTTTTAATTAATTTGCTTACAAAAATTCCTCTACCCTAAAATCTTTTGCTGATGAGTTGCTAATTAACTTGACTTAAAATCTCTTAACCAACAAACAAACAAAAAAAAACTGTCATTGTCACAGCAACATGTAGCAGACAAAAAATAAGTAGAACAGAAAAAATTAAAAAAACGAAAATTAAAAACTCCCTTGATAACCGAAAAACACTTTTAATTTTTGTCACTTTCTCCAGCTCCACAAAGAACTTTTCTTCTACTATGAAAGTAATTTGAATAAAATTTTTTTCCTGGTAAACAAAACTACAACTTGGGTACTTTAATCTAGTGAAAGTTATTGTAAGCAAAAACGAAAACAATTGTTTTTTAGCTGATTTAAAAAAAATACTCCTGTCATCATCTTGTCCAACTCCTAAAAATGTAGACCTAGTGGCTGCTAACGGCTAAAAGTAATAAAAAAAATCGAGATTTTTTTATAACCAACACATCTGTGCCCAGTTGTGTTATGTCGTTAATGGCTGGAGGAGAATATAAAAATTTAAATAATTTTGACAAACATTGTAAAACTACTACTACATTTTTCCTCTAAATAGAAATTTGGCTATAATGTCCTTTTGCCTGGCTATATAAAATACAAATATTTATTGTAGGCATATTCCTGGTATTCAGCAGTACGTTTGTTGATGTTTGCAAAACAATGTCCTTTTTTTTGTTGGATTTTTTTTTTTTTTTTTTTTTTGTTGAAATGTATTTAATGTTTGATATTCTTACTAAATATGAGGGTTGCTTTTACGCATATTTTGCATAAGCTGGTCTAAAAAAAAGTGGGGTGCTACTTTAAACTCCATAACATATATAAAGCATTACTTTAAATATATTAAATCTTTTTTATGTAACTAGCAATTTTCGTAATATTTATAAATTTCCATAGTTTTAAATGTCTGCCTAGATTTAATGTCCTTCTCTGTACCATTTTATTTGGGTAAGGGTCAGTCATTCTCCCTATTAAAATATTTCCAGTATATCCTCACTCGTCCTTATGGCTCAAACAAACATACATTCATATATATGTACATACATAGCCTAAGTATGTATTGTTTGTTTGTCTGACTGACTGAGTCTGGGCCTAGTTTATGTTTTTGTTGTTGATTTTGCTATTTTATTGTTTTCCTCCCGGCTCTTTTTTGCCTACTATTGGGGGTTGGTTGTGTTGAGGGCTTCGGCAGTATGAGTTGTAGCCACAGTAGACGTAATAAACATACCAGGAGACATGTTTGAAAGTATCATGTTTTTGTTTGTTGATGTTGGTTTTTAAAGCAACAAACAGAAATAGAAAAAAATATTGAAAACTTAAAATTCTGGGAAAGGTCATAGACAATTATGGGAGTATCAACGAGAAAAAATCATTGTTAAAAGTTTTTCTATTTTTTTCGTTGTACAATATTTATTTATACATAGAAAAAAGTGATTTAAAATGTAAATAAATAAAAATGTTAAAAACAAACATACATACATATTTGAAATGTAATCAAAATATTAAAAGATTAAAGTCAGAAAGTTAAATAGAGGAAAATAGAATAAGAAAAAAAACTGTTAAATACAATAAAAAAATAGATTTACTTTTAAAACTCAAACTTTGTACAAAAAAATAAAATTAAATGAAAAGTATATAAAAAAATAGCAGGACAAAAGCTATATAATTAAGCTTTGAAATAAAATGATACTTAAACAAGCATAAAAAAGCTTTAATTTTTAAATCGAAAAGTATATTCTATTCAAAATACTTTAATTAAAATTGTGAAGTTTTTGATAAAATTAAGCTTATATGTTTAAGTCTCAAGTAGCGGGACAAAAGCTATAAAATTAAGCTTTAAAATAAGTTAACTCTTGAACAAACATAAAAGAGCTTTAGTTTTTAAATCAAAAGCTTATTTTAGACTCAAAATATTTTAGTTACAATTAAGAAGTTTTTGATAAAACAAAAGCTTTGTTAAATATTAGCTGTTGTTAATAGCTCAAATTAAATTAAAAAATCTTAACGAAATTTAATTTATTAAACCGAAGTCTTTACATTTTTTTTATTTTGAACTAAAATCAAAATCTTTGTCTTTAAAAAAACTTTACGAAAGTATCTTTTTAAACAAAGCTTTACTAAACGAAATTATATTTTTAGCAGCAAAATATTATAAAATTTAAAATTTTAGCCTTTTAAACAACTTAACGAAAGTTTAATTTCTAGCACAAAAGCTTCTGTAAGCGATTTGTACAATATTTCCTTAATATCTGTAACATTTTAATTTGAAGAAAAAGTAACAGAAAGCTTTAACATAAAGAAATTATTTGGACATTAAAAAAAAAAAGCATAAAAAAAACTTAAAAAAGCTTATGCTAACTTATATAGTATTTATGTATATATTTATGTTTATTTTGGGTTATTTTAAAAACTTAACAAAACTTTATTTTTTTAATAAAAAATCGTTCAGATTAAAATTTTATGGTCTTGTTTAGAACAGTTAAAGCTCTATTTAAATCTTAAAAAGATATGAACATTTAAAAAACTTAAAGAAAGTTTCTTTTCCTAACTAAAAGCTTCTCTAAAAGCATTTATTAATATTTGTAGAAAACATTTAAGTATTTAATTGAATTAAGAACTAATTTAAACTTTTGGTCATTTAAAAAACTTAACGAAACTTCTTTTCTGTCCCAAAAGCTTTAAAATAAAATTTTAATTATACTCTTTAAAAAAAAAAAATCCAAGATTTAAATCATAAAATAACATTGAATCTTCGACCATTAAAAAACTTAACGAAACGATATTTAATGAACTGAAATCTTTTATAGAAAGCTTAAGCTATATTCGTTAAATATTAATAAGCTGCAATTTAAATTGTTATAACTTTTTATATTTTTTGCTACTTTAAAAACTTAACGAAACTTAAATTTTTAAATTATCGCTTTGGCAAAACATATTCTTTAACATATTTGTTAAATAGTTTTAAAATTTAACATAAAACAAGGAAATTTTTTTTTTTGGGCATTTTAAAAACATTTTAATAAGTACAAAGGCTATAATCGCTATAAATTATTACAGTTTTGTCCAAATCTTTTAAACGACTTTGAATTTTAGCTATTTTTGAAACTTAACGAAACTTTATTTTCTTAACTGAAAGTTTTAGCAAAAATATTTTCATATATTAATGATATATTTTTAAATCTTAACTTAAAAAATAAAAATTTTAAATTTTAAGCCAAGTAAAAAACTTAACGAAACTTTATTTTTTGAACGAAATTCTTTTTAAATAAATTTAAGCTACATTCTTTAAATATTCTTAAAGTTATATTTAAATCAGTAAACTATTTTAAATTTAAGCATTATAAAAAACTTAACGAAACTTTATTTTGGAAACTAAAAGCTTTAGAAAAAAGTTTTCCCTATATTCAGTAAATACATTTAAATCTTAACATAAATCAGAAAAAATTTTAAATTTTAAGCCAAATAGAAAACTTAACGAAAATTTAGTTTTTAAACGAAACATTTATCAGAAAAATTTTCACCATAATCGTATGAAAGTTTTTACTTAACTCAAGCCAAATTTGAATTTTTTATCTATTTTAAAAAACTTAACGAAACATTAGTTTTTGAACGAATATTTAAATCTGTAAACAATTATAAATTTTAGCCATTTTTAAAATTTAACGAAGCTTTATTTTAGAAACTAAAAGCTTTAGAATAAAGTTTTTTCCACATTCATTAAATATATTTAAATATAAACTTAAATCGGAAAAAATTTAAAACTTTAGGCCTAGAAAAAACTTAACGAAACTTTATTTTCTTAACAAATAATTTTTGTAAAAACTTTTACCATATTCGTAATATATATTCAAATCTTAACTCAATTCAAGTAAAGCTTAAAATATTTAGCCATTTTAAAAAAACTTAACGAAACTTTATATCTTTAACGAATTATCTTTGGCAAAAAGATAAAATATATTCATTATATATTGATAATAAGGTGTTCAAATCAGAAAACAATTTTAAATTTTAGCTATTTTAAAAACTTAACGAAACTTTATTTTGGAAACTAAAAGCTTTAGGAAAAACCTTTTTCTATATTCGTAAAACATATTTTAATCTAGCTATAATTAAGAAAAATTTTAAATTTTAAGCCAAGTAAAAAACTTAACGAAACTTTATTTTATAAAAGAAACATTTATTGGGAACACGTTTACCATATTCGTAATTTATATTCAAGTCTTAACTTTACTCAAGTAAAATTTTACATTTGTAGCCATTTTAAAAAACTTAACGAAACTTTTTATTTTGAGCGAATAATTTTTGTGAAAAAAGTAAACTATAATCGTTAAATAATTTTAAGCTGCTATTAAAATATGTAAACATTTTTAAACTTTTAGCTATTTTAGAAACTTAACGAAACAATATTTTTAAAAATAAAAGCCTTTGCGCAAAGCTTTTCGAATATTCGTTTAATGTACATACATATGTTTGTAATTAAATCAAGAACAAAATTTTAAATTTTTAGCCCATTAAAATATTTAACGAAACTCTATTTTCTCAAATAAAAGCTTTTAAATAAAGCTTTTGCTCCAAAATGTATTAATAGACATAAGCTTTTTATAAAATCTTAAAAAAAAAATTTTTTTTAGTTAATATAAGAATAATTGTGAACTTTTATTTCTGTTATAAAAAGCTTTAATGAAAAGCTTTTTCCATAATTTTAAAACTTAATTAATCTTTTAAACAAATTGTAGCGTATTATTATAGGCTTTTAGTTGTTTATTCCTTTAAATTAAATTGTATTTTTTATTTTCTTCTCAATTTATATTCATTTCTTTTGGTCTCTAATCAATTCAATTTTCTCTACAAATCAAATATAAAATACCATGAAATTAGAGTAGAGTTTTTCTCCTTTTTATTTCTTTTACAATTCTAAATGCCACACTTTATCAAATCACAAATTTAATATAATTTATAACAATGTTTAACGGAAATTACTAAGCATTTTAAAAAGAAAGTAAAAACCTACCCTGGGCCATACCAAAGAAAAGCAAAATTAACGGCGTTTTCTTAAGAAAACAAAAACAAATATTTTAGCAAAAAAAGAAAAGAAATTTGTAAATTCTATACAAAGTTTTGTTTTGTCAACTAAAAAAAAAATACATACAAACAAATAAAACATCTTGTTGCTGAAATTAGAAAACTTGTAGAACATAAAACTGGCAAACACAGACTAAATAACATAAACAACAAACACAGACTTTGTGCATCGTTGCTCCCCTCTCCCTGAGAAATAACAAAACCAACAACATTTCAAAAAAACACCCAAAAAAAGTTTAAGCAACAGACTTAAGTTTGCTGATTTTGGTTTATGTGTCTGTGTGAAAGAAATGAGTGGGAGTAAGAGAGAGAGAAAGTAAAATGTATTCCCAGTAGACAGGAACAGGAAGTTGTTGTTACGCTTTCTTATATTTATCTGTATGTGTATGATATTTATAAGTAAAAGTATATTTGTTTAAAAATATAGATTTCTTTAGCAACTTTAGTTGCTGTTTTATTACAAGGAGTTTTGAAAGGTGGGGGTAAGGAGGAGGACATAAAGGTATGAGAGGTTTTTAGATATGAAATATTGTTGTTGTGTGTGTGTAAGTGTGTTTGAATAGAGGTCGTTAAAAACAGAAACGTTTAACTTTCATTTTTCACTATTACGGAGTTTTCAAATGTTTTGTGATATTTTTCATTTTTTTTAAGGAAGTTTCAATGTAGCTTCCTTTTTTGGGGAGAAAAGAATCATCAGCAGCTTCATCATCACCATTTACTATACAACACTTGAATAGCTGGAGATGTTTTCTACAGCTTTTTCTTTGTCAGTGGGGGCAAAAAGTATTTATTCATTTCTATTTCCCTTTTTGTTCAAATGTTGATGATTTTTTGGAAGTTTAGGGTTGGGGTATAAATTTAAATGTGAAACGGAAATCTAAGCTATACTCTTTGGGTGTATTTCCTTTTCTTTTTTCTTATTTTGCTATTAATACTAAATGTGAATAGTTACTGTGTAAATCACTGTTTATTTAACATTAAAAGTAAATTGTAAAAAGTTAAAGAATAGAAGTTTATTAATATTGCAAATGAGATTTGAAAATGACATAAAAAAGTCCCCAAAATAGTAATTGTTAGAAACTATTGTTATTTCTTAAACTTCAATAATTTTTATTATTCATATTCTTCCACTACAAACCTTTATTTCTCTTTTTTAAATGTTACCCAAAATTTCCATAATCAATTATAGGTTTTCCTCTTAATTTCAGACATTTTACAAAACCTTTTAAATTTTAACAGCAGCCCTTTATCTTTTCCTTTGTTGTTTGCTAACAATTCCTATAATAATTCTTTAACAATTCCTCTAACAATTTTCCAACAAATTCAAAACAAATTACCATATCAAAAGCTTTATTTTTTCCCTTTTAAATAATTGTCATTTGTCTATAACCATTTCGAAATACATAATTTACAAATTCGGTTACTCATGTGTAAATCCTTTTTTCTTTTTTCTTTCTTTTTTATTGGAGCAACATATTTGTTAGTTTGAAATGATAAATTTTAAGTAAATAAAATAAAATTGAAATAAAATTTAATTTGCATTTTAACAAATTAAAATCAAACAAGTTAAAAAAGTAACATAAACACAAATAACAAATAACATATGAACTTGTGTACTGGAAAATTCTGGGAGAAAAAAAGGCTGCAGGATATGAAAAGTTAAGCCACAAACATGATAAACTTTTACATACATACATGGACAGAAAATTTTAGGGAGAAAATAAATAAACATACACGTGTTTTGTACTGATGGATTTAAATAATTTTTTCAAAAAAAAATATTATACATTTTTTTTCTAAATCCTTAGACTATAAAAAAAAAAAAAATAAATATCAGGAAATGTTTCTGAAATTATAGTTAATCATTAAAAATAATAAAAATTTTTAATTTTTTCTAAACAAAAGCCTCAAACCGCTTAAAGTATAAAAAAAGTTATAATTTTAGTATAAAAAAGTTATAAGTTATTTAAATAATTTATTTTTTATACTTTTTTATATATAAAAAAGTAACTTAAGATATTAGAAAATATAAAATATATAAAATTTTAGGTAAAAAGAGAAAAACATAATTGAAAAGTATTTAGCGGCAGACAGAAGGACGGACATTAACAAATTATATAATTTAAGCCATAAATTAAACAAACTTAAATCAGATATTTTTCACAATTTTTTAGTTTAAAACTAATTCATTTAATTAAATATTTTATTAATTTTGTTTAAGTATTTTTATCTAAAATTTATTTTTACGAAAAAATATTGAACGACAGACAGAAAGACAGACATTATTTTTAACAAATTTAAGAGAAATAAAAAAATTAAAATATAAAATTAAAATTATAAATTTAAAGCAAATTACATACAAATTTGAATTAAAAAAACGAAAAAAAAATAATATTTTTAATACAATATAATTTTCAAAAAAATAAATAAACTGTGTGGCAGACGGAAGGACGGACATTAATAAATTTATAATTTACAAAAAAATTGAACTCAAATGAAATATTTTATAAACATCTTTTAAACTCATTTATTAATTTAATGACATAAATATTTTCTTAATTTTATTTTAAATAATTTTGTTTAAAATTTATTTCTATCAAAAAAATATTGTGTGACGGACAGAAAGACAGACATTATTTTGAATTAATTTATGGAAATTAAAAAGCAAAGAAGAAGTTATAAATTTAAAACAAATTATATACAAATAAAAAACAATAAATTTGAAGTAAAAATAAATAATTTATTTAAAACACAAAATTAAGTATTTTCCAAAAAATAAAACTGTATGGCAGACGGACATCAATAAATGTATATTTTATTTTGTAGAAAATATTGTGCAGCGGACCGAAAGACAGATATTAAAAACTAAATGTTTGGAAAAGATTTTTAAAAAAAATTTAATTGAAAATTTAAATTGTATTCCAAAATTCAATTAAATAAACTTTAAGTAAAACTTTTATTTTTTAACACAAAATTATTTTTAAAAATGAAAAAAAAAAAAACAAGCGCAAATGTTCTAAAATAAATACCCACCATCAAATTTTTCAAATTTTATGTTATATGGGACTTGGGCGGTAAAATGGGCGGACCACGCCCATTTTTTGTTTCCGAGTTTACATTGGTCCTTGAACTATTAGAACACAATTTCGTTTAAGTTTCACTTTATATGGGAGGTGGGCGGTAAAGTGGGCGGACCATGCCCATTTTTGGTTTCCAAGTTTACATTGATCCTCAAACTATTTATACAAAATTTCGTTGTCGTAGATGGTTTTGTTTAAGAAATATTTGCAGAAAAGTATAAAATGGACATCCTGTGTTTCTAGTTATTAGCCCATAACTTTTTTGTTTATTATTATATTACTTTTTGCCCATTTTCAATACCAAACAAACATTATATAAGATAAATATTTGTGCCAAATTTCGTCCTCCACGTTGCACCGTTCGAGCCCTATCCTGCTTTCAACAGACGGACAGATGGACGGACATAGCTAGATCGACTCAGAATCTAACCAGGACTCAGTAAATATATACTTTATGGGGTCATAAAAGATTCCTTCGACATGTTACACACGTAATGACAAAATCAATATACCCCCATCTTTTTGATGGTGGGTATAAAAAGGAAATTTAAATTATGAATACTTATCAAAATGATACATAAATTAAATGAAACATTAAGAAAAAAAAGTAATAATAATAATTTATTTTATTAAAACAATTAAATTTCAAAATGAGGAGCGGTACGGACAGAAGGACAGACACTAATAAATTAATAAAAAAAAAAAGAAAAAAAAAATTACTAAAGAAAATAAATTCTAAATCCGCAAATATTTTTAGTGTTAAATTAATTAATTTTGTCACTATAAATTAAAAAAAAAAATTTAAACAGGAGTAAATACTAAAATAAATATTTTTTTTTAAGAATTAAAAAAAAAAAATATTTCTAATTCGTAAAAAAAAACTACGACTTTAGTAAAAGTTAATTGGAAATTTGTCTTATTTTTATTTATTATTGTTATTAAAAAAATGCAGTCAGAGCATTTTTTTCACAAATGTCAACCCTATTTACTTCTTATATATTTCATTTCAAATTTAATTTCATAACATTTATTTAAATATTTGTTTTGCCATTGAAAAATAAATGAAAAATTCATTGACAAACAAACTTTCAAAAACTTATTTGCTTTTTCTTTCACAAACATTCTTTCCCTCCTTTTTATGCAAAGAAAAAAATTAAACCAAATCCATTTTAACCAAATTCAGCAAATAAATCTTAAACCTATGAAATTCAAAACTTTAACATAAAATCTTAACGATTTATAATATTTCGTTACGCATATTTTAGAAATTTTTGCCAACAAAAAAGACACGTATTCTTTTTTCTTTTGAAACCGCCAACAAAACATGAAAGGGGAGTTTGAATTTAGTGGTGAAAGATTAGAAAGAAATTTGTTTTTATAAACAATAAAAAACAGCTGATGACAAAGAAAATTTCTAATAATACTTGTAATACTCTTCCCCTACTCCTGATTTTCTTATTGTTTCTAAAAGAAAGTAGTAAAGAAGTGAAATAGTAGCTAGAAAACAATTCCTTTTACTTCCACACCATAAACCTAACAGATCGTTTATGAAAGTAAAAAAAAAAATATTTAAGGAGCAGCTTTACTTTAGGTACTTGACTAAATAACAAATCCAAAACAAAGTAAAATATTCTAAATGCAAGGAGTACAATAAGGAAAAGTACATGAATGTTATTTAACAACATACATTATTACCTCTTCAATATTTCAAAATGAGCACATTGATGTTAAAGAATAATGTGGGGAGGTTTTAAGGGATAAACCCCCCTCCCCCCATACAACCATACTAGTAATATTAAACATACAATTGTTTAGGGAAACAGATGTATAAACATGTTTGGGGACTAAATGGATGGATGGATTTATAACATCACAGCCATTGTGTCACAAGCCAGCCAATATACATAAGTAGTTATGTGGATACCAATATTAGAGTCCTTTAAATGCAAAGGCATTTTTACTTAAGTCTGTATGCGTTCAAACTACCCTTCTTGTTTTAATACTACTACACTTAATACCCTCAAAAAAAAAAAAAAAAAAATATGTTGAATGCGTTGTGATGTGTTATTAAGTATAACTACCTTAAAGTTAAATACACAGATGAGTTTGTACAAAAATTCCAATGCATACAAGCACTAAACATTATAAATTTTAAGTTTGTCTTTTGTAGCATTAAGGAAAATGCGTACAACCCCTAAAATAACCCAGTGAATGAAATGTAAGGCATATGGTTATATTTTGTAAGCACCATGTTGAGTAGAAATTATAAAATTTTATGTTGATTGGGTTACTTTAAAATGTGGACTATATTCTGGATAATAGTATATAGTTTAGTCTATAGTCTGGACTATAATCTAGTCTATAATCTGGACTATAGTCTTGTCTATAGTCTGGATTGTAATCTAGTCTATAGTCTGGACTATGGTCTATAGTTCAGGCTATAGTTTAGTCTATACTGTAGAATATAGTCTAGTCTAAAGTCCATATTCTATACAATAGTCCGGACTATAGTTTATTTTATAGACCAGACTATAGTCTGTGCTATAGTCTATTCCATAATCCAGACTATAGACTGTGCTATTGTCCAGACTTAGTCTATTCTATAGTCCAAACTATAGTCTTTTCTATAATCCAGACTATAATCTATTCTATAATCCAGATTATGTCAGTTCTGTAATCCAGACTATAGTCCATACTATAGTCCAGACTAAAGTCCATTCTATTGTCCTGACTATAATATTATAGTCCAAACTATAGTCTATATTATAATCTATTCTATAGTCCAGACTATAGTATATTCTATAGTCCAGACTATAGTATATTCTATAGTCCAGACTATAGTATATTCTATAGTCTAGACTATAGTCTGTTTTATAGTCCATTCTATAGTCCAGACTACAGTCCATACCATAGTCCATACTTTAGTCCAAACTGTTTTACATACTATAGTCCATACTATTGTCCTGACTATAGTCTATATTACAGTTCAGACTAAAGTCTATTCAGTAGTCTACACTATAGTCTGTTTTATAGTCCATACCATAGTCCAGACTATAGACTATACTATAGTCTATACTATAGTCCAGACAATAGTCTATTCTATAATCTACACTATAGTCCACACTATAGTCCAAACTATAGTCTATACTATAGTCCAGACAATAGTCCGTACTATAGTCCCTACTATAGTCCGTACTAAAGTCCGTACTATAGTCCCTACTATAGTCCGTACTAAAGTCCGTACTATAGTCCATACTATAGTCCAAACTATAGTCAATAC
This sequence comes from Protophormia terraenovae, assembly GCA_951394005.1. Classification (NCBI taxonomy): domain Eukaryota; kingdom Metazoa; phylum Arthropoda; class Insecta; order Diptera; family Calliphoridae; genus Protophormia; species Protophormia terraenovae. The sequence continues at coordinate 6,894,170 of OX596074.1, read as the reverse complement.
TATAGTCCAGACTATAGTCCATACTATGGTCCAGACTATAGTCCATGCTATAGTCCATACTATAGTCCATGCTATAGTCCATGCTATAGTCCATACTATAGTCCAGTCTATAGTCCATACTATAGTCCATACTATAGTCCAGACTATAGTCCAGACTATAGTCCATACTATAGTCCAGACTATAGTCCATACTATAGTCCAGACTATAGTCCATACTATAGTCCATACTATAGTCCAGACTATAGTCCATACTATAGTCCATACTATAGTCCAGACTATAGTCCATACTATAGTCCATACTATAGTCCATACTATAGTCCATATTATAGTCCATACTATAGTCCATACTATAGTCCAGACTATAGTCCATACTATAGTCCAGACTATAGTCCATACTATAGTCCAGATTATAGTCCAGACTATAGTCCATACTATAGTCCATACTATGGTCCAAACTATAGTCCAGACTATAGTCCAGACTATGGTCCAGACTATAGTCAATACTATGGTCCAGACTATAGTCCATACTATGGTCCATACTATAGTCTTGACTATGGTTGCTATAGTCTTGACTATAGTTGCTATAGTCTTGACTATAGCAACTATAGTATCTGCTATAGTCTCGACTAAAGTCTGTTTTTTAGACCCCACTAGTCTTTTTTATAGTATCGACTGGGGTCTTTTCTATGGTTCAGACTGTATTCTAGACTATAGTTTGTTCATTAGTCTGTTCTTCAGTTTAAATTTTAATTTTTATATTTTCATTTCATATTTTTTAGCTATTTTTTAATATTTTATTTAAAGAATCCTTTTTTATAACTGAAACCTTTTAATTACAATTTAATCTCTTTCGCTCTTCTTTTAAATGTCTATCACAAATCAAAAGCATTTGTTGCCTTCTTGTATAATTTACACACATGGTGGACTAGACTGAATGACTGACTAGCCATTTTATCCCGGAACATATAATATTTTTAATAACAATAATTGATAGCAGATGAAAAAAAAAAAGAAATCCTTGTTACAACAAATGTAATAATGAAACCCTTTTGAAACCAAAGAGAAATAAGCAACAACAAAAAAATCATTATGTATAACAAGCGAGAGATGAAAAAAGAATCACCACTTTGTCTGCATAGAGTCCTTATTATAAAGTCCTGTTGTCATAATCTATGGGTGATTATAGGGTTTCTTTAGTAACAATTTTTTTTTTTTTTTTTTGACGATTATGATGTTTGGTGTCAGTTTGTATGTGTGTGTGTGTGATGATGCTATTTTAATGCAGCATGTGTCATTTTTTCAATGAATGTGTCAAAAATGCATGTTGTGTGTTTGTACGAAGGTTTATAGACAGGATGTTGTCTTCCTGGTTGATTTCAAAATAGACCACCATTTACTTTTTCAAAGTCTTCTTTCCCTTTTCTTGTTATATTTTTCAATAAATCTCTGGCAATTATCATTTATTGTTGGCAATTTTTTTAAACGCTTTTGCTGGCTGATTTCATAAGGGGTTTTAGAGCTTTTCACATAAAATTCATTACCGTGCTCATTATCAGGGTTATTGTTGGTCTGAAAAGAAGAATTATAGGGAGTATGTGGTTTTTTGTTTAAGGGTCTCTTTTATTTTATTCCTTAAAGTTTTGGTATTAAAGTATAGGTATTGTGCTTTAAAGCTTTAGAAATTTATTATTTTTTTATTGTTTTCTTTAAGAGGAAGTTTTCCTTTGTTTTTTATGATTTTAACTCATTCCTCTTTTCAAGAGTTTTCTCCCTTGGTACTGGAAAAATATATGACTTTATTAACACAACTGTCAAAACCACAAAAAACTACTCAATCATAAGTAGTTGACTCAATATTTCAAGGACTTCGAATGAGAAAAAATATGAACAATTTATACAATAAAACTTGTTAGCTATGCGATACGCAAGGATACACAAGTTGGCATGAAAAACAGAAAACAGTGAGAGAAATTTTAGGGAGGAAATGAAAAATATTAAATAAGGAATAAATTTAATTAAAAAAATGCTTTTAATAAAAGCAACTTATTGAATATTTTATTTTTAATATATTTTCAAAATTCTATTTTAAATTAAATTGTTCCTCATTTCTCTCTGTGTAGTTTAACTTTTTCCTTTTGCCTTTTAAAAAAACTACCATTCCTCCTGTCCCAGCATTAGTATTTTAATAATTCAATAGCATATAAAACTTTTTGAATTACTATGTCGTCTACAAATGTTTCTTTATATGAAAAATATGTTTCATATTTCTCTTTCTCCTCCACACTCTCCTTGAAATTCTTAATATTTCCGCCAGCAGTAACAGCAGCAGGTATTCATCTGTTAATAGAAACTTTTCATCAAAAAAATATTTTAAGCCTAATGAATACTTTTGTGTCTTAGATTATGTTAACTAATTCCTTACTTGTTGTTTGTTTTTATAATGAAAATATTATTATTATTTAACAGCATAATTAACTCCCTAAGGAAATTTAACCTTTAGTTTATATTGAAAATTTTTGTTGTTGTCAAAAACTTCCTTGAAGATAATTGAAAAAAATATTGTTAACAAACTTAACCCTTTTTCAACACCTTAATGCCATAACTACCCTTTTTTAGCAGCAGTTTTAGTTAAAAACACAATAATAATTTTATAATTACTTTAATCCTGTTTTCACTTCCTCCAGGTCCTTTTTCATACATCAGTTTATTAAACATCAAATAGAAGAAATAATTCAACAATAAATAATAATGATGATAATAACTAAAATGTGGAAAAGTTTCCATGAAATTGTTTGAAGAAAAAACAGAGCTTTGAAAGAGTATAATAATGAAATTTATTCCTTAGAAATCTAAAGGTTAGAATGACCTTTATAAATAAATTAAATTATATGCCATATTCCGGTTGTCCGGTTCGCAGGACCATTTGTTAATTTATAGAATTTTAAGACAGATATAAAAAATATAAATTTATAATTTTATAATTTTTTAATTTTATAATTTTATAATTTTATAATTTTATAATTTTATAATATTATAATTTTATAATTTTATAATTTTATGATTTTATAATATTATAATTTTATAATTTTATAATTTTATAATTTTATGATTTTATAGTTTTATAATTTTATAATTTTATAATTTATAATTTGTAATTTGAATGATTTATATGATTTTGAAAATTTTTTTGAAAGGTTCGTTAGACCATTTTGTTTAAAGTGTAGAGCTTTCATTATTTTTATTTAATCTGACATATGTCTCTCATCCCTTTATTAAAAATATTGACCATGAAATTTGCAACTTTAACGCATCATATTCCGATTAAAACACCCCATTAAAGAAGCTTCATCAACCACCCTATTTGGCAAAAAAAAAAGCTTGTTTTCATAAATACGTATGTTTGAGTTTAATTTCCGTTTAGCAAATGCCGTTAACCATGTTTTTTGTTGCGCTATTTACAAAAGTAAATGTAAATATATAAAACAGAGTTTTTTATATATTTTGTATATTTATATAAAAATAAATATTTCATTTTATCCTTAACAAAAAAAAAAGAAAAAAAAAAAAAACAGCATCATAAAATAAATATTTGCATAAGCCGACAGACAGATAGACGGACGGACGGTCATATAAATAGATCGCCAGTCAATATAAACAATTCAGCAAAAAAAGGATAACTGTCTGTTTCTCTGATAGTATTCAAATGGAATGTAAAATAAACAATTGTTTGTTTTTTTTTTATTCCTCTTAGTTAACAGGAGTTATGGACAAAAACTATTGGCTAGTAAATAAATTCCTTTTTTTTTTTCTTAAAAATTTTCAGTTTCATTGCCATGTTAAAACCATCAAATAAGATTTATTGATGATGAACCCCATTTGTAGTCGTAATTTCTCTCAAAAATAAAAAGGAAGAGGGGAAGAAAGAGGGCAGTATTTTATAGTTAGGGTCATTGAAGCGTTATACATGTGTGTGTGTGTGCGTTTGGTTGAGAAAACACAATCGTAATTGAATTGAAAAATTAAATTTTTGTAAGTTGTTTTTTGTGGAAAACAATAGTAAAACTTTAAATTCGTTTTTTTTATTAAGAGGGAGGGAGAGTAAAGCAAAAAAAAAAAAAAAACATTTAAGAAAGTTTTATTCGATTTGAAATTGAATTTATTAAAAAGTAGGAAAAAGTTTTAAAGCTAAAGCTTAAGAATAAAAATTAAACTTTTAATAAGAAAAAGTTAATAAAGAAAATTAAGAAATAACATAAATTAAGTGGTCACTGTCTTAATATGGTATTAAAGCTGTTATTGTTAAAAATTAAGAAAATTCAATGTTTTTAAGAAAACTAAAAATTTTGGTAGAACTTCGATCTTTTGCTTAAAAATCTCTTTTAGAAAAATTTTGGTTAAAATTTATTTTAGTATTTTGATAGAAATTTAGTTTTTTGGTCAAAATAAGGTGAAAATCTTTTTTTTTTCTCTTTAATTTAAGTTTTTATGAAAAAATCGGTTTTTTATTCGAATAAAAATTTAAAACGAATAGAATTTTTAATCGAATAAAATTTTTATTTAGATTTAATAGCTGCAAATAACTACAAAAATAAAAGAATAACAGATTTTTTATGATCTTCATTTAAAAACATATTTTTTTGCTAAAAATGTGGAAAATAATTGTGTATTAAAAACCCGGTTTTTATACGAATAAATTTGTTATTCGATTTCTTAGTTGGCTACAAAAATATTTTTATTTTTTAGACAATAAAGTAAATTTAGTATTTTATGAACAACAAATTATAAAAAAGAAAATTGAAAACAAAAGTAATAATATTGAGTAACCGGTTGGAAAAATTAGAGAACCGTTATTTTAAGTGACTCAAAATCCTCATTAAAGGATTTTTTGTTAAAAATGTTATTTTCTTCTTGAAAATTTTAAACATAATTTTTTTAGAGAAACCCGGTTTTTTTATTCGAATAAGATTTTTGATTCGGTTCAAAAAAAAAAAAAAAAAATAATAATAATAATATTTTTTAGTTTAAAAATTAAATTAAAAAAATTATATAATTGAAAATTTTGTTTCGAATAAAATTTCTATTCGAATAAAATTTTTATTCGTTATCTTAATTCTAGAAAATTTAATAAAGTTTAAATAAAGTAACCGTTTACCAAAAATTATGTAAGTAACCTTTTCTAAAAGACTAAATACGTTTAATTGATAAAAAAAATATATTAAATTAAAATATCTAATACAATATCAAGAAATTTTAGCAATTTTATTCGAAAAAAACGAAAAATTAAAGTAACCGGTTACCAAAAAATGTAAGTAATCATTTCTAAAAGGCTTTAAATATGGTAAATTAATATAAACAAAATATAATTTAAGATCTATTACATTTCTAAGAAAATCTAAAACAAAATTTTCGAACAAAATTAAAAATTAAGGTAACCGGTTACCAAAAAAAATAAAATTAAGTAGCATTTTTAAAAAGTCTTTACCTACAATTAACTAATATAAAAATATATTAGTTATAAATGTCTGATAGAAATCAGTGGAATTTTTTGCAATTTTATGCGAAAAAAATTAAAAATTTAAGTAATCGGTTGCTAAAAAATGTAAGTAACCATCATTGAAAAGCTTCAATTTTGTTTAATTGTTATAGAAATAAATTATTTTGAATTTTCTATCACAATTTCAAGAAATTATTAGAAATTTTATACGAATAAAATTAAAATTTAGAGTAATCGGTTACCAAAAAATTTAAGTATCCTTCTTTGAAAAGCTTACAAAATTGTTTAATTGTTATAGAAAAATATTATTTTCAACAATTTCGAAATTTCATAGGAATTTTATACGAATAAAATAAAATTTTAAGTATTCGGTTACCAAAAAATTTAAGTAACCATATTTGAAAAGAAAAAAAATTGTTACACAAAAATATTCTTTTTAATCTTCCATTACAATTTTAAAAATTTTTTAGCAATATTATACGAATAAAATTTAAAGTAAACGATTACCAAAAAATTTAAGTAATCATTATGAAAATGATTCAAATACGGTAAATACATATAGATGATATTTTTATAACAATTTCAAGAATATCAGTAATTTTATTCGAATATAATTCAAAATTTAAGTAACCGTTACCAATAAATTTAAGTAACCATTTCTAAAAAGGGTTCAAATACGTTTAATTGTTAAAGAAAAACATTATTTTAAAATTTCTATTACAATTTTAATTAAATTTTAACCTTTTTATTCGAATAAAAACCGGTTATTTATTCTAAAACAATATGCAAATAGCAAAAAAAATTAAATTTGATAGTAATAAATTGAACAAATGTGTTTTTAAAAACAAAAATTAAAATATTTAGAAGTTGAAGTAATCGGTTACCAAAAATATATTCATATATTAAACAAAACTAATAACAACATTTTTTATAGGCAAAGGGTATAACAAATTTTAATTTGAAACATTATTATTAGTCATGGGAAGTGTTACAAAATTTCTTAGTAACCAATTACCAAAAATCTAAGTAATCACTTACTAAAAGTCAGCAAATGTTTTTTTTTTTTTTTAAGAAAAATATTTAAAAGTTATTAAAACTTATAATTGATTAAGATGTCGAAGAAATTGAATAAAAAAAATGTGGTTACTTGATTTTATTAATTAAACGCCAAAACGATTACTTTAATGGTTTCTTTCTCTTATAAAACTTTTACTTTATGAAAAATGTTAATTTTTTTCAATGCAATAAAAAAATTATTTTTTTTTTTTTGTTTGCAAACATTTCTCTAATCCATTTAATTAATTTAAACTAAATTTTTGCTGGCCAAAAAACCAGTTCAATTGAAAGGCGATTATTTTTATTTGTTTGCAAAAAATAATCTTTTTAAATATTATTCATTCAAAAGCATTGAAAAATATTAAAAAAAACTAGTTTCTAATTCAAGGCTTCTGCCTACCGAGCAACATACTTTTAACAATCAATAAAAAAAATATAATTTATAAACATTTGTCCATTACACAAACCAAATAAACAATTAAAGTAAACAATAATTGAAGACCATATAAACAAACACACAAAAACAAATTGTTTAATAAAAAATGTTTGATATACAATTAGACTTAAGAGAAAAAAATTCACAAGTTCAGTTTCATATGTGAAAAAAAAAAAACAAACGCCAGTAGAAGTGTATAATCTAGGCGGGGAGTGTTATACTACTATAAGATCTCATATAGCATTTCTTTAAAAACTAAAAGCCATGATTAAACAATTTTTATTTTATTTTTTTTAAATATTTTATGGCTATTTATTTTATTCATTTACAATATTGATACCGACCAAAGGCGAGTTATGGTTTGTTAGAAACTGCCAATAAATAGTTGTTCATTTTAAATGTAGTTGCTGAATGTTGAGTGGTTTTAGTTGACAGCACTATGACTGTGAAATTTATGTAGACTTTGTCTGTCCAAAGTTGCTTTTTTTTTTCAAAAAGAAAATTAAGCAATTATTATTGATATTTATGGTTTAGTATTAACCAGACAGTTAACATGTAATAAAAACAAATTTTAATCGATTTTTAAGTAGACAAATGGTTAGAGTTATGTTTGAAGGGAAAATAATTAAAATGAAAATACATTAGGGGAAATGAGAAGGAAAAATTAATAAGAAAATTAACACATTTGTTAAAGCAAAAAAGGAAAGGGGTCTAAAATATGTACTAATAAACTAATTTACATAAATAACATATTTAAATTTAAGTTTCAAAAAACCGGTTACCAAAAATAAATTAAAGTAAGTGTATTAAAATTTTGCAAATTATTTTATTTTTCCTAAATTTAGGTTTAAAACAAAAAATTACATTTTTTTTTTTAAATTTTAGGAAATTTTTAAAAATTTTATTCGAATAAAAACCGGTTACCTTTTCTTAAAATTTTGTTTAAAAATTAAATATATTATGTTTACGATCCTTAAACTTAAATGGCAATGATTTTTATTAAAAAAAATTTGGCAAAAATTGATTTACCTTAAGTAACCGGTTACCAATATATGAAAGTAATTATTTTAAAATATCTAAATTTTGCTAAATACTAAACAAAAATTTATATTTCCACGTTCTAACATCATTTTTATACTATTTTAGGAAAAGGTAGATAATTTTATTCGAATAAAACCGGTTACTTTTCCTTTTAAATTATTTAAAAATCAAAATTATTACTATTTCGAATGTAAACTTATTGGGCAATAATTTACAATAGAAAATATCCGGAAAATTTGACTTATTTAAGTAACCGGTTATCAAAATATGAAAGTAACCATTTTTAAATGTCCTAATTTAGCTTAATTAGAAATGAAAATACAAATTGTTCAACTTTTACAAAATTTTGAACTCGTATAAACAATTTAAAAAATTTTATTCGAATAAAAACCGGTTACTTTTTGCCTAATTTCAAAACATTTAACTTAGTCAACAATAATTTACCATTAAAAAAATCTAACAAAAATTAATTTTACCTAAGTAATCGGTTATCAAAATATAAAAGTAACCGTTTTAAAAACATGTTTATTTTGGTAAATTAGAATTATAAATAAAATATGTAACGCTTTTACATAATTTTAGTCTTTTTACGAACATTTTTAATAATTTTATTCGTATAAACCGGTTACTTTTCCTTAAATTTTATTTTAATGCATTATATATTTACTTTGAACATTTACCAAAACCTGCAATTAAAAAATTAATTAAAATTTATTAAAAAGATTTTGCAAAAATTAATTTACCTTAAGTAACCGGTTATCAAAATATGAAAGTAACCATATTTAAGTGTCTTTATTTAGCTTAGTAATAATTAAAAGTAAACATTTTCTTATTTTAATAAAATGTTAATTCTTTTAAGAATTTGTTTAATTTTATTCGAATAAAAACCGGTTATTTTTCTTTAAAAACTGTTGGAAAATCAAATACATTATTTCTATAAATGTTAAGCTTAATCCACAATAATTCTTAATAAAAATATTTTGCAAAACTTGATCTGCCTTAAGTAATCGGTTACCAAAATATAAAAGTAACCGTTTTAAAAAGTTGTAATTTTGCTAAATTACAATATAAAATAAATTATTTAACGCTTTAACATAATTTTAGTATTTTAACGAACATTTTTAAACATTTTATTCATATAAAAACCGGTTACTTTTTCTTAAAAATTTATAAAAAATTCAATATATGTTATATATATTATGAACATTAAACATAAATAACAATTATTTACCATTGAAATTTTATTTAAAAATTCTGGTAAAAATTCGTTTACTTTAAGTAACCGGTTATAAAAATATGAAAATAATCATCTTTAAATATCTATTATTTAGCTTAATAATAATTAAAAGTAAAATTTTTTCTTACTTTAACATAATGTTAATACAATTTAAACTCTTTTTGCAAACTATTTAAAAAATTTTATTCGAATAAAAAACCGACTACATTTCTTTAAATTTTTTTTTTTTTAACCTTAAAAAATTTTATTACTTTGAACATTAAATTCAATTGACTATTATTTTCATTCAAATAATAATTAAAATATTGCAAAAAATCATTTACCTTAAGTAACCGGTTACCAAAAAAAAAAAAAAAAAACTAAACTAAAAATAAAAACAAATTTCTTTTTTGCTGTTGAAACAATTTCACTTTTTAGGAAAATTTGTACAATTTTATTCGAATAAAAACCGGTTACTTTTTTTTAATTTATTTTAAAAATCAGATTTATTAATAATTCGAACAGCAAACTTAATTGTTTATGATTTGCATTAAACAAAAAATCTTACAAAAACCATTACCTTAAGTAACCGGTTACCAAATTCTAAAATAATCGAGTTAAAAGCATGTCTTTCTTTTTTTGTTTTGTTATATATTTTGGTAATAATTTGAATTTATGTTTCTCTCAAATTTCCTTTAAAAATTTTTGTAACATATTTTTTTATATTTAAAATTTTATGAGATTTTTAATTTATATATTTTTCTCAAATTTCCTTATGATATTTTCAAAATTTTGTATCTTTTTTATTGTTTAATTTCTCAAAAATTTTTCTTATTTTGTTTTTTGAAAATTTATGAGTTTTTTATTATTTATTTATACACTTGTTATTATAGGCCTCAATAAATTTATGATGACACTTTGCTTATAATTAATGTCATTTATGTGTTTTAAAAATTTGTTTTGGAACCAATTTTTTAAAAAAATATGACTATAAAAATAGAAACTCCCATACGTAAAACTCAAGTTTATTGAACTATTAAAAAACTACAAAAAAATAAAAATGATCTTTTTCTAATAAAAGCAAAAACATAAAATAGAAAATAAAATCTAAAAAAAAATCTAAAAACGCACAAGAAAAACCTTTTTTCACTTGTTAAAAAACGAAAACGCATCTTTTTTCAATAAAAAAAAGAACATTTTTGCTTGCTTATAGCTAGAGTTCATGTCTTTGCTTTTGAGCTATTTTTAGCCAGCAAAAAACACAGCAACAACTTACCCAAGAAACAGCATAAAAGAATACCAACCAACAAGTAACATTTAATATTTTCTAGCATAAAAATCGAAAATAAAAACAAAAAAATTACGCAGAAAATAAAAACTATTCATAAATGGTATGAAGACAACAACACCAACAACAACAAGAATAAAAAATCCAAAAAGAATGTACAAGAAACAAATTGCAAAAAATAAAAATTTATAAAAAATGAAATTGAAAAAAGATTCGGCTGTGCCGAATCTTTGATACCCTTCACCATATTACCATCTTACCATCTTATCGACATCATATTACATATTAAATTTTCGCCTTAACGTATGCTTGCATATTTTCTAAATCTAAATTTTTTTCAAACTACGAAAATTTGAATATGAAAAAAAAAAAAACAATCATAACAGGCTTTGCTTTTAAAAAAGAAACAACAACAATTCCATATATATTTATTTTTGTATGTACAAACTGACTGAATACACAAAGAACAACAACAACACTGTTATTCATTATATTACTGCTGTTGCTAACTAAACTACTTGTTTATACAAAAAACAAAAAACGTCACTAATAGTCATTACAATGCTTAATATACATGTTTGTGTATGTATTTATGTATATTCTTAACAGATATGTTTTAGTTTTTAAAAATAAACAACTACAATTCCATATCTATTTATTTTTGTACAGACTGCATATACAAAGAAAAAGAACAACAACAACAACACTGTTATTCATCATATTACTGCTGTTGATAACTACACTACTTGTCTATACAAAAAACAAAAAACGTCACTAATAGTCATTACAATGCTTAATATACATGTTTGTTGGTGTATTTATATTCTTAACAGATTTGTTTTTGGGCCATAACTCTGTTGATTATGAACGAATTTGGTTTATTAAAAAAACCGAAATTTTATAAAAATATTTATGACTGATCTATATAAAAATGAAATTGAAAAAAGATTCGGCTGTGCCGAATCTTTGATACCCTTCACCATATTACCATCTTAGTATCTTATCGACATCATATTACCATATTACCGACAAATAATAAAATTTTCGCCTTAACGTATGCTTTCATATTTTCACACATATAAATCTAAATTTTATTCAAACTACGAAAATTTGAATAAGAAAAAAAAAAAACAATCATAGCAGGCTTTGCTTTTAAAAAATAAACAACAACAAAAATTCCATATTTATTTATTTTTTTATGTATGTATATACAAACTGGCTGCATATACAAAGAACAACAACAACACTGTTATTCATTATATTACTTCTGTTGCTAACTAAACTACTTGTCTTATAGGCAAAAACGTCACTAATAGTCATTACAATGCTTAATATACATGTTTGTGTATGTATTTATGTATATTCTTAACAGATATGTTTTAGTTTTAAAAAATAAACAACAACAATTCCATATTTATTTATTTTTGTACAGACTGCATATACAAAGAACAACAACAACACTGTTATTCATTATATGACTGCTGTTTCTAACTAAACTACTTGTCTATACAAAAAACAAAAAACGTCACTAATAGTCATTACAATGCTTAATATACATGTTTGTGTGTGTATTTATATTCTTAACAGATTTGTTTTTGGGCCATAACTCTGTTGATTATGAACGAATTTGGTTTATTAAAAAAAACGAAATTTTATAAAAACATTTATGACTGATCTATATAAAAATAAAAATCTGTAGCTTGAACAAAGGCTTCAAAAATAAAAAATTCGTTTTCCCCGATATCTCAGTTATTACTGAACCGATTTATTTAATTTTTTCAGAACAAAAATTCAGAAAATAATTTCCGAGCCCCCTTTAAAAATTCGAAGTCCCTGGTATATACAGAGGCTTCAGAAACTGCAAAACCGGTTCCAAAAACCGGGTTTTAAAGCATATCTCCGCCATTTATAAACCGATCCTGCTGATTCAAAAAACCGAAATTTTATAAAAATATTTGTGACCGATTTGTATAAAAATAAAAATCTATAGCTTAAACCAGGGCTTTAAAAAATAAAAAATGCGTTTTGTCCGATATCTCAGTTATTATTGAACCGATTTATTTCATTTTTTCAGTACAAAAATTCAGAAAAAAATGTCCGAGACTTCTTTTTAAAAACGAAGTCCCTAGTATATACAGAGTCTTCAGAAACTGGAAAACCGGTTCTAAAAACCGGTTTTTTTAACATATCTCCGCATTGTATGAACCGATCTTACTGAATTCCAATAGCAAAATTCTCGAAAGCATTTCCGATCGTTTGATATATATATTATATATGTCAGTTATCGGTGGGCTTCATAAACGCCATTTCAACCGACACACGGACGGACGGACGGACGGTCGAACGGACGGACGGACATGGTCCTATCGTCATCATTTCTTATAAGGATCCCGAAAATGTAAACTTTTTTGCTCTCCGACGAAAATTGTGGGAATTACAAACGGAATGACAAACTTATATATACCCTTTACACCTGTGGTGAAGGGTATAATAAAAATCTGTAGCTTGAACAAGGGCTTCAAAAATAAAAAATTCGTTTTCCCCGATATCTCAGTTATTACTGAACCGATTTATTTAATTTTTTCAGAAAAAAAATTCAGAAAATAATTTTCGAGCCCCCTTTAAAAATTCGAAGTCCCTGGTATATGCAGAGGCTTCAGAAACTAAAAAACCGGATCTAAAAACCGGTTTTTAAAGCATATCTCCACCATTTATAAACCGATCTTCCTGATTCAAAAAACTGAAATTTTATAAAAATATTTGTGACCGATCTGTATTAAAATAAAAATCTATAGCTTAAACCAAGGCTTCAAAAAATAAAAAATGCGTTTTGTCCGATATCTCAGTTATTACTGAACCGATTTATTTCATTATTTCAGAACAAAAATTCAGAAAAAAATGTCCGAGAATTCTTTGTAAAAACGAAGTCCGTAGTGTATACAGAGGCTTCAGAAACTGGAAAACCGGTTCAAAAAACCGGTTTTTTGAACATATCTCCGTATTGTATGAACCTATCTTGCTGAATTCCAATAGCAAAATTCTCGAAAGTATTTCCGATCGTTTGACATACATATTATATATGTCAGTTATCGGTGGGCTTCATAAACGCCATTTCAACCGACACACGGACGGACGGACGGACGGACGGACATGGTCCAATCGTCATCGCTTCTTACAAGGATTCCGAAAATATAAACTTTTTTGCTCTCCGACGAAAATTGTGGAAATTACAAACGGAATGACAAACTTATATATACCCTTTACACCTGTGGTGAAGGGTATAATAAAAAAGATATTTTTTTATTCTAACTCTAATCGTCATCAACATCGTTATTATCTTTAGATTTAAACGTCTTCAGACATAACACAACATTGAACATGTTGCAGGGCAACCACATCATACTTAGCATTTTAAATGCCAACTCAACACAGCTTCAAACGTAATGGTGTTTTTATCATCATTGTGTTGTTGTTTTAATATTGGTACAGCTGTTTTTGTTTATAACAACCGGTTTTTTTCAAAAGGTACCCTACATTAAAAGGTATACATATTTAATTAGTTACCAAGTTTGTGACTCAGGGAGATGGTAATATAAGAATTAAGATACATATTTTAAGAAGTCTCAGTCGAATGCAAAAAAATTAAAGATATAGAAAATCCTTTATATTTTATTAATTTGGTTAATTAAAAATTCAAAAAGTTCGTCCCCCTATAATAAACCCCAGGAGGGGGGGATATTTTTTGGTTCTCCCCATATTTTTCCTTTTGGAAAAATATTCAGATTTTTTTTACCAATATTTCGGTTTGATTTAAACCCTTTTCAATCCATATTCTTTAGTTTCATATCATTTCCTGTAGGGTATTTCTATAGCCAACTTAATACTTACCACCTTGCTACTTGTATGTCATTATTCATCTCTTCTTAATATCTGCCTTCAAGAAGGGGTGTTTGTTGGTGTTGTTATAATTCTGTATGCACACATGTATTATTATTGTTGTAGTTGCTTTGCAACCATTTATTTTTCCATATTTGTGTGATGTCAAGCTTCTTCGTCATCATATTATTTACTTGGTAATGATGATGTTAAAACATGATAATGTTGTTTATTATTGTTGCTGGTAACAACAACTCCTTTATGGAAGTTGTAAAGCCGGCTGAACATTTAGTTGTCGTGTGGCCTTTGAAAGCGTTGCATGTTTGGAGAGTGTTTATTATTTTTTATATAAAAAAAAATTTCATAAATAAAAAAAACGGCGGGGAAGACGCAAAAAATTAAATAAATGATTTTTAAAAAATAAAAACAAAAAATTTAAATTGAAAAAATTAAACAAAATTATTTTTTATGAGAAATTTTTATAAGATTTAAAAAAGAAGAAATGAATAATAAGAATTAAATAAAAAATTATTAAAAAAAAAAGCAGCAAAACTGGAAATTTTTGCGAGTTCAAAATAAAAATTAATTAAACAAGATTAAACAAAAAGAAGAAAAAATAATTATTATTAAAAATGCAATGAAATAATTATAGAAAATAAATTCGATTGTGTTAATTAAAACCTTGATTATTAAAAATTTATATATAAATATGCGTTTGTTTTAAAAACAATTACTTGACGAAACGATTGTTAAAAAATCAACAAAGTTTTTAACAAATAATCGGGTTACTTCGAAATGTAATTGCTCAAAGAATTGGATACTCAATTAGTTTAAAAAAATCGGTTAATTTTACAACCAACTACTCAAAAATTTAAGTGGATTAAAAAACGGTTACTTGAAGAAACGATTATACGAAAATTAACTGAATTTAAAAAAAAAAATGCTAATTGCTCAAAAAATCAGATACTCAAATTAGTTTGAAAAATCGGTTAATATTTACTCAAAATATTCAGTAATTCAATTTAACTTTAAAAATGGTTACTTTAATAACCGATATTCAACTGAATTTTTAATAAATTAAAAAAAAAAATGCTAAAAAAATGTCACTTAAAAGAAATCGATTAATAATAAAACCTGATACTCGGTTACTTGAAAAATATGTTATTTAAAAACCAGTTATTGGTTATTTAAAAACCAGTTATCAAAAAACCGGTATATAAAAATCTGATGCTGAAATGGCTTAATAAAAAATATGATTAAAAAATCAGTAATGATTACTAAAAAATCGGTAGATAGATATTAAAACCAATATACCAAAATACTCAGCAATTCAAGGTAGTTTTAAAAGCGGTTAATTATACAACCGATTATTCGAAAATCAACTGAGTTTTTAAATAAAAAAAATTGCTCAAAAAATTCGTTACTCATTTGCGTTAAAAAAAAAAAAGAAATTGTTTAATGTTGGAACCTTATACTTGGTTGCTAAAAAAGTCGGTTGATTAAAAACTGGTTATTTAAATACATACCTAAATGGTTTATCAAAAACCCGCTACACAGAAGTCTAATGCTGAAAACCCTTAATAAAAATATGATTGAAAAATTCGTAACTCTAAAATAGTTACTTTTTAACCCATTAATAAAATTCTTCATAAAAAATCGATTGATATTAAAACCAATATACGAAAATACTCACTATTCTTGGTATTTTTAAAAATGGTTACTTGAAAAAACGATTATTAGAAAATCAATTGAATTTTTAATAATAATTAGTTGCTCAAAAAATTCGTTACTTAAAAAAAAAAATATCGTTTAATATTAAAACGTGATATTCGGTTACTTAAAAACCAGTTATTTAAATAAATATCTAAATAGTTCATCATAAAATCGGTACCCACAAATCTGATACTAAATACCCCTAATACAAAAATTTTTGATAAAAAATCAGTAACCTTAAAATGGTTACTTTTTAAAGAATTAATAAAATTGTTTTAAAAAAATCTGTTGATAATAAAATCAAGTACACGGATAAAGAAAAAAAAATTGGTAACTTAAATACATATATGATTGGTTATTAAAGAAAATATCGATTACTCAAAAATCTAATACTGAAAATTTCCAATTATAAAATTACTTTAAAAAAATCGCTTGATATTAAACCAAATACTTGGATAATGAAAAAAACAGATTGGTTACTTAAAAACCAGTTATTTAAATACTTAAGTGGCAAATGAAAAAATCGGTTACTCAAAAATTGAATACCGAAAATCTCCAATTATAAAAAATATTATTAAAAAATATTTTCTTAAACGGTTTCTTTTTTAAGTGAAGGATCAAAAGACAGTCGGTTACTTTTGCAAGTTATTACCAAAACATGGTTGTAAAATTTATATTAGAAAGATTACTTGTTAAATGATTAATTAAATGGAACAAAAAAGAGGTTACTTCTAAAAGTAATTAATAGGCCATTGCGCTAAAATAATAATAAAATAATAAATTAATAAAATGGTTACTTTTGAAACGATTAATTAAATGAAATAAAAAAGAAGGTTACCTTAAAAAGTTA
Source organism: Protophormia terraenovae (assembly GCA_951394005.1). Classification (NCBI taxonomy): domain Eukaryota; kingdom Metazoa; phylum Arthropoda; class Insecta; order Diptera; family Calliphoridae; genus Protophormia; species Protophormia terraenovae. The sequence goes on along the minus strand of OX596074.1, from coordinate 6,877,200 downwards.
TTAAAAAACAGATATTCTAAAAATCGTATTAGAAAAGAAAATTCCTTAAAAATTATTAATTAAATCGTTTGAAAAATACGGTTACTTTTGAAAGTAATTAACAATCCATTACTTTAAAAATCGTCATAAAGTGGCTACTTTTAAAACGTTTAATTAATTAAATAAAAAAGAAGGTTACCTTCTTAGAAAGTTATTAAAAAACAGTTACTTTAAAAATCATATTACAAATGGTTATTTTTAAAAAGAAAGTATTTAAAAAGACGGTTACTTAAGAATTATGGTTTATTAAAATAAAATACTTTTAATAGGATTTTTTTTTAAGATTAAACAATAAATTTTTATGAAACACATTTAAGTTAAAAGACTGATTGTCTTAAAGAAATATTTTCATAAAAATTTAACTAAATCGATTACTTAAAAATACGGTTACTTATACAAAATATTTCAGAAAATATTTTTCCAAAAAAGGTAGTAAAATAAAAAAAGGATTTAAAAAACAAATTCATATAAAATATAAATTAAAACTAAATAGCTTAAAATCTAGGTAAAAAAAAGATAACGTTCATTCAATACTTTGGTTACTTAAAGAAAATTAAAAAAAAGGAACCGAAAAAAGTATGTTTATTTTCTTTATAAAGAAAGAAATAGTTTAATATTAAAAATTAATTATTTTTAAAAAACAAATAACAGTTAAAATTAATTGCGGTTACTCAATACATCGGTTACTTAAAAAAAAAAAATTATTAAAAAAAAGAAACCGAAAAAAACAATTCTTTCTAAAAAATTACTTCAACCCCCATATATTTCAAAAATCTACAATTAAGCAAAAGTAAAGAAGTTAAGAAAAGAAAAAATCGGTTACTTAAATAACCGATTGTGAGGAATACCGATTACTTCAAATAAAAACCCGATTTCAACTTCCATATTGTTCCAAAAATCTGCAATAAGCAACAGTTATCCTAAACATTGGTTACTAAAACAATCAGTTCTTATGAATACCAATTACTTTAAATAAAAAACACAATTTTCAACCACAAATTCTTTCTAAAAAAAATTATTTCAACCTCCATATACTTAAAAAAATCTAAAATTAAGCAAAAGTTAGCAGGAAAAAATCGGTTACTTAAATAACTGGTTTTTAGGAATACCGATTACTTTAAATAAAATCCTGATTTCTCCAAATAAGGTTTCTTAAAAGCATTTAAAAAAATATACTAAAAAGATTTTCTTAAAAAAAACTTTGAGCAGTTAAAAATCGACGACAAATAAAAACCGGTTACTTAAAATAAATTTACATAAAAAGTAGTAATTTCTTTACTACATAGTGCTCAATAGAAAAGAATTTAATTTACAAATTAATAAATATTTAATATTAAAGTGTTCTCAAAAATTAAAATAAAATTTGTTCATAAATTAAAAGAATTGGTACCGATTACTTTTAACAAAAATATAAGTTTACAAGATCTTCAACATATCATATAAAAATATATGTATTTTGTGATAATAATAAATATAAAAAATAAAATTAAAAAAAAAGTATTAATAAATAAAACGGCTACTTACCAAAAATCTCAAATATTACTCGTAATAAGTGGTTACTTGCGAAGAAAATCTGTGAAATGAAAAACGATAATACAATATAACAAGATAAAAAAAACCTATGTTTTTATAAAGAATAATAAAAATTAATAAAACGTAATATCATCAACAAATTTTTAATCGAGTTTTTAATATAAGTAACCACTACCTGGAATATTAACAAGTGGTTACTTAAATAAAATATGATAATATAAAATACAATTAAATGTTTATAATTAAGTTTAAAACAAAATCAGCTGGGTTAATAATAAATTTTAAAATATATAAACTCTACATATTGAAGGGTAATAAATCAAGTGACTAAAATATGTAACGATTACTTAGGCTAATGGTTACTTTTAAAAGAAATATATGAAATTGTTTAATATTATTTCAAAAACAAAGTTGTGGCATTTTTTATTCAATTTCTTTGCACAAAAATAAAAAATATTGTTCAATTTAAGCATTTTAAATAAATGGTTACCGGTTACTTTTTGAAAAAACATTATGAAATTAGTTTTGTTTTATTCTAAAAAGTTTTATTTTTGCTCTAAAATTAGTTTAATTTAATTTAAAATAAAAAAAAAAATCTAAAAATATGTAGTTATTTGAATTTAATTTGAAAATATGTAACGATTACTTAAACTTGTGGTTATTTATAAGAAAATATTTTATGAAATTGTTGAATTTTGTTTTATAAACAAAGTTTTAGTTTTTTTTTTAAGGATTTCTTTAAACGAAAACCTGAAATATGTTTTGTTGAATTAAAACCATTTAAATAAATGGTTAATGATTACTTTTTATATAAAAAAATTAATTTGAATTTAATAAAATGAAAATATATAACGATTAATTAAGCTTGTGGTTATTTATAAGGACACATTGTATGAATGTCTTTAATTTGGTTTCAAAAATAAAGTATTTTTTAATAGATTTCTATAACGAAAACCTGAAATATAGTTGAACTAAAGTTATTTATAAAATGGTTAATGGTTACTTTTTGTAAAAAAAAAAATAATAATAATTTCTCATTATTTTAATGCGCTAAAATTTGCTTAACTTAATTTGAAACATTTTTAAAGAGTTCATAATCTCTTTCTCACTCAAACTTAATAAGATATAAATGGTTACTTTTTAGTACCGATTACTTTTATAAAAAGAATACCATTTTGTGAAAATATCTACCGGCTTTTAAATTTTAAGTTATTAGCATAAATAATACGGTTACTTTTAAGTACCGGATACTTTTATAACAAATAAAAGAATTTCAAACGACTTTTAAATTTAAAAATATTAATAACAGTTTAAATAAATGATTCGATTAAGCTTTTTTATATTAAAACAACCGATTTTTTTTTTTTTTTTTTGTTTTGGTTTTATTTTACTATAATTTTATTTTTGTAATTTAATCCTTTTACATTGAAAAATTTTTAAATAAGCTTAACCTTTAATTTTCTAAATTGCATTTGTCCTTTAAAAATCTCTAAATTTAATTAGAAATTTTATAAAATATTTAATCTTTTTTGTCTTTTTTTTTTTTTTTTTTTTTTTTGACATTTGTTTGTCTACTTGACATTCTTGTCAATGATTTCAATATATATTTTTTTTTAATTTCAATCCTTAAAAAAAAACTAAAATTAAAATACTTCACTCACCAACGAATTTGACATAAAAACACCACCCGCAGTAATTCGATATCAACTTGAATTTTTCATTTTGCTTTTTTTTTTCTCCTTTCATTCAACTGTCATTGACAATCTGTCAAAATATCAAATAAATCCTTGTCTTTTCTCTTTTAAATCAAGTATGTGTTAATTTAGTTACGCCTGCTTATTTTTCGTACAAAATAAAGTTTATTTAACTTTTTTTATTTAGAAAAAAAACTTATTGCGCCTCTAAGTCTAGGCAGATGTTTTTCTTTGGTCTATTGGAAAAAATAAAAATAAAAGAAAATTGTTTGTGTTTATTTTTGGAAAATTTATATTTTTCATAAACAGCTGCTAGATACCCAGGGTGGATAAGCTTATGTCTGTGTGTGTTACTTCCTTTTTATTTTGTAATTTGAGGTTAGGATATCAATAGTAAATAAATATTTTCTTTTATTTTTTTTTTTTGTAGGCGTTTGCCTAAACTAAACATTATATTATTTAAAATGTCATATTGGTTACATGATAAACATATTTGCATCCTTATAATAAATAATTAGGTATTTGAAAGTGTCAGAAAAACGGAAAGAATTATGACAGTTTAAAGTTAAATGCTTTATTAAAAAAAAGAGGGCAGGATTTGTAGGCTATAATTTAAAATTGCTTGGAATTTTAAAAGGTTACTTCTGTCATTGGTATTAAAGAAATATTTAGTTCCAAATACTAACATAATATTATTTAAATTTAATATTTTTACTATTCGAAGAAAAATAACTAAAAATATAATTTTTTTATAACTGTTGGTCTCACTAATTGTCCCCTTTATTTTAAAAAATATTTTTACGATTTATGAGCAGACAAAATATTTTATTTGACCACAAACCTAACAGGATAAAATATGTTTTTAAGTTTATTAATAATAGCTATTAAAATATAGCAGTAGCATGAAAGAAATTACATTTTTACTACTGTATATTTATATATATTTTTTGACAGTTCCTTATTTAGATCCGCAGGTCACTTGCAGATATCCGCCTATTTTGTAGGCTTAAATAATAACTAAAGTTTTTGTTAGTTTAATAGCTAAAACATTTGATTATTTGTATTAAAAAGTTTTCAAAATAAAACTTAATGAAATATATAAAGAAATTTGATTTTCATTATATTATCCCATACTAAGGGACCACATCTCCAGTAATATAGCAAGAATCCGCAAAATACTTTATCTCAAATAATAGCTTATTCATTCATCTATTTGTAAGCTAAAATATCCGCTCAATTATATTAAATAGTTTGCAAATAATAGACCGCCAAAAATATATAAAAAAAATAATAATAAAAATAAATATTTATAGAACATTTTGTCATTATATGGCCCATATCCGCAAGAATTTTGCTAATATCCGCAAATTTTTGGGTTTTAAATGGTAGCCCAGACACATGGTTTTATTTTAAGATCCACATCCGCATAGTTCCCACTAATATTTTTTTGAATAGCAGCTAAGAAAGCATAATTTAGAAAAAAAAAAAAAAAAAAATGTTTAGCTTTAGACCACATCCGCAAAATTATTGGAAATATCCGCAAGGTTTTTGGTTTAATATAGTAGCCCAGACTTTACACTTAATTTTTAGTATCACATCCGCATAGTTCCATCAAATATTTTTGAGTAAGAACCTCAGAAGCATAATTTACTAAAAATGAAAATAGTTTTTGAGATATTTTTACAGTTTTAAGGGGACATCTGCAAGATTATTTCAAATATCTGCTAGTTTTTTTTAGCTTAAGGCTAAATTTTAAGTATCACATCCGCATAGTTCTAAATAATATTTTTTGAGTAGTAGGCCTTAGAAAGCACCATTTTCCGTAAAAGTAGTTTTTGAGATATCCTAACATTTTTTAGCTCATATCCGCAAAATTATTTCAATTGTCTGCAAGGTTTTTTTATTTAAAATAGTAGCACTGACTTAGAGCTTAATTTTGAGTACCACATCCGCATAAGCCTAAGAAAGCATAATTTTTCCGTAAAAGTAAGAGTCTTAACAGTTTTTAGATTATTTCAAATATCTATAAGTTTTTTGGCTTAAAATAGTAGCACAGACTTTGAGTATCACATCCGCAAGTTCTAATAAATATGTAGTTGGCCTTAGAAAGCATAATTTTTCCGTAAAAGTAATTTTTGAGATATTTTTACAGTTTTAGACCACATCCGCAAGATTATTTGTAATATCAACTAGTTTTTTTATTTAAAATAATAGCACGGACTTTGAGCTTAAATTTGAGTATCACATCCGCATAGTTCTAACAAATATTTTTTGGGTAGTAGGTCTTAGAAAACATCATTTTCCGTAATAGAAGTTTTTGAGATATTTTTACAGTTTTTAGCCCACTTCCGCAAAATTATTTCAAATATCTACAAGGTTTTTAGTTTAAAATGTTAGCTCTGACTTAAAGCTGTATTTTGAGTACCACATCCGCATAGTTCCTACAAATATTTTTTGAGTAGCAGACCTCAGAAAGTGTAATTTAATATTTAAATTTAGTTTTTGAGATATTTTTACAGTTTTAAGCCCACATCCTCAAGATCCGTATGTTTTATGATTTAAATGGTAGCATTTTATTTTTAGTACCTCATCAGCATAGTTTTGGCTGAAAATTTATTAGCTATAGGCATTAGAAATAAAAATTTTAAAAAATTTTAATTTAAAAAATACTGTGGAAATTATTGGTTAAATTTTTGGCAAATATTTGCAAATTTTTTCCTTAAATTGGTAGTCTAAACTTATAGCTTTATTTAAATGACACATTCATATAGTTTTAACAAATAGTTTTCAAGTTATAGACATTTGATTTACATAAAATTGTTTTTTTTTTTTATGCTATTTACACATTTTTTGGTCCCACATCCGCAGGATTTTGATGTCAATACGCAAGACAAATTGTTTTAAAAAATAAAATAAATTTTTAAATTTACTTTGAATATCACATTCGCTTCGTTTCAATACATAGTTTTGGAGTTATAGCCTTTTGAAGTTTGCATTTAAATAAAATTTTAGTTTTGTGCTATTTTCTAGCTTCTTAGATCACTTTCACTTAATTTAGCAAAATAATCACCACTTTGAAGAGCTAATTTATCGGCTTAAACATTAAACTATTGAATAATTATCATATCTGCGTTTTTAGATTAATAGTTTTAGCTATATTTGCTGTAGTTTGAAGTAATATCAAAACAACTACTATTTTGTGTTTTTGGCATATTTTACGCATACATTCATCAGTTTTATGATTTATAGCAATAGGTTTAAATATAGCTATTGATTAATAGTGATATATGGTCACCGAATATGCAAATAACATCACTTTTCATAACTTCACAGGAGGCACAAAAAACTTTTTAAAATTAAAATAAATTGTCCTACAAACAAGATTTTTGGATTATTACATCCTTAAATATAGCATAATATATTGCTGATGCTGACGAATATTGCATGTTCGGTGACTATATGCTCTTTTAGACTAATAAATTTAGCATTATTTTCTATAGTTTATAGTAACTGAAAAACGACTACTATTTACTATTTGAAAAGTTTTTAGCTCACATCCGCATATTTAGGGCATATTTTCACAAGATTTATAATTTATAGCAATAGCTTAGCTATATAGTTTTTAACTTAATGTCATATCTGCTCTTTTAAGCTAATAATCTTAGCAATATTTCCAATAGGAAATGGCTACTATTTGATAATATTTGAATATCTTTTAGCTCATTTCCGCATATTTTCATAAAATTATAATTTATAGTAACAGCTTAGCTATATAGTTTTTAACTTAATAGCTGTTATTTGGTGCTATTTGAATAGTTCGTATACTTTAAACATTTCTTCCTTTAATTTATAGTATTAGCAAAATTGCTACTATTTTTGCTATTTACACAGTTTTGGATTCAAATCCTTATACTTTTTAAAATATTTACATGTTTTATAGTTTATAGTAATAGCTAGAGCTTACTGCTATTGACTGACAGTCATATCTGCACCTTTAGACTACAAATGTTTGCAATATTTCCTATAATTTATTGTATTTAAGAAAATGCTACTATTTTTTGCTATTTACACAATTTTAGGTATAGATACTTATAATTTTTTAAATATCAGCTAGATTTATAAAGTAAATTAGTAGCTCAAACATGTAACAATTGATTGACAATCACATCGGCTTAGTTATTACTAAAAGTTTCCATAATAATTATTACAGACTGAAGTTATTGCTAAAAATGTAGTTTTTATGCTATTTTTAGCAGTTTTGTGATTTAGTATTTAAATAAATTATTAGCAAATTAATCATTGAAAGCAATAGCATAGATCCTTAGCCACATAATGACTAGCATAGTCACATTAATTTTGCTCACATTTTTAATTATGTATCATTTTCAATGAATGCTATTATGGTAATTTGTAGCTTAATATTCTTAGCAGCTAAAATTCAGATTTTGATTTCAAATAATTTAGTTCTAGTTTCATTTGTTTTCTAAAAATTTAATATCTCTTTTAATTAAAGTTCTTGTTCCCTTAACACCATCACATTTGCTATTTAAAGCATATTTAATTTATGTGTTGTTTATCTAATTTTATGGATACTAAAATCAGCAAACTGCAAAACGATAAAAAGGCTAATATGATGATGATAATGTATTAATGTTAATTTTACCCACATCTCTAGCAAAATAAAGAAACGCACACACAAAATAGCAACAAATTTATTTTTGCGTTGCAGACCTTTTATTTTAAGCTTTAATAAAATTTGTTTGCAACAATAGGCTGAGTATATATATATTTTTTTTTTTTTTTTGTATAATGGTCGAAGGCTTAAAGGCAGACAAAAATAACAGTTAAGATAAAACTTAATTTATGTTATGTGCAAAAAAACAAGGACAAAGAAATTTTGCAAAATTTTTCTTTATAAATCTTTAAATATAATTTTTGTATTAAATATAAAAACTTTAATTAAAAGAAACTATTAGAAGTTTTATTATAAATTTCAATCCTTGAAGTTAATAAAAGTAGTGTTTTTTTTATCATATAAATCTTAATGTGATATTTAATAATTTGAAATTTCTTAATCTTTAAAGACATCTTCAAAATCCCCTTTATATAGTACTTATATTTAATATAACTTATCAACCGGTTTAGTTTAAAAACGCGTGTCTTTAATTAATCTTTAAATCTTTAGTCAAGTAGAAAAACCAAAATTGTACAAGTATCTCAGGTTTTTAAGGCCTAAACTTACACCAGTACTCATATCTACCAAACATCTTTGAGTTAATGTTTTTAAGGCTGCTTACTACCGTTTGTCATAGATATGGTTAGTTTTTATGGTTTGTTGCTTGATGCTATGTGTATTTTAGTATTAAAACCCTTTAAGTGTGACTGCCTGTTGTCCCCTTCTTAAAAACCAAAGACAGCAGCATACTTTTAATTTTATGCCTTTTTAAGCTTTAACAATGTATAGGGAGAATATTATTTGAAGTATGTACTTAAAAAGGGATTAATTTTTCTGTAGTTTTCTAAATGAAAATGCTGCTATGAGACAAAATGAAAATTACTACAGATAATAGAAATGACAGGAAGATAGACAGACGGACAGACAGCTAGTCAAACAGTTTATACCTTAAACTTAGCTAAAAAAAATCATAAAACTGGCAAATATTTGAGGTTTATACCTTTACGAAAAAAAGTATTTAAAAATTAGTACAAATTTGCTAAATTTAAGCTATAAACTAAATAGCATAGCTAAGCAGTAATAAGAAATACTGAAATTATATTTAAAATAAGTAGCAGGTGAAAAAAGTTTAAAATAGTAATTTTATATTTTTGAACAGCAGTTTAAATACAAATTTATATATTAAGTTTTATGTAACCTTAGTCATATAGCCAAAAATATTAGTTATATTTTATATTTTTGCCTACAAACGCATAGTTTCTTCAAAATTCTTATAACTTTTGAAATGAAATTGTAACTAAAATTAGCAGCTTTAAATTAAAAATGACTTTCACTTTAACTTCATTAACCATTTTAAATTTTTGGTAGAAAAAATACTTATAAGAAATTATGAAAAATTTAAAGAAACTAATATTTTGTAATTTTTTATATTTTGTCCTACTAATATCCGCTTAAAAATATTTAGCTTTTTCTTAATTGTTTCCTATATCCGCTTAATTTTTCTAAATTTTGTTATAGATTTTAGTACAAAATTAAAGCTGTCATAATAAGCAATTGATTTAACATCATATAGAAAATTGTCCCATAAAAAGTTTTAAGGTTTTCAGCTAAGAAAAATATAAAATTTAATTAATTTGGAGTAAAATTATTTTGCTTTTTTTTATACTTTATCTTACATTCGCATAATTTTTTCTTAATCTCCAATATATTTTGTTACGAAATTAAAGCTTAGACTTAAAGCTATAAATGTTTTGTAACATCTTTATTATTTCCATATACCGTTTTAAAGTTATAGCTTGAAGTAATAGGAATATTAATTAAAATGGAAGAAACATTTTTTCGCTAATTTTTATATTTTGTCTCACATCCGCATAGTTTTTTCAAAATTTCCTATATTATTTGGTATGAAATTAAATCTAAGACTTTAAGCTATAAATGTGCTATTGCAACCTTATTATTTCCATAAACCGTTTCAAAGTTATTGTAGGAGAAATGCAAAAAATAATTAAAAAATTTAGAATTTTTTTTTTTTTTTTTTTTTTTTGATTTTTTATATTTTATCTTACATCCTCATAATTTTTTCTAAATTTTCAATATTATTTAGTGTGAAATTTAAGCTAACATTTAGAGCTATAAATATTATTAGCATATCTGCATTAGTCTATTAAATCGTTTTAAAGTTATAGCTGGGATATTTCTTCTTTTGTTATTTTTTATATATTGTCCCATATCCGCAGAAATTTCTATAAACTACCAATATTATTTGATTTCAGATTAAAGCTAAGGCTTAACGCTATAAATATGTTATAACATCCTTATTATTCCCATAAACCGTTTCAAAGTTATTGTGGGAGAAATGCAAAAAATAAATAAAAAAAATTGAGAAACATTTTTTTTTTTTTAAATTTTTTATATTTTATCCTACATCCGCATAAATTTTTCTAAATTTTCAATATTATTTGGTGCGAGATTAAAGCTAGAATTTAGAGCTATAAATATTATTAACATATTTGCATTATTCCCATAAACCATTTTAAAGTTATAGCTGGGAGAAGTAAAAAAATGATTAATATGTATAAAAAAAAAAAAATTTGCTAATTTTTATTATTTACTGCACATCCGCAGAATTTTTCCCAAATTGCCAATATTATTTGGTATCAGATTAAAGCTCAGACTTTAAGCTATAAATGCGCTATCACAACCGCATTACTTCTCCAAACCATTTAAAAGTTATAGCTCGGTGAAATAAAAAATAAAATTAATTTATTTTTTTGCTATTTTCATATTTTGTCTCATATCCGCATAATCTTGTCAAAATTTCTTATATATTTTGGTACGAAATAAAAGCTTATACTTTGAGCTATAAATGCATTACTATATCCGCTTTAATCTGATCAACGTTTTAAAAGTTACAGCTTGGAGAAATAAAAAAATAAATTAATTTAGAGAAAAAAAAAAATATTAAATTTTTTATAATTTGTTCCACATCCTCATAATTTTTTCAAAATTTTCAATATTTTTTGTTACGAAATTAAAGATAAGACTTAAAGCTAAAAAAGCATTAAAACATCCATTTTGATCCTATAAGCCATTTTAAAGTTATAGCTCGTAGTAATAAAAATAACATCTACTTTAAATCAATGTAAAATTCGAAAGTTATAGCTCAGCAAATAAAAAAAATTCATTAATTTTAAAATAATTTTTTTTTTTTATTTTGCTCCACAACTGCTTTAGTTTTTTAAAGTTTCTAGTATCTTTTGATTTCAAGTTAAAGTTAACACTTTGAGCTTTAACAAAAATATCACATCCGCATTGATCCGTTAAACAGTTTCAGAGTTATAGCTCGGAAAACAAAAAATAACACAAATTGGGAAAAACTAAATATTTGCATTTTTGTTAATAATTTGTCCCACATCTTGTTTATTTCTCTAAAATTTTCAATATTTTTTGACGGCAAATTAAAGCTAACACTTTGAGCTATAAATGCAATAACATATTATATTTAATCTCATAAACTGTTCCAAAGTTATAGCTCGGTTAAAAAAAAAAAAATTAAATTAAAGAAAATATTTACTTACAATTTTTTAAATTTTTTCCCCCATCCACTTAATTTTTCAAATATTTTTAATATTTTTTAATACCAAATTAAAGCTAACACTTTAAGCTATAAATGCAATATAACATTCGCCTTAATCTGGCGAACCGTTTTGGAGTTATAATGTGGAGAACAAAAAATAGCAAACATTTTAAAAATAAAATATTTGCTATTTTTCTTAAATCTTGTCCCTTATGTGCTTTAGTTTTAAAAAGTTTTTAAATATTTTTTGCTATAAGATTAAAGCTAAATTTTAAACTATAAATATACTAGCACATCTATATTAATACCATACATCATTTCTGATTTTAAGCACGATAAAATTAAACATTAATAAAATTTGAAGAATACAAATTTTAGCTATTTTTTGTATATTGTTCCATATCCGCAAGATTTTTCTAACGATTCCAATAGTTTTTGGTATCAAATTAAAGATTACACTTAAGGTATTTTTCTGATATCATAAGTGCAGTAATTCGATAATCGGTTTTAAAGTTTCTGCTTGGGAAAGCAAGGGAATTAGGAATTATTTTTTGAAAAAATAGCAAATAATTTGTATTTTTTATTTTTCTTCATATCTGCAAGATTTTTCTAAAAATAATGAAATTTTTGGTAATAAAATTAAAGCTTGGACTAGCAACTATAAATTTGTTAAGACATATTTATTAATTTAATAAATCATTTAGAAGTTATAGCTCAGGAATTTAAGAAAATAAATAGCAAAATTTTTACTTTTGGTTTTTTTTTTTTTTAATATGAACTCAATTTTTAATAAAACTTTGTTATAAAATTATAACTGATATTTTGAGGTCTCCATCTGAGGCCTTAAGTTCTTAATTTAAAAAGTTTTCTTTAAAAAAATTAATTTATTTTAACTTTTTAAAACACTTCTTTGTTTTTGAGCTTCAAATCTTTATGATTTTGTGGAATATAAATTAATTTTTTTTTTTTTTTAATTATTCTTTTCCGTTATGATTTACCACAATACCGCTATAAAGTTGTTACCAATTAAAATTCATAAGTTTCTTAAATATTTTAATTTCCTAGAATAATTTTTCTTGATTAGAGTTTTAAAATGTCTCAAATTTAATTAATATTTTAAACATATTTCAATATGACTTAATTACAACTTGTTGAACATGATATCAAAACAAATCAAAAATTCTTAAGAAATTTAATAGAAATTTATTAACTTAACCTGGTAAATACTGTTAGACATGAAAAACAAATTAAAACGTTTTAAATTTAACACCCAAAACATGTCAACACCTGTCAACCACAGTACACGAAATCAACAAAAACTTTAATACGAGTACAAAACTTTTTTCAACTTAAATATAATTGTCAAATAATTGCTTCCGTTTCCCTTTTTAATATATATTTTTTGGAATATTTTAAACAAATATCTTTAAAGAAAAGTTTTTTTTTTTTTTGTTTGGCAAACTTCGAAAAGAACATCTTTATTATTGGTGATTTACTGCCTTAACGATTTTAGGTAGAAATATAAAATTTAACTTGAAAATGACTTTTTGTTTTGTTTAAAACGCGTGCCTTTTTTTCGTTTACTGCTTTTCAAAACCAAATTTATAAAGACTTCCTCCTATTGTTTGTTAATAAAAAAAAAACTTATAGGTTTTGGAGGGTTCAGTTACTTGCGGTTTTTGACATGCTTAAGAAAAATAAAATGTATAAAAACCACCACCAAAATAAATATTTCTTTTTTTACCCACAACAAGTGCTGCATAAATTTTTATACTAAACTGTCTTTTTCTTCTGCTCAACGCATAATAAATATAAATTTCATTTTAGTCGATTTATTTTTGTGTGCCTTCACATTCAGAGCTCTAGTCGTCTTTAAGCTAGAACGTGACCAAATCATAATTTTCTGTTATCGAATAAAGTTTTCTTTTCTTTAGCATTTGCTGATTTTCGTTTGGTTGACAAAGTATAATATTATATGCATTTAGTTTTAAATGCTGCATTTAATAATTTACCCAGCATTTGAAGTTTTAAAAAACCTTTTTTTTTTTCTCACACTCCTTTTTACCCTCAAATATTTTTGTGGCATAATCTTTATTTAATGATTTGCAACGAATTTGCTAAAACTATTATTAGTAAAAAGAAAATAATGTGTGGGTTTTGCTAAAGCCTAAGGATAATTTATGTTAGTTTTGGGAAAAATGACTAAAGAAAAATAAATATTTTTAGCAAGTGACATTTGAAAATTCTAATTGTGAAAAAAGTATTAGCAGGAACGTGATTTTTATAAAGTTTTAAAGATTAAAAAGCTTAACATAATAAAAGTAATCAAGAGTTATAAGAATTTGCAAATATGCAAACAAATGGTTTAAAATATAAAGAGTTTAATATTAATTTACAGATGATAACGGAAAAAAAGTAATAAGAAAATTCTCTAAAATTTAATAAAGCCGAAAGTTTTAGTCCACATCTGCTTAATTTTCCCACACATTCTTATGAGTTTTTCTAAGCTTTAATTTACATATCACATCTGCCTTAATTTGAATAATATTACAAAAAAATTAAAAAAAAAAAAAATCTTTTAAAATCATATTTTGCTTCACATCCGCATATTTTTCCTAAACATCCGCAAGGTTTCTAATGCGGAATGAAGAGCTTACATCTTAAGCTTTTATTTGAGTATGACATCCGCATAGTCCTAAGCAATATTTTAGAAAATATAAAAACAAAAAAATTCCAAATTACTAAAAATTCGGTTTAAAATCACATTTTGCTTAACATCCGCATATTTTTCCTAAATATCCGCCGGGTTTTTAGTACGGAATAAATAGCTTATTTATTAAGCTTTTATTTGAGTATCACATCCGCATAAATCTAGCAAATTCTTTAGATAATATTTGAGAAAAATTAAAAAAATAGAAAAAACTCAGTTTAAAATTATATTTTGCTCCACATCCGCATATTTTTCCGAAATATCCGCCAAGTTTTTAGTACGGAATAAATAGCTGATATTTTAAGCTTTTATTTGAGTATCACATCCGCATATTTCTTGGCAATATTTTAGCAAATATTTAAGAAAAACTGCAAAAATATGAAAAAAATATTTTAAAATCACATTTTGCTCCACATCCGCATATTTTTCCCAAACATCCGCAGGTTTTTCAGTACGGAAAAAATAGCTTACATTTCAGGTTTGGACATGAGTATAAAATCCATATTAATATTTTAAATATTTTGAACATTTTTGAAGAAATATTTTAAAAATACTAAAAAAAATTTGTTTAAATCACATTTTACCCCACATCCGCATATTTTTCTTAAGCACTTACAAGATTTCTAGTTCGAAATGAATAGCTTACATTTAAAACTTTTATTTGAGTATTTTATCTGCATCGTTTTTGTCAATATTTTAAAAAATATTAAAGAAAATTTTCAAAAAATATTGGAAAATTTAAGTTATCAGTGAATTTTGCTCAATATCTTTATATTTTTTCCATACATCCGCAAGATTTTTTGGGCTCAAGTAATAGTAAACATTTTAAACTTTAATTTGAATACCACATCCGCATAGTTCCGACAAATATTTAAGAAAATATTAAAAAAAAAATGAAAATAAAGAAAATATAAAAAATTATTTTTTAAAACTTTTTTTAACCCACATCCTAATGATATTTTAAACTTCCGCAGGGTTTTTGGTCTCAACTATTAGCATTTATTTTAAGCTTTAATGTAAGTACCACATCCTCATACCTGCAGTAAATATTTTAGAAAATATAAAAAAAAAAAACTGAAAAAAGTGAAATAAAAAACTATTAAAAAATTTAATTTTACCCCATATCCGCAATATTTTCTTAAACATCCGCAAAGTTTTTGTTTTGAAATTAATATTTAGCTTTAATTTGAATACCACACTTCTGAATAGTTTTGATAAATATTTTAAAAATTATGGAAGAAGTTCTAGAAAAAATTAAGAAGAAAATTTGTTTAAAAATCATTCTTAGCCACTTACACAGAATTTTCCTACACATTCACAAGGTTCTTAATTTGAAATAAATTATTTATAGTTCAAGATTTAATTAAAATATCAAATATGCAAAGCTCTGGCCAATAATTTAGAAAATATTGAAGAAATACTATAAAAACTATAAAAATATGGATTTAACACAATTTTTACCAAAAAAATCCGCATGATTTTCATACATATCCGCAGGGTTTTTGCATTAAAATGAGTAGCTAACATATTAAGCTTTAATTTCACTGTCACATCCGCATAGCTTTGGCAAATATTTTTTAAAATATTTATGAAATACTACAAAAAATTATAAAAAAATTTAGTTTTAAAACTATTTTGACCCCACATCCGCAAGATTTTCCTACACATCTGCGGGGTTTTTGTTTTAAAATTAATAGCTAATATATTTAGCTTTAATCTGAATACCACATTCGCATAGTTTTAACAAAAATTTCTGAAAATAATTTAAAAAATACTAGAAAAAATTCTAAAAAAAATTTAGTTTTAAAATTATTTTTACCACACATCCGCATAATTTTGATATACATCCGCTGGGTTTTTGTTTTTAAATTAATAGCTAAACAATTTAGCTTTAAGCTGAATACCACATCCGCATAGTTTTGTTTAATATTTTAGATAATATTCAAGAAATACTAGAAAAATTTTGAAAAATTTAGTTATAATTTTTAAAATTTAGTTATAATAATTTTTACCCTTCCAAGCTGAATTTTTCTATACATCGCCAGGTTTTTTGTTTTGAAATTAATGACTGATATACTAATCATTAAACTGAATATCACATCCGAATAGCTTTGATACATATTTAAAAAAAAATATTGAAGAAACACTAGAACAATTATAAAAAATTAGTTTTAAAATCATATTTACCTCATATCCGCAAAATTTTCCTACACATCCGCGGAGTTTTTATTTTGAAATGAATAGCTGATATATTTAGCTTTAATTTGAATATGACATCCGAATACTTAGTTTTAACAAATACTACAGAAAATAATTTAAAAAATAAAAGAAAAAAAAAATAGTTTTAAAATCGTTTTTACCTCACATCCGCAAGATTTTCTTAGACATCCGCAAGAATTTTGTTTTCAAATAAATAGCTCATAATTAGCTTTAATATTTATAATTTATCCTTTTAGTTCGAACAAATATTTTGGGAAAATATTAAAGACATTTTATAAAAAAAAAAAATATAAAAAATTTGTTGTAAAACCATTTTTAGCACACATTCGCATAATTTTGATACACATCCGCAAGGTTTTTATTACGTAATGTAGAGCTATCATATTAAGCCTTCATTTTAATACCACATCCGCTTTTATATTTCAAATAATTTGGAAAATATTTAACAAAATCTGCCAAATTTTGAATTTTTTTATTTTAAACTAATCTTTGCTTCACATGCTTAAGATATTTCTGGCGATTTTTTGCCTTTAAATTTTCTTATAAATTTTTAATTTTTTTAATTTGAAAAAAAGAGATCAAAAAATTTAACAAGATAATTTTGATCTTTTTAATTATGTTTCAATTTAGTGCATTTCTTAGCTTTAAGCCATTTGTTTATAAATATTTTTTATTACTTTGGTTGAAGTGCCAAGTTTTTTGATTTTATTTTTTATGCAATTTTAGCACAAAAAGAAATCTTCTTATGACACATGTCAAAATCATAATATTGAAATGAATTGTGTTTTTTTTTTTTTTACTATAGACCACACACATGTTGCTTGTATGATTTTATTTTCTTTTTTTATTGTTGTATGTGGCGTTGATTTTGATGACGATTATGACGACGACCATTAATACAACAAAACTCCACACTTGACTGCATTTATTTCATACATTTTTTTTTTATTTTAATTTTTTAGTTTTTATATTATTGTTCATGGTGATGATCAAAAGCATTAGGCGATTGCCTGTTTAATAAAAAAAATACAAAACGTACAGACATAACAACTAACAAAATGACATTATGTATTATTGTTAAACTATAGATTGTTTTATAGCTTTAACTAACTCTATAAATGTATGACTATAACTTTTATTGCTACTAGTAATTTTGAAGGGCCTATGGGATTATGATGAGTTTTCTTTATGTTTAATAAACCATGGTGTTATGACATAAAAGCTTTTTACTGAGAATTAACTTTAGGCTTGAATAACTTTCAAACAGGAAATCTAATTGTTTGATAGTGTTAGATAAATAAAAAATGGATAAAAATTGTTGCTTTATTTTTTATATAAATTTATAAAAAAAAAAAAAATTAAAATAAATTTATAATAAATAATATGTTTAGATTTCTAGTTAAATTTAGACCTCCTACATTTAATGGTTTTTATTTAAACATTTATTTCAAATTTATTGAAGCTATAAAAGCAAATTGCATAGAAAAAAAAGAAAAACTCTAGCAAATTTTCCATAAATGTAAATGAAAAATACAAAATTTACTTAGCTATCACTATAAATTGTGACAAATTTATGTTGTAAAGGCTTTAGATTTCTAATAAAATAAAAACACGTACTCTAACACACAAACAGTGAGGCAAAAAAGTAAACACACATAACTAAAATATTAATAAAAAAAAATAATTTTTAATGTGTTAATAAACAAAGACAAAATAATCTTTAACTTTCATTTTATTTTAATAATTTTAAAACTATACGAAAACTTTTTTGTAACACTATCATTTGCCTAGCCAAGGAATCACAACACAAATTTATCTGTTTTTGATACTATGGTGCATAATAATGAATTACAAATCATGGCAAAATGCTGAAAAAAAAAAAAAAAAAAAAACTAAAACTAAATCACTAGAACTAAAGAGATAGAGAGAGAGTAAGTAAATGCACAATGCGTTTTGTTCAAGTAAAATAAGTTAGTGGCTGACGGACTGCCTGCCGGCCTGTTTACTTGCTTGACTATATGGAAATAAATGTGTAACAACAATTACAGGCGTCAAGTTGACGCTTGACATGAGCTTGTCATTGCTCTGCATAACTACAGCCAAACGATTAAACTGGCAGCAGCAGCAGTTAAAAGGCATAGTTTTAAATCTGTTTGTCAGTTTCATATTAAAATTCAATTTTATTTTTTTGCATTTTTATGCATTTTAAGTTTTTGCAAAACATTTCGATTTTTTCTATAATAAAAATGTTTATGTAATTGAAGAATATAACAAAAGAAAAAAAAGTTATAAATTTAAATAAACTTAAAAAATGTGTGATAGTATATGTTTTGTGATTGCATGCCAACATGCAACAATTTTTATTATATTTTTCTTACAAGCATCTTAAGAATTTTAAATAACTTGATTGCTGAAGTTGAGATTATTTTGGTAACATTTATTTGTAAAAAAAAAAAAAAGTGAATGAGTAATCATGAACCAAATTATTATGCAGTGAGAAATAATATTTGAGAAATCTTATCAAGAATTTAAAAGAAAATTATAATAAAAATAAAAGCAAACAATTTTTAAAACCAAAATATTCTTTAGACAGTAAACTGAAGCAAACATTTTTAAAAACATTTAAAAGAACTAAAATTAAAATTACAGATATAAATTAATAATAAACTTTTAATTTCCACACAAAAACCTAGCGGAAGTTTAAGAAAATCTTGTAGATATGGAGTAAAATTGGTTTTCAACTCATATTTTTAGCAGTTTTCTATAGTTTGTTCAATATTTTGCAAAATATTTACAAAAACTAAACAGATGTCATATTAAAATTAAAGCTTGAACAATAAGCTATTAATTTAAGAACAAAAACCCTGCAGATGTTTAAGAAAATCTTATGGATATGGAGTAAAATCGTATTTCAACTCATATTTTTAGCATTTTTCTATAGTTTGTTCAATATTTTTTAAAATATTTACAAGAACTAAACAGATCTCACAATTTAATTAAAACTTGAACAATGAACTATTAATTTTAAAACAAAAAACCTGCGGATCCTTCAAAAACTTTGTAGATATGGAGTAAAATAGGTTTTTAACTTATATTTTTGCATTTTTCCATAGTTTGTTCAATATTTTGCAAAATATTTTCAAGAACTAAACAGATCTTACAATTAAATTAAAGCTTGAACAATAAACTATAAATTTTAAAAGAAAAACCTTGCAAATGTTTAAGAAAATCTTGTAGATATGAAGTAAAATAAGTTCCCAACTCATATATTTAGCATTTTTCTATAGTTTGTACAATATTTTCCAAAATATTTACAAGAACTAAACAGATCTTACAATTAAATTAAAGCTTGAACAATAAACTATAAATTTTAAAAGAAAAACCTTGCGAATGTTTAAGAAAATCTTGTAGATATGAAGTAAAATAAGTTCCCAACTCATATTTTTAGCATTTTTCTATAGTTTGTTCAATATTTTCCAAAATATTTAAAAGAACTAAAGAAATGTTATACTAAAATTAAAGCTTTAATATTAAACTATTATATTTCGACACAAAAATCTTGCAGATGTTTAACAAAATCTTGTAGATATGGAGTAAAATAAGTTCCCAACTCATATTTTTAGCATTTTTCTATAGTTTGTACAATATTTTCCAAAATATTTACAAAAACTAAACAGATCTTACAATTAAATTAAAGCTTGAACAATAGACAATAAATTTTAAAAGAAAAACCTTGCGGATGTTTAAGAAAATCTTGTAGACATGGAGTTAAATAGGTTTTAAACTCATATTTTTAGCATTTTTCAATATATTATTTAAAATTTTCGAAAATATTTACAAGAACTAAGCGGATGTTATATTGAAATTAAGGCTTTAATAATAAACTCTCAATTTTGACAGAAAAACCTTGCGGATGTTTAAGAAAATCTTGTAGATATGGAGTAAAATAAGTGTCCAACTCATATTTTTAGCAGTTTTCTAAATTTTGTTCAATATTTTCCAAAATATTTACCATATGTGATATTAAAATTAAAGCTATTAATGTCACATATTTATTTTGCTTATAAAACTTGCGAATGTCTAGGGAAAATATGCGGATGTGGACCAAAAATTGTAGTTAAAAAATTTTTTGTAGAATTTCTCAATTTCATTACGAATATTTTTTTAATTATTTGCTGAAACTATGCGGATGTCATATTTAAATTAAAGCTTGACATGAAAATCATGCGGATGTGGGCCAAAAAATCGTAACTAAAGCAAATTTTTCAGCATATTTTAATTTTTCTTCAATATTTTCTAAAATATGTGAAAAAATTAGGCAGATGTGGTATTCAAATTAGTGCTTAAAGTATGAACTATAATTATTAAAACCAAAACCCTGGGGATGTGTACCAAAATCATGCGGATGTGAGGCAAAATCTGCTTTTGAACCAAATTTGTAGCATTTTTCTGATTTTCTTCAATATTTTTAAAAATATTTGCCCAAACTATGCGGATATGACATTCAAATTAATGCTTGATATAATAACTATAAATATGAAAACAAAAAACCTGGAGATATCTAGCAAAATTTTGCAATTATGGCAAAAATAAGTTTTTAAATCATATTTTTAGCATTTTTATTGATTTTTCTACAATATTTTCCAAAATATTTGCCAAAATTATGCGGATGTGATATTCAAATTAATGCCTTAAATGTTCGATATTAATTCAATAATTCACAAAACTCATGCGGATGTCCAAAAAAAAAAAATTTTCAAATATGAGCAAAAATCGGTGCTAAATCATTTTTTTATTTTTTTTATTTTTATTTTTAAATTTTAGTGAAATAATTTTTTAAATGTTTGCTAGATTAATGCGGATGTGTTATTTAAATTAAAGCTTATAATATTATTTAATATTAATTCAAGAACAAAAACTTGCCGGTGCTTGAGAAAATTTAACGATTTTGAGAAAAAATTTTTAATAAACCAAATTTTTGTATTATAATTTTTGTTTCTAGTATTTTTGAAATATTTTAAAAAATAATTGCAATATCTATGCAGATGTCATACTCAAAATAAAGCTTGAGATATTAAGTATTAATTTCATTACAAAAAATACTCTGGTTATATATGAAAATCTTGCAATATAATGGCAAACATGGAAGTTAAATTAAAATTTTTAAATATTTGTTCTCATATTTTTATAATTTTTGCTAAATAGTTTCCATAATATTGCCTCAAACTACGCAGATATGGTATTCAAATTAATTATAAGCTATTAATTTCGAACTAAAAACTTAGCGAATGTTTAAGAAAAATGTGCGTATGTTATGCGAAAATTGCTGCAAAATTATAATTTAAATTTTTCATATTTTCATAGTTTTTGCTAAATAATTTCCAAAATATTGGGTTCAACTATGCGGATATGGTACTCAAATTAAAACTATAACTATAAGCTATTCATTTCAAACCGAAAACAGTGCGGATTTATAGGAAAACTATGCAGATGAAATACAAAAATCTTTACTAAATAATTTTTTTTTTTTTTTTTCATATTTTCTTAGTTTTTGCTAAATAGTAAGGAAAATATTTGCTATAACTAGGCACATGTGGTACTCAAATTAAATCTATAATTATAAGCTATTCATTTCGAACAGAAAACCCTGCCGATATATAAGAAAAATATGCGGATATGAGGACAAATTTTTTTGCTAAATTAAAATTTTAGTTTTTTCATATTTTCTTAGTTTTTGCTATATAGTTTCCCAAATTTTACCCACAACTATACGGATGTGGTACTGAAATAAAAGCTATAATTATAAGCTATTCATTTCGAAGAAAAAAACTTCCGGATGTGAAAGAAAAGCTTCGAATATGATAAAAAAAAATTAGCTAAATTAAAACTTTAATTTTTTTATATTTTTTGCTAAATTGTGAAGAAAATTTTGGCTAAAACTATGCGGATGTGGTATTCAAATTAAAACTTTAATTGTATGCTAATAATTTCGAAATGAAAACCCTGCAGATGTATAGAAAAATATGAGGATATGAAGCAAAATAATTTCAGTTATTGCTTTTTTCACATTTTCATAGTTTTTGCTTCATATTTCCAAATTATCGTTCAAAACTATGCGGATGTGGTATACTTGGCGGATATATATAAAAAACTGGCGGATGTGGACCAACCAATGTTTCAAACTGATATTTTTAAAATTTTCTTTCTAATTTCTCTTCAAAAATTCAACTAAAATATTTAAAATTTTAAAGCTGATATAATAAAAAATTTAAAAGCAAACATGTTAGCCTTTCATTTTACTTCCAAAATCTATTATTTGTTTTAAAAAATCGTATGGTTATGGAGCCATATTCCTTGTTTCCTTTAATTATTTTAATGCATTTTTCCTATTTCTTTCTATTTTTCAAATGTTAGCTATTTTTTAATTCCCAAAAAGTGAATAAATCAATAAATCTTTGAAGTTCATTTCGTTTTATAAAAATTATGACCCCACCTTTATTTATATTGTGTTAATCTCAAGTTTTTAGCACACGTTTTGAGGCACGTGTTTAAACTTGTATTACAGGCATGTTTTAGCTTAGAGGCTTCAGTCAAAATGTTTAAAAAAAAAATTATTTGCCAGTTTATGGGCTGCTAAATGTCCAAAACATAATATTCTTTAACTTAAAAATTTTTTTAGGTTAGAAAGAAAATATACTACCTCATTTTAAGGTATATTGATGGTTAATCAATTTGTCGTAAAAATTAATGAGTTGTATGTATATTTTTTTGCCCTCTTAAAGTGGGTGGTGGTTTTATCATAAACTTCATAGACTAAGGGTGGATTTTAACCTTTAAAACTTTTTTTTTTTCTTTTTGTTATGATAAATAGCTGTTTGGGGGCTTAAAGCTAAATCTTAAAATTAGATGCTGCTGCATGTTGGCAAATTATGTTGTGGGTTGTAAATTTTCCAGAGAAGAAAAAAAAAAATAATTTCAATGATTTAAAGGTTTCTCTGTATGTGTTTTAAAAATAATTTATGATGGGAACCAGTTTTTATTTCAGCATTTCAAATGTTACTTTGAATGCTGCTGCACCCATTTTAATCATCCAAATGTGTGTTTCGTCTTTGTCAGTTAATAAGAAAACACAAAAAAATCTTAAGGTTTTTCTGTTAAAGTTATTGACATTTATCTGCTTGTCTTTATAAAAAGTATTTTTTGAAGTCTATCTTACCGTTATTTGGCATGGAATCCCTAGTACATTACTCTTTATGGCTGTCTTCAGACAACACTATACAACACCACAAAAACCTGTCAAATATATTGACAAATTTGTGATTAACTTTGATATACAAACAAAAAAAGTCTCGTAACTTTAAAGGTCTTGCACAAATTACCTTATTTGGACAAACGGAAGTTAAACCAGACACAATATTCCAAAGAAGAAAACTTAAAAAATTCCCTAAACTTCTTCAAATTTAACTTTTTTTTTTCAATATTTAATGCTGCACAAAAAAAGACATTGTTGATAAATTGTTGCAAAATTTCTTTTTTGATTTTTTTGTCAGTTTAAGTCAAGTAAAAAAATAAAATTCTTTTGCTTTTCATTGTACCATAAAGTTGCAAATGGCAAGCAATAAAAATTATGGCTTTTGTTGTTTGGCTTATTGTTTCTTGCACCATAAATCTTCAAATGCAGCTGTAAAATAGTATTAAAAAATACAGAGTTAATATTGAAAATTTATATGAACATGCTAATGGTCAAGGTACATTGTTAAGCTATAAAGAATTTATTGTTTCAATAAAGAAAGAATATGCAACAGAAAACAACAAGCAAATAAAAAATGAAATAAAACCAAATAAATGAAAACAAAATAAAGAAAATAAAAGAAAACTTTGTAAAAAAATAATAAATCATTAAGTAAATATAAACAAAATTTAAAAAATAATCAAGTAAACAAATTAATTTAATATTTTTTAAATCCTAAAAATAGACAACAGATTTTAAAAAAATTTTCCAATAAAAAGTCGGCAGTAGATTTTCAACTTAAAGCTAAAGTTATTACAAAATAATTTAAATTACAAAAATTATAAAACGAAGCAAATAAATTTAATATTTTTTTAAAATCCTTAAAATATGCATCAGATTTTGATAATTTTTACAGCCAAAAATAGGCAAAATAGTTTGAATTTAGAACTCCTAAAAATAAACGAATTTTAAAAAGTCAAATTATATTTAAATCCTCAAAGTAGGCAACAAATTTTAAAAACAACAACTTAATATTTTTTAAATCCTCAATATAGACAACAGTTTATGAAAAATTTTACAACTAAAAGTAGCTAATGAATCATCAAAGTAGCAAAAACATCCTGCAAAATAATTAAATTTAAAATTTCTTAGAGTAATTAACTTAGTAATTTTTAACCCTTAAAATAGGCAATAGATTATGAAAATTTTCAAAATAAAAAATTGGCTAAAGAATTTAAATTTAAAATTTTAAGATATAAGAAGTTAAAAAAGTCATTGCGTATTTTTTTTAATCCTAAAAGAAGACAGCAGTTTCTTAAAATCAACAACTCAATATTTTCAAATCCTTAAAAGAGGCAACAGATTTAAGAAAAAAAAAAAAAACAAGTAAAAGTAGGCAATGGATATTCAAAATAAAAACTTCGAAAAGTAACAGAAATATCCCACAAATAATATTTTTAAAATTTTTACAACCAAAATTTAGAAAAAGAATTTCTATTTAAAATTTCAAAAAAAGTCAAATTATATTTCTTTAAATCCTCATAGTAGACAACAGATTTTGAAAAATCAGCAACTCAATGTTTTTAAATCATTGAGATTTTGACAATTTTTGGTACCAAAAGTACATAAAAGACTTTCTTTTTAAAGCTCCTAAAAAGCAAACAAAATTAAAAAAATTTATTCATATTTTTTATTCATTCCTTAAAGTAAGCAATAGATTTTGAAAATATTTTCACCCAAAAGTAGGCTACAGATTTTAAGAATTTAAAATCTCCTAAAATAAAGCAACATAATCTTTAAATCAAAGAATTCTTAATTATTGAAAGTCAGTTTGAAATTTTTCGCATTTAATTTTTGATTTATTTTTGTTATATTTCTTTCAATATCTTCCAAAGTTATTGTCGTAATTAAGCAGAGGTGTAACGTTCAATATAGTTTATTATATAATCTGTTAATTTTAAGTAAAAAGTTCTGCGGATGTTTATGAAAATTATGCGGATATTAGCCAAAAGCACTTGCGAAATTAATATTTTATACTTATTTATTTATTAATTTTTTTTTTTTTTTTGTAATTTTCTTAGATCAGAACAAAAAATATTGCCTACAATAAGGCGGAAGTGCTAGTCAAGTTAAAACTTAGCATATTGATTATTAAATTCAAATAAAATATAAAGCTGATGTATATGAAAACTACGCGGATATGAACCAAAAATGCTAGATAATTTAATAATCTATAATTCTTTAATATTTTCTCAGTTTAGGGCATACAAATTTTAAAAATTTTGCCTATAATTAGGCGGATGTTGTACTCAAAATAAAGCTTAGCATAAACGCTATTGATTTCAAATAAAAAACCAGGCTTATCAAAATTATGCGGATATAAAGTAAAATTGTTGGCTAATTTAATATTTTTTTTATTTTTCCTTATTTTTGTAGTTTATGGCATATAACTTCTAAAATATTGCCTATAACTAGGCGGATGTTATACTCAAATTAAAGCATAGCATAAACTCAATTAATGTCAAGTAAAAAACTTGGCGTATGTATATTAAAATCATGAGGATATAAGGGAAAAATTGTTAGTATTTTTTATATATATTTTTTCAGTTTTTTGTTAAATATTTCGTAAAACTATGCGGATATTTTACTCAAATTAAAGCCTGAAATATAAGCCATTGATTCATTATAAAAACTATGTGGATGTGTATAAAAATCTTACGGATATGAGCCACAAAATGTTGCTAATTTAAAATTTTATTATTTTTTTCTTATTTTATCAGTTTTCAAAATATTGTCTACAAATAGACGAATATTTTTATTCAAATTAAAGCCAAGAATATTATCTATAGATTTAATGCAAAATACCTGACTAATGTTTAAGAAAATCATTCAGAAATAAGCCAAAAATTCTATATAATTTGATAGTTAATATATTTTTCATATTCTCCAGTTTAGAGTAAATAATTTTAATACATATTGCCTATAAAGAGGAGGATGTTTTTTATAAAACCTACTTATTTCAAGCTAAAACAAAGAGGCTGTGTATAAAAAACTTGCGAATATGAGCCATAAAATGTTGCTAATTTACAATTTTCCTGGTTTAAGACAAACAGTTTCCAAATTATTGTTGAAAATTAAACAGATTTTATTCTAAAACTAAATCCTAGTACATAGACTATTCATTTCAGGCCAAAATTCTAGCAGAGGTATAAAAAAATTATGTGGATTCGGGAATATACTGAATAATTAAGATCTTTTCCATATTTTTGTAGGCTTTGCGCATTAGTTTCCAAAATATTAACAATAACCATGCGAATATGATACTGAAATTAAAGCTTAAATTAATTTTGGCAAAAACACTGGATGATTTTTATGAAAATCTTGCTAATATAACCAAATTGCTGCTAACTTCTGCACAATATTTTTTAAAACATCGACTAAATCGACAAATTAAAGTTTGGCAAGTTGACCATTTATTTCAGGCCAAAAAATCTGTAGATGTGGAGCAAAATTGTTGCTAAATAAACTTTTTTGGGAATTTTTCATGTTATTTTTTTAATATTTCAAACTTTTTTATTCTTAATTCAATTTATTGGTATCTTATTTGCCGCTTTAAAATAAAAATATTTAATAGCAAATTTCCTTATTTGTTTAATTCAATACTACATTAAACCTCTAAATATGCTTTATATTTATTTGAAATTATTTTCCTCTCAAAACAATTCTATTGATTTCTACGAAAATCGTTTATAATAAAATTTATCCAAAATAAAGATTTTCCTTATAAATTCTATTTTCCCTTAAATTTAAGTCCTCAGTAATAAGTCTTAAGTAAATATTTGCCTTAAAAATATGCTTTATTACTAATTGCATTATAAATATAGCCTGTAGAGTTTTTCTTTAGTTACCCCAGCCTCTTTCTATGCCAAAAGCCACCCTCAAACCAAACGACACTTGTAGTTAATAAAGCTTACACAATAATGGAAAACAAAACAATACTTAAATACCTTAGATTATTTTGTTATTTAATTAGTATAGTAGCCTTTTAGGCTTAAGCATTGAAAAACGAAAAAAAAAGAAATCAAAAATTTAAGAGTAAAAGGCACTAATGCTTATATTTGTATTTGGATCACTGGAAGAATAAAATTGCTAATGTTTTTATTTTCAAAACACTGAAGTTGTATGTATATTTAGAACATTGAACTAGAAAAAACAAGTAATTAAATAAAAAGTATAAGCAGATTATGAAGAAAGCCTTAGAACAAGACATTTTTGTATTAAAAATAGCAATTAAAAGATTACTTAACAAATAAGATAGTAGACAAAAAAAGTAAAAATAGAAATTAAATGAATAAATAAAAAAAATAACTGGAATAATTTTTGTTAAAAGCCTAAAATAACACAAATATATTTTAAAGAATATTGGCCTAAAAGCAGACAAGAGAAATAATAACAATTATAAGGTTTTAAAATCTTTACAGATGGGCAAATAAAAAATTTTAATTTAAAACTATAGAGAAGAAAATTTTATAAACTAAAACAGAATTTATAAATAAAAATATATTGTGTTGAAAGCCTAAAATTAGGCAACTAATCTTAAAAAAATTAAAACAAAAAATATAAGTAAGAAATAAATAGAAATTAAATAAATGGTTTGGTTATGTCTTTGTTTTATAAAAAGCACCTAAACTAACAAGAAAATAAATAAAAAATATAAATTTAGAATATCAGGGAAAATAAAACCTAAATATAGGCAACTAAATTTAAAATAATAAAAAAAAAGAGACCTAGCAAAAGAAAAAAAGAAAAAATAGTAGTCTTATAAAAATCATGAAATTAAGGAGATAAATACATAATAGAAATTTAAAAACTTCAGGAAAAAATTATTGCCTTAAGAGCCTTAATGCAGGCAGCAAAATTTAAACGATTGCGAATGACTTAAAATATTTTCTTAAAGTGAAAATGAAACTTAATAGTTTTATTCAAAGAGTAGACGGAACAATATAATACAAATTTTGATTAAATACTTAACAAAATCTTATTTAACTTTATGTTTAGTGCCTTAAATTAGGCAATTAATGTGCATTATAAATTTAAAAATTTCGTTTGTTAAAAAATAAAATACGAGCTTTTATGAAATTAATTTTATTATTTTTTTATTAAATTTAAAACAATATTTTATGTTTTCCAAAAGAAATTAATAATAAAAAATGCCACATTTTGGAACGCCTTAAAATATGCTAACAAAAAAAAAAATATTTTTAAATAGTGCTAAAAATGTCTTATTATATGTGATTGCTGTATGTAGCCTTAAAATAGGCTTTTAATAAAAAATAAATAAAAAAATATATTTATTAAAGAAACTTTTTCTTTAATTAAAAACATGATAACTTTAATTAATTAAAAGTGTTTGTGTTCAGTATATTTCATAACGAAATAAAATGGGTAATTCTTCATCATCGCATGGTAGTAAAAGCAGTCGAAAATGTCGCAGTCTACCCAATTCACCAGATGTCAGAAGGTAACATAAATGAAATTTAAAAAAAAAAAAATATTTCTTTTAAAGAATAAAATTTTAGAAATTATAATTTTTAAAAAGGAAATAAGATAAATAAAATACAAATAAAATTTAAATAAAATTTTACTTAAATGTTTAAAATAACTAAAAGCCTAAAAGCAGGTTATATTTGTTAATGTTTTTTTTTTTTTTAAATTAAAATTTAAATAAAGTTTTCTTTTGCATTTTTGCTCATAAAAACTTTATTTATGCTCCAATTTGTATGATTTTCAATAACAAAATTCTCGTTTTTATTGCCAATATATTGATGTATAACACATAGCTCTAAGTTATCTATGGCATTCAAAAAATACATTTCAACATACATATAACTTTATTTTTTACTTCACATTTATTAGAAATAAGAAAAACAAAATTAACATACCTTTGCCACGTTAAAGAAGGTTAAAAAAAAAAAATATATATATATATATATATATATATATATATATATATATATATATATATATATATATATATATATATATATATATATATATATATATATAAAGATATATAAATATGACCTCTTAATGAAGAGTGCACTATGGTAGGGTCTTTACTTTAAAATATTTCATCTTTATAAAATAATTTTTTAAATAATGATATAATTTCATAAATCATTTAAAGAAAATTAACCCCTTAAGACTTTTTAAAAATCCCCCTAATACAAAAGTAAACCTATACCATAAATTTCCTTTTAGATTTTTCTTCCCTCTCCCTAAAAGAAGAAACTCATTAGTGTCTTGTTGGATACTTTATTTACAGATTTAAACGAAACATTATTATGCAGTTTACACAAATTTGTGGTAAATTATATTTGACACTGAATATTTAGTACTTTTTTTTTCTTGTTATAAGAAAAAAAAAAAAAAACTATTAGTATTTAGTTGGTTTGTTTATCTTTACCATATGATTTTAAAAATATTTTCCTAACATAAAAAAAAAAAGATTTTAGTTCTCTTAATGCTTGATGAATTGCTGATAGATGTGCAACATGTGTGGAGAAGTTTTTTTTTTTTTTTTTTTTCTAAAAAAAAAGGGAAAGTTTGTGTTTATATTTCTCTGGAAGATATAACATTTTAAGTAAATTATTTGTACATAAGAGCCACAATACAGCTGGAAATTTAAAGTGTTTATTCTAATATTAGAGGTCATCAGTATTAGAAAGTGGGCAAAAAGCCAAAAAGGAGTTTAAAATAGTAAATTATTTCTTCAAAGCATTTGCTAAAATATTTGTAGTTTATTTTTATTTAAAATGCTTGACTAGCTTTTATTTATAATCTTAGAAACTGTTAAAATAAATTTCCCTAAAAGGAATTGTTTTGAAAATTCAACATAAAAACTTATTTATATTTAAATAAAAATTATTTGTGGTCATTGTTTAATAATTCCCTTTAGCAGTGTCACAAATTCAACAAATTAAAATCCTTGACAAACAAATATTAACTTTAAGGTCTATTAATTCATTAAAGCAGCATAAAGCGTTACAGTTTTATATACTACTTAAAGAGGAAACCAAATAAATAATTTTTATATCCCTCTTGCTATTTCTAATGTCCTTTATGATTACAATATAAATTTAAGCAAATGTTTGTTAATATTTCTAATATTTACCACCTTTTTTGTCAGGCTTTTAGTGGTCTATTAGAATGTTTGAAATAAATCTTTTAAAATATTATACTTTGATCTTTTAGTAGCATTTGTTAAGTTATGGTGGTGGTTTTTAAAAAAATAATTTTTGATATATTTTGAAGAGGGTTGTTAAAGAAATTATGACTTTGTTATCATTTTAAAACATTAGTGTATAAATTTGAAAAAAAAAAACTATTTTAAATTCATGAGATATTATTATTAAAAGTAAATTGAAATCAAATTTTTACCACCAGTAGCTAGAGATAAATGACAAAAAACGGTATTTAAAAAAAATTTCAATTATGTGAGTATTATGGAAATAGAAACGAATTAAAAATAAAATAAAATTGATTTAAAACTGATCACAGAGTGAACTGAAACTGACTCAAAGCTATAGAAAAAAAAGTAAAACAAAAGCAGAACTAACAATAAACTAAAGCTGACTTGAATTGATAAAGAACTAATATTTAACGGAACTAGAACTGATTTCGTGCTGAACTAAGACTGAAATAGAACAGAACTAATATAACTGAATTAGAAATGAACTAGAACAAAACCAGAAATTAATTCGAACTGATCTAGAGTTGAATTAAAGCTGAACTAGAAAAAAGCAAGAATTGAACTATATAAAAAAAGCTTCCGAACCTTCTTTGCAAAAATGAAGTCTCTAGCATAAACAAAGTCTTCAAAAACATGAAAACCAGTATTAATAACCGGGTTTTTAAGCATATCTCCGCCACTTATAAACCTATATTGCTGAATTTCAATAGAGAAATTCTCGAAAGGATTTCCGATCGTTTGATATATATACTATATATGTCAGTTAACGGTGGGCTTCATAAACACTATTTCAACCGACACACGGATCCAGAAAATATAAACTTTTTTGCTCTCCGACGAAAATTATGAAAATTACAAACGGACTTACAAAGTTATATACACTTTTTACACCTGTGGTGAGGGGTATAAAAAAAATTATTGTAAATAAAAAATATTTTCTAAAATTTTGAAAAAATCGAAATATAGATTTTTTTTAATTTTATGTTTTTTTCCATTTACGAAAACCTTTTAAAACAAATTTATTTATATATTAAAAACAAATCAATATTTATGAAAACATTAATCATTTATTTATTCAAAAAAAAAAAATATATTCTTTCAACATTTTTTATCTTCCTGCTCTATTACCATGATGATTGCTTAGCAATTAATCTTGTCATTTAGGAAAAAAACATCAATTCAATTCCCCTTACATAGGGTAAGGAATAGAATTTAGAACAATATTTGTTTGTTTTATGCTTTTTTTTTTTTTTTTTTTTTTTTTTTTTTGTACAAAACTCTAATGAAAATGAAATGTAAAATAAATACTATTAAAAAAAAGATACAGCAAGTTAAGGAGTAGGAATAAAACAAAGTTGCCAGATATATAAAAAAAAATTAGGGTACTAAAAAAATCAATAAAACAAATAAAATTATAAAATTTAAAAAAATAAAAAATTAAATGATTTATAATTTTATAAGAAATTAAAACTATTTTTTCTTTTTTTAAAAAATTATGGATATTATTTATAGTTTTTAAAATTAAAATTTTAATATTATTTTCTTAGTATTGTTATTTTAATTTATTTTTTTTATTTTAATTCAACTCTTTAACAACCCAGCAAAAAACGATGAAGTTCTTCCAATAAGAGAACATACAGCCAACTTCAAAAGTGGAACAAAATGCATATTTTAAACTTTTTTGGATGTTCTTAATAATTACTTCGAAAAAAAGTGAAAATGAATGAATTTTTAGCGGGAAAAAATGGTAATAATTTTTTTTTAATTTTACAAATTTTATTATTTAATATGGCAAAAACAGAATTTTTATTAAAAAATTGTACAAACATAGTGCTTCAAAAGCAAAGAACAAGAAGTATAAAAGAATAACATCCTACCAATGACAACCATGGGTTAAAAAAGAACTTATGCAGCTCTTTTTAACCACTAAGTACTTCCTTCCAATGACAATACAATGTTAAAATCATGACTTTTTCAGTTCTTTTTTTTTTGCTGGGAATTTATATATTTTTTTATACCCTTCACCACAGGTGTAAAGGGTATATATAAGTTTGTCATTCCGTTTGTAATTTCTACAATATTCATCTAAGACCCCAAAAAGTATATATATTCTGGATCCTTATTGATAGGGGAGTCGATATAAAGGTGGCCGTCTGTCTGTTGAAATCAGTTTTTAGAAAGCCCCAGTTAGCGGATATATATGTTTTATACATCAAATTGTAGGAAATATTCCTAAAATCGCTAATAAAAACGAGCAAAATCGGTTGTTAAATAACTGAGATATATCATAAAAACATTTTAACATAAAAATTTCATATTAAAATATTTTTATTCCCAAAATCCTCAAAGTGTCTTTAAAACATTACATCTGGCAGCCTCGTTTTTTTATTTTATTCTAAGCATCTTTTCTAAAGCCAACAACTAACATATAAAAAAAAAACAACAACAAACATTTACAAAAATAACATACACTTATACTTATACTACAATGTTTTTTATTTTTGTTTTTATTTTTTTTTCCTATTTCTATGCTCTAAGTTCTAAGTCTCTTTTTTTTCATCTCTAAAGACTCATTATAAATATTCATGCTCTTTGTTGGGGGTGTAGTGAAGGGAGTGTTAGAGTATTTTAAAATAGAGTTTATATGGGAGCATATAACCATATAAAAGTGTATAAAGGAGTATAATATTTATTTACATTGTAATAGCAACAAGAGTTTTTTTATTTTCTTTATGTTGTTGTTGCTGCTGCTACTGCTGCTATACACTTATGTTGACATTTTATACACTCTCATAGAAAGATATGTAGACACCATTGCAATTTTTATGTGTAAATGTTATGTTTTAAGTCCTTCTTTTTTTTAGCTTGAGAAAATAAAAGTAGATGAACACCTGAATTTAAGTAAAGAGAATACATATTTGTTTGTATATCTACAATGTTTCTAAGTAAAGAGTACCTAAAGTGTGTTTTTATATAATTCTCTATGCAAAAGTGTTGAAAGATTCTAATGGGTGTTTGTTCTTGTTGTTATTTTGAAGTGACTTTTCTATAAATGTATATGAAGAGGATTTATTTTTAAACATGTCTGTCGCTTTCTAACTTATTTGTCTGTCTTGCTGTTTGTTATATTTCTTTGTGGTCTTTTAATACTCTTTATAGTATGTATGTTGGTATATTTACATATACATAAGTATAAAATGAATGCTTAAATGGATAGAAGACACTTATTGTTTGTTTTTACTATAAAAAGGAATTGTAGGAAACTAAGGAAAGTAGTACTTTAGAATAAAAAAACAAAAATTTTTATGCTTGTTTCCCTTTTTTAGAAATGAAAATAACCAACTAAAATAGCTGAAAAGGGAAGCTAGGAAATGTAACAAAATTTTAAAGGAATAAAAAAATTTATAAAATTTCAAAAAATTTTCAAAATTAAAAATTTCACAATTGATTTAATTTGTTAAAAATTTTTAAAAATATGTTCAGGAAATTTAGGAAAGAAAAAATTTATTTATGTTTATTTTTTTATATAATCTCTGACATTTCTAATTTATTAGGCAACTTATAATAAATTTAAGTATTAAATTAACTTAACATTGTAGTCCTTTTTCTTCACAAAATTTCTTTTATTTATGATAAGCTACTCCTACTAACAATATAAATATAAAATTTAATAAAGCTGTTGTTTCACTTTTTGTCTGGCATTGAGTCAAAATATAAATAAAAAAAAAAACTAAAAAACATTTCTAACCTTTATACCAACATCACTAGCAAAAACCTCGTTTATTTCAAAGACAGACAGACAGTTATTCACAAAGATCGTGACTTTATGTCAAACATAGCAAATTATTTATTGTATGGAATTGTATCTCTACAATACCACTCTTACCCATAAATAATGTTAAAAAGAAAATAAAAAATAAGAAACAAATATTTCTTAAGATGTCATACTCAAGCTTCCATTTAGTTATGTTTTTTTTTTTTTTCTTCATTTCATTTTCTCAACTTAACATGTAAACAATATGATTTTTCTTTAAGAAACAATACTTTGTTGTTCATAAAGGATATTGTATAAGCAAAAAAAAAAAAGCTTTATTTTTATTTTTTTATATAAATGTTTATAAATTTCTTTTAACTACCATTACTTGCTCTAGAGAAACGTGTCGCATTACAAATTTAAATATTCACAATTGAAGTTCTGTTTTTTTTATATATTTTGTTTTTTTAACGTATTGAAAATGTGCAGAATAAAAAAAATATGAAATAAACAACATGTCTGTGACATGATAAACAAAAATATAAGTAACAACTACATCTGGAGGGAATATTAAACGGTGGCAGCCAAAAGCAAAACAGTGGAGTAGGAGAAAGATGGATATTTTTTTAAAATCTTTCATTAGTTAATACATAATAATAATAATAACTTAAGCCATAAAAGCTTTTAACAGTTTAAACAATCAAATTGTAATTTAGATTTTTTTTAATAAATAAAAAGCTTTTATCTCAAACTGATATTAAAAGCTTGACAAACAATTTTAATTTAAAATAATTAGTTAAACATTTTTGAAAAACTGCCAAAGAAATATCCTTTAAAAGTTTTTTTTTTTTTAATATAACTTTATTTAAAAGCTTTTACTAAAATTCATACGAAAGCTTTCAAAAAGCTTTATTTCAAATAAGCTTTAAACGAAATCTTGTCGAAGTTGTATCTGACATTAGGCATTACGGAGTTTTATTTAAGCATTTTTAAAAAAGAGCTTTACTGAAAAGCTTATAAAAGTTTTATTCCAAAGTTTTTAAAAAAGTTATATTTGAAAATCTATAAAAATGTTTTTTCAAGCTTTAATTAAAGCCATAAAAAATCATTAATTGAAAGCTTTCTAAAAAAACTCTTTAAATACATTATCTGAAAGTTAAAAAAAAAAAAAAAAACTTTATATTAAAGATTCTAAAAAGCCTTTCAAAAATAATTTTCTTATCTAAATGCTTTCAAAATGCCTTTCATAAATAATTTTCTTGTCTAAAAGCTTTCAAAAAAAAAAAAAAAAAAAAAAAAAAAAAACACATTTCAAAAAAGCTTTATTTGAAATATTTTAAAATTAACTTTTTTAAGTTTTATTTGAGAGCTTTAAAAGGCTTGTTATTTGAAATCTTTTAAAGAAATTTTTTAAAAAGCCTTTCCAATATAATTTTCTTGTCTAAAAGTTTTCAAAAATAAAAACCTTTTTAATTTTATAAAAAGCTTTATTTGAAATCTTTTAAAATAAATTTATTTAAAAGCTTTATTTGAGAGCTTTTAAAGACTTGTTATATGAAGACTTTTAAAGAAAGTTTTTAAAAATAATAACTTTAAAATAGAACGTTTAAACATTTTATTTGAAACCTTTAAAAGTTTTCCTTGAAAGTTCTTTTTTTCAGCTTTAGGAAAATTCAGTTTTAAAGCATTATTTAAAATCTTTTCAACACGTTTTATTATATTATTTTTAAAGAAGTTTTATTTAAAAAGGTTTAAAAAAGTTTCTTATGAAAGCTCCTAAAAAGTTTCATTCAACTTTAAGCAAATCCCTGTTTTAAAACTTTTAAACATTTTATTCAAAATTTTCATATGTTTTTTTTTTTTTTTTCTCTTTTAAAGCTTTAAAGAAATTTAAATTTGAAAGTTCTTCAACACGCTTTATTACATTATTTTTAAAGACGTTTTATTTAAAAGGCTTTCAAAAATCTTCCTAAAAAAGGTTCATTCAACTTTAAACAATTCTTTTTTTTTACTTTTGATGATGTTTTGTTTGAAAACTTTTTAAACCTTTAATTCAACTTTAAACAAGTCGATTTTTAAAGCTTTGAAACTAGTTTTGTAAGAAAGCTTTCAAAAACGTTTTAGGAATTATTAAATAATAATCTTTGTTAAATAATAATAATAATTTGAAAGCTTTTAAATATGCCTTAAAAACTATAAAAAATATTTACTTAAAGCTTTTTAAAATCGTTTAATATTTTTATAGAGCTTAAATTAAAAAAAATCTTTGTCAGTTTAACAGACATATATTAAATGCTTAAGAATTTCTTTTATAATTAATAGAAAACTTTTCAGAAAAGTTTCATTAAACTCGTTATTAAAAAATTTATTTAAGAAATTATTTTGCAGCTTAAATTCATTTAATTTTATTATGCTGTTTTAAAAAGTTTTTTTTAACTATTTTTATCCTAAAAGCTTTAAATTAAAGGTTAAAATTTTTGTAAATCTTTAAACGATTTATTTTTTTTTTCAAAATATTATACATTTTTTGACAAAGACTTCTTAGAAAGCTCTTTATAAAAATATTAAGCAAGCTTTTTATAGGTCTTTAATATAAAACAGATTTTTGGAAAGCTTCACTTAATTTTTTTTTTTTTTTTTGAGAAAAATTAAGGGTTTTACTTTTTTAAGTAAAAACTTATATTTTCAAAGTTTTTTCTGTGAAACTTTTCTGTAAAGCTTAATAAATAAATAGTTTTGAAAAAAAAAAAAAAAAAAAAAAAAATTAGAAAGTTCTTTAGAAAAAATATTTATTTTGTGAGGTCTTTCGAAAAGCTTTTTATAAAATTATGAATAGATATTTAGTTCTGCTTAAAAAAAGTTATTTGGATAAGCTTTTTTAGAAATATTTATTTGATAACTTTTAGTTAATTTGAATCTTATAATGTTTTATTTTAAGTTTTATTAAAGAAAACTAATCAATAACTTTCTTGAAAACTGAAAAGATCCTTTTTTAAAATGTTTTAGAGAAGAGCTTGCATTAATTTAAAATTAAATACTATACACTTATCCCTAAAGCTTTAACAAGTTTATTTAAAAAATTAAAAAGCTTAAATTAAATTTATTGTCTTTTTATTTCATTTAAAGAAAACTTTTTGAATTTAAAAAAAAAAAACAATATTATTTTTTTATATAAAAGCTTTTTAAGAAAGCTTAAATTTAATTTTTAACATTAAATTGTTATTTTTAAATTAATTAAATCTTATTTAAACAAAGGCTCAGTTTAAATAACAGAATATTTAAAAATATTCTTAAAGCTTTTTTTAAGTTATCGATTTCTAGTTATAATTCACTTTATCAAAGCTCTACTGTTTTGTTTATCTGCAAAAACTTATATGCAAAATATATGAGTGTATATTGGGAAACTTTCCACTTTAAATCTTCTTCGCTTTTATAAAAACTTACAATATCATGTAAATTATGTATGGAATATCAACAATCAGCAAACTTCTTCAAAATATCATAAATATTTTATATGCTTAAGGAAAATAATAAAAATAGTCTAAGATTTTTTTAGCACAAAGGAGATATATTGACAAAAAACAAACTTGTTTATAAATATGATTTTTTTGCAACATGCTTATAAGACCATTATTTATAAAAAACTCTAGCTAAAAGTATAAATAATCATTTATTCAACACCTACGAAAAAGAAGTTTCCAAAACTAAAGTTTTAGCATTTTGCTAGAGGACAAGTAAACTAAATAATGTAAGATCATCCTGGCTGGCGTCTGGTTTGGAAAAAAAAGCGTGACTAAGCTTATTTTTTATGAAGCTTTTAAATTAATTTACATTTCATGAATGAAAAAAATATTGACAGTTATAGAGCAGCTTTAAAGTGAATATTCTTTTTTCCTCACCTAGAAATTTATTAGGTTAAACATGAAGTCAAGTAATGTTTATGATGAGAAGGAGAAGATCAAATAATTTATTATTAAAGAGAAATTTGTTAGTAAAGGAACGTGATCTTTAAAACCATGTTAAGAAAAGAAATGAGTAGGTGTCGAGCTTATTGTCTACAGTTAACCATAAATTATTTTATATGAAATTTTTTTAGAAATTAAAGGAAATTTATGGCATTTTTTTCTATAATAATCTTAACAAATTTTTTATTATTTTTACACTTGATTAAACTTTTTTATTTGTTGTTTCTACAATTTTTAATTATGATTTTTTTTCCTGTATAAAACAGAAAAAGTTTTCTTTTATTTGTTTAATGAGACTGTAAGTCTGCTTAAGATAAAAATTACACCAAACATGATTGTCTTATGTTTTTTATGGAAAAAGATGGAAGAAACTTTTTAATTATCTACAAATAAAAACATCACAAAAGTTTTTAAAAAAAATATTACTTCCCCACCTTCTTTAATTGCTTGTTACATACTGAGCTATGCAATTTAAAAGAAATAAAAAAGGAATAGCTTTACAGTTTCCTTTCCTTTTTCCGCATCCTGTTTGTTTTTTTTACAATTTATATCTTAATTTGCTTTTTAATATTTAGGGGGTGGGGAGATGCTAGTAGAAATCGAAAGAAAAGAAAAACTTGTTAAAGAAAATTAAATCCTTAACAAAACAAAAGTATATTATTTCAAATGTTTTCAGCGTTAAAAAAAAAAAAAAAAAAAAAAAAAGAGAAAGAGAAAAAGAGAGGGGAGAGTGAAAAAAGTCATGTTGTTTTGTCTGCGTTATTTTTTTATTATTTTGTATATTTATTTCAAAATTACTTTTTATACTACAAGAATGTTGGAGTTTTTTATTTGCCAATGCAGAAAAAATAAAAACTTACAACAAGTCATAACAAAAAGTTAAACTTTCTTCAACTATTAATGCCCCACAGTGCTATAAAATAAAGCTCTTTAAAATTCTTTGAAACCTTAAAATAAAACATTAACTTTAATTACCTTAATTATCTAAAAAAAATAATAATTAAAAACGCGTAAAACAAGATATCACTAAAGCTCTACAAAAGCGTTTTTTGTACACTCCTCAGATCCGCAGGGTCAATGCTCCTGAGCAATGCTACAGAGCATAGACTCATATCGTTTGATAACTATAAAGACATGCAACAAATGTTACCATATTTCTTTCACAAGGATATTTATTTATCTTCTAACATCTGTAAGACTTTTGTAAAAGTAAACTCCTTGAAATGTTTTTATTTAATAGTAAGGGAAATTAAATACAATCAAATAGATGTTATTCGCTTTTTGCTTTATTATTTGCTACCATTGTATAAAATCCAAGACAATTTTACAATTTGACTAAGTAATTTAATACACTTTTAAAAACAGCAAGAACAACAAACAAGATGATTGAATTTTCTCATTTTAATGAAATTTTGTATTTATTTCAAATTTTGAAAGCTGCTGGCAACAAAAGGAATAAAACAATTAGACACTACAAATAGCAGATGAGTCTCAAATAAGACAGAACATATATAAAGAACAAAAAATCAATTAAAAATTAAATAAAAAAAACTGAAACGAAATTAAAAATGAAGTGGAAATAAAAATAAGTTAATTACTTTATTATTCAAAATTTTAATAAAAAATTTACCTCTAAACACTACATAAATAAAGGAATGTATATAAAAATTATTATTGGGTATATAAAGAATCATTTTCATTAGATTACCTCAATAATTAAAAATTTCCTTAAAAAGGGAAATTTCTCAAAATGGGGAAATTTGAAATTTTTTCATATCTTTCGATAAATTGCACCCATAAAGCACCAAATTAAATTTTATTTTCAAAACCATTCCATTTTTAAAAAAATTATTTCATAATACTCAATAATTTTAAAGAAAAATTTTAAATTTTTTTTTAAATCATCAAATATTTTTTCAAAGATAGGTATTAAAACTTGTATTGTATTTTAAATTTGTTTTCTATGGCCAAAAAAGACATTTCCCAACATTTTTCATAAAATTCCCTCAATATATAAAAATTTCCCTATAAAGGGAAATTTCTCAAAATGGGGTAATTTGAAAATTTTTTATATTTTTCAATAAAATGCAACCATAAGACACTAAATATACTATTATTTTAAAAAAATCATTTCTTTTTTAAGTAAAATATTTCATAAAACTCAATAATTTTAAAGAAAAATGTTAAATTTTTTTTTAAATCATCAAATATTTTTTCAAAGATAGGTATTAAAACTTGTATTGTATTTTAAATTTGTTTTCTATGGCCAAAAAAGACATTTCCCAACATTTTTCATAAAATTCCCTCAATATATAAAAATTTCCCTAAAAAGGGAAATTTCTCAAAATGGGGTAATTTGAAAATTTTTTATATTTTTCAATAAAATGCAACCATAAGACACTAAATATAATATTATTTTAAAAAATCATTTCTTTTTTAAGTAAAATATTTCATAAAACTCAATAATTTTAAAGAAAAATTTTTAAATTTTTCTTAAAATCATCAAAAAATTTTTACAAAGGTAGACATTAAAGCTAATTTTGTACTTTAGATTTATTTTTTATGGTCAGAGAAGTCATTTCAAAGCATTTTTTATAAAATTCCATAAATAAATAAAAATTTCCCTAAAATGGGAAATTTCTCAAAATGGGGAAGTTTGAATTTTTTTCATATTTTTCCATAAAATGCATCCATAAGACATTAAATATAATTTTATTTTTAAAATCATTCCATTTTTGAGTAAAATATTTCGTAAAAATCTAAAATTTTAATGAAATGTTAGTGATTTTTGTAATCGTCAAAAATTTTTTACAAACTAAATATTTCATAAAAAAATTTATGAAAATTTTAATATTTAAATTTTAATAAATTAAAATTTAAATTTCACATTTTCTTCTTAATTTTAAATTTATTTCCTTTTTATAACTCTTTCATCCTTTGCATTTATTATTAATCTTGAAACAGAGGAGTTTTCATATCTTTGTATGAGTGGGTATTTGAAGTACTCTACTCTGCTGTTATTTTTAATTAAAATTCATGACTTGAAAAGTGCGTTTCATTTGTATTTGCCAACATGATGATGTTACCTTGACAAATAGTCATACAGAGACTTTTTTCTTATTTAAATTAACAGCAGACAGTCAACTGTTTACACATTTTGACACGCATAAAGGCAAAAGACACAAAAAAATAAATAAAATAAAAAATAGCGATGACAACAATAAACTAAACAAAACCAACAACCACGACTCCTTTTCTTGAACTCCCTACGGCAGCCTGGAGGACTACAATATTCAAAAGAAAGAAAAAAAAAGTGCTAACCAAAAATGGTAGCTAGAAATTAAACTTTAAGTTGTGGCAAATAAAACATTAAACAAAAGTCAATGTGTGTGGCATAAACAGCAGTTACCATTACCTCTATTCAGGCGCTTTTGCCCCTCTTGTTTGCCAACGTCATCTTCATCATATACTCATACTTAAAGTGCAGCCACCACAAAGTTTATTTGACTTGACTTTAAATAACTGAATGCTGCTGTAGCAGTAGTATAAAAATAGTAAACAAAATGCTGGAACTTCAGTAGCTTCATGTGCCCTACAGTTCTTACAATACATTTAATTATTAAATATTTTTTTTTATTATTACATGTTGGACGTCTGCTAAATTTTTTTAAGATCTCAAGTAATCTACAAAGCAATTTAACTTCTGCCTCAGCTTATATACTAACCCCTTGCAATCTACAACTCTGAGAGGCTAACTAAGGACTTTAATAGTTTCCAAAACTGTAGGTCTTGTAGTAAATTTTATTGCATTTTTGTTTGTTTCTTACTATATTTTATTTATACAACAACTGAAGTGTCATAAAGGTGTGGAGAGATGAAATGATTTAGTTATGGTCTTGCAATACTCCTTCTTCTCTTGTACATCTTTTCACTTTAAGTGCAACATCTTTTGTTTAAACCTCCCGATTCATTTGATGAAGATTTTTTCTACAAATTTGTATTTTGCTCATATTTATTTAAATGTATATTTTTTCTAAAATGTGGAAGTACAAAAAAAAATGCAAAAGTATAAAAGAGACATTATGGCAAAAGTAATTTAAGCCAAAAGCACGGAAATGTACAACTTTTGTTTTATATTATTTGTTGTATGGTTTGTTTTTCCAACAAGTCATAGAATACTGCGTTTAGAATAAAAATGGCTTGTTGTTGGGCTAAAAAACAGCAGCAACAAAAATGAAAACAATAGGAACAATAGTAATAACAACAACAAAAAGGTTAATGACTTGTTATAGGACGTGATAAGTAACTTTGTTGGGTAACTAATGTTAATGCGGTTAAATACGTTTAATATATTTAAATGCACAAATATTGTAGTTTTATTTAATTTCAATTCCAATTTAGCTTCAGTTAGATTTTAGTTCATTTTAAGTTTGATTTTATATAAATACAGTTCTAAATTGTTTGGTTCAAATTCAATTCATGTATTTCAGTTCCAGTTCAGTTCTAGTTCACTTCAAGTTGAGATCTAATTTAGTTCCAAATCAGTTTTAGATCAATTCTAGTTCAGTTCTAGTTCAGTTCTAGTTCAGTTCTAGTTCAGTTCTAGTTCAGTTTTAGTTCAGTTCTAGTTCAGTTCTAGTTCAGTTCTAGTTCAGTTCTAGTTCAGTTCTAGTTCAGTTCTAGTTCAGTTCTAGTTCAGTTCTAGTTCAGTTCTAGTTCAGTTCTAGTTCAGTTCTAGTTCAGTTCTAGTTCAGTTCTAGTTCAGTTCTAGTTCAGTTCTAGTTCAGTTCTAGTTCAGTTCTAGTTCAGTTCTAGTTCAGTTCTAGTTCAGTTCTAGTTCAGTTCTAGTTCAGTTCTAGTTCAGTTCTAGTTCAGTTCTAGTTCAGTTCTAGTTCAGTTCTAGTTAAGTTCTAGTTCAGTTCTAGTTCAATTCTAGTTCAGTTTTAGTTCAGTTCTAGTTCAGTTCTAGTTCAGTTCTAGTTCAGTTCTAGTTCAGTTCTAGTTCAGTTCTAGTTCAGTTCTAGTTCAGTTCTAGTTCAGTTCTAGTTCAGTTCTAGTTCAGTTCTAGTTCAGTTCTAGTTCAGTTCTAGTTCAGTTCTAGTTCAGTTCTAGTTCAGTTCTAGTTCAGTTCTAGTTCAGTTCTAGTTCAGTTCTAGTTCAGTTCTAGTTCAGTTCTAGTTCAGTTCTAGTTCAGTTCTAGTTCAGTTCTAGTTCAGTTCTAGTTCAGTTCTAGTTCAGTTCTAGTTCAGTTCTAGTTCAGTTCTAGTTCAGTTCTAGTTCAGTTCTAGTTCAGTTCTAGTTCAGTTCTAGTTCAGTTCTAGTTCAGTTCTAGTTCAGTTCTAGTTCAGTTCTAGTTCAGTTCTAGTTCAGTTCTAGTTCAGTTCTAGTTCAGTTCTAGTTCAGTTCTAGTTCAGTTCTAGTTCAGTTCTA
The DNA here is from genome assembly GCA_951394005.1 of Protophormia terraenovae. NCBI lineage: Eukaryota > Metazoa > Arthropoda > Insecta > Diptera > Calliphoridae > Protophormia > Protophormia terraenovae. The sequence continues at coordinate 6,833,120 of OX596074.1, read as the reverse complement.
GTTCAGTTCTAGTTCAGTTCTAGTTCAGTTCTAGTTCAGTTCTAGTTCAGTTCTAGTTCAGTTCTAGTTCAGTTCTAGTTCAGTTCTAGTTCAGTTCTAGTTCAGTTCTAGTTCAGTTCTAGTTCAGTTCTAGTTCAGTTCTAGTTCAGTTCTAGTTCAGTTCTAGTTCAGTTCAGTTCTAGTTCAGTTCTAGTTCAGTTCAGTTCTAGTTCAGTTCTAGTTCAGTTCTAGTTCAGTTCTAGTTCAGTTCTAGTTCAGTTCTAGTTCAGTTCTAGTTCAGTTCTAGTTCAGTTCTAGTTCAGTTCTAGTTCAGTTCTAGTTCAGTTCTAGTTCAGTTCTAGTTCAGTTCTAGTTCAGTTCTAGTTCAGTTCTAGTTCAGTTCTAGTTCAGTTCTAGTTCAGTTCTAGTTCAGTTCTAGTTCAGTTCTAGTTCAGTTCTAGTTCAGTTCTAGTTCAGTTCTAGTTCAGTTCTAGTTCAGTTCTAGTTCAGTTCTAGTTCAGTTCTAGTTCAGTTCTAGTTCAGTTCTAGTTCAGTTCTAGTTCAGTTCTAGTTCTAGTTCAGTTCTAGTTCATTTCTAGTTCAGTTCTAGTTCATTTCTAGTTCAGTTCTAGTGTAGTTCTATTTCAGTTCTAATTCAGTTCTAGTTTAATTCTAGCTTAGTTCTCTTTGAGTCTTAGTTCAGTTTTTGTTCACTTATAGTTCAATTCTGACTCACGTTGAATTTGATTTCAAGCAGACATTTTTTCCATTTTTCTATTTTTAAATCATTATTAGAAAAACCCCTTTGTCTGCAATTGTCACAAACATTTATTTATGATTTCTAAACAAATTCGCATAAATTAACATAATTAAGTACTTCTTTGTTAAGGTATTAAAACTTCTTTAAAATTAAACATTAATTGTATTTGTTTATTATACTTATATGATTTTATATGTCTTTTTAATGAAGCTATACATTTTATAGCTTTCACATACTCATAAAAGCCAAGCCTTCATTTAAACTCTTAAAAGTATCTTATGACAAAAAAGGAAGCATAAATTATTTAAACATAAAGACAACAATTTGTTTTATATTACAAATTAAGTGTTTTGCAATAATATAAATTTTTACATTTATGCAAAAAATAAATAATAAAAATTGCTAAAAATTAACATAAATAATTGTAAATCGTTATTAATTTGTACTGTGTTTTTTATTCATTTCTTTACAGACAAATACCACAAGCTTATACCAAAGCCAATGGCACTGCCATACCATTACCGGCTACGGTTATGGTACAAAGACGTTGTCCTCCGGATAAAGTAAGACCTCTACCGCCCACACCAAATCATACACCATGTAAGTTACTACTTTGATTAAAGCTTTAAAAAGCTTTTATTTATAAAAAAGAAATATTTGTTATTTATAAATTAAACCCATACCTTTGTCTGGTCTTGATGAAGCCATAACATCTCCCTAAAGAGTTGATAAACATGAGTCTATGACATCATGTTTTAAAGAATATTTTTAGCTGCAACAAATCCGGCGAGATTTGGCGACAAATCTATAAAAAACAAAATCCCAAACTGACCGAGATTTCATCACAATTTAAGGGTTGATAATGGTGACTTCCCTTTTTTTCTTGTTAGTATGAGGTGATGATGTTTCAATTTATTTTCAAAGGGGTTAAATTTAGAAAATGACTTGAATTAACCAAAAAACATCAAAATGAGTTCATAGATGGAATCTTGTAAAGGGGGAAACATAAAAAGCTTTTTAGGTCGCAAAAAATAAATGAAAGGAATTATAAATAGAAACAAAAACCTCAATAAAGTATCAGAAAAAAGTACCTTTTTAAATTACTAAAAGACATTTTTCAATTTTCCTAGAATTTATGTAAAACATTTTTTAATTTTAACTTTACATTTTCTTTTAATTTCTTATAAAAAATAATCAAAAAATTCTTTTCTTATGAGTTTAATTTGCCTTGTTTTGTCTGCCACATGTTATCTGTCTGATTGTCTGTTTCTTCCTAGTTTCCTTATTTACTTGTTGTTGTTTTTAAGTACAACTTTCAACATATCACAAAACATAATTAATTGCATTTAATGCTAAATCAAACTGCGAATTTTATTTATTACAACACAAGAAACAATTTTTATGAAATGAAAAAAAAAAAAGAAAAACGAAAAATATTTGTTTAACAGCTCATGGTTCATGAGCAAATTTTAAACTGTGTAGGCAGGCGCACGTATGTAAAGGAACATTAATTAAGTTGTATTTAAAAATACGAATAAAAAGTAGAATAAAAAAGCCGTTGTTAAGCAAAAGGGATTAAGTAGGAATTAAAATAATTAACTCAAAGTTACTTCAGTTCCAAATCAGTTCTACTTCAGCTTTACTTTAGTTCCAAATCAGTTCTAGTTCTGTCCTAATTCAATTCTAGATCAGTTCTAGTTCAACTCATGTTTAGTTCTAATTCAGTTCTAGTTCAGTTCTAGTTCAGTTCTAGTTCAGTTCTAGTTCAGTTCTAGTTCAGTTCTAGTTCAAATCTAGTTCAGTTCTAGGTCAGTTCTAGGTCAGTTCTAGTTCAGTTTTAGTGCAGTTCTAGTTCAGTTCTAATTCAGTTCTAGGTTAGTTCTAGTTCAGTTCTAGTTCAGTTCTAGTTCAGTTCTAGTTCAGTTCTAGTTCAGTTCTAGTTCAGTTCTAGTTGAGTTCTAGTTCAGTTCTAGTTCAGTTCTAGTTAAGCTCTAGTTCAGTTCTGGTTCAGTTCTAGTTCAGTTCTAATTCAGTTCTAGTTCAGTTCTAGTTCAGTTCTAGTGCAGTTCTAGTGCAGTTCTAGTTCAGTTCTAGTTCAGTTCTTGTTTAGTTCTAGTTCAGTTTTAGTTCAGTTCTAGTTCAATGCTAGTTCAGTTCTAGTTCAGTTCTAGTTCAGTTCTAGTTCAGTTCTAATTCAGTTCTAATTCAGTTCTAGTTCAAATCTAGTTCAGTTCTAGGTCAGTTCTAGTTCAGTTCTAGTTCAGTACTAGTTCAGTTTTAGTTCAGTTCTAGTTCAGTTCTAGTTCAGTTCTAGTTGAGTTCTAGTTCAGTTCTAGTTCAGTTCTAGATCAGTTCTAGTTCAGTTCTAGTTCAGTTCTAGATCAGTTCTAGTTCAGTTCTAGTTCAGTTCTAGTTCAGTTCTAGTTCAGTTCTAGTTCAGTTCTACTTCAGTTCTGGTTCAGTTCTAGTTCAGTTCTAGTGCAGTTCTAGTTCAGTTCTAGTTTAAATCTAGTTCAGTTCTAGTTCAGTTCTACTTCAGTTCTAGTTCAGTTCTAGTTCAGTTCTAGTTCAGTTCTAGTTCAGTTCTAGTTCAGTTCTAGTTCAGTTCTAGTTCAGTTCTAGTGCAGTTCTAGTTCAGTTCTAGTTCAGTTCTAATTCAGTTCTAGGTTAGTTATAGTTCAGTTCTAGTTCAGTTCTAGTTCAGGTTTAGTTCAGTTCTAGTTCAGTTCTAGTTCAGTTCTAGTTCAGTTCTAGTTCAGTTCTAGTTCAGTTCTAGTTCAGTTCTAGTTCAGTTCTAGTTCAGTTCTAGTTTAGTTCTAGTTCAGTTCTAGTTCAGTTCTAGTTCAGTTCTAGTTCAGTTCTAGTTTAGTTCTAGTTCAGTTCTAGTTCAGTTCTAGTTCAGTTCTAGTTCAGTTCTAGTTCAGTTCTAGTTCAGTTCTAGTTCAGTTCTAGTGCAATTCTAGTTCAGTTCTAGATCAGTTCCCAATCAGTTCAAAATCAGTTCCAGTTCAGTTCTAGTTCAGTTCTAGTTCAATTCTAGTTCAGTTCTAATTCAGTTCTAGTTCAGTTCTAGTTCAGTTCTAGTTCAGTTCTGGTTCAGTTCTAGTTCAGTTCTACTTCAGTTCTAGTTCAGTTCTAGTTCAGTTCCCAATCAGTTCAAAATCAGTTCTAGTTCAAGTCACTGAGTTCTTGTTTATATCATTTATATCAGTTCAGTTCTGCTTCAAAAACTTTCATATCGCCTTTAATAATAAATTCTCTCTTTTTCTTCATTCCAGCCATCCCCGGCTTAGGCAAAAGTGGCAGCGATTTTAATAGCAGCCGTCCCAACAGTCCACCCTCCAGTAATCATAGTGTACAAAGTTTAAAAAGTGGCAATAATAATGGACTTCGACCACCCAGCATTAAGTCGGGTATACCCGCTCCCGGAACAACCATCACACCCACCGTTAATGGCCAACAAAAACACTCCATGTTGGATAAACTTAAGCTGTTCAATAAAGAGAAATCTTCTCAGCAGCAACAACAACAACAAACCACCTTAAATCAAACCAACAAAAATCAAATACAATCAAAAAGAACCTCATCTTCATCAGGCTTCTCATCAGCACGCTCTGAAAGATCCGACTCCAGTCTTAGTCTAAATGATGGTCATATATCGCAAATTAAACCACCTACTGTCTCTTTGACGTCAGCCAATAAAAATCGTACAGAAGCGAAAGGAAAACAAACGAATTTATTAAAACAACAAAGTAAAAAAGATCAGGTGAAAAGTGCCACAAAATTGGATAAAAAAGAAAAAAGTCCTGCTAGATCCTTGCATAAAGAAGAAACAGGAATGGAAAGTAGATCCTCGACTCTAAATAGAAGTAAAAATTCTCTTTCGAGAACAGGCATGAGTAATGATAAATCGAAAACTTCTAGTAGAACATCATTGAATAACAAATCAGAGTCTAAGACTTCACTAATAATGCCTCCTACTAAGTCTTTAAATAGTCCCAATGGTACCGCCTTACCCAAACCCATAGCGGCCATAAAGGGTACCAGTAAACTGCAAACGGCCACGGACAATAAAACACGTTTATCGAATTCTAATTCAACACAAGAAATCATCATGAAAAGAGAAAAAAGTGACATATCAAACGCACAACAGCAACATCAACAGCAACAACAGCACAACATATCGCAACATGCAGCTACTGCAAATACCATACAGCAACAACAACCACCCACACATATCGTTAAGCCTGTCACAATGATGGCTGAAACACAACATAAATCCCCTTACTATGCCAATACTCCACAACAACATACTTCACCCCTACAAGAACCTACTTATAGTAGATTACCACCACCTAAGACCGGCTTGGGTACTCCTTCTTCTGTGAGGAAATTAGAATATAATTCTGGTCCTGGAGTATTACAACCACAACAACATTCTCCTCTTAGAAGTCTCACAACACCAGCCACACATTCCCAACCGGTAACACCCACCACACAACCACCTTCGAGTTTTAATAATACAGCAGCTAATAAATTCCATACCATACCCTCGAAAATTGTGGGCACCATTTATGAAGAAGATAAACCAGTTAGTGTACAACCTATGCGTCCTCTTCTAAGAGGATACAATTCACATGTTACTCTGCCCACCAGAGGTTCAAGAGGAACTCATAATTATGTAGCAGATTTTTGTGAAAATGATATTAATCAGGGTTATTGTAGTGATGGTGATTCTTTAAGATTTAGTAACTCACGCATGGGTCATCAATCACCTTTACAGGGTTCACCACGGTTCCATGACATCGATAATGGTTATTTGTCAGAGGGAAGCAGTGGCATTGGCTTGCAGCAAAGTGGAGGACATGCCTCACATGGTAAACATTTCTTGAGTATGATGAGAGCTAGAAGTCAATTGCCTACCACCATTGAAGAAAGGTAAGTGTCAATAAACTTAATTTGGAATTTCTTATGATACCTAAAATATTTGTTAGTTGTGTAGAGACGTTTTTGGAAATGATTCATTCTATTTGTATGAAGGAAAAGAAGAGCCCTTTCTTGCCACAAGCTGAGAGAATTGTGAGGAATGTAAAGAAATTTTCAGATGAATCATCCTCACAATAAATTGATTGTTGTTTGGTGAGGTTGTTTTGTGAAATAAAGGAAAAAAGATAGACAGGGGTTCACAAACTGTTTTGAAAGGAGAAGCTAAAATCTTTAGTCAGAGACAACCGATATAGTCTCGAAATAATATCAGAAACATTAAATAAACAGTTTTTCTAAAAAATATTTTTATTAATCTAGTAGACCTTTTCTTACTTTTTTTCGAATAAAAACTTTAGTAAAGCTTTTATACACTGATAAGACCTACAAAAAACATGCTTGCATGTCCTATTTATCTCTTATGGTTTTTGAATTATTTGCATTTGAATTTTTAAGTACCTCATGTTCTTGGTCCAGTTTTTTTCATATATATCCTAGCGTTTCCGACCGATTTCATTTGTTTTTTCTTTAACCAATTAAAGAACAAAATTATCTATTGAATAAAAAAAATTTGAAAATTTTTTCTCTAAAATAAAATTTTCTTTAACAACATATAATAATTTTATACTTTTCTAAAAGGTATCTTCACAGAGAAGAATTTAAAATAAAAAGTTAGCCCAATAACTTAAATGGTCAAGGTACACACTCTCCCGAATTCGACCCATTATATAAGAAAGTTTTGATTTTATTCTATATTTTTTCAAATCCCAAAGCACGAAACGGCAAGCGGAATGCAGTTTAAGAATTTGTAATATGTTGTTAAAAGTTTTCAATCAAAATCTGCGGGACTTCGGAAGAATTTGGATTTTATATCCGAAAATGTGAAAACAAAACCCATTTTTGGGATTTTCGGCGTTTTTTGGGGAATTGTGGGATTCCTTTTACATAAATCTTAAAGTTTTTTTTACTATCTCATTTTGTACAATAAAGTCTACATACACCGAAAATTTCGTTAAGATATCTTGAATAACAAAGATTTTATGACAGATAGAATATTTATAGTTTCTCAAAAAAACAATTTTTTACAAAAATTTTATTTTAATTTCAAAAATCAGAAAAAGTATAAATTCGATTTTTTCTCATCTAAATTACATTGCTTAGCTAACATAATTCTTCGTTATGCAGAAAAAAATTGAAATCAATATCTTTTACAGAACCGAAACTATGCCACTTTCAAGTTTATTAGTTTTTCAAGATCTTTTTAGTTTAATAAAAATGAGCTTTTAATAACTTTCACGAAAAGCTTTTTATTTTTTGGAAAAGCTTTTTAAATTGTTGAAGTTTTTAAAGATTATCTGAAAAAAAAATAAAAAGCTTTAAAAATTTTTGACACTAAAAACTTATTTTCTTAAAAAAGCTTTTAAAATTCTAAAAAAATCATGTCAGTTTTTCAAGATTTTTTTTTAAATTTTTTAAAATTTCAAAGTTTTTCTTAACTTTCACCAAAAAGCTTTTTTAAATTCTGGACAATTTTTAAAAGAAAATTTAAAAACTTCTTTTACATTAAAATTTGATTTCCTTAAAAGCTTCCAAATTAAAAAAAAAGCTTTAAAAATTCTTGACACTAAAAACTTATTTTCTTAAAAAAGCTATTAAAATTCTAAAAAAAGCTTGTCAGTTTTTCAAGATTTTTAAAAATTTTTAAAAATTCCAAAGTTTTTCTTAACTTTCACCAAAAAGCTTTTTTAAATTCTGGACAATTTTTTAAAGAAAATTTAAAAGCTTCCTTCACATTAAAATTTGATTTCCTTAAAAGCTTCCAAATTTAGTATTATTATTTTTTATTTAATAAAATAAGATAATTTTAGGAAAAGCTTTTCATCAATTTAGAGGTTTTTGTAAAAAATTATAAGAGAATCTTAAATAAGAGCTTTTAATTATTTTTAATAAACAAATTTTTGTGAATAAAACAAAAATTATTTTGAGAAAAAGCTTTTTAATAAAAATTTCAAACTTTTTGCTGTAAAAAAATTTTTTTAAAGATGAAGTACTTATACAATATTTTATAAAAGCTTTTTAGATTATTAAAGAAAATTCTCTACAGATAGGAAAAAGCTGGACAAGATTTCTAAAGAAAAGTGTAATGGTTAATAAAAAAAAACTTTTTGAGATTACATAATAAAGAAGTCTATTAAGAATGTTTAAAGAAAAGCTTAAAGTTTCTAATAAAAATATTTTTGAATTAAAAAAAATCAGTAGATGTTTGTGGAAAAGCTTTAATTGACTTATAATAATTTTTAAAAAGTATCATTAAGTTTTTAATAAAAAGGTTTTCGAATTATTTATGGAAAAGTTTAAAATGATTTATATAAAAGCTTAAAGAAATTTCAGCTTATTAAAGAAAATCCTCTACTGATAGGAAAAAGCTTCATATGAGTTTTAGAGAAAAGCATAAATTTTTTTAATAAAAAGATTTTTGAGATTACATATTAAAGAAAGCTTTAAAAAATTCAAAGAAAAGCTTTAAGTTTCTAAAAAAATAGATTTTTTAATTAAAAAAAGCTCAGTAAAAGTTTAAGAGAAAGCTTCAAATGAATTAAGTATATAAGCTTTTAAAGATTTTTAAAGAAAACTTAAAGTTTTTAATTAAATACTTTTTGAGATTATTTAAGAAAAAATTGTTTGCAGAAAGCTTTTATAATTTTTTAAAAAAGTTTTTTTTTTTTTAAATTATTAAAGAGAAATATCCTCAGATATTTAGGGAAAGCTTTCAGAATATCAATTTTTTAAGATTTTTGGAGAAATGCTTTTAGGATCTCTTAAAGAAAAATTAACAAAGATTTTTAATATAAAACTTTTTAAGATTTTGAATGACTAGTTCTTAAAGTCTTTTAAAGAAAATCTTTTTATAATTTTTGACGAAAAGCTTAAAAGAATTTCAGTAAGCGACTTAAGTAGTTTGAAAGAAAATTATCTGATAACTTTTTAAGCAAATGCTTTTAAATATTTCAAAGGAAAGCTTTTAAAGAAAATCTTATAAATGAGCTTAATTTAAATACAAAATTTGTAGACATTTTCAAAAAAATTTAGATGTTAAAATAAAATTTATTATAAGAAAATCTAAGATTATTAAAAAAGTATTTTCGAATTGAGATGAAAAAAATTTGAGAATTTAAAAAAATATATTTTTTGTTAACTTAAAAGTAATTTTTATTAATATGCTTTTATAAAATATAAATTTCTTATATTTGCTTTAAAATAAAATTTTTTTTTTTTTTTTTTCATTCCTTTACCCTTTAAGAATCTCTGCCTTGGTGTTTACATTACACTCTCTTTTTGTTTTGGTTAAATAATGTTTTATGTCTTTTTTAATTTTAAGAATTCCCTTTTGATTTCTTTGAATTTTGTTAACATTGCTGATAGTAAAAGATTCTTTTCTTATATTTTTTTTCTGCTCTTTTTCTGATCAGATTTTTTTTTTTTTTTTTTGTTGCTGACACTTCAAGTGTTTCTTTTGATTTTATGGTTGTTAGTGGCAATTTTTATATATACAATAGCACGCATTCTAATTGTGTCATTGTGGCATACAATTTAATTAACTGGAACTCACAAAATTTAGCTATACAATATATACATAAAAACATATGTGTTATACGTACTTAAGGAGCCATGAAGTTAAGTAGTGGTTTACTTTTTGTGAATATAAAAGAAAGAAGAAATTTTTTGTTAGTCATCTTGTTCTAAAAATGTATAAAGAAGATGATAACCAATAAAAAGAAAAATTTATGATGATAATTTTTAAAGATATAAATAAATAATTATTTTATAATACTTATTTTTAATTATTATTTTTAATTATTATATTTAATTATTATTTTTTAATATTTATTTTTGAAATTAATAATAAAAAAAAATATATATTTGTTTTAATAAATTTTTTAAAAATCCTTTCAAATTTCGTAAAAAATATTATTTTTATTAAATTAAAGCTTAAGGTCTTAGCTTCTTAAAATATTTAAAATTTTTAAAATAGCTTTATTAGTTTGGAAGTTATTAGCTTTGTTATGAAAACATCCATAATTAATATTAGTCATACGCCTGGATATTCATTATTATTACTTTTCTTTTTATTACAAATTCGAATTAAAAAGTTTGTAATATTTTTATTAAAATTAAAAGTTCATTTAAAACCTTATTATTTGAATGTTTGTTGTTAATGTTTTAATGCCCTTATTTCCTAATTTTTCTCACTTCCTTTGTAACTAATTTTATTTATTTTTGTTTAGTATTTTATAACTAGTTTGTTTTTACTATTAAACGTTTTTCTTATCTTTCTTTAGTATGTGTAATATGTTGTCTACAACGTGTTATATATTTTTTCTTTTTTATCAGGCTACAATTTGCATTTTAGGTACTTTAGATAAGAAGTGTCAAATTTTTTTTTGTTTTCTACTCCCTTTGAATAGTAACAATTTGTTCCTGCTATTGAGCTCCTTTTTTGCTGCTTTTAAGTACTTTGCTAATAAAGTTTTCTTTTGATTGAAAGTGTATTTTTCTCTCTGTTTTGAACTAAATTCCTTTTAGTGTTTTTGGTAAAAAAAAAAGTTCATGTTTGTGCATTAATTTTTTTTCTGTTAGATCAGACGTGCTGATTTGAATGCTAATGAAATTAAATTGTCAAAATACATAAACGTTTTTTAGAATGGAATAAAGTAAATTGAGCTTAAATTGTATTAAATTGCAGGCTATGGTTTTTTAGTCTTTAGAGAAATTTGGGTGCTTTTTAATTATAACAAAGAAAACACCCCCAGTTTTTAATAATGAATTAAAAAACATTTGGAAAATAAGGGAGAAAAACAACAAGTGTTTTTTTTATTTTTTATTTTAATAGAGAAGATTAATTTATGACAAAATTAAAAAAGTAAAACCAAGAATGAAAAAATTTTAATAAAGAAAAAATTTGATTAAGAATTAGCTAATGAAAAAATAATAGAAAAATTATGTGTCACAACATAAATGAAGTTTTGTAAATTTTACGTTGATTGAAGAATAAATTAAAAAAATATAATTTAGCAAATTTTTTTTTTTTCAAAAAATTATTTTGCACCTCCTAAAAGTAGGTTTTATATATATATATATATATTTTTTTTTTTTTAGATATATTACAAAGATATTAAACATATTACTTTACAAAATATTTGCTAACTATTAAATTTTTAATTCAAAATTTTAAATATAATAATTCAAAATAATTTTTTTAGTTTTAAAATAGATTTCAATTAATTGTTTACTTTCAAACAAACAGTTTCTTATAACTTGTATCACAGCCTAATCCGTTAGCTTTTATTAACATTTCAAATCAGCTTAATATCTTTATTATCTGTCCCAAGACCACATACAAACGTGTGCTCCTCCAGAACATTTGGAAAATATCTCAGTAATAAATATGCGAAATTTCATTTTCTTATTTATCCGTTCAAAAGATACACAAAGTTATTTAAAAAAACATGTAGAAGCTGCTATGCATTTATGTATATAGAATGCTTCAACACACATTTAACAAAGAAATTGAAGGAAAATGTGCAAATTTTGTCGAAGGGGGTAAAGTTTAAGTTAGTTTTTAAACGATTGTGTAAAGTATTTATCCAAGTATTTTTTTATCGTTGGAAAGGTAATTACTTAAAAAATAAGAATATATAAATAATAAAACATTCGAACTAAACTTTTTTATTGAATTGATAAAAAAAAACGGAAAAGTTTTGTTATTAATGTTATTTTTCAAAAAAAAATTAATATTTGAACTTAAATCAAATCTACATTAATTAAGATATCATTATGAAATTTCAGTATAATATAAAAAAATTTGTCATCAAATGAAAAAAATAAAAAGATCCACATTTTCTTGCTTCAAAATACCCAAAATTCCAGTACGGGGAAAACTTGTTTCAAAAATTTACTTTTTTCAGTAAAATGGTCACCTTGACGTTATAAGAGGCGTGGCTTATTAAATATTTTTGGTATGTTTAGCTTACATATGCAGGTAAGTTTCCAAGGTAGTTTTATTTTGATATCAGCTTTGACATTTTTGTGCTCCAAAAAAAAAACTAATAACACAAAAATTAAAATTAAAGAATTTCAGATAGGGCTAGCGGGGAGACTGTTACCCCAACTGACCTCGGATTTTTTTTTTACATGCATTTGCGTTAAGCATACTTTTAGAAACATGGAAAAAAAATGCATGGCCCAGAGGAAAATTACGGATTTTAAAGTGAAAAAATGTTACCACCCTTTTGAATAAAATCACAAAAAATCACAATTTTATTTCAAATTTTCAATTTCAAAATAGTATAACTTTTTATCTAAACCACATAGGTATACGATCCTTGCACAAAAATTATTTAAAATTTTGTTCAGAATCCAGAGAATATTTTAGACAAATTGTTAGACTCAAATTGAGCCCGCCAAGTTAAAAAAAACTAAAAAAAACATGGTCAAAAATGGGTAAAAATTTTACTTTGGTCCAAAAATCTCTTAAATTAAAAGAGATAACCCACACATGTAAGCATATTTTTTGTAGAGAATTATAAGAACTATATATGTGCAATATATTTTTTTTTTTTTTTTTTTTTTTTCAATTAAATCAAAAATTAAATTTTGGCGATTTTTTAAAAAATGTTCATACCCGATGACCAACTTTGGAGGTCTAGCCCCCGTCCCCCAGACTTGCTAAGAACCTGTTCTCCTTCATGTCAATTGGCATATACCTCAGGATTGTCCATGTGAAATTTCATTTACGGAATTATTTCCAAAAAATTTCGTTTTGGGACCACTGTGTATCAATCATACGCCTTAATACAATTATAAATATTTCTTGGTTATTTTCAAAATTATTAAACCTATTTAGTATTTTTTATTTAAACAATTTTTAACAAAAATATTGAATATTTTGCAAATAACATAAATTCCATTTTTAAGATTTTTAAAAATATTTAGAAAAATAAAAAATATTTTCTTGTATTTAATGCCAAAATTTTTTATTTATTTTTAATAATTTCAAAAGTTGTCCATTTTTATAATATAACCTATTATATTAGCTTTCAGAAAAAGTTTAAATAATTAAAATATCATAGTTAGTCCAGGAGTTATTCACTTTTAAAAGAAACTCATCTAATTAATAACAATCATACGCCTTATAACACAATTTTTATAAATTGTTTATGCTTTCAAAATCTATTAAAAACTAAAAGATTTCGTATTACAATTTGTTCACAAAAATATTCTCTTTTATTTAACTAAATCTTTCTTTTCCTTAACAAATATTTTTGCACATTTTTGTAAAATAAGAAAAGAAAAATTTAATTTTTTAAATTTGTATCTTAAAATTTTTAGATTAATAATAATTACTTTAAAAGAAATTTATAACTATAATATAACTTATAGTCTTGCCTTTCAGTTTCATTACAAATTAGCTTCATATCTCTATTAGTTCAGAAGTTATTAGCTTTTTTAAAAGATCCCAGCTAATTAATATCAATCATACGCCTTATATTAAAAGTAAAAATTTAAACATTTTTATATAACTAATAATTTTTTTAAAAATTATTGTAATTTATTAACTTGTAATTTAAAGTCTTTTCATTATTATGCAAAAACATCTTGTTTTTAGGCTTCATTTCTCTTAAAAATTTCCTTTAAAAATAATTAAAATTGTCTCTAAATATTTAATTTTTATTATAAGATCAAATTGACTATCATTTTAATTTCCTATTGCAAAAAACCTATTTGCTCCTTATACTTTTAAAATTTTTCTTTTACTTACCTTTATAATCCCCAAAGTATGCTATAAATTTTCAACAAGACTTTATTTTTATTACTCTTCATTTGTAGATAATTTGAAATTCTAACACGTTTTCTACTTACAAACTAAACTCATGTCCTGTCTAGCTATTGGTTTTCATTTAATTTAAGAGTGATAGAGAGAGTGTATAAGAACATATAATTGAATTTTAACCATAAGGAAGGAAATATTGTTAGAAATAAAATACCTGTATAAAATCTAAAATCAAAAAGCAACAGCTTTTTACCTTAATAAAATCAATAGAGAAGGGAAAGTTAGGTCCTTTAACAATTTTAAAACATGATTTATTTAATATTACTTTTCTGATAAAATGGCCAAAATATATTAACTGTTGCTGGCCGTTTAGTACCAGAGCAATAATAAGATTGTGTTAAATTTTATATAATAAATAATATTTTTTATCTTGGAGCATATAAATCATTTTAAAATCAAGATATGCAGCAGCAAGTGTCTAGCTGCTAGAGACATGTAAATGAAGAAAAATTGTTTAAAATACTAAACACGCATTAATAGTACAGACAGTTTTATAACTGACCAGACAGTTAAATTTTTTTTACACTCTAAACACATCTTATATATACTTCTACACATAACACTTTTTTTTCTTTTTTTTTACTGTATTAAAATAATCCTAAAACGTTGCTTGTTTCTTTTTAACCATAATTTTTCTTGTTCCTTTATTTAAGTTAAAGGAGACGAATGTTTATGTTTATGTGATTTATGTTTAAAAATACATGTTTCTTTTAAGCTAAAAGAAACTTCCGTTTCCGTTATATTAGACATTCGTTTTTTTTTTTTAATATTCCAACAAACTCTGTAGCTTGTTACGCATTATAAAATAATTTCTGTTTTTTTCTTCATATATATACTTTTTTTAAGTCACTAAACATTAAATATTGTTTTCTAAAACACACAGCTATCAAATACAGCTTTTGTAAAGAACTCAAGCTGTGCTCATGGGTTTAAAAAAATTCATAATGTTTTTTGGGGGAAAAGAAAGTTAATTTAGAGGAAATTTTAAAAGTAACATAAGAAAATATATTAAACAGAAAGAAAATATGATAATTTAAGATTCAAAATAAAAAATAATAATTTAAAAATTTTAATATTTAAATAAAATATATAGAATTTAAGAAAATAAAGCAGGGAGACGTATGATTGATATTAATTAGGTGTGATTTGCTTAAACAGCCAATAACTTTTAAAGTAATGGAGATATTAAATTAAATAAAAATAATTTTAAAAGCTGAAGCATTAGGCTTTTTGAGAATTATAACTACGTTTTAAAAATTTTAACAAAAATTAAAAAAAAAAAAAAAATTAAAAAAAAAATATTACCATATTTTTTTATTTTAAAATTAATTTTTTCATTTTAAAATTTATTTTTTAATTTGAATATTAGCAAAAAAAAATATAATATTTAACTTCAATCTTATGTAAAAAAAAAAAAAATAAAAAAAATAAAAATAGAAAAACTTAAAAAAATATTGTTACAGTTGTATGATTAATTAGGGGGCTTTTGCATCGAAAAATCAATAACTCAGAAAGTAATAGGGATATTAAACAAATTAGCAATATTTTAAGAAGTTAAGACACTAAGCTTTATAACATATACAATCGCAATTTAAATATAATAACAAAAATTAAAAATATACAATTTTAAAAAAAATTTCCAAATTAAAAAAAAAATAAATAAGAATTCGAATCCACATTTTCATTTAAAAATGTATTTAATTATCTTTAACATATTTTTAATAAAACAGGCCTTAAGATCTTCAGACACAATTTATTATGTTTTTTTTTTTTTTTTTTTTTTTTTTTTAATTGAAATAAATTTTTTAAATTTAAAAAAAAAAAAAAAAAAAAATTTTTTTTTGTTAAGGAAATATATTCTTTATAACATTATCTTATTAAATGCCTAAAAAAAATATAAAATCATAAAAATTCTGTTTAAAACAAAGAAATTTTTAAATTTGTAATATGATTATTATTAATTATGACATATTTCACTAAAAGACTTATAACTCCTAAACTAATTATGCTAGTAAGTTGAATTTTAATCTGAAGGAAAGCTAAGACTTTAAACTATAACATAACTATAAAAAGATTTTAATATTATAACAAAGGAATTTATAGAAATATTATAAAAATTTAAAATTATTTTTTCTAAAATTTAAAAATTCAAAAATCTCCTAATAATAAGTAAATTAATTTGTTTAATAAAACTAAGCACTTTTAAATAATAAAATCATAACAAAAGTTTTACAAACTTAACGTAATACCTGAAAGTTTTAAAATTATCAATTAATTAAAAAATTTAACACATAGCGTATGATTAATATTAATTATGACTTTTTTTCACTAAAATACTTATAACTTCCTAATTAATAGGGATAAGAAGTTGAATTTAAATGTAATGGAAAGCTAAGACTTCAAACTATAAGAAAGCACTACAATTTTTGAATAAAAAATATATATATATATATATTTTTCTTATAATTTCAATATTAAAAAAATGTTTCTAAAAATTATTAAATTAATTTATTTACTAAAATAAAACATTTTTAAATATAAAACCTCGACAAATTGCTTATAATCTTCTACTAAACTCTGAAACTCTTAATATTTTTAATCAATTTTATTAATTTCTTTGGGCGTATGATTGATATTAATTAGGACTTTTTTGATAAAAAATCTTATATCTTTAAAAATAAAACAGCTAACAAACTAAATTGATCTAGAAAGCTAAGACTTCAAGTCATATGAAAACGTCAAAAAGTATTTAAAACTAATACAAGGAAATTAAAGAAAAAATAAAAATAATTAAAATTAATATTTCCTATAATTTCAAAATTGCTAAATTGCTAAATTTTAAAAATTAATTTATTTAATAAAACCACACATGTTTAACAAAGCCATAACTTATATAAACTTCATTTAAACTTAAAAACTTTTAAAATTATTAATAAATATTCAAAATTGTAATAGGTGGCGGATGATTGATATTAATTATGACTCTTTTAACTAAAATACTTATAATATTCAAACTAAAAGAGCTTTCAAGCTAAATTAAAATGTTATGGAAAGCTAAGACTTCAAGCTTTATGAAAACATTAAAAACTATTTCAAAACTAAATAAGAAAATTTATGAAAAAATATAAAATACGAAATTAATTTTTCTTGATATTTAAAAAAATAAAAAAAATAAAAGATATTAATAATAATAAATATTTTTTTATGATCTTACTTAAGATTAAAATTAATTTATTAGCGATTTAAAAATTTAAAAATATAATCGCAGGTATCACTTTTAAAGTTCTTCAAATTTCAAATAAAAAAATTAAATTAAATAAGAAATTCCATTCCTTTCATTTAAAATACTTGCTTGTCATCATCTTTAAGCCAGAAAAATTTATTTACTTTTATTTTCCTCATACTTCATTTTTCAAGTATCTCATAAAACTCCTTTGTAAAAGGCAATTGTGGCAATGACATTTTAAAGTACTATGCCTAAGTACTTTGACAGGTGACAATTGTTAAGGATTTAGATTTAGAGAATGCAGTAAAAATATGAATTGTAATAAATATGACAAAAACACAACAGATAGACAGTTGATTATTAAAGAAAAAGAAGGGGAATTATATAAGAAAAAGAAGATTCTTCATTAGAGAAAAAGGGGTTAAATGTGTTATACTTTTAAAGCATAAATTTAAGGGTTAAATTTTAAATGACAACAATTTTATTAAAAATATTTTTAAAGCTTAAATTTAGTTGCAAAATATTCCTTTTCTTTAAACACTTATTATACCTTTAGTAAGTTAATTTAAAATACGTAAGGCCTTCTATTAGTTATATTAATATTTGTTTTTAAATTTATGTTGCTTTCAATTTAATCATTTTAAAATTTTAAATTATTTTTGTATTTATTACAAATTCTTTATTTGTTTTAATTTTTATAATACCTTTTTTACCTAAAGTTTTTTATATATTTTCCTATATTTTTATACATTCACATCCTGTTCATTCATGCATGACCATGCATTTTAACGTGACCATGAATACTGTGATTTTTTTTACGCCCTAACATTAGATAAAGACCACATAAAATAAGCCAACAGAACAAAAAAAAAAGTAGATTTCCTCGCACCATAATTGTTTTATACATGACAACAGCTTATCCTGTTGTTAGGTAAAAATGTCAAAAATAAAATGCGTAGATACTTTTCAAACCCCCCTTTAGAAAAAAATGGGGAGTTGTACTTATTTTCTCCCCTTGCTCAATGAAGTGTAAATTTTTTGTTGTTTCACACAATTGAATTAAATGTTGACAAAAATTAATGGACGTTAGAGAAAAGGAGATATTTTTGTTTGAAAGTAAATTAGAAACAGATTTTGATTTGTTTTTTAGGATTTTTTCTCTCTAATGGAATGAAAAAGAAAAAAAAATCATCTAAAAGTTGATTGAACTTGAAATTTTATTAAAATAAAGCAAAATTAAAACTTCACCCAGCGGAGGCTAGTAAAACATAAAAGTGTCTAGGCTAAATTTAGCCAAGACACTTCCAATTCACCATTAAAGTGTGGAACTAAACTCAGAGGAGAATTTTGTATTTAGTAGAGTTTACAATCGGAGGTAAAGTTTATTAAACTTGTGAGAACATAAAAGAGGGTAATATTTATTTACTCACCTTGGTTGAGTTTAAAATTTAAGAGATTTTAAGGAACTTATACAAATGTAAGAGAAATTTAAATATTTTGTAAAGTTGTTGAAAGATTTTTAAAGGAAAAAAATAATTAAATAAAATTATTTAACAGAAAAGAACATTTTATATATTTAAATTTTTTTATTTCATAGAATAATAATTTTACAAAGTTTCGTAAAGTAAAATTTAAACCAAGTGTAATTAATTACCAAAAACTTTATAAATAAAAATATTTAAAACATTTTATAAAATACTGCTTTTCAAATTTAAAAAAAAAAAAAAAATAAACGAAATAAAAAATCTTAAAAAATTTCGTTAAATAAAAAAAAAATAATAATAATTGCCTCAAAATTTTTAATATTTTCAAGAATTAAAAAGCTAAAATTTAAATTCAATTTAAAAAAATATATATTTATATTTTGCTTTTACTGTCTTCAAACAAATGTATAACAAAATTCATATTTTTTTTTTCCAAAAATTATCTTCAATTTCTTACCACACAAATATCAATTTCATTAATTATCTGCTTGAGTAAAATTCTTAATATTTCTTTTCCTAAACAATTCCTTAACATATTCCCAAAATGTAGTCAACCAAACAAATATAATAAAATAAAAAATAATTTGTATATAATGACAATTCGTTTTACAACTTAGTTATTCAATTTGTTGTTGCGCTTTATTCAAAATGATTTCTTTTTTTTTTTTTTAATATTATTATTATTTTTTTTTTTCATAATTATTAAAAACATGGCACAAATATTCATTTTCAATTCAATAATAGTGTTACCCCGGTAACCAAGTCAAGTCAACCC
The DNA here is from genome assembly GCA_951394005.1 of Protophormia terraenovae. NCBI lineage: Eukaryota > Metazoa > Arthropoda > Insecta > Diptera > Calliphoridae > Protophormia > Protophormia terraenovae. Next base: position 6,814,022 of record OX596074.1, on the reverse strand, counting down.
AACCATTCATTCAGTCACTCAATCAGCGAATCGTGCATCTACATTAAAAAAAAATCTTTTAAAGAAATCAAAAACAACAAAATGACGCAAAAATTATAAAATATGTTTATAATTGTGTGTGTGTGTATAATTTTTATGTTATTGCACCCCACACTTGTGTTCAATGGTTTGTAAACAAGTGTCTGTTTATGGCTAAAAGAAAGAAAGAAGGAGAGCTATAATCGGTAAAAGGGGAAGTGATAAGAATAATATAAATTTTTTAATTATAAAAAAAATTAATTAAATTATTTATTTATTTATTTTTTTTTAATTTATTAATTATTTTAAATTTTTTTAAAGAAAGTTTTTACGGACATAATAAAGCTTAAAGTCTTAACTTTCTAAAACATTTTAAATCGATTTAATATCTTAACTAGTTTTAAAGATATTAGTTTTTTTATACAAAAAGTCATAATTAATAATAATCATACGCATCGTATTATATTTTGAAAAATGTTTAATAATTCGAAAAAATTAGTTTTTTAACCAAAGTTTATAAGATTAAACAAATTGTTTAATAATTTAAATATAATTTGGTATATAATTAATTTAATTGTTATTTTCAACAAATTTGATTACGCTGAGAAGTAAAAGGAATTTTTTTTTTAATTTGTATTATTATTTTAATTATTTATTAAGTTCATATTGCTTAAAGTCGCAGTTCTCCTTAAAATTTTAATTCTGCTTATAAGCTGTATTTGTTTGGGAGTTGTAAGCATTTTAATCAAAAAAGTCCCTATTAATATTAATCATACGTTCCGTATAGATATTTAAAATTTATCTGTAATAATAAAAAATATTAGTATAATTTAAAATTAGTACTCTTCAAACATGGGTCTCTCTTCAAGAAGGATCCCATTCATTCAGTTAAATATATTTCTTTGTACAGCTTTGAATTGTTTTTATGTTGGCATAAACTATTTGTATTTTTTGTAATATTGTTATACAATTCTTAACAGAAATTTATTAATATAAAATAGATTGAAGTCTATGCTTTCCATAATATATTTTATGTTTTTAATAGTTGCATTAGTTTAGTAATAATATTCTTCTATACGAAAAAAGTTTTAATTAATATTAATCATACGTCAACCAATATTAATTTTAAAATTCCTTACAAAATACAATTTTATTAAAAAACAAATTAATATAAACAGTTTTAATAAATTCTTACAATTAAGAAGTCTGTTTTTAGATTAAATTTTAACAATTCCTTAATTTATAAAATCTTTATTACATTTAAAAATTTTATCAAATAAATTTTAAATATTTGAATTTTTCTTTAACTTCCTTACATTATTTTTAAAAGTTTTTTAATATCATTAAATAGCTTGAAGCCTTAGCTTTTCATATTATTTTTTAACTGTTTAATAGCATTATTGGTTCGGAAGTAATCAACACATTTGTGAAACAGTCCTAATTAATATTAATCATACGTCACCTATAACAAATTTTAAGGTCAACTGGGTTGGAATGAAACTTCAGTTTTACATTAATTCTATTTCAGATCTAGTTCAGTTTTAATTCAGTTTTACTTCAGTTTCTGTTCAGCTTTAGTTCAGTTTCAGTTCAGTTTTAGGTAAGTTTCACTTCTAGTTAAGTTCTACTTTATTTCTAGTTCAGTTTTAGTTCAGTTCTAGTTCAGTTCTGATTCAGTTCTAGTTCAGCTCTAGTTCAGTTCTAGTTCAGTTCTAATTCTGTTCTAGTTTTGTTCTAGTTCTGTTCTAGTTCTGTTCTAGTTCAGTTCTAGTTCAGTTCTAGTTCAGTTCTAATTCAGTTCTAGTTCAGTTCTAGTTCAGTTCTAGTTCAGTTCTAGTTCAGTTCTAGTTCAGTTCTAGTTCAGTTCTAGTTCAGTTCTAGTTCAGTTCTAGTTCAGTTCTAGTTCAGTTCCAGTTCAGTTCTAGTTCAGTTCTAGTTCAGTTCTAGTTCAGTTCTAGTTCAGTTCTAGTTCAGTTCTAGTTCAGTTCTAGTTCAGTTCTAGTTCAGTTCTAGTTCAGTTCTAGTTCAGTTCTAGTTCAGTTCTAGTTCAGTTCTAGTTCAGTTCTAGTTCAGTTCTAGTTCAGTTCTAGTTCAGTTCTAGTTCAGTTCTAGTTCAGTTCTAGTTCAGTTCTAGTTCTAGTTGAGTTCTAGTTCTGATCTAGTTCTGATCTAGTTCTGTTCTAGTTCAGTTCTAATTCAGTTCTAATTCAGTCCTAGTTCAGTTCTAGTTCAGTTCTAGTTCAGTTCCAGTTCAGTTCTAGTTCTGATCTAGTTCAGCTCTAGTTCAGTTCTAGTTCAGTTCTAGTTCAGTTCCAGTTCAGTTCTAGTTCTGATCTAGTTCTGATCTAGTTCTGTTCTAGTTCTGTTCTAGTTCAGTTCTAGTTCTGTTCTAGTTCAGTTCTAGTTCAGTTCTAGTTCAGTTCTAGGTTAGTTCTAGTTCAGTTCTAGTTCAGTTCTAGTTCAGTTCTAGTTCAGTTCTAGTTCAGTTCTAGTTCAGTTCTAGTTCAGTTCTAGTTCAGTTCTAGTTCAGTTCTAGTTCAGTTCTAGTTCAGTTCTAGTTCAGTTCTAGTTCAGTTCTAGTTCTGTTCTAGTTCAGTTCTAGTTCTGCTCTAGTTCAGTTCTGGTTCAGTTCTGGTTCAGTTCTGGTTCAGTTTTAGTTCTGTTCCTGTTCTTGTTCTATTCTAGTTTATATTTATGATTTGGGATCTATATAAGTTCTTTAATTGAGTTTTTTCTTTGAAAATCTTCCTTTATAGCGCTTTATTATAAGTCTTTATCATTCCCCCATTCTTAAAAGTTTCTTGCAAAATATCTTTGATTTTTTCTTGATTATATTTTTGTTATTTTTCCTATAATTTAATACAGTTTATAAACATGATGTTTTGTCATATAAATACACAGGCACACAAACCCATATTAAATAGATATGAAATTAAATACCAGGCAGGTCTTAAGTGAGCGTAGGCGTATTTCATAGTATTAGTTTTTATTTTGCTGTATTGCCACACACTACTACCTTACTACCATACTCACAGATACTCATTGAATGTTCAAACTCATATATTGTAAAATAATTTTATAAAAAAATCTCATACTCATTCCATATGAGTTATTAAATATTGCATTTACAATGGGTTATGGAATTGAATTGATTTTTGTTTTTTTTTTCAATTTTTTTTTTTTTTTTTCTTCTGCTGCTCTCTGTATTTGTTGTTTGTTGTTGTGTGCAATTTCATTTCATTTTCAAATCATTCATTTATTTTATTTTATTTTGTTTGAAAGCATTTGTATACGATATCAGTTTTGCCATGAAATCTATTTAAACCAGAGATTTTTTATTTTTTTGTTTATTCTTATTGATTTGATTGTTTGTTGGCTGTCAATACGTTTGACGTTTCAAATGTTTATTATTGATTTAAAATGATTTTGTTTTTGCAAGGGAAGCACTTAGAAAAAGGGAAAAATCAAAGTCATATTAAAGATAAAATAAATCAATTTGTCTTTTTAGGAATAATTTCAATAAAAAAAGGGTTAACTATAAATTATACTTTATTTATATTTTTTTATTAAACACAAAAAACCTGTTGTTATTTGTAAAATATTTTCTGTGTTTAGGTGTCAATACTATCTTGCAACTTCCTACAGTTTATTTTGTTATTAAAGAGTTTGCAACAAGTTTCGTTTTCATATGAAAATTATTCATTTGTAATATTGTGGAAAATGCCAAATGAACACTTGCTATTTCTATAGAAAAACAAGTAACCATACGCCTCTTTCATAGTAAAATATTGATATCTAATAATACCAACAAAAAGAAAAAAAACTTTTAAACAAGTTTTTCATTTTAACAAAAGTTTAAAAATAAAAATTTTTAATGAATGAACCTCCTTTACACTCTAACTCCCCTCCAAAAACCCACTTAAACAATTTCGAAATAAGCTAAATTCCAGCCTTAAGAGTAAAAAAAAAAATTACTATTAAAAGACTAATTGTTGCGTTTTTTTCGAAATTCATTTAATTTGTACAATTTTTTTCATTGTCATTATTATTGTCTCGCGTAAGATGATAATTATGATGATAATGTTGTAAGGGAGGTGTTTTATTATTTATTTTTTCTATGTGAAGCATCCTTGAAAAGCTTTTAAAAAAGAGTAATTTGACAGTTAACGAGACATTGCCTTGTTTCTTCATAAAGTTCACTTAAGGAATGTTTGCTGTTTTTTGTTCCTAGTTCGAAATTGTTTTACTAATACTCGTAGTAGTAGGAACAAATCTAGCATATGCGCACTACTTTGGCAAAACTATTGAAAAAAACTTTAAATGAAGTTTTAGTTTGGTAAAAAGTTATAAAAAAGAATTGAAGTTTGAAACTAAAAAGTCACAAAGTCATGTACAAAAGTCATAGAATTAATAGGAGTTATTAAGAGAGATTAAAAGTAAAAATTACTGCTGAGGAAATTAGGTAACATAAAAAACTTATTTATTAGATTAAAAAAACATAATTCACTTTTAATTCAGTTCAACATTAATTCTAATTCTTTTTTAGATTACTTTTAGTTCCGTTTGAGTTCAGTTTCAGTTTAGTTCCAAAACAGCTCTAGCTCAGTTCTAGTTCAGCTCTAGTTCAGTTTTGGTTCAGTTCTAGTTCTTTTCTATTTCTGTTCTAGTTCTGTTGTAGTTCTGTTGTAGTTCTGTTGTAGTTCTGTTCTAGTTCAGTTCTAGTTCAGTTCTAGTTCAGTTCTAGTTCAGTTCTAGTTCAGTTCTAGTTCAGTTCTAGTTCAGTTCTAGTTCAGTTCTAGTTCGGTTCAAGTTCAGTTCTAGTTCAGTTCTAGTTCAGTTCTAGTTCTGTTCTAGTTCTGTTCTAGTTCTAGTTCTGTTCTAGTTCTGTTCTAATTCTGTTCTAGTTCTGTTCTAGTTCTGTTCTAGTTCTGTTCTAGTTCAGTTCTAATTCTGTTCTAGTTCTGTTCTAGTTCTGTTCTAGCTCTGTTCTAGTTCTGTTCTAGTTCTGTTCTAGCTCTGTTCTAGTTCAGTTCTAGTTCAGTTCTAGTTCAGTTCTAGTTCAGTTCTAGTTCGGTTCAAGTTCAGTTCTAGTTCAGTCCTAGTTCAGTTCTAGTTCTGTTCTAGTTCTGTTCTAGTTCTAGTTCTGTTCTAGTTCTGTTCTAATTCTGTTCTAGTTCTGTTCTAGTTCTGTTCTAGTTCTGTTCTAGTTCAGTTCTAATTCTGTTCTAGTTCTGTTCTAGTTCTGTTCTAGCTCTGTTCTAGTTCTGTTCTAGTTCTGTTCTAGCTCTGTTCTAGTTCAGTTCTAGTTCTGTTCTAGTTCTGTTCTAGTTCTAGTTCTTTTCTAGTTCTGTTCTAGTTCTGTTCTAATTCTGTTCTAGTTCTGTTCTAGTTCAGTTCTAGTTCAGTTCTAGTTCAGTTCTAGTTCTGTTCTAGTTCTGTTCTAGTTCTAGTTCTGTTCTAGTTCTGTTCTAGTTCAGTTCTAATTCTGTTCTAGTTCTGTTCTAGTTCTGTTCTAGCTCTGTTCTAGTTCTGTTCTAGTTCTGTTCTAGTTCTGTTCTAGTTCTGTTCTAGCTCTGTTCTAGTTCAGTTCTAGTTCTGTTCTAGTTCTGTTCTAGTTCTAGTTCTAGTTCTGTTCTAGTTCTGTTCTAGTTCTGTTCTAATTCTGTTCTAGTTCTGTTCTAGTTCAGTTCTAATTCAGTTCTAATTCTGTTCTAGTTCTGTTCTAGTTCTGTTCTAGCTCTGTTCTAGTTCAGTTCTAGTTCTGTTCTAGTTCTGTTCTAGTTCAGTTCTAGTTCAGTTCTAGTTCAGTTCTTGTTCAGTTCTAGTTCAGTTCTAGTTCAGTTCTAGTTCGGTTCAAGTTCAGTTCTAGTTCAGTTCTAGTTCAGTTTTAGTTCTGTTCTAGTTCTGTTCTAGTTCTAGTTCTGTTCTAGTTCTGTTCTAATTCTGTTCTAGTTCTGTTCTAGTTCAGTTCTAATTCTGTTCTAGTTCTGTTCTAGTTCTGTTCTAGCTCTGTTCTAGTTCTGTTCTAGTTCTGTTCTAGCTCTGTTCTAGTTCAGTTCTAGTTCTGTTCTAGTTCTGTTCTAGTTCTAGTTCTTTTCTAGTTCTGTTCTAGTTCTGTTCTAATTCTGTTCTAGTTCTGTTCTAGTTCAGTTCTAGTTCAGTTCTAGTTCTGTTCTAGTCCTGTTCTAGTTCTAGTTCTGTTCTAATTCTGTTCTAGTTCTGTTCTAATTCTGTTCTAGTTCAGTTCTAATTCTGTTCTAGTTCTGTTCTAGTTCTGTTCTAGCTCTGTTCTAGTTCTGTTCTAGTTCTGTTCTAGTTCTGTTCTAGCTCTGTTCTAGTTCTGTTCTAGTTCTGTTCTAGTTCTGTTCTAGTTCTGTTCTAGTTCTGTTCTAGTTCTGTTCTAGCTCTGTTCTAGTTCAGTTCTAGTTCTGTTCTAGTTCAGTTCTAATTCAGTTCTAATTCTGTTCTAGTTCTGTTCTAGTTCTGTTCTAGCTCTGTTCTAGTTCTGTTCTAGTTCTAGTTTTTTTCTAATTCTGTTCTAGTTCTGTTCCAGTTCTGTTCTAGTTCTGTTCTAGTTCTGTTCTAGTTCTGTTCTAGTTCTGTTCTAGTTCTGTTCTAGTTCTGTTCTAGTTCTGTTCTAGTTCTGTTCTAGTTCTGTTCTAGTTCTGTTCTAGTTCTGTTCTAGTTCTGTTCTAGTTCTGTTCTAGTTCTGTTCTAGTTCTGTTCTAGTTCTAGTTCTGTTCTAGTTCTGTTCTAGTTCTGTTCTAGTTCTGTTCTAGTTCTGTTCTAGTTCTGTTCTAGTTCTGTTCTAGTTCTGTTCTAGTTCTGTTCTAGTTCTGTTCTAGTTCTGTTCTAGTTCTGTTCTAGTTCTGTTCTAGTTCTGTTCTAGTTCTGTTCTAGTTCTGTTCTAGTTCTGTTCTAGTTCTGTTCTAGTTCTGTTCTAGTTCTGTTCTAGTTCTGTTCTAGTTCTGTTCTAGTTCTGTTCTAGTTCTGTTCTGTTCTAGTTCTGTTCTAGTTCTGTTCTAGTTCTGTTCTAGTTCTGTTCTAGTTCTGTTCTAGTTCTGTTCTAGTTCTGTTCTGTTCTAGTTCTGTTCTAGTTCTGTTCTAGTTCTGTTCTAGTTCTGTTCTAGTTCTGTTCTAGTTCTGTTCTAGTTCTGTTCTAGTTCTGTTCTAGTTCTGTTCTAGTTCTGTTCTAGTTCTGTTCTAGTTCTGTTCTAGTTCTGTTCTAGTTCTGTTCTAGTTATGTTCTAGTTCTGTTCTATTTCTGTTCTAGTTCTGTTCTAGTTCTGTTCTAGTTCTGTTCTATTTCTGTTCTAGTTCTGTTCTATTTCTGTTCTAGTTCTGTTCTAGTTCTGTTCTAGTTCTGTTCTAGTTCTGTTCTAGTTCTGTTCTAGGTCTGTTCTAGATCAGTTCTAGTTCAGTTCTAGTTCAGTTCTAGTTCAGTTCTAGTTCAGTTCTAGTTCAGTTCTAATTCAGTTCTAGTTCATTTCTAGTTCAGTTCTAGTTCATTTCTAGTTCAGTTCTCTTCGTTCTAAAAGATCGTTGTTTTAAATACTTTGTTCCCAAAAGCTTCCCATATTCCTTTCAAGATTTTTTCCCTGTTGAAAACTTTTTCCTAAAGCTTTTCTTTTATATTTAAATTCACCTCAAAGCTTTTTGCTTAAAATTAAACTCTTGTTTATTATTTTTTCTCTTATTTTCAAAAAGCATTTGTTTGCTCTCTTCTCTTTTAAATAAAAATAAAAACCAAATTTATTTTTCTATATGTTTTTCGAAGTTTAGACAATAACATTTGTTGCCGAAGGAAACCACCCTGAAAACATATTTTGACTTTCGTGTGGTGCGGTCACAAAAATAAATATTGTGCGGTTCTTGTTCAAAAAAATAATTTAAAACGAGATATTTATTTAATAAAATAAAGAAATTAATATTTAAAATGTAAACGTGAATTAAACTAATTATTTAAGGAACTTAAAAAAATATTTTAAAGAAATAAATTATTAAAAAATAAAAATATAGAAAATTAAACGAAAAATTATTTTATAAATAAAATTTTTTTAAAACAAAAAAATTTAAATTAAAATTTTGTTTATATATGAAAGAATTTAAGTGTCCTTTTGGTTGCCTCATATATTATTTTGCCTGTAAAAAAAAAATATATATAATTTTTTTTGTTTTGCTAATTTTTTTTTTTTTTTTGTTTGTAAGAAGTGCTTTAACCTTTTGGGCAAATATTTAAATAAAGGCTTGTGTACAATAGAGATATATGTATGTATGTGTGTGTGAATGTTAGTGTTTTGGGCAAATATAAGCTTGTTTAACCAAAAAAATAAAAAATACAAAAATATACATAAAGAAAACGTTAACATAGATAATAAAAAAATACGTAGCATATTTTAAGGCTGACAAGCTGTAAGCAAATAATTAGTGAGTAAATAAGTGATAAAAAAATTTGTTTGAAAATAAAAAATATAGATAGAAAAAACAAAAGAAAAGAGGAATAAAAATAAAATTATAAACATTATATATGAAAATTCCCTAAAAATCTTTATATTATTGTTCTTTGGATTTTTCCTGTATGATGAAGCTGCTGAATTTGTTCTAACACCCGTGAGTTAAAGGTAAAGGTCAAGTTTATTATAAAATTCTTCTTCTTTTTATTGAATAAAAATCTCTTTATATTTGATGTAATTCATAGTATAATAGTAGGAGTATATGTTACATGTTTTTATTTGCAAAATAAAATAGTAAGAGGAGTGTTCTTTTACTTAAATCAATATTTGTAGTTGTTCGGATGATGTTAATGTAGATGCTGATGCTCTGGCATTGTTTTCAAAGAATACATTTAACAAGGTTTTTATCGTTAAAAAAAAAAAAATAAAACTTTTGCATGTTGTAAAAAACCATTAAAATGGCAACATGTTCATAAAAAATAGAAATATATGTGAAGGTTTAGCTGTTAAAGGTATGCTTTTAGTAATTGGAAAAACAAAAAGAAAAATTTGCTCACAAAAGTATGCTGTAGAAAAAAGAATGCCAACAAAAATGATTAAAGTATAAGAATAAATAATTTCAAGGTGAATTTTTGAATAAAAGAAATTGAAATATATTTATTTTTAAAATTAGGACAATAATAAATAATTTTAGAAATTTGTAGCATATTTTAGGGAGGTTAGGAAATTTAAAAACCACAGCATACTTTCTGGCTGTGAAAGATATATTTTCAAAAACTAATAATTACATTCATTTTATTATTGATTTTATTAAAAATTTATAAATTAAAATTAATTAAATTAAAATATTTTTCCTACTTAAATTAGCAGCAGAGCTAATTCAAAATTTTTAAAAATTACATACGGCAACACTGAGTCCGCGGCACAGAATTTCTAAAACAATTTAAATGCTCATGATCTTGGAGTTTTAAACCTTTAAAATACTTTTATTGAATTAACTCCAGTTCTCAAGATAGAAAATTAATGAAAATGCAAGGAAGAAAGTAATAAGGTGCACCACATAATACAACATATCTTGAGATCAAAATGTCCAATTTAGATTATTAAAATGCCATAAAATTCCAATTCCTAATATCTTCAAATCATGGTAGCAATATTTTATAATATTTTCAATAGTTTCAGAAATACTCGTGCTAAGAAATTTGTAACAAAGAAAATATAATAAAAATCTCTATAAATTTTTTAAATTTTCCTACTTCAAAAAATCGTTAAAAACCTAAAACCATTAAAAAGGCAAGTTTGTGTATCTTATCATAAAACTAAGTATATTTCCAATAAACCGAACTTTATTTCATTAAAATCTATAAATAAATATAAATTTTATTAACAATTCAGTAAAAGTAGATCATTTAAACATGTTTATGTAATTAAAAAAATCGTTAAAAATCGAAAACATCGAGAATTACAAATTTCTCTTTTTTATAATAAAGCCTAATATGTTGGTTATAAAGCAAACTATATTTCATTAAATTTGAAAGCTAAAGGAGCAAGTTATTAACAATTAAGTTAAAGTAGTTTTTCACCTGAAACTTAATTTTATATATTTTTATTTTATTCTCTTGATCACTGTTAATTATCAAATAATGCGATACATCTATAAAAATAAACTTTCCAAATATTATCGTTTTAGTTTCCATAATTGAATATAAAGGGGGCACTTCATTTTTAAGCCAGTTTTAGAGATTTAAAAAAAAAAAAAACAATTGATAAAAAAAAATATGTTTTAAAAAATCGTTAAAAATCAAAAATGGACTAAAAGTAAACTTTTTCATCTTTATCATAAAACTGAATGGGTTTCAAATAAAACTAAATTTATTTCATTTAAATCGATAAATAATTATCAACGTTATTAACAATTAAGTGCAGATAGTTTTTCATCTAAAACCAAATTATTTTATTTTTACTTTATTCCCTTGATTGAAAAAAATATTAATAATAAAGTGATTCCATCGGTCTAAAAATAATAAGCTTTCAAAATATTATCATCAAAATGATCATAATTAAATACAGAGAGGCCACATCGTTAATGCATCCAATAGTTTCAGAGATAATAATAATAATTTGCATTTTTCAAAAAATCGTTAAAAATTTAAAATGGCCAAAACTTAAATTTTTTCACTTCTGGCATAAAACTGATTATGTTTGCAATAAAATGAGCTATTTTTCATTAAAATCAAAAAATAAATAACGACTTTATTAACAATTCATTGAAGATATTAAAATAAGTTAAGTATTAAACTAAATTTTCAGCAAAAACCCTTCACTATTAATTAAAAAGTTTAATCCAATTAATTATAAAGTGATCCATTCTATTAAAAAATAATAAGCTTTCAATATACTATTATTTTAGTTATCATACTTACACACAGAGGGCGCTATAGTAGCCGAAAGTTGAGTCATTTTAGTAAATAGAAATTTACAATTTGCAAAAATTTTGTAAATTTCTACGCATTTATTTTCAAGTTAAATCTACTGTAATCTACTCGAAAATTTACTGGGGAACAGAGCTTTCAAAATGTTATTTATTATGGCATCATATTTGAGCTTGAAAAACCGCAGTCCTCTAAACTTAAGTTAAACAAGTAAAACTTTTTCGATTTTTTCTAAGAAAGACAATAAAGCTTAGTTATTATATAATTCATTAAAAAGCTTTACTTAAATGTAGAGGGCGCTGCAATAAGACAAATGTGAACACTTTGTTTATATAATAATTCTTACTAATTTAAAAGTATTTACCAACTTTTTCTCAGCAATACTCTTAAACTCATACCATATGATCTTTAGCTTTACTAAACAATAAAAAATAAATAAAGCTTTCAAATCCCTATTTGATTATAAGCATTAACTTAATATAGGCGGTACTGTGATGTGAAAAAATTTAGCAATATTTGCTTATCAATAATGGATGTTATCTCATATTTTTGCCCAAAACTTTAATAAGTGATAAAGCTAGCATAAAACTTTTAAAATTTTAATTACTTAAAGGTCATAGCTTAATGTAGGGGGCGCTATAAATAACCAAATTTTGCAAATAAATAATGTATGAAAGATTTTAATTATGTTTTTCATTTATATTAAACATAAATTGATACAATCATAGCAGAAAATTTGAACAAGTAATAATGTATGAATAAAGCTCTCAAAAGCTTTCATACTTAGGAAACACTTCTAAATACAAGGGAAGCTATACTAAGTTAAAATTGAGTATTTGTAATAAACAAAATTGGAAATATTTTAAGATTTTAGTATTTTTTTGCTATCAGCATTGTAAGCATATGGATCTAGTCTGTTATACTTAGTCAAACAATAAAGCAATTAAATATATTTGAAAATTTAAAAATGTTTAAGTTTCTTTTATCAATTATTATTATACATATTTTGCTACGAACTTTATAAAGCTTGACTCAATGATCAAGAAGTAGTTGGGCTTTTAAACAAATATTTGCTTAAACGTCTTATTCCAATATAATAATCGCTTCAGTGAGTCAAAGTTCGAGACAAGTTAACAAGTTTTTAAATTTTATAATTTTCTATTTTATTACACATAAATTGCTACGATCTTGAGCCAATATATGATGAAATCAATAAAGCGAAAATCAAGCTTTTCAAATTAAGTTTCCTTTAAATTCTAACTTAAATACACAATGGGTGGCAATTAACCAAAAGTGATCATAATAGGAGTATAAAATTTAAATCTTTTAAAATTTTAAAGTAAATTAAGTAAAACATGGAGGAGGAGTAGACAACAATTTCATATTGTATTGTCTACTTTTGGGAATTAAACAGTATAAAAATCATGGCATATTTTTAGGCTTACAAAAATTAAGGTTTACTTTTAGGCTTTAAATTACACTATATCTATATACAAAAGTTATATTATTAATATTTATTACCTTATAAGTCTATAATCATTCAACTTTTACCTTCTTCAAGGAATTCATCTTCTTCATTTGTTTATTATCCTTTTTATTTTCTTCTTACTATTTACACAACTTCATTAGAAATACTGTCATTTATTATAACTAGAAAAAAATTTCCAATTTCATGCTTATTAACTCACAACTTACACTTCATTAGTTAACAACTACTCTCAAGTCATTTCATTCCCTAGAAAATTCTTAAATTTTGTAACAAACTTAATGGCACAACAACCAACATAATTAAACGTTTAATTTAAGAGCAATGAACTCTCTCTCTCTCTCTGTTTCTCTGTCAGGCTAAAGCAGTAAAAAAACATAAAACAGGATATAAATTTGTTAAGCAAAACAGCTATAAGGACAAGGAACATTTATAAGTATTAAAAAGAAATTTTGCTTTAAACAAAATAACAAAATATCCTTAATATAAAACATTGAGCAACAACTCTTATTAAAATGTTGTCTTTAATAAGGCAAGAAAAAAAGAAGTAAAAGATGAATGAAATGCCTAAAACTAATGGTTCAATTTTGTTGCTTAAGCAAAGGACTTTAATATTTGTATGTGTATGTGTTTTTTTTATTTTTTATTTTTTGTATAAAGAGGGGTTTTAAAGCACTTAATTTATTGTTGCCATTGTAGTATGTTAATAATGGCGGGAAATTCTCTTAAATAAAGACACGAACATTAAGTAAAAATTTGCTTAACATGCAAAAATTACATTCTGTGCAAAGGAGAATTATGTTGGTCTAAGGAAGATATGTATGTTGTGAGTTGGGTAGTTGTATATGATAGCTAAATACAATATTTATTAGGTAAATAGAACAAAAGTGTTTTATTTGTTTTATATTTGTAATAAATTACTTATGTTTATTAGAATATTTGATATAAAGAGTATACGATTTTAAAATAGATTTTCAAAAGCTCCATTTTATAAAAATAAATAAATAAAATAGTTCAGTTCTAATTCAATTCTAGTTCAGTTCTAGTTCAGTTCTAGTTCAGTTCTAGTTCAGTTTTAGTTCAGTTCTAGTTCAGTTCTGGGTCAGTTCTAGTTCAGTTCTAGTTCAGTTCTAGTTCAGTTCTAGTTCAGTTCTAGTTCAGTTCTAGTTCAGTTCTGGGTCAGTTCTAGTTCAGTTCTAGTTCAGTTCTAGTTCAGTTCTAGTTCAGTTCTAGTTCAGTTCTAGTTCAGTTCTAGTTCAGTTCTAGTTCAGTTCTAGTTCAGTTCTAGTTCAGTTCTAGTTCAGTTCTAGTTCAGTTCTAGTTCAGTTCTAGTTCAGTTCTAGTTCAATTCTAGTTCAGTTCTAGTTCAGTTCTAGTTCAGTTCTAGTTCAGTTCTAGTTCAGTTCTAGTTCAGTTCTGGGTCAGTTCTAGTTCAGTTCTAGTTCAGTTCTAGTTCAGTTCTAGTTCAGTTCTAGTTCAGTTCTAGTTCAGTTCTAGTTCAGTTCTAGTTCAGTTCTAGTTCAGTTCTAGTTCAGTTCTAGTTCAGTTCTAGTTCAGTTCTAGTTCAGTTCTAGTTCAGTTCTAGTTCAGTTCTAGTTCAATTCTAGTTCAGTTCTAGTTCAGTTCTAGTTCAGTTCTAGTTCAGTTCTAGTTCAGTTCTAGTTCAGTTCTAGTTCAGTTCTAGTTCAGTTCTAGTTCAGTTCTAGTTCAGTTCTAGTTCAGTTCTAGTTCAGTTCTAGTTCAGTTCTAGTTCAGTTCTAGTTCAGTTCTAGTTCAGTTCTAGTTCAGTTCTAGTTCAGTTCTAGTTCAGTTCTAGTTCAGTTCTAGTTCTAGTTCAGTTTTATTTCATTTCTAGTTCAGTTCTAGTTCTAGTTCAGTTCTAGTTCAGTTCTAGTTCAGTTCTAGTTCAGTTCTAGTTCAGTTCTAGTTCAGTTCTAGTTCAGTTCTAGTTCAGTTCTAGTTCAGTTCTAGTTCAGTTCTAGTTCAGTTCTAGTTCAGTTCTAGTTCAGTTCTAGTTCAGTTCTAGTTCAGTTCTAGTTCAGTTCTAGTTCAGTTCTAGTTCAGTTCTAGTTCAGTTCTAGTTCAGTTCTAGTTCAGTTCTAGTTCAGTTCTAGTTCAGTTCTAGTTCAGTTCTAGTTCAGTTCTAGTTCAGTTCTAGTTCAGTTCTAGTTCAGTTCTAGTTCAGTTCTAGTTCAGTTCTAGTTCAGTTCTAGTTCAGTTCTAGTTCAGTTCTAGTTCAGTTCTATTTCAGTTTTAGTTCAGTTCTAGTTCAGTTCTAGTTCAGTTCTATTTCAGTTTTAGTGCAGTTCTAGTTCAGTTCTATTTCAGTTCTAGTTCATTTCATATCTATAATTGCAAGTACAAAAAAATGTTTAATATATTTTATTAGAGATTTTTAATTTTTATTTATTTTTTTTTTTTTTTTGAAGTCGATTTAAACTTCAATTACTTCCCCTCTTATTAGCAACTTTAACAGCTGGGTTTCTAATGACTCTAATTTTTTCCCTTTATTACATATTTTCTAAAAATTCCTTTATTATTTGGTTGCTACAATCTTAAGTGATTGCTCCTCAGTTGTTATACATTCATACATATAAGTATAATTTCTCTCATATGTTGCTTGCCACAATCACTAGCATACTTTTGGGGGTTTAATATTTCTTTAGGAAATTTGGAAATATAAGCTATTAAAAATAGCTATAGAAACCATAATGGAAATATTTTTTATATGTAGA
Organism: Protophormia terraenovae; assembly: GCA_951394005.1. Classification (NCBI taxonomy): domain Eukaryota; kingdom Metazoa; phylum Arthropoda; class Insecta; order Diptera; family Calliphoridae; genus Protophormia; species Protophormia terraenovae. The sequence continues at coordinate 6,798,898 of OX596074.1, read as the reverse complement.
AGTTATATTCAAATTTTAAACATAATTTTTAAAAATTCTTTTTGAAAAGGTTTCCTATTTCATTATATAATTTGTTGAATTTCGTAGAATGTAGTAATTTATTATGCGCTTAAATTAACTGGATTCCTTTTAAAGTTATATAGTAATTTTAATAATAAATTAAAGCATACTTTTAGGGTTTTATAATTAATTTAAATTGATTACAAAACCATATGTGTTTTATAAGAAAATTGATATTAATTACTGAATACAAAATTCTATTGCATATGTTAAGGATTTGTTAACAAGTTGTTTATTTAAATCTACTTATAGCATATGCTAAGGATTTATTATTAAATTCTTTAGTAAAGTTTACTTTAAGGGCAAAATTTTTTCCCCAATTTATTTGCAAAATATAAAATTTTTACAAATGAAAGTTTTGTAATGGTTTGCTGTCTACACCAGAGACTAATTTATTGACCATTTGATATTGTTTTTCAGTCTCAAACACCCCCTTTATAACAAAAAAAAGTTGAAAAAAAATTGGAAAAAAATAAGAAAAATTATGGCAAAAGAATTTTGTTCAAAAAAATGTAATAAATATATAAAATTCCCCAGTGAAAAGTTACTTCAAATATAAAAGACATAGATAGACATTGAAAAAAAATACAACTTTACTTTCTGTTGGAAAAATATAAAAAACAAAGTGAAAATTTTCGGTTTGTAAAAGAACGCAAAAGTACAAAATGGCAATAAAATATTTACAGACAGATGCTGCTTGCTAAAACACAATAAAAAAACAAATCGTTGTTGCCAACATCAGGAGTAACAGCAACAGGATGTTTATTGCTTTAAGGATATAAAAGAAGAAAAGTTTCAGTTACACTTCTTTTTGTTGTTTCAATGTTTCACATTTTCAATAGTTTATGCTAAAGAAGAAAATTGTTTTTATGTTTTGTTGTTAAACCACCTAGATTTGGTGTTATTTGTTATAGATTATTGTTAAGAAATTGAGTTTAAACAATTTGTACGCATTTGTGGTGGGGAGAAAAATAATTTGTTTGTTTATAAAAGGAAATAAGTAAAAAAAAGTTAATAAAAGTTTTAGATGTTTATAGAAATTCTTTAAATAAAAGCACAAAAGAAATCAAATTAAGGTTTTGAAAAAGAGTGTTTAAAAAATAAAGCATACTTTTAGGTGTTTACATTTTTCAAAAACTGCAGCTTAGTTTTAAGCATCAAAATTTAAATTTTTAAGAAATTTAAGGTCTACTTTTAGGTATTTAAATAAATGAAATTATTTTCTTTAATAATAATTATTTTTATTCTTTTTAACAATAACAGTTATTCCTCACAATTAAAACAACAACAAACATAATTTTAAATTCACAAAACTTTTTCCCCTTTTAAAATTATTGCATATGTTAAGGAGTTCTTTTAGTTTTTATGGTCTCAACCAAAATCATTGTTTTAGCCAGTTAATTTATAAAAAGTTTTAACCAAGTTTTATTTTTTTTACAAACCCCACAAAACAAAACACATTAAAACAACCTGAAGCCTTTAACAACTGACTAAAGTAACCTATTTACATACATAAACATACATATATATTTTTGAAAGGTATGCATTACAGGATAAAGGATATAATAACACAAATAGCAACAAGCCATATAATAAAATAGGAAATTTTTGTCGACAAACAGTAATGAATAAAATTTTGTGTATAATATAGGGATATAGAAGAATAAATAGGAGATAGAAGAGAGGGAGAGATAAGAAATTAAAAGTAACAAACTGCTATAACTATAGAAACTTTAATGCGAAAACTTTAACAAGGATTATATTAAATAAAAGAGAGGGTAATATTACTATGAATAAGGTTAGTGATCAGCATTAAAGAGTTTTAAATTGTTAATAATTTAAGATTATTTTATATGAGAAATTTTTAAAAATTTGCTATAAACTCCAAGGAGATTTTTGAGCCTAATTTTTAATTTATTTGTTTTAGTTTAATATCACTTGAGATTGTAATAACGGAATTTTTAGAAAATTTATAATAAACGAAAAAATTGTGAGTCATTAGAAACCCATCTGTCAAAGTTGCTAATAAGAGTGAAAGTATTTGAACGTTAAACTGACTTCTAAAAAAAAAAAATTAAAAAGTCCGTAAAAAATGGTAAGAGTGTTTTTAATAATAGGAATTATAGATCTGAACTTAATTAGAACTGAAATTTAATTGATTGAAAACAGAACAAGAACTGAAATAGAACTGAACCAGAACTGAACTAGAACTGAACTGAACTAGAACTGAAATAGAACTGAACTAGAACTGAACTAGAACTGAACTAGAACTGAACTAGAACTGAACTAGAACTGAACTAGAACTGAACTAGAACTGAACTAGAACTGAACTAGAACTGAACTAGAACTGAACTAGAACTGAACTAGAACTGAACTGAACTAGAACTGAAATAGAACTGAACTAGAATTGAACTAGAACTGAACTAGAACTGAACTAGAACTGAACTAGAACTGAACTAGAACTGAACTAGAACTGAACTAGAACTGAACTAGAACTGAACTAGAACTGAACTAGAACTGAACTAGAACTGAACTAGAATTGAACTAGAACTGAACTAAAACTGAACTAGAACAGAACTAGAACTGAATTAGAACTAAACTAGAACTAACCTAGAACTGAACTATAACTGAAATAGAACTATATACTGAACTAGGACTGAACTAGAACTGAATTAGAGCTGAACTAGAACTGAACTAAAAGTGAACTAGAACTGAATTAGAACTGAACTAGAACAGACCTAGAACTTAAATGGAATGGATTTCGAGCAGCACCAGAACTTAACCAGAACTCAACTAGAACTAATTTACCATTGAACTAGAATTTAACTAAAAAATAATTTAGCTTAATAATTCCCCTAAAAATATTTGATGTATTTTTTAAATTTTAATTCTATTGCATATATTTAAACATTATTTTTTCTTTCAATAATTTCCCTTCTCTTTATTAAATTAAATTTAATTCCCTTTCTCTCTCAAGGGGCAACTTCTTTTGCTAATAAAACAAAGCTCCTAAAAGGCTACTATAAGTTATGTTATGTGTTGTTTTTCTTTTCCCTGCAAGCTTATCTAATAAAGCTTAAAAGCAACGATTAAAAAAACAGCATGTATAAACGTGTTACAACCAAATAAAAGAAAATCTTAAACAAAAATCCTCCCCCTGACTATAGTACAACCTCTTTTACTTCCCTTAGTCTTTCTCTCTCTCCCTCTTTTTTGCTTCATTTTAACTTATCCAAGATTACGTGTTATTAAAACAATAGCTTTTTTCACATAAAACACAATAAAAATAAACTACAAGATTTTAATCTTAAGTGTAAAAGGCAGATTAAGTTATTTTGTTTAAAAATATAGAAATATATATTAAACTAAGCATACTTTTAGGTTCTTTTTTTTGGATAATTGAAAAGAATGTTTTTTTTTTCGTTTGCAGTTTAAACAAAGTTCTAGAGACAAAAGTTTTTATTTTAAAGAAATAATTTTATTGTTTTAATTAAAAGAAAAAATACATCCATATAAAACAAGAGTCATTATTTTGCAGCAAACAAATAAAAGACAACTCAACATAAAAGTCTAAGAGCAAAATGACATTAAAGTTTGTCTAGGAAAAAACAAGAAGACGTTATAATAGAAAATTTTATTTTTCTTACTAAACTCTATGCAACGTGACTTCAAAGCAAATTAAATCTAAATGAAAATTTATAGCAAGAAACTTTAATTAAAAATTTTAAGATAAATAAAAACAAAAATGTTTATTAAAGCCTAATGGTAGGCAATTTTTTTAATACTGTATTTTCTGTTTAATAATAAATTTTAATTATTAAATTTATTTCCTTTAGCCTTATGATTTGTTGTTCCTCTTAATTGCTGTTGAAAAAAGTTTTGAAATATTTTTAGCTAAAACTCTTTTGAACACTTTTCTCAGACTAAAGTCCTTCTTGCTATAATTACCATTAATTAGTTTGATGCTAACTTAATTAACCTGTTTTTTACAGCTTATTTCCCTGCTTAATGTCTAGCCTTTTCACTTGAAAATAAAAACAAAAAGAACAAAAACTTTATTAACTTAATTAACAACTCTAAGCTCCTAAAAGTATGCCAATCACAAAAACGTTGTTCCTTTTTTTGGTTTATTGTACTTTTTATGGTTATTTAATATTTCTATGGCATGTTTCAAGGTTGTTTATACTAATTTTCATTTAATTTATACCCAAATCTCTGGAAAAAAATTACATTTTCTTTATTCGCTTATTCATAGACAATTTCACTGTGAAATTATGTATTTATTGGTATTTTTGTAATATATTACTAATAGAAGCCTAAAAGTCTAGTTTAATTTTTTTCGTATAGAATTAAAAGGTGTTTAAGGTGTAAGAACATAATGTCATGGTTTGTTAAATCAAAATGAAAAGAATGTTTAACAAAAGAAATGGAAAATATTTTGGTTGAATCGAAAATGTTTTTATAAAAAGGAAATTATGTGCAATAAGCAATTATTGAACATTAGTTTTCAACAAGCCTTAAAAAATGAGGGTGTTTGTAGAGGTTTTCTATGTTGTGGAAACATATATATTTATGTATATAGGTGTGATAAACAGGTGAGAAAATTGCTAGTCATTAAAGAAGGTGTAGCTAAGAGGTTAATGAGTTTCCGTTGGTTTTTTTCCATGCCGCTATATTATATATTAACAGTTTAAATAGCCTAAAAGTATGCTACAATTTTTAAAGTTTAATTATAGCCCCGTCTTATTTCAATTTGTATTTATTTTCCGTTATGTTCTAGTTCTGTTTTAGTTAAGGTTCAGCACTAGTTTTAGTCAAATTCTACCTCTGTCAAATAATTATATGTGCAATATTTGTTTTCTGGTTTTTATATATTCCAAGAGTGATATACATTTCTTTGGTTTACATTATTTTTCATTCTTACCTAATGTCCCTATTTGCAAAATTTTAGGTTCCTCTTGGCATTGTATTTAAAGTACCGTTAAAATAAACATATCATTCTCTAAATTTTAATAGAAAATAATTATATGTGCAAATTGAAATTTTTACTCAACAGACTGACATGAAGTCCACATTTTGAACCGTTTAACCAATTAAAGTTAAAATTAAAGTTATTTGGGGAATATTTAAAATGATTAGACCTAAAATACCCAAATTTTTTCATTAATTTTTTTTATTTTTTTTATTTATATCCAAAATATGTCACCAGGTCATGAACTGTCAGTTGAAGTGCTGAAATCATTAAAGTAAGACGACAGTTTATGTAAAATTCCAAAAAATGGTGTATACTGAAAATGTTTATCATAATACTGTTGAAAATTTTTAAAAAATCTGAGAAATTGCTATCATTCTAGGAGCGGTAACCCATAATCAATTGCTGATTAGCGGGGCTTAAGGACATTTTTCGAAGAAAAACAACATGTGTTACAGAAAAATAACGGCCAAATGAACGGGTTTTAATAATTGGACGTGAGCATAAAATAATAAAAGAGGTTTTAGATTAAAATTATGACCTTTGGATGGCAAAAACATAACTAATAGAGCGGTACAAAAATCCACACGCAGGATTTTATGATAAATATAATTTTTTGGTTAAAAACTTTAATTGTACCATGAGTTCATGTGCATAAGGGATGAAAAATATTATATTTAAATTATCCAAGTGTTTATCAAAAATATTACATGGGTATTCGACGTCTACAAAAGACATGCTAGAAGCGTAATCATAGTGTCGAATCGCACATAATATAAGTAAATTTTAGTTCTAGATAGAAGTTGAAAATATTTATTGGACGTAGCTAAATTAACTCACAGCACAACATAAATTTACTGGACAAAAAATCCAATAGCTTCGTTGATGAATTTCCTACAAAAATTAGATTTTTCAGTAAATTAATGTGACGATGTTACTATATCGGGCCTCAAAATCGGTTTTTAAGTCACATAATATTATATTTCTGCAGCGACCAGTAATGAACCTCAGACCTTCATGACATAAGGATTTCCAAAGAATACTGTATGCTGAGATATATTTAGATTCAGAGCTATATGACAATATCAAATGTTTCAAATTGATTTTGTATAAGTATACTACAGTTTTGACCTATATATATGTAAAGAAAAAAGAACGAATCTGTATAACGAAGGATGCATCTGGTAACGTTATATTAGGACAACACAATTCTTTAACAACTTTAATGAATATTGAAAATTAACGTTATTTAAATAAAGGATTTTAATAAAATTCTTGTCGTGCACATATAATTATTTTCTATGAACAATTTTAAAATCAATTAAATTTTGCCACAAAATACACATAAGAAATAAATTTTTCATTTGACTAATAAAGCTCTAATAAACATTAAAAATATAAAAAAGATTTGAATTTGAAAATCCTATTTTTGAAGAAAATAAATTACTTTATAGGTATGCACATATAATTATTTGACTGGGGTAGTTCAGTTCTAATTCAGTTCTAGTTCAGTTCTAGTTTAGTTCTAGTTCAGTTCTAGTTCAGTTCTAGTTCAGTTCTAGTTCAGTTCTAGTTCAGTTCTAGTTCAGTTCTAGTTCAGTTCTAGTTCAGTTCTAGTTCAGTTCTAGTTCAGTTCTAGTTCAGTTCTAGTTCAGTTCTAGTTCAGTTCTAGTTCAGTTCTAGTTCAGTTCTAGTTCAGTTCTAGTTCAGTTCTAGTTCAGTTCTAGTTCAGTTCTAGTTCAGTTCTAGTTCAGTTCTAGTTTAGTTCTAGTTCAGTTCTAGTTCAGTTCTAGCTCAGTTCTAGTTCAGTTCTAGTTCAGTTCTAGTTCAGTTCTAGTTCAGTTCTAGTTCAGTTCTAGTTCAGTTCTAGTTCAGTTCTAGTTCAGTTCTAGTTCAGTTCTAGTTCAGTTCTAGTTCAGTTCTAGTTCAGTTCTAGTTCAGTTCTAGTTCTGTTCTAGTTCTGTTCTAGTTCAGTTCTAGTTCAGTTCTAGTTCAGTTCTAGTTCAGTTCTAGTTCAGTTCTAGTTCAGTTCTAGTTCTGTTCTAGTTCAGTTCTAGTTCAGTTCTAGTTCAGTTCTAGTTCAGTTCTAGTTCAGTTCTAGTTCAGTTCTAGTTCAGTTCTAGTTCAGTTCTAGTTCAGTTCTAGTTCAGTTCTAGTTCAGTTCTAGTTCAGTTCTAGTTCATTTCTAGTTCAGTTCTAGTTCAGTTCTAGTTCAGCTCTAGTTCAGTTCTAGTTCAGTTCCAGTTCAGTTCTAGTTCAGTTTTAGTTCAGTTTTAGTTCAGTTTTAGTTCAGTTCAAGTTTAGTTCTAGTTCAGTTCAAGTTCTAGTTCAGTTCAAGTTCTAGCTCAGTTCTAGTTCAGTTCTAGTTCAGTTCTAGTTCAGTTCTAGTTCAGTTCTAGTTCAGTTCTAGTTCAGTTCTAGTTCAGTTCTAGTTCAGTTCTAGTTCAGTTCTAGTTCAGTTCTAGTTCAGTTCTAGTTCAGTTCTAGTTCAGTTCTAGTTCAGTTCTAGTTCAGTTCTAGTTCAGTTCTAGTTCAGTTCTAGTTCAGTTCTAGTTCAGTTCTAGTTCAGTTCTAGTTCAGTTCTAGTTCAGTTCTAGTTCAGTTCTAGTTCAGTTCTAGTTCAGTTCTAGTTCAGTTCTAGTTCAGTTCTAGTTCAGTTCTAGTTCAGTTCTAGTTCAGTTCTAGTTCAGTTCTAGTTCATTTCTAGTTCAGTTCTAGTTCAGTTCTAGTTCAGTTCTAGTTCAGTTCTAGTTCAGTTCTAGTTCAGTTCTAGTTCAGCTCTAGTTCAGCTCTAGTTCAGTTCTAGTTCAGTTCCACTTCAGTTCTAGTTCAGTTTTAGTTCAGTTTTAGTTCAGTTCAAGTTTAGTTCTAGTTCTAGCTCAGTTCTAGTTCAGTTCTAGTTCAGTTCTAGTTCAGTTCTAGTTCAGTTCTAGTTCAGTTCTAGTTCAGTTCTTGTTCAGTTCTAGTTCAGTTCTAGTTCAAGTTCAGTTTTAATTCAGTTCTGGTTCAGTTCTAGTTTAGTTTTAGTTCAGTTCTAAAATTTTTTTATATTGTACTCCTAAAAGTATGCTTTATTTTTAAATTTCCCTTAAAGTAGGCTTTAATTTTCTCTGTTTTTATAAAAACAACTCATTTCTTTGTTAGTTTTTCCTTGTTTTTAATTTCTAATGCATTTTAATGTGCCTTAAGGTATTTATGTTTTTTTTTTCTCTATTGCATATTTTAAGGGTTTAGGTCATGTTTGTGCATTTATTATTGCAATATGTTGTTTCTCTGGCTCTGTTACTTTTGTCTAACTTTGAATTATTTTGCCTGCCATGTATGTTTTCATGTATGGCCTACACAAAGTATGTTAAAGCTTTTTGTAATATTTATTATGTATGTTTTTTTGAAATTGAAAATGGAAAAAAAGAAATTAAAACCTACATATTCTTTAGAAAGAAAAGGAAGTTATTACAGAGGAAAATTGCATATGAATTTATAAACATTTTTAACAAGGAGAGGAAGGGGGAACATTTAAAGGAAATGTGTTAATGTTTGAATGTTTTGTTGGAGAAAGTGGGCAGTTGTGGTTTTGAAAAAATTTATTTTAGTAGGTTACAGGATGTTGACAAAAAAACATTTTTTTGAGGACAGTAGGCGGGTGAGATAAGAAAAATTATTAATATAATATTTGCTAAAACAAAGAGGAACAATTTTAACAGTAAATATTAAAATTTATTTAGCAGAAATTTAATTTAAATTTCATAATTAAGTTAAGAAAAAATTTAAAATTATAGTATTAAATTTGGAGAATAAAATATTCCTTTTAAGTTTAATTTTATATACTTCCTGTATTATTTTAGTTATATTTTGTCTACATGTTGCTTTGGCATTAAAATCTACACTTTTATATCTTTATATATTAAAAGTATTAACAATGAACTACCCCCTCTTATCTATAGTTAACTGAAAAAGCCCATAAATAAATTCTACTACCATCTTTTTGTTATTCCTTGTTCCTGCTTTTTATCCTGTTCTGTTACGTTACAAAACAATAAAACCAAAAGAAGAAAAAAAATCACATAACATATTTGTTACACAAAAGGATAATAAACAGATACAGCTGTTTATATATATGTGTATTTCACATCATAGTATGTGTTTTAAATGACGTCATCGTACTTCAAAAATTCATTTAGTTAAGAGGGAAGTTAGTCAAATATATTACAAGCATTAAGTATATATATATTGACTCTTTTTTGCCACAAAAAAAAAAAAAAAAAAAAAAACTTTAAGGGGTTGTAATAGTAATTGCCTTAAAAGCAGAATTTTTGGAGAGTGTGGTTAACAGGGGGAGGGGTGTAATGTTAAGAGTGGAAGCAAAAAGTCTATAAAATAAATAGGATATTGAATGGAAATTGACAAAAGGAAAACAAGATTAATTACAATCGAAATATAGAAAGGAAATATAATTATAATAAAAACAAGAGGTCAATCTTTTTATAGCCTACTTTTGGGAGGGAATTTGAAAAAGGAAAGTTTTATTTTTAGCTAAACAAATAATTTAATTGCTTAAGAAAGGAAATCTATAATAAAAATAGTATCACAAAGAAATCATTATATACAAAAGAAATAATAAAATTTTAAGTTTGACAAAAAATAAAGCCTTAAGTTAGGCAATGGCTAAGTGCAAAACTAAAGCCTAAATTTAGCTTTTTATATTACTTTTATATATATTTTAAATTTTTATAAACGATTTTCATATAAATAATTTATATTAACAAACTAAATGGAAACCTTTTAAAATTTAAACAAATACCTTGATACAAAAATTAGATCATACTTTTAGTTATTTCCCTTTAAAAAACTGTTATGCTTTGAATAAAATCTTTTATTGATTTTCAAATGAATAATTTATAGCTTAGTATGTAAATCTTTCCAAAATCCCTAAAAATGTTAAACAAAATAAAAAGTTTTTTTTTTCTCAAATATTAAAGACTACATTTAGGAGTTCAATTTAAATTTATGAATATTTTATAAAAATCTCTTATTAAAATAACAAAATAAATATATTTTTCATATTATTTATAAACTCAACAGGGAAATATAAAATATTTTAAAGAAAATTTGATAAAAATAATAAATATTCATAAATCTTGAAAAGTTTTTTTAAGATTAAATAAAAAAATTTTTATTTAAATCCATTGAACTTTTTTTGGTTGCTTTAAAATAATTTAAAAACAATTTTAACAAGCAATTTAGACACAAAGGAAAATAATTTATTAAAATAAAATAAATTTCTATTTGCTTAAATGCCCCAAAATATGCTACAAAAAAAAAACTACAAAACAATTTATGCTTAGATAAAAAATTTTGCATAACATAGTCATTGCTCTTTTTTAATTCATTTTATGCAAAAAAAGAGCAGCTGTTTTATTTCTCTACAAAAAAATATTGCCTCCAAACACATGAATTACAAAAGAAACTATTAGTTAGCATGTTTAAAACCGTTTAAAATTGCTTAAATAAAATATGCAAATTTTTTATTTTTTTATTTCTCCTCCCAAAAAAAAACTGCATGTCACTTTTCATTTCACTAAATATTTCTTAGCTCAACAGTCTTTAGGGCATTAATACAAAACAATTGTTATATGCATATTATTCAATTACCCTTGAAATACATTTGCTTAAAAAAAAAAAAAAACATAAATACTTAACAACAAAATATTGTGGCAACCAAAAATGAGGGTGGGTAGCAGCGTATGAGAGAAAACACATATGATTTTCATAGCAAAAACTTTTAACTATTTATTTGTTATACATATTGCTTTAAACTTTTATAGAACTATTATTATTATTATTACATGTAATGTGTGGCCTACTTTAAGGAGTTTCTAAAGTAATTGCAATTATTTCTGGGAATTTGAACAAAATTGTAATAGTTTGATTTCTATAGAATTCTGGGTATTAAAAGTAATTACATTAAAAGGATGAAAGTGTTTTAAAAAAGGGGTATTATCGAATATTGTATTAAAAAATTTTTATTTTAGTAATTTTAAGGAAACTAAGTTAAAACAATTTTATATTTAAAGCAAAAAATTAGTTAATGTGTTATAGTAAGTATTAAGATGGTTTGGGATTAAAAACTCAAATGTTTTAAGAATTATTATTATTATTATTTTTATAATTTCTGAGGTGAAAAATATTTTATATGGTTGCTGAAAATGGGGAAAATTAAATTTTGAGGTGAAAATTTATTCTTGCGATAAAAATTGGTTTCTGAGATGAAAAATAATTTTTGTGGTGAAAAATAATTTTTGTGGTGAAAGATAATTTTTGTGACAAAAATGTTTTTTTTTTTTTGGTGAAAAATAATTTTTGGGCTTTTAAATTTAGTTCTAGTTCAGTTCTAGTTCAGTTCTAGTTCAGTTCTAGTTCAGTTCTAGTTCAGTTCTAGTTCAGTTTTGGTTCAGTTCTAGTTCAGTTCTAGTTCAGTTCTAGTTCAGTTCTAGTTCAGTTCTAGTTCAGTTCTAGTTCAGTTCTAGTTCAGTTCTAGTTCAGTTCTAGTTCAGTTCTAGTTCAGTTCTAGTTCAGTTCTAGTTCAGTTCTAGTTCAGTTCTAGTTCAGTTCTAGTTCAGTTCTAGTTCAGTTCTAGTTCAGTTCTAGTTCAGTTCTAGTTCAGTTCTAGTTCAGTTCTAGTTCAGTTCTAGTTCAGTTCTAGTTCAGTTCTAGTTCAGTTCTAGTTCAGTTCTAGTTCAGTTCTAGTTCAGTTCTAGTTCAGTTCTAGTTCAGTTCTAGTTCAGTTCTAGTTCAGTTCTAGTTCAGTTCTAGTTCAGTTCTAGTTCAGTTCTAGTTCAGTTCTACACCATTTCCAGTTGTATTTCAGAAGTTTCTAATTATATTTCAGAAAAATCTATTTATATTTCAGAAAATTCCATTTATATTTTAGAAAATTCCATTTTTATTTTAGAAATTTCCATTTATATTTTCGAAATTTCTAATTATATTTCAGAATATTCTAATTATACTTCAGAAGTTTCTAATTATATTTCAGAAATTTCTATTTGTGTTTCGGAAGTTTCTAATTAGATTTTAGAAATTTCTATTTGTAGTTCAGAATTTTCTATTTGTAGTTCAGAAAATTCTAAATGTAATTAAGAAATTTCCATTTACATTTCAGAATTAAATAAATTCTATTTAAGAAATTTCCATTTGTATTTCAACATTTTCTAAATGTATTTCCGAAATTTCCATTTCTATTTCAGAAATTTCTAATTGTATTTAAGAACTTTTATACAGAAAGTATATGTTTAATTTTCCAAAATACAATTGGAAATTTCGGAAATACATTTAGAAAATGTTGAAATACAAATGGAAATTTCTTAAATAGAATTTGTTTAATTCTGAAATGTAAATAGAAATTTCTTAATTACATTTAGAATTTTCTGAACTACAAATAGAAAATTTCTAAAATACATTTAGAATTTTCTAAACTACAAATAGAAAATTCTGAACTACAAATAGAATTTCTGAAATGTAATTAGAAATTTCGGAAGTATAAATAGAAATTTCTGAAATATAATTAGAAACTTCTGAAGCATAATTAGAAAATTCTGAAATATAATTAGAAATTTCGAAAATATAAATGGAAATTTCTAAAATATAAATGGAATTTTCTGAAATATAAATATAATTTTCTAAAATATAATTAGAAACTTCTTAAATACAACTGGAAATGGTGTAGTTCAGTTCTAGTTCAGTTCTAGTTCAGTTCTAGTTCAGTTCTAGTTCAGTTCTAGTTCAGTTCTAGTTCAGTTCTAGTTCAGTTCTAGTTCAGTTCTAGTTCAGTTCTAGTTCAGTTCTAGTTCAGTTCTAGTTCAGTTCTAGTTCAGTTCTAGTTCAGTTCTAGTTCAGTTCTAGTTCAGTTCTAGTTCAGTTCAAGTTCAGTTCTAGTTCAGTTCTAGTTCAGTTCTATTTCAGTTCTATTTCAGTTCTATTTCAGTTCTAGTTCAGTTCTAGTTCAGTTCTAGTTAAGTTCTAGTTCAGTTCTAGTTCTAGTTCTATTTCAGTTCTACACCATTTCCAGTTGTATTTCAGAAGTTTCTAATTATATTTCAGAAAATTCTATTTATATTTCAGAAAATTCCATTTATATTTTAGAAAATTCCGTTTTTATTTTAGAAATTTCCATTTATATTTTCGAAATTTCTAATTATATTTCAGAATATTCTAATTATACTTCAGAAGTTTCTAATTATATTTCAGAAATTTCTATTTGTGTTTCGGAAGTTTCTAATTAGATTTTAGAAATTTCTATTTGTAGTTCAGAATTTTCTATTTGTAGTTCAGAAAATTCTAAATGTAATTAAGAAATTTCCATTTACATTTCAGAATTAAATAAATTCTATTTAAGAAATTTCCATTTGTATTTCAACATTTTCTAAATGTATTTCCGAAATTTCCATTTCTATTTCAGAAATTTCTAATTGTATTTAAGAACTTTTATACAGAAAGTATATGTTTAATTTTCCAAAATACAATTGGAAATTTCGGAAATACATTTAGAAAATGTTGAAATACAAATGGAAATTTCTTAAATAGAATTTGTTTAATTCTGAAATGTAAATAGAAATTTCTTAATTACATTTAGAATTTTCTGAACTACAAATAGAAAATTTCTAAAATACATTTAGAATTTTCTAAACTACAAATAGAAAATTCTGAACTACAAATAGAATTTCTGAAATGTAATTAGAAATTTCGGAAGTATAAATAGAAATTTCTGAAATATAATTAGAAACTTCTGAAGCATAATTAGAAAATTCTGAAATATAATTAGAAATTTCGAAAATATAAATGGAAATTTCTAAAATATAAATGGAATTTTCTGAAATATAAATAGAATTTTCTAAAATATAATTAGAAACTTCTTAAATACAACTGGAAATGGTGTAGTTCAGTTCTAGTTCAGTTCTAGTTCAGTTCTAGTTCAGTTCTAGTTCAGTTCTAGTTCAGTTCTAGTTCAGTTCTAGTTCAGTTCAAGTTCAGTTCTAGTTCAGTTCTAGTTCAGTTCTAGTTCAGTTCTATTTCAGTTCTAGTTCAGTTCTGGTTCAGTTCTAGTTCAGTTCTAGTTCAGTTCTAGTTCAGTTCAGTTCTAATTTAGTTCTAGTTCTAATTCAGTTCAAGTCTATTTTTATGATATATCACAACAAAAAATTTAATTTCCAACCTTCAAGATTATTGTATTTTTTATCTAAAAAATCATTGCCTATCTTTAAGGGATGTGACATAACAAAAATGTACTGCCTATTTTTAGTGAATGCTTAATGACTCTTAAGAATTTCGAAAATTATATTAAAAAATAATTCTCTTCTTACAAAAAATATAAAGCATACTTTAAGGTATGAGTACAAATAATTCCTTCCTTAAGCAAACTGACTAAAAATAATTTACTGCCTATTTTAAGGCCTTTTTTTATTAAGTTTTCAACCATAAATTGCTTATAAATCAATATTTATTGTACAATAATTTACGCTTAAAAAAAAATTTAAGTTATTTTCTTTATTTTATGACTTTTTTTATTGACCAATAGAATTTTATAGACACATTTCAAAAAAAGCCACAAAATTATTGTATAAATTTTATTATTAAACAATTGTAGGCTGTAAGGAAACAAAAGCCAAAGTTTTTTATGACTAAAATATAAAGAAGACCGTAATAATATAACCCTTAACTAAACAATTATGAGGCTTAGAAATTTAACAACAAAATAAGTGTAACAAAAGCAAAAGCAAACAATAATATTTAAAATAATAATAGAAAAAATAAAAACATATTTTAAGGTGTCTGGTTTAAGTGACACAAAAATAGAAACTTTTAAAGCAAACATTATTTGCTCTAGGGTAGAGCGTCTTTTAAAATCAATAGGATTTAATGTCCAGTAGACAGACAGACGTGTGGACAGTTAGTCTGGTAGCTGCTCAAATGTCTACAAGTGTAAACATTACCATAAAACGCAATAAGCCTTAATATAGGCAATAAAATGTTATTAAATTATATACATTTTAAAGAAAATAATTTAAAGTGAGGAGTACATTGTTAAAAATAATATAAAATTGTTTTTTCTTTATTTATTATTCTGGAATTTACATTTTAAAACTCAGCACCTCCTTTTAAAAATATTTCCTGTTTGAAGCTTTTTTATATGTTACTTTGTCTACAATTTGCATTCTTTAATAAAATATATTAAAAGAATATATTAAAAAATCAGCTTACCTTTAATCTCCCACTGTTTTGGTTAAAAGCTGCCGTCAACTCCTGCAAATAATAATAAAAAATAAACGGAAAAAACTTTCTTAAAATTCTCAGAAATAAATTTTTATAGAAAAGCTAAAAATTCCGCTGACAAAAGAAATGTTAACAATTACAGTTTCTTTCATAAAAAAAAAAAAAATTTAAATACTTTCTCTATAGCTTTGGGGTCAAAAAACTTTGTTTTTTGTCAACGACGACCATGTATTTAACCCATTTAAATAAAAGAATAAAAAAACAATTATTTTTCTTTTTGTTTATAACACAAAAAAGTCTGCGTAGTTTTATAAATAAAATTACAGATTTTATTGGTAGAAATAACCAGAAATTACAATATGTGCTATGACAGGCATTTGGGAACCTATATTTCTGCTCGCCTAAATGTATGCCTTATTTATAAGTATATTTGATTATAAATATTTAATAAATAAATTGTTAGTGCTTCCATTGAATTGAAGTGGTTCAATAAACTTTTTTAATAATAAAGTAATAAATAAATATTGTTGTATTGATTTTTATGTTAGGGATTTTTATTCTTATGTATATGAGAACTCGTGTAAATAATAAAGCATATTAATAGGGGAAAGAAATAAAGCAGTTGTATGCTATAAATAAATCGTAAATTTTTGGAAGAAGAAAACACGTGAGAGTATAAAAAGAGAAAAAATTAATTATTCTGAAAAAGTAAATTTAATTCTAGTTCAGTTACAGTTCAGTTCTTTTAAGTTCTAGTTCAGTTCTAGTTCAGTCCTAGTACAGTTCTAGTTCAGTTCTAGTTCTGTTCTATTTTAGTTCTAGTTCAGTTCTATTTCAGTTCTAGTTATGTTCTAGTTCAGTTCTAGTTCTGTTCTAGTTCAGTTCAGTTCTAGTTCTGTTCTAGTTCAGGTCTAGTTCAGTTCTAGTTCAGTTCTAGTTCAGTTCTAGTTCAGTTCTAGTTCTGTTCTAGTTTATTTCTAGTTCAGTTCTAGTTCAGTTCTATTTCAGTTCTAGTTCTGTTCTAGTTCAGTTCTAGTTCAGTTCTAGTTCAGTTCTAGTTCAGTTCTAGTTCAGTTCTAGTTCAGTTCTAGTTCAGTTCTAGTTCAGTTCTAGTTCAGTTCTAGTTCAGTTCTAGTTCAGTTCTAGTTCAGTTCTAGTTCAGTTCTAGTTCAGTTCTAGTTCAGTTCTAGTTCAGTTCTAGTTCAGTTCTAGTTCAGTTCTAGTTCAGTTCTAGTTCAGTTCTAGTTCAGTTCTAGTTCAGTTCTAGTTCAGTTCTAGTTCAGTTCTAGTTCAGTTCTAGTTCAGTTCTAGTTCAGTTCTAGTTCAGTTCTAGTTCAGTTCTAGTTCAGTTCTAGTTCAGTTCTAGTTCAGTTCTAGTTCAGTTCTAGTTCAGTTCTAGTTCAGTTCTAGTTCAGTTCTAGTTCAGTTCTAGTTCAGTTCTAGTTCAGTTCTAGTTCAGTTCTAGTTCAGTTCTAGTTCAGTTCTAGCTCAGTTCTAGTTCAGTTCCTGTTTAATTTTCAATCAGTTCTCTTTCATTTCCAAATCATTTCTAGTTTAGTTTTAGTTCATTTCAGATTCAGTTCAGACTTTAACTAAGCAGCATATTTTAATATATTTATTACCCTTTAAATTATGCTTTAAGCTTTTTAAAAATCCTCTTTGGGAATTTGTATATTTTTTCTAATAAAAAGTTCCTTATCTTTTACCTTAAAATATGCAA
The DNA here is from genome assembly GCA_951394005.1 of Protophormia terraenovae. Taxonomy (NCBI): domain Eukaryota; kingdom Metazoa; phylum Arthropoda; class Insecta; order Diptera; family Calliphoridae; genus Protophormia; species Protophormia terraenovae. Next base: position 6,781,877 of record OX596074.1, on the reverse strand, counting down.
TAGTATTTTTTTCATTATATTCTAAAAACCTGTTTAGTTTTTGCTTCCTAAAAATATGCAATATCCTATTTCCTTTGTTATTTTTCCATACTTTTGTCTGTTTTCAAACAATTGTTTCTATGTTGCAGAAATAAAAAAAATCCTTGATTTACTTTGAATATCCTGCTTGGCTATTGTCCACTTTTAATGCTATTGTTCAAAATCATAACTATTGAAATTTGAAATTGTGAATAGTTACGAACAAAATCTGTTTAAAATGAATTCAATTGAATTATATAAAATGTATGTTTCTGTCTTTGGCTTCTCATCTTGTGTGTGGTTTCCAAGTAAATATGGTTATTGTGAGATAATTTTAAGTGTTTGTTTTATGTTAAATAATATTTTTGCTACTTTGATTCAAACTATCTGAAAATGTCTCCGACTGTGTGAGAAATTATTGGAAAATTTTTAAAGTAAATATTGAAATTGTGGTAAATGCTGGAATAGCAGGAAAATGAAATAAGAAGACAAACATTTTGCTAGACATGTTTACATAGCCAATGTTGAAGTATGTATGTATAAGAAATGATATTAAAGCAACATCAGTCAAAGGGGAATAAATAAAATAAACAAAAATGTACGTAAAGAAGCCTAAAAGTAGACACAAAATTATAAGGAAATTAAAGGGAAATAAATTAAAAGGAAGAACTACAATAAATTAAAATAAAATTGTTTAAGATTGAATTATATTTTGGAAGAAATAAATCCCTAAAAGAAATCTTAGAAAATAGAATAAAAAAATCCCTTAAAATTGGCTTTAGATTTTAATTTTTAGATTAAACTCAAACATATGCCTTAAAACTTAATATACTAATTGTTTCCTTAATTTTCGTTTCTCCTTCCAGAATCCGCAATAGTCGTGGCAGCTTAGACAGCATTGGCACAGCCGCTCCCTCTTCCGCCGCTTCACAAGCCAGTTCCAGCGGCGGCTCAAATCCCAAAATGGATATGACCAATGGCCTTAATGGCTCTGGCAACAATAGTGCCAACAATAGTCCTCAACATCATCACAGCAATAGTCCCAATCATCATCGTTCATCGTCACGTAATGGACGCGATAACTGGTCCAAAATGCCTGAACCTATGAATGGTCAAAAATCTGAACATAAAGAAAAATCATCACCCTCACGTCGTAGTCTAAGTGGTTCTAATTCCAAACAAGGATCACCTTCCTCCAGTCGCACTAAAGGAGTACCACCCAGTTTTGGTTATGTTAAACGTTCAAATGGTTGTAATACTGCCACAGCTGAGCAACAAAATATAGCCATGATGATGAATACCAATAGTGGTGGTAGTAGTCCTCAAAATGGTCGCACAGCCCATGTATCAGCAGTGCCTAGGACATCGTCAGGAGGTCGTAAGGTGCAGGGAGGCACACAAACTTTGCCGCATGAAGTGACAAGTAAGTATTTGTTTTAACTTTCATTGTTTTTGGTGAAATTGTTTTCTAAATCTCTTTTGGGATTTTTATTGTCTTTTGCGATTTTTTAGAAATGCCTCCTAATCCCCAACATCGCAGTTATTCTCTGACCGGACCTGGAGCTACACAATTAAGTCAGTGTATACGAGAACGTTTAGCAGGCTCTCATAGTTTACCAAAACCTGGCTCTGATATGCATATGTTTCAGCACAGGTAAGAATTTTTAAGACAAATCGAAGCTTTATTCAAAATAGAGAATTGACTTCAGTCTGTAGTATAATCTCTGCTATAGTCTGGACTAAAGTCTATTATAGACTGGACTATAGTCTCTACTATAGTCTGGACTATAGTCTCTACTATAGTCTGGACTATAGTCTCTACTATAGTCTGGACTATAGTCTCTACTATAGTCTGGACTATAGTCTCTACTATAGTCTGGACTATAGTCTCTACTATAGTCTGGACTATAGTATCTACTATAGTCTGGACTATAGTCTATAATATAGTCTGGACTATAGTATCTACTATAGTCTGGACTATAGTCTCTACTATAGTCTGGACTATAGTCTCTACTATAGTCTGGACTATAGTCTCTACTATAGTCTGGACTATAGTCTCTACTATAGTCTGGACTATAGTCTCTACTATAGTCTGGACTATAGTCTGGACTATAGTCTATACTATAGTCTGGACTATAGTCTCTACTATAGTCTGGACTATAGTCTCTACTATAGTCTGGACTATAGTCTCTACTATAGTCTGGACTATAGTCTCTACTATAGTCTGGCCTATAGTCTCTACTATAGTCTGGACTATAGTCTAGACTATAGTCTCTACTATAGTCTGGACTATAGTCTAGACTATAGTCTCTACTATAGTCTGGACTATAGTCTCTACTATAGTCTGGGCTATAGTCTCTACTATAGTCTGGACTATAGTCTCTACTATAGTCTGGACTATAGTCTCTTCTATAGTCTGGACTATAGTCTCTACTATAGTCTGGACTATAGTCTCTACTATAGTCTGGACTATAGTCTCTACTATAGTCTGGACTATAGTCTCTACTATAGTCTCTACTATAGTCTCTTCTATAGTCTGGACTATAGTCTCTACTATAGTCTGGACTATAGTAGAGACTATAGTCTGAACTATAGTCTCTACTATAGTCTGGACTATAGTCTCTACTATAGTCTGGACTATAGTCTCTACTATAGTCTGGACTAAAGTCTCTACTATAGTCTGGACTATAGTCTCTACTATAGTCTGGACTATAGTCTCTACTATAGTCTGGACTATAGTCTCTACTATAGTCTGAACTATAGTCTCTACTATATTCTGGACTATAGTTTTTTCTATAGTCTGGACTATAGTCTCTACTACAGTCTGGCCTATAGTCTCTACTATAGTCTGGACTATAGTCTGGACTATAGTCTCTAGTATAGTCTGGACTATAATCTGGACTATAGTCTCTGCTATAGACTGGACTGTGGTATCTACTATAGTCTGGACTATAGTCTCTACTATAGACTGGACTGTGGTATTTACTATAGTCTGGACTATGGTATCTATTATAGTCTGAACTATAGTCTCTACTCATATTTAAATTTTTAATTTCCTTATAAATTTTACCTTAATTAAATGCAAAAATAGTTTATGCTTTCATTAGCCACCCCGTTTATCATATACCCTGCAAAAATCTAATGCCTATAATTATGCAAAATATTTGTGGATTTAACACAATTTATATGAATTCATTAAATTGACACTGCTAGCTAATTATAGCTTTATTAATGCCACTTATGCCAGCAATTCATGCAGGCAACATGAATGTCACTTATCATTATCAATATAAAGTTGCAAACACAAACATATTTCAACATTATTTTGTGGTTCAATATCATTAATTTAATGTACAGCAGTAAAACCAACAAATAAAAGACCACAAAATAAATTTAATATAATTTTCTCTATTAAAAAAACAAAAAAAAGTAACATAAATGAAATTTAATTAAATTTTTTGTTTTAAGCTTTAAACTAATTTAAATAATAATTAGCTGTTAATTAAGTTATTTGTTTATAAATTTATAATTATAAGTAAATTATTAAAAACGCCTATAAATATATAACAATTTATTATTATTATTTTTAGACTCTCCAATCGCCCTGGCAAAATGCTTGATGGCTCTTTATCCGACACCCAAACTTATGCTGAGGTCAAACCTGAATACAGCAGTTATGCCATGTGGTTAAAGCACAGCAATACCGCTGGTAGTCGTTTATCCGAGGGTGATTCTATGGAAAATATGCAAATTGGTTCACCATCAATGTCACGACATAATCATAAAATGATGCAACATCGTGCTGCTGCAGCAGCAGTAGTAGCAGCCGCTAATGCTGCGGCAGCTAGTTCTAATAATATGGCTGGTACAGAATCGCCTTATGTACAAAGTCCTCGTTTGAATCGCAGTAATAGCATAAGGTAAGTAAGAAAAAAAAATCATTTAAGAAAATAGTAGTTTATTTTCAATAGAGCATGCTAAGATGTGTAGAAAATTAACTCAATTTTGAAAAAATGTATTAGAAAATTTTATATAAAAATATTTTTGTTTTAAAAATCCTTTTTTTAACAAAACAAAAAGCTACTTAAAAGAAAGGACTTATACAAGGTGATTACAAAAAAAACCTGACCACTCACCATCACCATAATTAAATAAAATAAATTTGTTCATGAAAAATATAAAGCCGTTATTCATATATTTTTAAAACTCTAACACAAAAAGCTTTCATTCACAAACTTAAATTTTTTTAGCAAAGCTTTATTAACTTATTAACATTTTGTATAAAAACGCATATTTAACTTTAAAGTCTTTTCTTAAAAACTATTAATGCTTTCATTGTGTAAAAACTTAATTAAAACTTTTAACATAAACTAAGCTTTTTTTATTTAATTTGATGATTTATTTTACCAAAATTCCAAATGTTTTCATTTATTCTTAATTGCAATCTTATTTCATTTAAAAGCTTTACTAAAATTGGGAACTTGACTATATAATTTTCTTGAAATATTTCCAAAGAAATTTGGCAAAAGATAATTTTTTTTAAAATTTTTACATTTAAAAAAAAGTATTTTTTATAATTCAGCCCTAGAGCTTTTTTTAAATCACATTTCTGTTTTTAAAATTAAACAATAAGCAAATTTTTGTTTATTCAGCAAATTTAACTCAAAAAAGTTATTTTTTAAGTTAAAGCTTTTTATATCTGCCTCTTAGCTTTATACAAATTGTTAAAAATTTAGAAAATACTTTATTTTATTTAAATATATTTTAGTAAATTTAAAAATAGAAAATTTTTTCTGTTTTGTTCCTAAATCTTTTTTATTTCTTTAAAAGCTTTTGCTTAAATTTTCAAAAAAAAAAAAATATATATTTTTATAAATATTAGTTTAAGTATTAATTACAATCTATTAAGTATTTCTTTCCCTGTTTTTAATATAACTATTTTTTCTTAATTATTCAGCTTGAAGCTTTTTTTATTTCTCTAAGGGCTTTTGCTCCAAATTTCATTTTAAATTTTAAAATGTTCAGGATTAAAAAAATAGTATTCGAATATTTTTTATATCTAGTTTTGATTTTCCTACATTTTTTTCTTAAAGCTTTTTAATATTTCTGGGAGCTTTTACTCCAAAATCTTAAAATTTGTGATATTCCTAAAAATTAATTATTTCATTAAAATATTTCTTGATTTTTTGTTGTATTTTAAAGAACTTTTTGGACCTAGCGAAGGAGCTTTTAATAAAAAGTGTTAACAAATAATTTATTATTTTTTTTTTTTATTTTCCTAAAAGCTTCTTTTATTTTATTTACTTTAAACTTTTACTAAAAATATAATTAAAAAAATGTTATTTTCTTAAAAATTAGTAATTTTGTTGTAATTTTTTAATTCCTTGTTTACAAATTTTCTTTACAGCTTTTTGTTTAATCTAAAAAGCTTTTACAAAATGAATTAAAAAATAAAAATAAATAATAGCGATATTATTTTCCAATATAACTTATTTTCTGTAATTATTCTTTAGAGCTTTTATTATGTACCTAAGAACTTTTATAAAAAACTTCATTAATAAATAAAATTTATTTTATTCCAAATCAGAAATTTTTGCAATATTTTTGATTTACTTTTCTAAAAGATTTCATTTTTCTGCAAATTTACCTTAAAGCTTTTGCCAAAAAATTCATAAGTTCCTGATTTATTAAAAAAAAATAAATAGTATTCCCAATTATTTATGAATTAAACTAATTTTTCTGCCTTATAGCCTTAAAGTTTTTTAATATTTCCCTAAAAGCTTTTTAAAAATTATTAAAAAAAAAAAAAAAATTATAAAAAAAGTTTGTTTTTTTCTTATCAATTTTACTTATTTGTATAATAAAACTTATTTTCTGGCAAATTTTTCTTAAAACTTTTTCTCTTTCTATAAAAGCTTTTACAAAATTTTTAAAATTTGTTTCCTTTTCATAAAAATACATATTATTCTTAATAATTTATCCATAAAGTAATTTTTCTGCATAAATTCCATAAAGCTTTTTTTATTTTCCTAAGAGCTTTTAAAAAAAATTTCAATTTTTTATAGTTTTTCTTCAAAGCAAATAATTTTTCTAAATATTTCTTTGTTTGGCAAAACATTTTATTAGTTTTATTAAATTCCAAAACCTAAAGTCTGCTTTTAGGCAAAATTTTTATTCTTGTCTGTTAATTCTTTTAATGTTGTCATACAATTTTTGTTTCTAGAAAAGAATTTCATTACATTTATGTGAAATTATGTTCACACTAGTGTAAATTCTTTTGCTCTACCCCATCCTCTTTACTTTTCAAGACTCACCTTGGCCCCTCTTCGAAAAAAAAACTCTGGCTTACATTAATGTTGTCGAAAAAATATTTTAAATACTTTATTACTTATTTACACCAGTTTTTTTTCTACTATACTGTTATTTTGCAACCTTCAAACTATATACATTCTCATGTTTCCAATATTTACTACACATACATATATTCAAATATATGTACGTTTGTATATATGTTTGGGTATCAAAGTTTAGTTCAAACAAGCGTAAAATGATGACTGCCTTTTTACTTTATACATGAATTCTAGTAATTTTTTATATTTACATATATTTACCTATACATTTATATATTTTGCAAGTTACTTTGTGTATTATAGTATGTGTTATAGCTTGTTTTATGAGTTGTATGTTAATTTATGCAGTATAGCATACTTTCCGGCATAAATATTAAAAACATTGTGAAACATCTATAGGAGCGTGTTAGTAAATGAATACTCACAGACATTTTGTTGGGAAAAAAAGTTTTTTTATGAAATTTTTTTTTTGTCTCTATAAGAGAGTTTGAGTGTATGTATAAATGCGTATGTATATGAACTAAGTGTTTACAGGAATTCTTTCTTTTTTTTCCCAAATTCGCCTAGTAGTTAAATACAGGTTTAATGTTATGGAATGAAAAGAAAAAAATTCTTATATATTGTTGTTTATGTGCAAAAATTTATGAGTTTTTAAGGCGTTGAAAAGTATGCAATATTTTAGTTTTTGAGAGCTTACAAAGCCAGACAAAAAATGTAGCATAATTTTAGGCGTTGCCTTGATAATATTTGTTGATATAAATACACGTATAAAAGGTTCTTTTTGTTTCTACTTTTTTTTGTGCAGTTTAATAATAATGTTTTTTTGCGCAAAAATATTGTTTCAGTCTGTTTTGTAATATGTTAAGTAGTACTTCAAAACAATGAGAAACTAGAAAAAAACTCTCAACATTATTTGCCTAATGTTGCTTTATTTTTCCATTTAACAGCCCTCTTCCTTTAGGAATTTTAATAATTTTAAAGTTAAGTTTTTTTTTTCCAAAAGTACAATGAACTTTTAAGGAAATTTTTAAAATTGAAAATATAATAATTCCAGGTAGATAATACATAACTAAAATATTTAAAATATTTAGGACTAATTATATATAACTTAATTAGTATACAATTTTTATTATAATTCTAATTTTAAATTTTAGATAAAAATTTAAGTTCAATCCATTTGTTAATAATTTTGCTTTAAGTTAGATTTAACTTCAATTAAATTAAAATTTAGAAAAACAAATTTCTTACTTACGATTTGTCACCAAAATTATAACTTAAACTTAATAAAAGCTTAGTTAAACAAAGTTTAAACTTAATTAAGCCAGATTTAACTTTAATTAAATTAAAATTTAGAAAAAGAAATTTCTTATTTATGGTTTGTCATCAAAATGATACCTTAAACTTAATAAAAGCTTAGTTAAACTAAGTTTAAACTTAGTTATAACAATTTTAGACTCTGCTAAAATAATACTTAAAACTTAAAAAATCTAATTTATAGTTTCCAATTAAAAATAAGATTTAAACTTGATAAAAATTCTACTTAAACCAGGTTTAACTTAAGTTAAGCCAAGTTTAATCTTAAATAAATAATGACTTTAAAATTAATTTTTCTTTTTTATTATTTTTCATAAAAATTAAAATTTAAACTTAATAAACTGGTAAATAAACTATGCTTAAAACTAGGTTTAAAATTAGTTAAACAAAGTTTAAGCATAAACAAATTATGATTTTAAAATAAATTTTTCTTTGTTTTTAATTCACAATAAAAATTAAAACTTAAACTTAATAAAAACGTAGTTAAACTAAGCTTAAAATTAGATTTAAATAAGGTTAAGCCAAGTTTATCCATAAATAAATTATGATTTGAAAATAAATTGTTCTTTTTTACTATTAACAATAAAAATTCATACTTAACCTTAATAAACACATAGTTAAACTAAGCTTAAGTTTGGTTGAAATAAGTTTAGCCCCAAAGAAATTTCTTTTTGGTAATAAAATGTTCACAGTTTTCATATGCAATCAAAAATAATAAAACTTAATATAAGCCAAAATAAACTGAGTTTAAATATTTTTAAACCTAGTTTAAACTAAAGTAAATTTATTTTAAGAAATAAAATTTCCTTGCCTACTATTTGCAAACAAAATAAATTAAACTTCAGAAAAAACACAACTTAAATTAAACTTAGTAAAACCAAGTTTAACCTTTTTACATTTATTTTTGTAAAAGCAATTTCTTGGCTTATTATTTGCCACAATTATTAAGACATAAACTTAATATAAGCCAAGTTAAACCTGGTTTAAACTTAAATAAATTGAGTTTTAACTTAAATATACTACGATTTGTAATCAAAATTGATTTGTCTATTACATGCCATTAAAACTAATACTTAAACTTAATAAAAACTAATTTAATCTAAGTTTAAACTTAGGAAATTTGAGCTTACAACTAAAAATTATAATTCCAAATATAGTTTCCAAACAAATTATACTTTAATATAAAAATAAAATTTTAAACTTTTCTAAAAGCAAGATAAGCAGAGTTTAAACTAAAAAAAAATAAGTAAGACTTTTTTTAGTTAACTTCAAAAATTAAACTATTAAGTTATATTTATCTAAACTTACAAAAAGTCTACTTTAAATTTATTAAAAGCTGAGTTAGGAGCTAAACTTGTTGAATTTTAAGTTAAACCAATTTTAAACCTTTAAGAAATAAAATTTTAATTTCAAATATTATTATTAGTACATATAATTACATTTTAAAATAAAATTCAAGATTTAAATTTAACCTAAAACTTCTTAAATAGTAAGTTAAACTGTTATTAAACTTGGTTTAAACTAAGTAAAATAAAGTTTAAGGCTTATTTTCTCTTGATTTGTGAAACATTTGCTTTAAATGCAGGATTTGTTCAGTAATTACTAGATAAACTTGTTAAACATAAAGTTAATCTAAGTTTAAACTTAAATGAATTAAGATTTATACCTTTAAACCAAGCAAAATGCATAGTTACATTTTAAACCATAACTTAATATTAAAATTAAATGTTAAACTTGTTAAAACCAAAATTAAACTAAGTTTAAACTTCGTTTTGTAAAAATTTTTATTTAAAAAAATTTTAATTATTATTTTTAAGTTTTTTAATAATAGAGTTAGCCCAAAATGGACAGTTAATATTTTCTTTATTTAAGTTAAACTAAGTTTAAACCAAGTTTAAGACTTGTTTTCAAACCAAATTTTAACATTAAACAAAACTAATTTGAAATTTATTTATTTTAAAGAATATAATGTGAAATAATGTGTTAAGTTAAACTAAGTTTAGGGGGCTTTAAATCAAGTTTTGGTTTTTTTCTACATTGAAATTGATACATTTTATATTGTATTTTTAAATTTTAAATAATATTTTTAGTCTAAAATAAAAAGTTAGTCTTTCTTTAATTTTTGTTAAACTGAGTTTAAACCAAGTTGAACTAAGTTTAAGACTTATTTTCAATCCAAATTTTAAGATAAAACAAAACTAATTTGAAATTTTTTCATTTTAAAGAAAGTAATTTCAAATATTAAGTTAAGCTACCATTAATTATAGTTAAACTAAGTTTAAGCGGCAATAAGTCAAGTATAGGTATTTTTTCTTTTTTGGAATTTAAAAGAAAATTAAAATGAACTATTTTTAATTGAACACTAAGTTTAAACTTTTTTAAATTGTTTTATAAGGGAAAATTTCAACTTTCAAGATTTAGCAAAAAGCTTTATCTTTAGTTAAACTAAGTTTTAAACAAGATTATTCGATTTTAGGATTTGTTTGGTATTTATTTTAAAAGTAAATTAAAATAAAAAAAATTAAATAAAGTAGTTTAAAACTAAAGCAAACTTTTAGGCGTTTAACAAAAGTAAAGCATTTTTTTATACTTTTTATTCATTATGTTAGAAATTTCCAAAAATTATTTTATATATTTTGTTTAAAATTAAAACTCCTTCTCATAGTCTTTGGCTTTGTATACAAAACCATTTAAATGCTTTTCTATGACAATTTATTCCTTAATTTCCGCTCAATTTAAAAAACCACAAAATTTTGTTACTGAAAATCTACATAACCTAGGAAAAATCCCTACAAATTTGTAAACACAAAACCCATCAAATCATCAGCAATATTGAATAATAGCAAATGATTTGATAGTGATGATAAAGAAGATGAACAAAAAAAAAGCAAATATAATAAAGTATAGTCTAGCCTTAGGCGCAAATTAACACCTCTCACATTGAGTCAGCAGACTATTGCAAATTTCCGGTTTGAAAAACACAGGATATAATGTTGGGTAAATAAAAAGATTTAAATAAAAGAAAAAAAATAATTTAAATTTTTGTCATGAATATTTCAAATAAAAGCTAATTTTATCTATATTTTCCTAGCTGCCTAAAAGTATGCTGTATTTTGTTAAATAATAATCATTATTAAATAGAAAATAAAATGGTTTATTTTATTTAAATTTATACATTTAAAAACCCTATTTTGACTAATGTTTTTTTGCACATCTAATCTTAACAAAACAGTCAAGTTACCAAAAATAAAATTCTATAGTATACTTTTAGGCATTTTTGGTGATAAATAATAGCAACCATGAATGAATGATGTTATTTATACCCAACCAAATAAATAAATGTATGGTGTCAGTCACTAATGGCTGTTAGCTAGCTGTGACTGTATGTGTGTGTATATAAAAGTGTTAAATGTGTTGAAAAAATGTTTAACGATTTTCTTTTTTTTAACAAAAATGTCACCAGGGTGTGAGCATAGAATTAAGTGACATAAAAATATTTTTAAACATAAATATTTTTCTCTTTTTTTTTCTAATTTACTGTAGTAGTGTAATTTAAATAAAAAATTCTTATCATGGCCTTGCATAATTAGAGCAATATTTTTGTATTAAAACAAATCAAAGGCTGTGTTTATTTCATAATTTTTTGTTTGCTGTCTTAAGCCAAGCATGTCAATTTGTATGTAGCCTATTTTTAGTTGTTGTTTGGTTTTACATTTCAAATTACAATGAGTTTTTGTTTTTCTATGAACTCATTAAAATTCTTTTGTTTTATCAAACATATTTTGTGTGTTATTTTAACTAGATCAACAAAATCTGAAAAAATGTATCCTTCTATGTTGTCCAGGGGACCAGATGTGGAAATTGAACCGTATTACTGTTTACCAGTAGGTGCTCAACATAATGGTGTTTTATCTGCTCAAATGGCAGCAGCAGCTGCCAATGCTGCCCAGGCCAATAATCATAATCAACAAAATAATGCCATAGCCTGGAGTCAACCCACCTCACCAACTCCTATTGCTAGAGGTTTTAATGGACCTATGTCACCTACTCATGCCAATACTATGCCGGGTATGCAAGGGGTATCACAAAGCTCAACAGCCTCGCATAGGTTAACGTATCCTAAGAAGAATGATGAGGGTGAGTTTGAAAAAACTAAAGAAAAGAAAATTTATAAAATATTAATTTATTTCTTTGTTTATTCTAGTTCATGGCAGCACTGCTTCTTTATTATCGGGCGGTAGTTCTTTATATGGCACTTCGGAGGAGCGTCAAGCTCAGGAGATAAGACGTTTAAAACGTGAATTAATGGAAGCTAGAGAGCAGGTGTTAAGTCTGAGCGGTCAACTATCAACAAATGTAAGTATTAAAAAAATTTGATGTAAAATTTAAAACCTTAAAGATAAAGAAAATCACAAAGAAAAAGAAAAAGTAGTTCAGCTAAAAATTTTAACTTAAATCAATTATAAAGTCCAACAATAATATTTTATCACCATTTAACGCTGAAATTAAGAAAAAAAAATGAAGCTTCTATTTCATTAGAGACTAAATTATGAGTTAAACTCTGCTCCAGCTTAGTTTAACTAGGTTTAAACTAAGTTAAATTAGAATTTTTTAGAAATAATTCTAATTATTTAATTCTTTTTAATTTTTCAAAGACTTTCCAATGGGAAAAATAATTAAACTCGATTTTAGCTTAGTTAAACTAAGTTTAAACTTAGCTAAATAAAAATATTAGAATATAATGATTACAAACAAATTCAGCTTAATTAATAAACATGTTTTCAAAAGAAAAAGATTGTTAAACTCGATTTTAGCTGAGTTAAACTATGTTTAAACTAAGGTAAATGATCATAAATAAAATAAAATTATAATAATCTTTAATACCTTAACTTTTAAAAAAATTTCGCGGAAGAAAAAATTTTTAAACTCGATTTTATCGTATTTAAACTAAGTTTAAACTTAGCTAAATATAAGTATCAAAACATAATTATTACACACAAATTCAGCTTTTTTAATAAACAAGTTTTCAATAGAAAAATATAGTTAAACTCAATTTAAGCTTAGTTAAACTAAGTTTAAATTAAGCTAAATGATCATAAATGAAATACAAGTTTAATAATCCTTAATGTCTTAACTTTTGATAAAGTTTCCCGCAAGAAAAATTCGTAAACTCAATTTTGTCGTGGTTAAACTTAGTTTAAACGTAGCTAAATAAAGATATTAAAATATAATTATTACAAAAAAAAATCAGCTTAATTAAAATACAAGTTTTCAAAAGAAAAACTTAGTTAAACTCGATTTTAGCTGAGTTAAACTAAGTTTAAAGCAAACTAAATGTTCATAAATAAAATATAATTTTAATAATCCTTAATTCTTAATAATAAAAAAGTTTCCCGCAAGAAAAAATTGTTAAACTCGATTTTAGCTTAGTTAAAGTAAGTTTAAATTAAGCTAAAGCATTAAGAATTAAATAAAATTCTAATAGTTTAATATTATTTAAGTTTTAAAAAAGTTTCCAGCTGAAAAATTTGATTAAACTCGATTTTTGCAGGGTTAAACTTAAACTCAGTTAAATGCAAATATTGAAATATCTTTTACACCAATTTATTTGTTTTAATTTTGAAAATTAATAACTGCAGACAAAAATGGTTAAACGTTTATTAAATCTAGTTAAACTAAGTTTAAACTTAGCTGAATAATCATAAATGAAAAATAATTATTTTTATGTTATATTTTTTAATTTTTAAAAAGTTTCAAGCTGAAAAAAAGGGTTAAACTCGAGATAAGCCTAGTTAAGCTAAGTTTAAACCAAGCTAAATTAAGATATTGAGATATGATACTCATAATCAAAATCTGTTTATTTTATTAAAATAGCTACTGCAGAAAATTTAGCTTAAACTCAAATTTTGATTATTTAAACTAAGTTTAAACCAAGCCAAATCGATTATATAAACAAAGTTTAAACCAAAGTAAATAAAGATATTGAAATATAATTCTAATAGTTGATATTTGCCCAATTTATTAAAAAAAAATTCTACATTAAAATTTTGCTTAAACTCGACTTTAGTAAATTTTAGTTTAAACTTAGCAGAGATAAGATTTTTAAATTTTACATAAACATTATTGTTCTCAGTAATATAAGAACATCTTTACAAAATACATAAATGGTTAATCTTTGCTTTAGCTCGGTTAAACTTAGCTTAAACTTAACTAAATTAATTTAATTAATATTTTAGCATATTACGCAAATATTAAAGTTCTTTCTATTATAAACAAATATTTGCTATAGAAAATATTGGTTAAACTCCCACTTAGCCTTGCTAAACTAAGTTTAAACTAAAATAGATTAAAATATTGAGATATAATTTTCACTGCATAATTCTAATTCAATTGAAAAAATATTAACTGCTGACAAAAATGTTTAAACTCAAATGTTTTTCCGATTAAACTAAGTTTAAACTAAGATTAAAATATGAAACTCACTGTATAATTTGTCTAATGTATAAAAAATAATGCTGCTTAAAAAAATCGTTAAACTCGTATTAACGCTAGATAAACTAAGTTTAAAATCTGATAAAATAAGATATTGAGATATAATTGTAATTTATGTATTTACTTTAATTTGCAAAAATATTTGCAACCTAAAAGGTTAGTTAAACTCCAGTTTAGAACAGTTAAACTTAGTTTAAATTTAAATGAATTAGGATATGGAATATTACATACAAATGTTTTTTCTCTCTGTAATATAATTAAAAGTTTGCTATGGAAAAAATTTGTTAAACTCGGGTTTAGTCAATTTAAACTGAGTTTAAACTCGGCTAAATTAAAATATTGAGATATAATTCTCATTATATAAAGGGTTATAGAGAAAGGATTCTTAATAAAAAATTTTACGCAGTGTAAGAACAGTTAAAATATACACACAAGTTTAAAATTCAAATGGATGCTTAACTTTCTACGGGACATAGTTCAACTACTTATTGAGTAAATTTTTATTTAAACAAATATTTTTAAAATTTTATTGTGTAAAAAAATTATATAGAAAATAAAAAACAAATTTCACTTGGGCTCGTCCGGGATTTGAACCCGGGACCTCCCGCACCCTAAGCGGAAATCATACCCCTAGACCAACGAGCCAGTTGACTGATTGTAAGAAAACACTGTACATGATACATGCGCACAAACACACTTATAATCGTTTATATTTATTAAATGCTAACACAACAACAAGAAATACACAATTACTTGCTTGGGTATTGCCAGATAAAAAAACTTTATTTCTAGTCTATTTATAGCAACATACAGAGTTGCAGTTTGATGATTTGTTTGTTAAAAACGATATTTGATGGATGAAGCTGCGCTGCTCTAATTTACAGCGACAAATTTTGCAAATTTCGGCAAACAAACATGGCGATTTTACATGCATTTTTCAAAAATGTTTGACAAATCGTGTGCCCTAGGTCGGCAAATTTCGCAAATGCACTTGAAATGTACATAAATGAAAGCTTCCCTAATTTGGCAAATGTAAAGAATAATTCTGCTTCTCAGTTCTGCCGCAGCGCAAAACAAAATAAAATTCCAATTAGAATTTTCTTTCTCTTTGTTTTACTTGTGAAGTACAAATCATCTTATGACGGATAAATTTAAAACATTGTACGTTATTTTTATGAATTAAATTTTCTGTGAATTTTTTTTTTAAATAAATTTAAAACTTATAACTTTTTTGAAATACATCTATATATGTATATATAAAGAGTAACGTTACTGACTGACTGATTCTTGATCACACAACCCAAACGGCTGAACCTAGAGACACGAAATTTTGGAACATAGGTAGGTCTCCCACCATATAGATCTTATATAGATATAAGACGAGATTTCTGGAAATTCGAATGTTTAGGGGGTAAAAAAGGGTAAAAACGGGTAAAATCGGTAACTTTTTATCTCCTAAACTAATAGAGATACAAAAAAAGTTGAATAGTTGTCGTTATTCATTTAAAAAATAATTGGACAGGTGTCTGGTACTTTTTTGAAAATCGGCCGTTTTAGGGAGAAAACGGGTAAAAACTGTATTTTGGTACATTTTGAAACCATGTGTATCTTTAAAATTGATCATCATACAAATAAAAATTATATCGTATTCATAACTTATCAAAAAATTATAAATACAAATTTGGTACTTTTTTGAAATTCAAACGTTTAAGGGGTAAAAATAGTACCCATTTTTGGTACTTTTTTCATAAAACATTTTTTTATATTTATTGAAATCTTCATATGAGTATTTTAATATGGGGATACCACTACAATTAGAAATTTATTGGAATACAGTTTTTGATACTTCGATGGGTTAAAAAAAGTACCAAAAAAGGGGTAAGTCCGGAAATTACATTTTATTCAAATTTAATAATGAATTTTCAATTACATTAAACATAGAAACATTTTAAGAAAATGTAGATAAGAATTCAAGTACTTTTTTCTTCTTTTCTTGGTACTTTTTGCATTTTCTGTAATATTTAACTTAGAAACATAAAACTAAATACACACATCGGAAAGATTCCACAAGGGGGAACTTCGTGGTACTTTTTCGTTCTTCTAATGGTGCTTTTTGAATTTTCTATAATTATGAACCTAGAAACATGAAATTAAGGATATGTGGTCCTAAATGACTGAGAATTCATTAAAGGGGACTTTGTGGTACTTTTTTGTTCTTCTAATGGTACTTTTTGAATTTCCTATAATATTTAAAGTAGAAACATTTAATTAAATATGCATGGTCCTATGTGAGAAAGAATTAACAAAAGGGATCTTTGTGGTACCTTTTTGTTCTTCCAATGGTACTTTTTTAATTTTCGGTAATATTTAACCTAGAAACATGAAATTAAATATATGTGGTCCTAAATGTATGAGAATCCATAAGAAGGGACTTTGTGATATCTTTTTTCGGTCTTCTAATAGTACTTCTTGAATGTTCTACAGTTTTCATCCTTAGAAACATAAAATTGAAGATGTAAGGTCCTAAGTAAATCAGAAACCTTAAAATGTATTTTGTGGTCCTTTTTCTTTATTCTAATATACTTTTTCGTAATTCTGATATTTATTTTTCATTATTCTAAGATTATAAAAATTAAATTAAAGAGATATTGTTATTTATGGATGACATAACACTATTATTAAAAATGTTCCCAAGGGAGTTAAGAATCTTAGTTTAAATTTATTATGTGGTATGGTTTTTATAAAAAAAAAAAAAAAAAAATCCGCTAACGAAGTAGCGGGTTTACAGCTCGTTAATATATAATTGAGTAAATGCTTAAATACTTTGAATAATAATTACAAATAATTATGTTTCGCCGTGGCAAGTTAGTTTTTTTAAATACTAAAGATGATCGCATTAAAATCATTAATGAACGTATAAATTTAACTGAAAAACATTTAATTGAAATGTGTTCCACTTTTGCCAGCTTCAAACCCCTTCAAAATTCTTATTCGTGTACATTTTAAATACAATTTGGACCTATTTGGACCCCAGGGCGTTAGAACTTTTTGGTTTAAACCATCTAAGTTTTTTATTATTAGTATAATATATAGAATTTTAAAAAGTAAAAGTTTATTTTAAGAATAAATACAGAAACTAAAAAAGGTTAAGTTGAAAAGAAGCAAATATTACTTATTAACTTATTTATAATTTTTAATTACGTATTTCCAGCAGATTATTAAAATTGGTAATTTACCCTTTTTTAAGAAGAAATTAGAATCATTTACTACAAAAATCAGAAGAAGAAATTAAATTACTTGTTGGTATTAATGATTGATATTAAAATTATTTACTACTAAGATTTGATTGAGTTATTTTTAAAAACTTTTTTTGTTGTCAAATAAGTTTATTTTTAATTTTCTTGAAAAAAAAGTTTAGAAGAAATTTGTGTTCATTATTATTTTTTAGTTTTTGTTATAATTCTTGTTACTTTTATCATGTTTTGTTGGCTGTTAGCCAAAAACCTTTAGTTTTTTTGCTAAGTGAACCATAACCAACCCCATAGAAAGTTTTACATGTTTTTTTTTTTTTTTAACAAAACCATAATTTTTGAGGTTTACGGCAACATAATGTTGCATAATTTTTGTTGTTAAGTTTAATAAGCAAAAATGAAAAACATAGTTTTGTAAGATACCACCAGAAACAAAATTAAATAAATTAAAACAAGAAGGAAATGAATTTGAGGTAAAAGGCTAAATTCTTTTACAAAGAAGGAAAAACATAAAAAATTGTAAAACAAATATTTTTGTTAAAAAAAAGTACTAAAAATTTATTAAAAATATAAAGATTTAAAAAATATTTCTAATAATCAAATTTAAGAAAATTCCGCCATAAGAAACCTAATTTTATATTAGAATCTATAGGAATTATAATTTGTATTCAATTAAATCTATGTTAATTTCGATTTAATCTAAGTTAAATTCAAGTTTAGTCAATTCCAACCATGCGAGATTAAAATATATGTTCATTTCAATATCATAAGTTATAAACTCTTACTTAAACTTTATTTATTAAGGCTTTAACTTAGTTTAATTTTTTATTTATTCAAATTTAGTCAATTCCAACCAAGCGAGATTAAAATCTATGTTTAATTTTATATAATATTTTAGGTACTTTGGCTTAAACTTTATTTATTCAGGTTTAAAATTAGTTTATTTCAGCTTAATTCAAGTTTAGTAAATTCCAACCTTAGAAAGGTTTTATTTAATTAAATATAAATATGTAGTCATTTTGGCTTAAACTTTATTTATTAAGGTTTAAACTTAGTTTAAACAAGTTAAATTAAAGTTTAGTAAATTTCAATTATAAAAAAATAAAATCTATGCTTTATTCTATAATAATTAAAATTTTATTTTGCTTAAACTTTACTTATTTTGGTTTAAACTTAGTTTAATTTTTACTAATTTAAGTTTAGGAAATTCCAACCTTAGAGTATTAAAGTTTTTATTTAATTAAATATAAATATTTTGTTATTTTGGCATAACCTTTAATTTTTAAGGTTTAAACTTAGTTTAAACTAGAGCAATTAAAGTTTAGGAAATTTAAAGTATAAAAAAATAAAATGTATGTTTTAATCTATAATAATTTGAATATTATTTAGCTTAATCTTTACTTGATGTAATTTAAACTTGGTTTAACTTTAGTTAATTAAAGTTTAGGAAATTCTGGCTAATAGATCATACAACATATTTTTAGATTGAAGTGTATCTTTAAGCATATCAGCCTAAACTTTACTTTTTCCAGTTTAAACTTAGTTTATCCCAGCACAATTCAAGTTTAGGAAATTTCAACCAAGGAAAACCAATACTAATACTTTTTTAAAAATACATTACTATGTATTTCACTTTAATCTCTATTTACTGGAGCTTAAACTTAGTTTAACTTAATTTAATAGAAGTTTAGAAAATTTTATTCACAAAAAAAGAATAAATCTATGTTTTGCTTTATTATAATATTAATTAATTAAAATTAAAAATATAATAATATAAAATCTTTTAGCTTAACCTTTATTTATTGTGGTTTAAACTTAGTTTAACTTGTGTTTATTTAAGTTTACAAAATGCCAACCTTAATAAAACAACAATTAAAATTTAATTTTAAATAAATATTATGCTTTTTAGCTAAAACAATATTTATTAAGGTTTAACCTTAGTTTAACCTATCATAGTTCAAGTTTAGGAAATTTAAGCTGAAGGAAACAAAAATTTATGCTTTTTAAAAAATAAATTACTATGAATTTTATCTTGATCTCTATTTATTAGAGTTTAAACTTAGTTTAACTTAGCTTAATTATAGTTTAAGCAAATTTAATGATAAAAATGTAATATTTATCTTCTATTGAAAACATATGCTTTTGTTGGATGGCTCAAACTCTTTTTAATATATTTTAACCTCAGTTTAAATTTGCTAAATTAAAGTTTAGGCTATACAAATTATAAAAAACTAAAACTGAACTGCAATTTAAAATAAATCTTTATACCTGTTGGCTTAATCTTTATTTAATGCGGTTTAAACTTAGTTTAATCTAGCATAATGCAAGTTTAGTAAATTTTAGCTACAAGATACTTTAGTTTATGTTTTAATTTAAATGAGGTATTATAAATTTTTTTCTAATCTTGATTTATTTCGGTTTAAACTAAGTTTTACTTACATTACATTGAAGTTTAAGAATATCTATATTAAAAAATTATAATATTAACTTTCAGTTATAATAAATATTTATAGGTTTTGATTTAATCTCTCTTAATTTAAGTTTAAACTTAATTTAATCCAGCTTAATTTAAGTTTAACAAATTTTAACTATGTAAAAGCAATAATTACGTTAAATTTATACGCATTTGTTTAAGCTTTATTTATTAGAGTTTAAACCTAATTTAATCTTTGTTAGTGAAAGTTTAAGAAATTATATTTTTTTGGCCAGAGTAAAATTTATGTTTAACTTAATAGAAATGATGATGAATTTTGGCACTTAAGAATTGTATTAAAAATTAAACTTAGTTTAACATATTTTAATTAAAGTTTAAGCATTTTTAATACTGAAATATTAAATTTCAAAATAAGTTGTAAATATTTTTTTAAATGTTTTTTGCAAAACTTTAATTTAAATATTTAGAATAATGTAATTTTCTGTTTAATATTGATTTCTATTAGTTTAAACTCAGTTTAAACTAAATTAATCCAAGTTTAAGCAATTCTAAACTTAAGAAATGAAATTTTAAGTCAAATTTTAAATATTTCTTTGTTTAGTTTTTTTTTTTTTTTTTTAAACTTTATTTAAACTAGCGTGTTTCTTAAAATCATTATAAGTTATTAAAAGTTAGTAAACTTATGTTTGTTTTAAATAGTGAAAGTTTAATTCCTTTTTCCCTTGATTAAGCTTGACTTTAGTTTTCTAGATATTTCACTGTTTTGTTTTCAGCATAATCTTAATTTTTCTAGGTTTAAACTTAGTTTAACCCGGGTTGGTTTAAGTTTAAGAAATTCTAACTTTAAAAAATTAATCTTTAAATTTATTTTTTTATATTTCTTGAATTAATTTTTTTAAACTTTATTTTAACTAGAGTTTTTCTTCAAAAAATTAATATATAAACTACTAAGGTTTAATTATTTTCTTCTCTTGTTTAAGCTTTAATTTAGTCTTAAGTTTATTTCTCGGCCTCAATTTTAGCTTAATCTTGATTTCCTTAGGTTTAAACTTAGTTTAACCTTAATTTTTGCAAGTTTAAGCAATTTTAATTATAAAAAATTAAAATTTTGACAAAATTTTGTATAAATCTGTAATATATTCCCGCTAAACTTTATTTTTGTTGGTTATTTTTTAGTTTTTATTTCTCTGGGTTTATTATTTTTCTGTTATTTTAGTTACTTTAGCTAAGGGCTACATATAAAACGATATATAGCTATGAAATAGATTTCTTTAAAATTCTCATTTAAAGTTTTATAAAAAAAAAAATAGTTAAAAGAAAATAATGTCTGCTGGCTAAAAGTAAAGGACAGACAAAATGACGCACTGTTGGTTATTTTTTCTGAAATAAAAAAAAAAAAAAAATTTAACACGGATGCTGTGTTTTTTGTTTCATTGTTTGTTGGCACTTTCCTTAAACATCAATTTGGCGGTCACCAAGAAATTGTTCATTTTGTTCATAATGATGTCAACGTTTGTGGCTGATGACAATGATCATCATAATGGTGATGATGTTAGTGGTGGTGGTTGTTGCATACATACATATATGCGACGAAAAAACGAAAAATGTTTATAATACCAACGCATAACTATTTTTTACTGCTGCATTTTACACTTTTATGGCATCCAAACATGCAGTTTATAGTGGTTTTTAGATGAAGTGTTGTGGCGTTTTTTTCTTTTTCTTTTGTTTGTGCCGTAGCTGTTGAGATTTTTCTGTTTATATGGGGAAACCATCTAAAGGAAGTTGGAGGTTTTAGTTAGAAATATATAACCATAACTATAAGTATTTTTCTATTTAAACATATTTGTTGTATGGGCACAAAATAAATAAGAAATTCTCTTAATGCTAAAGATAATATATAAAGAAAAAACTATAGAAATACAGCTATAAAATTGTAAATAAGATAAAGTTAAAAAGACAAAAATAGTTGAGGTTTAAGAAAGTCGATAGCTAAACCCATAAATGACCTAGTTTAATACAAAACAAACAAAAAAACAGTTTAACTAGATTAAAACCTACTTCAATTTTTATACATTTTTTATCAAAATAAAAAAAATAAAAAAATTCCAATATTTATGCTTAACACTGACATGATTTTGCACAAATTTGTAAAAATATATATTTCCTTGAAGTCTATTGAAAATCATTAAAATATAAGGAGGATTAGTTTTTTATTTTTTGTTAACAATTTAAAGTCATTTTATTTATTGCTTAAAGCATGACTGTGCTCAAAAATGCATGACAAACGAGTTGACAATTGTTGGTATTATTTTGTACTTTAGCTTCATAGTTTATAAATTTTTTTTGCATCTCTTATGCATCTGGTAATGTGTTGAAGTAACCCCCATCTTTTTATCTTTGTCATCATCAAAGCCACTGCTTATGAAGACAATTTATTGTAAATACTTTTTTTGTGAAATATTTAGCTTATGATTTTGCATAAAATATGGAAGATTGTTTTGTTAAATCGCTTAAAATTGCCTTGAAATAATTTAGAGAAAAGTTTGCAATAAACTAAATATCATTTGTAATTTCCTAGAAGTTAAAGAGAAGGATATACAAACATTTCTTCATTAAAACCCTTTCCTTCAAAATATCCAAATTAAAATTAAATTGTTTTCTTATTTAAACCCTACATTAATTAATATTAACTAAAGATTAAGTCAAAATATAAATATATTTCAAAAATGTATTATCATATTTTACCTATACAAGCATAAAAGTTAGCTAAACTAAGTTTAAGCATACTTAAACTAAATTTAAACTTATAATAGTAGTGCAAAAGTCATAATTAATATCTTTTTCTTTAGAATTTTATATTCCAATAGCTTAAATTTAAATTTTATGTAGAATTTTTTAGTTGAACTTTATTTTTTCCCAGTTAAACTAAGTTTAAATGTAAAAAACATAAGTTCAGAAACTAAAAGTAAGAAAACTTTATACAAATAACTTTTCTCAAAAGTTTTGTTAACAAAATTTTTTTTAAACTTTTGTTTATTATAGTTAAACTTGGTTTAAAATTACCATAATACTGCAAAAATCATAATAAACAAATTTTTCATTAGAATTTTACATTCTAAAAGCTTGAATTTGTATTTTAAGTAAACATTTTTAGTTAAACTTTAGTTTATCCCAGTTAAACTAAATTTAAACTCGAGAAATGTCTAATTAAAATCCAAAACCATTAAATTATTTATTGTATTGACATTTCTCAATGGTTTAGTTAGCAAAAATGTTCTTAAACTTTTGTTTATAATAGTTAAAGTTGGTTTAAATATACCATAATATTGGAAAAATCATAGTTAACAAATTTTTCATTAGAATTTTATATTATAAAAGCTTGAATTTGTATTGTAAGTAAACATTTTTAGTTAAACTTTAGTTTTTTCCCAGTTAAACTAAGTTTAAATGTTAAAAAAAACATAAGTTTAGAAAGTAAGAAAATTTTATAATGATAACTTTTCTCAAAGGTTTTGTTAACAAAAATTTTTTAAACTTTTGTTTATAATAGTTAAACTTAGTTTAAATTTATCACAATACTGAAAAAAATCTTAATTAACAAATTTTTCTTTAGAATTTTATATTCTAAAAGCTTAGATTAGAATTTCAAGTAAAAATTAAACTTTATTTTTTCCCAGTTAAACTAAGTTTAAACTCGAGAATTGTCTAATTAAAAACCAAAAACATTAAATTCTTTATTGTATTGACATTTCTCAATGGTTTAGTTATCCAACAATTTTTTAAACTTTTGTTTAAAATAGTTAAACTTGGTTTAAATTTACCTTAATAATAAAAAATCATAATTAACAAATTTTTCATTATAATTTTATATTTCAAAAGCTTAAATTTGCATTTTAAGTAAACATTTTTACTTAAATTTTTTTCCCAGTTAAACTAAGTTTAAACTTTTGATATAGAAGTTTAGGCACTAAAAATATTAAAATTTTATTTCATTTACATTTCTCAATGATTTTGTTATCAAAAAAAAATTCTTAAACTTTATTTTTTCTTAATTAAACTAAGTTTAAACTGACTAAAACTAAAGCAAAACGCCAACGAAACTTAATTTTAAAATTAGTACAAAATATTAACTTTACTTAATTTTTTCTAACGTAAATATAATTAAACATTGTAAAAACAAACTTAATCTAAGGTTAAACCAAGTTTAAATAAAATTTATTTCCTTTAAACAAAATTTTTAAGATTTTCATTTAAAAATTGAAATTTCATGACTCCAAAATTAATTTCTTTAAAATTTAATAGTAAAACCTTAATTTTTACCACATAAACTAAGCTTAAACTTAAGATATTTAAGTTTAGCCCTTAAAAATATTTACATTTCATTCTATTCACATTTCTGAGCAATTTTCTTAATGAAAAATTGCTTAAGGTTTTATTTTCTCTATTTAAACTAAGTTTAAACTTTACAAAATAAAAGCAAATATATTAAAATACTATAATTTTAAATTAGTGCACAATTAGTATTCAATTTTCCTAATTTTTCCTAAAGTAGTAGTAACTAATCTAGTTTTATGTTCTGTTAAACCAAGTTTAAACTTAGTTTAATTCTTTTTAAGTTACATTTGTTAAGTTTTTTATTTGGAAAGTATTATTTCATGACTTAAATTTGAATTTTTTACAAAACTTAATGGTTAAACTTTAGTTTATTTTAATTAAACTAAGTTTAAACTGAAGAAATATAAGTTTACCAACTAAATATATAAAATTTTTTTTATTTTCATTTATCTCAATGGTTGTTTTTTAATTTAATTAATATTCGTCTTCAAAACTATTACTTAAACTCTAAATATTTCACACTTAAACTAAGTTTAAATTTAAAAATGTCGAGTTTAAACTATAACAAAAATCAAATGTCACTACTTACATTTTTCTTCTATTTTGTTACAAAACAATTTCTTAAACTTTTGTTTTTATTAATTCAAAATTATTTTGTTTAAGTGAAATGGTATAAACCAAAAAATCTCCTTAAACTTGTACTAACTATAATTTAATCTTAGTTAAACTTAGTTTAAATCAAATAAGTTAAAGATTAAGGCTAAAAATTTACTTTTTAAAATTACAGTAAATTAGACAAAAATATATTTTTTTAACAAAAAGTACTTAAACTTAATTTGTAACTTAAATTTAAAGTTTAAGCTCGCTTAATTAAAGATTAAGTTTGAAAAATGAAACAATAAATTTATTTTAAATTTTTTCTAAAGTGAACAATATTTGATTAAGATTTTTTGTTAGCTAATTTGAAATAAGTATATAGTTGCTTGCAACAACATTTTTATCATGAATTAATGAAGATTTATTTGCTTATTATTTCTAAAATTTTATATTTTACATACATATGTTGTAAATTTTTTGTTTTTCAAGTTTTAAGTGCAAAATTTTAGTTTAAATTTTTAAATGACTAAACAATTTCCTTATTTATTTTTATGTTATAATATTTTTGTATTGCTTGCCTTATCACTATCGTAATCATTTAATGTATTTAAACAAAATACTCTATATATGTATTAGACTCCAACTTATAAGCAAACACATTAAAGTGCGTATGTTTCTAAGGGTCACTGAGGCTCTACATTTTAAACGCCAATAAAAACATAAAGACCATTTAAACTAAAGATAAGATAGTCTTTTGAATTTAGTTTTTTTCTATGCTTACAACACGCGTTCATAGGCAACAAAACTTAGATCAAATAGAAACAACTAACAAGAAGAGGGGGAACATAAGAAAAAAAACTATTAAATAAAAATTATGTTGATGTAGGTTATTTCAACATTTTTTTTTTTTTCTTTCATTTAATATTTCTTACAATACTTTTTCAACATAACCATTACTTATTATATTGTAAACATGTCAGTTAATTTCTTTATTTAAAAAAACTGTTTAAAGAAACATATTTTCTTCTGCTCAAGTACATACATAATAATTTTAAAGATCTTGTAGTAACCATTTAAGTAAAACTTGCCAGCTAGAAATAAGACAAAAAAAAGTTGTTATATTTTTTTATTTGGTGAAAATATTTTTATCAACATTTTGCTACTTTTTTGTTGTTGTTATTTGAGCTCATAAAACACAGAGTCTGGCTCATATTTAGTTTTTCCAATAAGCTCTATGTTGTGCTGTATATTTCTTTCTACACCCATTTTATTTGAAGAGAAAAGACAACAAGGCGACGTTTTGTCAGGCCATCATTGTTGATTCTGGTTGCTATAGCTACTGCCCACAACATCTCATTTCATTACTTTTTTTTCTGCACATATATTTCTTCTATATTTACTCAAGCTTCAGCCAATGAAAGCAATGACATAGAGAAATGTTTAAACAAAGAAAATAACAAATGTTGAAAAATTAAGTAAAATATAAAGGAAATGTCCAAGTTTTGTTTAAATATTG
Organism: Protophormia terraenovae; assembly: GCA_951394005.1. Classification (NCBI taxonomy): domain Eukaryota; kingdom Metazoa; phylum Arthropoda; class Insecta; order Diptera; family Calliphoridae; genus Protophormia; species Protophormia terraenovae. The sequence continues at coordinate 6,755,567 of OX596074.1, read as the reverse complement.
AAAATTGATGCTGCATTTATCTATGTTAAATAAGTTTCAAGGCTTCAACTTGTCTTAAACTAGTTTAAACTTAGTTTAACCAGGCCAAACATAAGATTAAGGTCTTACTTTCTTTTGGAGAAATTTTTATAACGAATTGTTTTATTAGTTTTAATTTAAAACAATATTTATAAATCTTTTTAGTTAAATTTCCAGCCTTAAACCTGCATTCAGCTAGTTTAAACTTAGTTTAACCAAACAATATCTAAGATTGGGTTCTTCTTTTGATAAAATAAAAATATATTAAAACTATTAATTTCAATTCCTAAGGTTTCAGTTGTTAAACTTGCATTAAGGTAGTTTAAACTTAGTTTAACCAGGCCAAACATAAGATTAAGGTCTTATTTTCTTTTTATAACGAATTGTTTTATTAGTTTTAATTTAAAGCAATATTTATAAAACTTTGTAGTTAAATTTCCAGTCTAAAACCTGCAATAAGCCAGTTTAAACTTAGTTTAACTAAAAGAAAATAAAGATTAAGGGCTAATTTTGTTTAAATGAGAAATATAAGAATAGTTTATGCTAATTACAAAGAATTTAGCGTTTAAAGTAACTTTAAACTAAGTTTAACTAAGGAAAAACCTTTAAGGTCATATTTTTCTTAATTTTTTTTTTTTTTTCAAAAATACTTTTGATAGTATTTGTCTTATTACTTTAATTAAGAAATAATTGAAATTAATCCATTAAGCTAAAATAATAGACATAAAATTGCCTTAAGCTATTTTAAACTTAGTTTAACCCGAGAAAATTTAAGATTAAGAGTTTATTTTTGTTTCAAAACATGGAAAATAATAACAAATTCCAAAAATGTTTCTTAATTCCAGAGCTTAAACTTGAATTAGGAAAGTTTAAACCTAGTTTAACTAAAAAAACTTAAGGTTAAAGTGCTTATTTCAATTTTAATTTATCAATAAATTTTAAATTTATTTCTTTGATTTAGTTTAAAGCTTCTAATCGAAAATAAGCTAGTTTAAACTTAGTTTAGCTAGGCAAAATTTTAAAATAAAACCAAGTTTAACTCTCCATTTATTTTCTAAGCATAGTTCGTAATTTTAATTTCTTACTTTAGTTTTTTTCACTTAATATCCAGACTTGAAACTTTATTTGATCAAGTTTAAACTTAGTTTAACTATTGAAAAATTAAGTTAAAGTTGTATTTAGGTTTTATTTGAATAATTAGTTGCCATACAAATAGCTGGCTGTAGTTTTAAAGGTTAAACTTCCTTTTTGAACAAAGTTTAAACTGAGTTTAACCAAAGAATATTCAATTAAATAGATTAAAAAGGAATTTTAAACATTTATGTCAATTTTAAATTCATATACGAGTAGCTTGCAATAATTTTTTGCATTTAAGCTTGGTTAAAATTAACTTAAACTTAGTTTAACTAGGGAAAATTCAAGTTTAGCTAAATGTTCTTTTAAAAACGTAGTTAAGAGAATGCATTTAAATTCGTGCTAATATTTTTACAGCTTAAACTTAGTTTAGCTACTTTTAAACTTAGTTTAACTGCAAAAAAACAAGTTTTACTATTTAATGACTAAAAAGTTTATTTGATTAATAGAAACAAATTAATTTTTTATTACATAAACTAAGTTTTGTGGAATTTAAACCTGGTTTAATTAATAAAAACAAAAGATTACGATTTTTTTTTTTTTTAGAAAGAAATATAAAGTTTTACATTTAATGAATGAAATTACTGCTTTGTTTTGCAACATGTTGCTGGAGACATTATTGTAGTCGAACAACTATGCTTCTTAATATATTTTTTTCTTTTTTAATTCAAACATTTTACATAGAAAACATTTGCAAAATCTTAACCAAAATTCGAATCTTTAAGTTGAATTAAAAAATGTTTAAAAGCTTTGTTGCTCTACTACAACTATGTCCCCAGCAACATGTTGCTTAATAAAACTTGCATGTTGTTGAGGCCAAAATATTAAAATTATTTGAACAAAACTAAAGGTTTAGAATGTTGTTTTCTTCATTTTATTGATTTTTTTGCAACATGTTGCTAAGATCAAAGGATAATTATTTTCTAAACTAATTCTTTGCAAAGTATTAAAAAAAATTTAATGAACAATATTTACAAAAATTCTTTATTCATTAAATTAAACAAAATTGTGTTTAGCAACATGTTGCAGAGATTTTTATAACTGAAACCTATGAAAAGTATAAACGAAACTTAAAAGTAAACAATGAAATGTTTGGAAAAAATTGTTCCTAAATAAATGTTTTGCAAATATTTTACCTGCAATATGTTGTTATAAAAGAGACTTAAATGTTATTCAAATAAATGTTTAGAAAAATGTTTGCTAGTTAGATATAAAATGTTACCTGCAGCATATGTTGCTAGAAAGAAAATAATTTCTTTTATGAATAATTTAAGGAAATTAAAATTATATTAGCAACATAATTCTGAGGTTAAAATAAGGACATTTTATCACATTTTCACAAAATTATATATGAAAAAATATTAAAATATCTTTAGCAATATGTTGCAAAGAATGTTTTTTTTTTTTATTATTCAAAAACTAATAAATTTTCTTAATACTTTTGCCTTATTTATCCCATTTAGTAAAATTGAAAGTCTTTTCCTTTTTATGTGTAAATTTGCTTAAACAACATGTTGCTCATTATATTAAAGAAACTTGTTTGGTTCTCATAATACTTTTTAAATTATTTATATTGACATTAAACTAATCAAAAATTAAACAAACAAAAACAGCTACACATTAAATGAATGCGCCAAAAATATTTCAAAGAACCAAATGTGTATACATATGACTTAAAATAAGATTTATTTACTACCAAAATAAACACTTGTTCAACATTAAAATGACACATAATAACACATGTCAAATAAAGTAAACACTGATTAAAGAAAAATAAAAAATTCACACAAAAGAAAAAAAAAATAGTTTATAGTTTTCATTTCATCATTATTTTTAGGCTGGAATTAAAAAGAAAAAATGCATGTAAAAAGACAGTTAGACAGATGGACAGACTGACAGTTAGCTAACCTTGCAACATAAATACTTTTTTGTGTTAGTTATATTTTTTCCCTTTTAATGTACTAAATAAATAAACAAGCTAAAAGTAAATAAACATAAATTTCTTAAGTAAATATAAGTGTTTTTATAGGGCCAACATGATTAAAGTTATGTAGTTACAACCTATTTAAAAAATTTAGTTTTTGGGTTATTTTTAATTTTGGTTTAGTAAATATTTAAATTTAAAATTAGAACCTTTTGTTAATAACAAAATACAACAACAATAATTTATATATTTCTTACATCATAGGGAAAATTTGATAGAAATAATAAAAGAAACAAAATCAAGGTAACGTTTTGTAGTAGAAAATTAAAAAAAAATCCATTTTCAATAATTAACTCTAAACACTTGTGTAAACATTAAAGGGAAGTTATATAGTAATTATATACAATTTATAAAATATTTGTATAGGTATTAAATGATGTAATTGATCACAGACTTCAATCTTATTAGGATTTAATAAGAAATACTTTTGTAAATAACTCTAGCAACATTTTTAAATGTTGCTTAAACTTAAGCAACATTGTTTAGCAAGCTTTTAAATGTTATGATTTTAATAATAATAGTAATAAAAATGTTTTTTTTTTTTTACTATATTAAAGAAATTTGCTAAAATAAGCTTAGCAACATTTTTTAAATTTTCAGCAACATTGTAAAAATTTTTTAAAAAATTAAAAGAAATTAATAATTTAAAAATAAATTAAGACTTTAGAGAATAAATCTTTAAAAAAGTTGCCTGGCAATATTAAACATGTTGCTAATGTATAAATATTAAAGGAAATATTTCTAGCAACATTTAAAATGTTTCAAAGCTGTTTTTAATATAAAACATATAAAATAATAACTCAAAAGCCATAAAATTTGGCATACTAATAGAAAAGGGGTTAAGTTTAAAAAAAATATTTATTAAATGTTAAAAATTCAGACCTACAGAGAACCTAAGTGGTCCAAATATGACCACCTAGGGTAAGAAAAGTGTAGATATTTTTTTTATTTATTTATTTTCTTTTTTTTATAAAAATAACTTCTTTTCGAAATGTTTGTCGTTAATTTTTTTATGATTATTTTCTTTAATTTATAATTTGTCATGCTTTTTAACATAAAAAGGTTATAAAATCTTAAAATTAGCTTTTTTCATTTAAAAATTTCTTTAAAAAATAATTTCTTTACTTACTACTAAACAAAGTTTTATTATAGCAGGTTTTTTGTTACACAAAAAAAGTCAAGTGCAGTTTTGTTAAAAAAAAACCTTTAAAAAAATACTGATAAAGTTTTTCCGACAATAATAACAATTTGCTTTAAAATTTTATAGTTTTTTTTTTTTTTTTTTAGATAACGCATTTAATAAAAAGTTTTGTTTGTTAGAATTTAGAAGAGGGGAAAGTTTTTTTTTATTTTTTTGTGACTTTTTGATTTAATTAACCAGACATTTTTATGAGAATTTTTTGGGGTGTAGAAGTTAGCAGAGGCAAACCGTAAAGAAAACTTTAAATCAAAAATGAAAGTAAAGTTTTGTAAGCAATTAATTAAACAAACAAGAAAAAAAATTTAATGGTTTTCAGAAAAGTTTATTTGAAAAGTAAGTAGTTTTCTTTGATGTAAAAAAGATAAGATATTGGAAACAATTACAAAAAAGTTCGGCAACATTTTTTAATAGATAAATAAAAGATTTCTTTAAGAAAAAAATATTAAAAAAGCAAAAAATAAAATAAAAAAATATTTAAATATTTGTTTTTTTTTTATTTAAATTCTTAAAGCAACATTTTGCCAGCTAAATTAAAACAAAATTTTCTTAGAAATCTTAATTAATAAACAATTTAAATTATTTTTTATATGTTTGCCTATGTAGCTCAAATGTTTTCTTTAGCAACAAATTGCTAGCAACATTTTTATACACATATCTTTTCGAAATATTTAATATCAATATTTCTTATCATATCAAAATGATTTCTTGAATTTATTTAAATTAATTAAAACAATATTTTTAAAATTTATTTAGCAAAAATTTTTTTATAATTTTAACTCTTAGATTCACTGCAAATGTACCTAATAATCTAGGCAACATGTTGCTTACTTTATTATACATTAGAGTGTCCCGTAGACAAAAATTTTGTAGGAACACCCCTCAAACGATGCGTAAAAATTAGCTGAATATGGGAAAAATATTAAAAAAAATTTTTAAATTGATTTTCAGTTCCCTACCAGCGATTGAAAGTCACCGGTCTATAACATTTTGTCCAAAAAATAGTATTGAGTTTTGTCTTTAAATAAGTATCAAAAAATTCGTAATTTTAAGCCAATTATAGAAAAAATATTTCAAAAAATTTTCGTCCATAAACCATCATTTTAGTACATCATGCAAAAAAAAATTCCGATATTTTCTTAAAAAATTTAATAGAATTTTATAAATGTATGGACCCATGATTTTAAAATCGCTGGTAGAGAACTGAAGACCAATTTTAAAAATTTTTTTAATATTTTTCCCATATTCAGCTAATTTTTACGCATCGTTTGAGGGGTATTCCTACATCGAAATCTCGAAAAACGCTATTCTCGGGACACTATTGTACATATTATATACATTTCCAGATTTACTTAGAAATTTTTTAATTGTCTGAGGTATAATTCTATAAAGAATTCTGATAATTTTTTATAATTTCGTGTTAATTTAAATTATGCATTCTAGTTACATGTTGCTGGCAACATTAAAAAATTTGTTTAAAGTTCACAATGTTTTATTTTTTGTTATTACAAGAACGTAATATAAAATTTGTGATATTTTTTTAAAAATGTTTCAGCAACATGTTGAGACAACTTTTAAATTTTTTTCTAAATATAAAAATATTTTAACATTTTATATCAAACGTGCAAAAATGTATTTTGCTTAATTTTTCAAAATATTGTTGCAACAAATTGCTATGAACATTTAAAAAAATTATCTAAAATTGAAAATTTATAAATTATGCAATGAAATAGAATTCACAAAACGAGAAATGTATTTTTTTGCTCATGTTGCAGAAATTTTTTTTTAACTTTTTTATAATTTTTTTAATTTTTTTATAAAATTTAATTCATTTTTTCTAGCAACATGATGCTGACATTTAAAAAATTTTCTAAAAACTCAATTATTGATTTTTTTTTATATTAGAATTAAATAAAATTAAATTTATAAATTTTTTTTCAAAATGTTTCCGCAACATGTTGCTAGCAACATTTAAAATTTTTCCATATATCAAAACTTCTTAAATTTTTTTGTATTAAAAAAGATAAAAAAAAAACTAATTTGTTTAATTTTTCAAAATGTTGCAACATGTTACTATAAACATTTAAAAAAATTATCTAAAATTGAAAATTTATAAATTTTGCAATGAAATAGAATTCACAAAACGAGAAATGTATTTTTTTGCTCATGTTGCAGAAAATTTTTTTATAACTAACAGTTAATTTAATTCATTTTTTCTAGCAACATGATGCTGACATTTAAAAAATTTTCTAAAAACTCAATTATTGATTTTTTTTTTTTTTTGTTTATATTAGAATTAAATAAAATTAAATTTATAAATTTTTTTCAAAATGTTTCCGCAACATGTTGCTAGCAACATTTAAAATTTTTCCATATATCAAAACTTCCTTAACAGTTTTTGTATTAAAAAATATAAAAAACTTTAATATGTTTAATTTTTCAAAATGTTGTTGCAACATGTTACTATAAACATTTAAACAAATTATCAAAAATTTAAAATTTATAAATTTTTCAATGAAATAGAATTCACAAAACGAGAAATATATTTCATTTGTTCATGTTGCTGACAATTTTTTTTTTTAAATTGTTATAATTAAGAATAATTTTAAATAATTTTTTCTAGCAACATGTTGCGGCAACATTTAAAACATTTTCTATAAAATTATAATTATTGCTTTTTTGTATATTAGAATTAAATAAAATTTAGAAATTTTTTTCAAAATGTTTCCTCAACATGTTTTTCTTTTTTTATGTAAAAAAAAAAATCAAAATTTATAAATTTTTTAATGAAATACAATTTACAAAACGAGAAATATTATAATTATTTTGAAAAATAATTCGGCTACATGTTGCCGGCAACATTTAATTTTTTTAAATAATCAAAATTTTTAACGTTTTATGTTAAAAAAAAAAAATAATAATAATAATTTTCTTAATTTTTTCAAAATGTTTATGCAACATGTTGCCATCAACATTTAAAAAATTGCATAAAATTTTATCGATTTTTTTCATGAAACAAAGTAACAGAAATGCAATAAAATTATTTTTGTAAATGTTTCAACAATATGTTGCTGGCTATTAAAAAAAAAAAACAATCAAAAATATTTCGTTTTACATAAATTTTTTCAATATGTACCAAAAACATTATCAAAATGTTTTGCAACATGTTGCTATCAGTATTAAAGAAGATATAAAAAATTTCTTTCTTATTAAACTTTATTAAAAATTATAAAATATTTGGATCGAAACAAATTTGTTTGCTTAATTTTTCAAAATGTTTCCGCAACATTTTGCTATCAGCATTTAAAAAATGACCTTAAATTTTTATAATAATAATTCTTTTAATGAAATAAAATTCTAGAAATAAGAAAAATAATGTTTGTAAAAAGTGGCAACAACTTGTTGCTGGCAAATATTTTGTTAAATGTTTAAATATTTCGTTTAAAATTAAATTCTAAGGGTTTTAAAAAAAGTGTAGAAATTTACTTCGCTTAATATTTTAAAAATTTTTCGGCAACATGTTGCTGTTGTCATTTAAAAAAATTATATAAAATTTAAATACTAATCTTTTAATGAAACATAACTCAAGAAATGAAAAAAATAATTTTTTGTAAATGTTGCAACAACATGTTGCTGCCAACCTCAAAAAAATAAAAAAATCTGAAATATTTCGTTTCAAACCACATATTGTATTTTAACATTTTATGTATCAATAAAAGTTAAAAATTTACTTTGCTTGATATTTTCAAAATGTTTCAGCAATATGTTGCTGAAACATTTTATCAATGAAAAATATTAGTTAAAAAAAATATCTAAAATTAATATTTTATTGTTTTTCTTTTTTAGGAAATAAGAAAAATAATTTTTTTAAAATGTTGCAACAACATGTTGCTAGCTACTTTTTTTTAAATTATAAAATATTTCGTTTAAAACAATATTTTAAAAGTTTCAACAATTAAAATGTATTAATATAAAAATAAACATACCTCTAAAATAATTACTAGACTTTAGCAACATGTTGCTAGCATTACTTTTTTAGTGTTAAAACTTTTTCGTATAATTTTAGCTTAAATTAATACAATATTAATTACAACCAATAACTTTTATATTAAGTTTACATTTTTCCTTAGCAACATTTTTAAATAAGCTACGAGTTAAATTACCTAACATTTCTTTGTGATTTTTGTAGTATTTGTTTAAAAAATAAACTTTAAACTCTAGCAACATTTTTTTTTTTAAGAGATTTTTATATGATTTTAACTTATGTTAATACAATATTCATTATAACCAATAACTTCATATTAAATCTTATTTTTTCTTAGTAACATGCTGCCAGAAACATTTTTAAATTAGCTGGCTGTTAAATTTCTTACATTTCTTTGCGATTTTTTACAGATTTTTATAAACGAAATATACTAATTTAATTTTTCTCCTTTTCTCTTTCTAGGTAAGTGCTAAACAACTTTTATTTTTACTTTTTTACTCAACAACATATGTATATTGTGTGGTATGTAAACATTGTTGATTACTTTCTATAAAATCTTTAGATAAAAAATTCTAAATTAGCAAAAAAGGAAACAATAACAAAATCATAAAATAAACCCTTTTTATAACTCAAATATCAAGAAAATATAAAAATAACTATAACATAAATAAATCATAATAACAGGACATTAACTCCCAAAGTCCTGGCGGCGCCAACATTATACAAAAAAATCAAATAGTCAATAGAAGAATATAAAAAAGAGAAAAAACTAAAAACAAACCCTGTAACCTTATAAACAAAAGTAATGACTTTGATTATCTATGATATTGTTACTTGACAAAAAAGTGCTTAATCTTTCTTTTAACACAACTAAAGTTATTGTCAAGGTTTTTTTTTTTTGAAAACTTTTAAATTGCTCCATTGACTTTTTGGCTTAAAGACATCAAACTTCCAACATTATCTTACAAACAACAAAAAAAAACTCCTTTTAAAATTACTTACACACAAACAAATAACTTTTTTAAACTAAAAGGCGCCTAAAGGTCTGCACTACTAGACAAAACTTAAAACAAACCACCCTTGTTTCGTAAAATAAAAATTGATTTATATCAAGCAAATACAAAAATTATCATTTTGCAAATAAAATCACTCAAATATTTATAACTTTCCTATATAAAAAACAAAACTAGAAACATTTTTGCAAAACAAATTGTCATGTTTATTTCATTTGGGAGCCTTAAAAAACTCCAACTCCAACTCCAATATTAAGTATATTGGCAAGGATGCCACCATATGTGTTACTAAATGGCTGACTGGGAATATTGTTTCAATCGTAACATTAGTGGAGTTTGTCGTTTGTTTATGCGCAAAAAAGTGTTTAACAGACAATTTTGTTTTTCTTTTATTTACATTTTTAGCTTGTGTTCAATTTTAATGTTGTTATATAAATGGCGCCATACAGGCGCCAATAGTTTTGGCAAATACTATAGAAGATGGCATAAAAAGTGGAAAAAATATAAAACAATGTTATTGACTATTTTTTCAGGATGTTGCTTGGGAAGCTGTCTCATTGTTGGCTTAACGCAAATTTAGTTCCGAAGTAGCTTTTGACGTGTAAAGGTTGTGAGAGACTACATATAAAAGGCGTAAAGAAAATGTAGTGTAGTTTTTGTTTAAACAAATTAAAAGTAATTACTCTAGGGAAGACATTTGATGAGTGATTAGGTTGTTAGAAATAATTAATAATGGTAATAATTGTGAAAAAGTGAGGTTCGAAAAGGAGTTGGCAGGAAGCTGAAGCAGGATTCTATGTGAAAAAAAAGAAAACAAAACAAGTTCAAACAGAAAATCATTAAAAAACAAATTGAAAATAAAAAAGACACAAATAAAATGTCAAAAATCGTATTAAAAAGTTTCTGCAACATGTCTACTAACTCATAAATATGTTAAGCAACATTTCGCGTACCCTATAAAAATAACAGAAACATTTATACAATTTAAATAATTATTAATAATGTTTCAAAATGTTTAGGAACATTTCAAAGTTTTACACACTATTATGGAATTTCCAAGTGTTGAGAAACACTTTAAAAATGTTTAGAAACATTAAAAATGGTTTAGCAACATTATCAAAAGATTTACAAATTTAAAAGCCTTTCTTAATTGTGGAGCAACATTTTTGAAAGCTAAGAAACATTGTTTAAATATTGAAAAATTACTTTTAAAATGTTAAGAAACACTTTTAAAATGTTGAGAAACATAAAAAACGGTTTAGAAACATTCTTAAAATTTTAAAACTTTTCTAAATTGTTGAGCAACATTTTTGAAATACTGAGAAATACTTTTAAAATCTTAAGAAACACTTTTATAATGTTGAGAAACAATTTAATAATAATGAGAAACAATTTTAAAATTTTGGGAAACATTTCTAAATGTTGCTCAACAATTTAGAAAAGTTTTAAATGTTTACTAAAATGTATAAGATGTTGAGAAATGTTTACTAAATATTGGACAACATTTTTAAAATGTTGAAAATAACAAATAATGTTTTAAAATGTTGACAAACATTTTTAATATTGGCAAATATTAATAAAATGTTGAAAATCGTTTTTAAATTATTGTGAAACATTTTTGAATGCTTATGAAAGTTTTAAAATGTTTACAAAAATATATGAAATGTTGAGAAACGTTTTCTAAATAAAGGACAATTTTTCAAAATGTTGAAAAAGATAAGTGAAAATTTATAATGATGAGAAACATTTTTGAAATATTGATAAACAATTATAAGATGTTGAAGAACATTTTGAACTTGTTGAGAGACATTTTTGAATGTCAAAAAAGTTTTTAATGTTTAAAAAAATATATAAAATGTGGAAAACCGTTTTCTAAATGTTTATCAACATTTTTGAAATGTTCAAACGTATTTTTCAATGTTTAAAGTATTTTGAATTAACTACAACATTTTCAAAATGTTTTAATGTTTAAAACAATTCTAAATGTTTAGAAACATTTCATTCTTCTTAAAAATATATATAAAATGTTAAAAAGCATTGGTTAACATTTTTAAAATGTTGAGTAACATTTTTAAAAATTTGTTTGACATTTAAATCATTATAAAAAGTGGAAAAATGGTGAGAATCGTATTTAAAATGCTCCGAAATTTTTCTAAATATTATTAAGCACATTAATTATTTTGAACAAAATTTCAAAACGTTTAGAAACATTTTTAATGCTTCAAAATTATTAGTAAACATTTTAAATGTCTTTAAATGTTTTAAAATGATTTTTGAATGTAAAAATGGTTCTATGGTCTTAAAATTAGTTTGTAATATAATTTAACATTCTAAAAGTGTTGCTAAACATTCTAGAAACATTTTGAAAATTTTTAGAAACATTTCTTCATTGTTGTCATATGTTTAAGATCTTAAAAAATATTTATAAATATGTGCGGACTTTTTAAAATGTTTAAAAATATTTCTTAAGTGGCTATAGCTTTGTAACAATGTTTAGAAACAATGGTTCAGAATTATTGATAAACATTTAAAATGATTTTTAGCATTCTAAAAATGTTTCTATGGTTTTAAAATTATTTTGTAATGTAAATTAACATTATAAAAGTGTTGCTCAACATTTAAGAAACATTTCTTCAGTGTTGGAATATGCTTTAGATGTTTAAAAACATTTTGAAATATGTTCACATTTAAAGCAGTGCTTGCCACTCTGAGAACGCATTTATTAACATTGTTTTTTTATTATAGGTTTTGTATTGTTTAAATGAATAAATTAAGAGAACATCCGCACATGTGTGTCACTTTGGCAAGCACTGGTTTAAAGTCTTTTTTTTTTATTTATTTTAAATATTTTTCAACATTCTAAAAATATTGCTCTTCAATTCAAGAATAATTTGAAAATGTTTAGAAACATTTCAGCAGTGTTGGAAATTAAGTCTTTAGAAATAATATTTGATGTTTAGGGAATTTTTAAAATATTTAGAAATATTTTTATATGTTTATAGACTTTCTAAAATGTTTTAGGTCTTCAAAAGCATTTTGAAATATTCAAAGGTTTTTAAAATGAAAATTGTTTATATGTTTATAGCCTTTTAACAATGCACAGTGGGCAGAATCGAAGTTTTTTGGAAATAAATCTGTAACTTCTGAATGGCTGGTTGGATTTGCATGAAATTTGGTATATATATATATAGCAGAGGAGTGTAAATTTGGAAAGGGGACGGAACAGACCCCTCAGGGGCGGAGCTAAAGAGGCTCAAAGTTGGGTATCTCTGACATAGAAATTTTTTAATCGCTTGTCAAATTTTTGTGTCTTATACATTATTATAGGCACTGATAAGACAAAAAAACATGCTTACATGCCCTATTTATCTCTTATAGTTTTTGAGTTATTTCCATTTGAATTTTTAAGTACCTCAATTTTGCATGTTCTTGGTCCAGTTTTATTCATATATATCCTAGTGTTTCCGACTGATTTCATTTGTTTTTTCTTTCACTAATTAAAGAACAAAATTATCTAACGAATAAAAAAAATTTGAAGTCGATATCTTTACCGAGTCCAAAGATAAACGATTTTGAATTTGAAAATTGCAAAAATGACGACTTTTTGTGTTTTTTTGGCCGAAAAAGTATCTACACTCTTTTTTCTCTTCAATAAAATATTCTTTAACAACATATAATAATTTTCTGAAAGTTATCTTCACAGAGAAGACTTTAAGATAAAAAACAAGCCAAATAACTCAAATGCTCAAGCTACACATCCTCCCGAATTCGACACATTTTATATGAAAGTTTTGACTTTAGACTATATTTTCTCAAATCCCAAAGCACTAATCGGCAAGCGGAATGCAGTTTAAGAATTTGCAATATGTTGTTAAAAGTTTTCAATCAAAATCTATGGGACTTCGGGAAAATGAGGATTTTATAGCCGAAAATGTAAAAAAAACCCACTTTTGGGATTTTAGGCATTTTTTGGGGAATTGTGGGATTCCTTTTTCAAAAATCGTAAAGCTTTTTTCACTTTCTCATTTTATACGAGAAAGTCTACATCCACCGAAAATTTTGTTAAGATATCTTTAATAACAAAGATTTTATTACAGATGAAATATTTATAGTTTCTCAAAAAAACACTTTTTTACAAAAAATTTTACATTGCATAGCTGACGTAATTCTTTGTTATACAGAAAAATATTGAAATCAATATCTTTTACAGAACCGAAACTATGCCACTTTAAAGTTTATTAAGCCACGTTGAGTAAAATTTCGAAAACAATAAGCAGAATTTTTGAAATGTTTAGAAACGCATTTAAATGTTTATATACTTTTTTAAATGCTCAAAAACATTTTTAAATATCTGTAAACTTTTGCAAAATGTTGCGGAATATTCTCTAAATGTTGAGTAAAATTTGTAAAAATTTTAGCAGAATTTCTGAAATGTTGATAGACATATCTGACATTTTAAGAAACTTTTTTAAAGTGTCGAAAAGTTCCAAATTGTTTTCCGAGTGTTGAGCAAAATTTCAATAATGTTTAGAAGCATTTTTTCAATGTTGATAAACATTTTTAAGACCTTAAGATATTGAGAAGATTTTTTAAAATGTTGAGAAAGTTGTCTATTTCTTTAAATCTTTCGAAAGTTTCAAAGATTTTTTATAAAAGTTTAAAAAACTTTTGAAATGTTTATAAAGTATTTAAAAACATTTTTAAGTATTTAGAAACGCTTTTAAATGTTTATAAGCATATTTATATGTTTAGAAACATTTTAAAGTATTTTTGTATTTTTAAAATATTGAGAAAATTAATTTCAATTCTTTAAATATTTTGAAAATTTCAAAGGCTTTACTAAAATGTTTATGAATATTTTTATGTATTTAGGAACATTTTTAGGTATGTAAAAACATTTAAAAATGGTGCACAAGTTTCTAAACATTATGAGAATGTTTATCCATATTTAAAAACAAGCTTCAGTCACAAATAAATTATTTGTAAAATTTTCTAAAATATTTCATAAAAATTAGTTTCGAAAAAAATTTTTTATCAATTTTTTTTTTTTTTATTTAATCTCTGTTTTCAGTACTAATGATTCTTTATTCAATTAAGATTTCATTTATTAAACGTTTTAATCCCTAACATTTTTTCCTGGCTGTAAAGATCTTATTTAACAACATGTTGCTAAACCTTTTATACTTCGTGTATTTTATTACTCTCTGTTTACATTTTATTTGTATGTTACTCTCTAACTCTCGCTAAACAAGATCATTTTTACTCTCGCTCTCTAACTCTAACACTCATTTTGCGTAAGTTCGTGTATTTTATTATTTTTGTCTGTTATTATAAACTCAGTTCATTCTAAACATTCGTGTGCGTTAAAACTCTGTAACGGATACTAAAAATTTTTAAAATTTTATGTTTCTTTCTACGTTACGAATTAGCGTTGTTTAAAAAGAAAAAAAATCGTGTTGAAAAAAAATAAAACGTTAAAAGGCTATAATTTATTTATTTGTAAGTTTTTTTGGCGCTTCGCTTTTAATTAACAAAAACAAGTGTTTATTTATTTAACTGATTGCCAGTTCTGGTCTAATCATATGAGAAATAATAAAAATATAATAGTGTGGAGTTGAGTTAAAATAAAAAAACAAAGCAGAAAAAAAAAAACGTTAACTAGTAATAAAACGTAAAGAAAACGTGAAATTGTTTTTAAAAAAATTCAAAAGAAACAAATGGTAATAAGAAAAATTTTGTTTTTTACTTAATGAATACCTATAAAATAAAAAAATAATAAATAATTAATGAAATGAAACCAAAAAAAAAAAAAAAAAAAAATAGCAACAAATAAAATAAAGTTTTTTTAAATAAAAATTTAAAACCGGTTAAAAATCGTAATAAAATACAAAACAAAGCCAGCTATAATAATATGATTAGAAATAAATCAATAAGAATTTGAAGAAAATAATATAAAAAAAAAATAAAGTGAAATGAATTTAAATAATTAAATCTACTATTTAAAAGCTGCTTTTAAAAAGAAATTGAAGTTGTTATAAAATTATTAAAAATGTGTTAAAATGACGTATTTATTTTTAACAATTTCTTTAAGTGTTAATAATATAATTAAACATAAAGAAATATTCTTATCAGAATTTATTTTTTCTTTTTAATATCAAAGTGTTACGTAAAGATAAAAATACGTTAAAGAAAATATTGCGCTATCAAGGAGATAAAACTTTTAAAAGACATAAAAAACATAGAATCTGCAGCAAAATAAAATAAATTGGAATATTTCAAAATAATAATATAAATTTCCAGCAGCATCTTGGGGAATCATTATTAAACATTTTATTATTTCGTTTTTTTACCACAAATAAAATGCGGATATAATTGAGTTTTTTAAGCCAAATTTCTTAAATTTAAAAGAAATATTTATAAATAAATTGAATTATTATTAAATAACAAGCAGTTTAGCTTTAATAAATTGAAAGAAATTTTTAAAATCCATTGGAATTTATAGAAGTTATGAAAAAAAAATGTGACATAACCTCTAAAAATATATATATTTTTTTAATTTTTATTTAATTTGATTTAATAAAATTTTTAATAAATTATTTATAACAAATAAAGTTTCGATTTTATTTTAATATCAAAATCGCTTCAATTTTACAAAATTTATAAGCGCAAAAGTGTTCTAACCTCAGTTGTGAATTTTTTTTTTTTTTATAATAATGATAAATTAATTTTTTAAATGCAATTTTATAGATTTCAAAAACATTTTTAAAAATAAATTTTAATTACTATTAAATAAAAATGAATTCAGCTATAATAAAATTCAGAAATTTTTAAAATTCATTGGAATTTACAAAAGTTATGAGCAAAAATATGACATAACCTCAAAAATGTTCATGGTTTTTAAAATATTAGATTTAAATAAAATTTTTAATAAATTATTTATAAAAAATAAAGCATTATAGGGTTAAGATTCGATAAAGAAAACAATTTTCCAAATCTCTTTAAATCTACAAAACTTATGAGCAAAAAAGTGTCTTAATCTCATTTATGAATTATTTTTATAATAAGAAAAAATTAGTTTTTAATCGCAATTTTTTCAATTTTAAGAAAAAAAAATTAAATAAATTTTAATTGCCATTAAATAAAAATGAATTCAGCTTTAATTAAATTCAGAAATTTTTAAAATCCATTGGAATTTATGGAAGTTATGAGCAAAAATATGACCTATAAATTTTCTTTTTGTCCATAATATTATTTTCATATTAAAAATTTTCATTTTATAAAACAAATTTTTTATAAATTATTTGCAGTTATTAAATCCTTAAAGTATTAGGATTTTTTTATGAAAACAATTTGAAAATCTCTTATAATTTATAAAAGTTATGAGCTAAAATATATTCTAACCTCTATTATCATGCAGCGTTTTTAGGTATAAAAGTTAAGAAAATTATTTAGATTTTTAATCACAGTTTTAAAAATTTTTAAGAAAATTGTTTAAACTAATTTTATTGCTATTAAATAACAAAAGAGTTGAGTTTTATTAAACTTAACGAATTTTTAAATTCTATAGGGATTTAAGGAATTTATGAACAAAAATATAACATAACCTTTAATTTTCTTACTTTTTGTAAAATGTTGTTTTGATTATGATTTTTTAATTTATAATAGCAATCTTTAATAAACTAATTGGTATTATTAAATTTTTAAGAGGTTTAGATTTTGCAACTGAAAATATTTTCAAAATCGTTTGAAATTTATCAAAATTATGAGCAAAAATGTATACCAAATTCTATTATATAGCGTTTTTTTATTATAAAAAATCCATGAAATAAATTATGTTTTTTAATTGAAAATTTCATTATTTTAAACAAAAAATTTTAAATAAGTTTAATTTTTATTATATAACAAAAAAAGTTGAGTTTTAAATAAATCCAGACATTTTTAAATTCCCTTAGATTTTACAGAAAGTATAAGCAAAAACATATTACAACATTTAATTTTGAGACATTTTGTAAAATGTTGTTTTGATTATGAAAATTTTTAATTTATAATAATAATTTTTAATAAACTATTTGTGATTATTAATTCCTTAAAAGGTTTAGATTTTGTAACTGAAAATATTTTCAAAATCGTTTGAAATTTAACAAAGTTATGAGCAAAAATGTGTTCAAATCTTTACTATACAGGGTTTTTTATTATAAAAAATCCAAGAAAAATAACTAAGTTTTTAATTGAAATTTTAAAAATTTTAAACAGAACTTTTTAAAGAAGTTTTATTTTTATTATATAACAAAAGAGTTGAGTTTTAAATAAATTCAGACATTTTTAAATTCCCTTGGATTTTACAGAAGTTATGAGCAAAAACATATTACAACCTTTAATTTTGCAACATTTTCTAAAATATTATTTTTAACTTAAAATTTGTTAATTTATATTAAAAATTTTTAATAAAATTGTTATAATTATTAAATTCTTGAAGCATAAAGATTTTATAACTGAAAATAATTTAAAAATCGCTTTAAAATTACTAAAGTTATGAGCAAAATCATAACATAACCTATAATTTCATAATATAACCTATAATATTGTTTTCAATATAAATTTTTAAAATTTATAATACAAAATTTTAATAAGTTTTTTACATTTAATAAATTCATAAAGTGTTAGGATTTTATTACTGAAACAATATTCAAAATACGTTTAAACTTACCAAAGTTATGAGCAAAATTATAACATAACCTATAATTTTATAACATAACCTATTATATTATTTTGAAAGTAAAATTTTTTAATTTATAATAACAAATTCTAATAAAGTTTTTACTATTATTAAATTCTTAAGGTATTAGAATTTTATAATTGAAACAATTTTCAAAATCGCTTTAAAATTACCCAAATTATGAACAAAATCATAACATAACCTCAACATTTTTTATCATCAAACATATGATTTTTCTTAAATTTTTTTATGAGCAAACAAATGTTTATAGAAAAGCCATGCCCTAAAAGGGATGCATTTTACAATTCTTTACTTTTTAAATGATACTAACACACCTTCTAAAAAAGGGCGTGGCAAACTTAAAACAAGTATTTAAAGTCTTTGTTCATATAATTTTACTTGATTTTAGAATCATAAATATGTGTCCATTTTTTTAACAATTATCCTCTATCTTTTAATTTCCTTCTTTAAAAAGAAATCTAATACCAAAAAATCTTATAATTTATTATTTTCTTCTCTCTTATAATTCAAAGCCAAGAAATAAAAATAAGCCTTCAAACTTTAAAATCAATAACCAAATTTTCTGTTTAAATTTAATATCTCTTCTAACAATTTCTAAATGTTTTTTTTTTTTTTTTTTTTTCTCCTCTAACTAAGAAATAATGTATTTGACACATATTTTTTTCTTAAGCTTTTGATTACAAAAAAAATTTGCAAAATATTTTTCATACAAAAGAAATAAATATCTGCCTTTTAAATTTTTGTTCAAAAGAATACAAAAAAAATATATCAAAAGCGCTAAAATGGTGAGAGTATAATTTACGGCTATAAATGCCCCGTATCAATAAAAGAAATAAATATAAAACACAAAAAAAATTAAAGAAAAAAAAACGTTAAACGTGTTAAACAAATGTTGCACATGCAACTCTAGAGGCAGGCACATGCAGACGGACGGATGGACAGACAGACAAGCAGGCTTTCATGTATTGTCAAATGATGCTTAAGATAATAATAAAACTAATTTATAACAAATTTTTATAAATACACTACATATAGCATTTAGAGGTATTATGAGGGTATTTGGGAAAAGAAAAAAAAAAAATAAGCAGACAATTAAACACATTAAAAATATAAAAATTTAATAATTTTTTCAAATTTTAATAATTAAAATTTGTAAAAATTAAGTTTTAATAAAACCCTAAAGTGTTATAATTTATTAAAAGTAAACATTTTTAAAATCGCTTGGAGTGAACTGAAGATATAACCATTTTCATAACATAACCTAAGAAATTTTTGCCCCCTTTTCTGAAACATTGTTGCACTTTTTTATATTTTTTACATCTTTTTTTGTTTTAACAACAATTGTTTTTTATTAAATTTTAAAGAAATTTAAAGAATTTTCAAAATCCTTTGCAATTTACTAGAGTTATAAACAAAATTAACAAATTTTGAAATGAATACTCGATAACCGTTTAAAATATGTAAAGATATAATTTAATTTACTTAAAATTATGACAAACATAATGAAAGAATTAAAATTATTATAACTTATGGATTTTATTAACAAATTTGTTCATTTGCAATATGGGTACTCGGTAACCACTTTTGAAATCATGGAATAATTTAGTTCTATTTATGTATAAAGCAACAAAAATATTAAAAGTATTTAAAATTTCACAATTAAAGAAATGTCTACAAAAAATTAAAATTTTTACATATGGTTACTCGATAACCGTTTAGAAAAATTTGAAAAATTTAACTTAATTTACTTACAATGATGCTAAACATAATGATAGATATACAAATTATTAAAATTTTCGAATGTTCTTGACAAATTTGTTAATTTTAAAAATGGGTACTCGATAACCATTACTAAAAATACTGAATAATTTAACTTAAAGTGCTAATAATTCAACAAAAATGTTAAAAGAAATTTAAACTTTCACAAT
This sequence comes from Protophormia terraenovae, assembly GCA_951394005.1. Lineage (NCBI taxonomy): Eukaryota > Metazoa > Arthropoda > Insecta > Diptera > Calliphoridae > Protophormia > Protophormia terraenovae. Next base: position 6,735,570 of record OX596074.1, on the reverse strand, counting down.
TAAAGTATTTTATATGCAAAATTACAATTTAAAATTTAAATTTTTACAAATAGTTACTCGATAACCGTTTAAAAAAATTGCAAAAATATAACTTAATTTACTTAAGATAATGCTAAACATAATGATAGATATTAAAATTATTATAATTTTAGGATTTTATTAATAAATTTGTTAGTTTTAAAAATGGGTACTCGGTAACCATATCTGAAAATACTGAATAATTTAAATTAATCTGCTAATAATTCAACAAAAATATTAAAAGAAATTTAAACTTTCACAATTAAAAAATATATAAACAAAATTAAAATTTTTTTAAATGGTTACTCGATAACCGTTAAAAAAATCGCAAAATATAACTTAATTTACTTAAAGTGAAGCTAAACATAATGATAGATATTCAAACTATTATAATTTAAGGAATTTATTAACAAATTCTTCATTTGCAATATGGGTACTTGGTAACCACTTTTTGATATCATGAAATAATTTAGTTTAATTTGTGTTTAGTGCAATAAAAATATTAAAAATATTTAAAATTTCACAATTAAAGTATTTAACATGCAAAATTAAAACTTTTTGAAATGGTTACTCGATAACGATTAAAAAAAATTGCAGAAAAATAACTTAAAATAAAGCTAAACATAATGATAGATATACAAATTATTATAATTTTAATATTTTATTTTATAATTAAAAAATTGTATACAAAAAATTAAAAATTTTTGAAATGGTTACTCAATAACCGTTAAAAAAAAAATTAAATATAACTTAATTTCCTTCAAATTATGTTTAAAATTATGATAGATATACAAATTATTAAAACTTAAGAGTTTTTCTTGACAAATTTGTTAATTTTCAAAATGGGTACCCGGTAACCATATCTGAAAATACTGAATTATTTAACTTAATGTGCTAATAGTTCAACAAAAATTTTAAAAGTATTTAAATTTTCCCAATTTAAAAAAATATAAAAACAAAATTGAAAAATTTTTAAATGGTTACTCGTTAACCGTTTAAAAACAAAATAAAAATATAACTTTATTTAAAATGCAAATAAACATATTAGTAAATATTAAATTTATTATAATTCTAGGATTTTATTAACAAATTTTTTAATTTGCAGTATGGGTACTCGGTAACCACTTTTGAAATCATGAAATAATTTAGTTTAATTTGTGTATAATGCAACAAAAATATTAAAAATATTAAAAATTTCACATTTAAAGAATTGTATACAAAAAATTTTAGTTTTTAGAAATGGGTACTCGATAACCGTTTAAAAATATTTGAAAATTTTAATTTAATTTCCTTTAAATTATGCTTAAAATAAATTATTAAAATTTAAGAACTTTTCTTGGCAAATTCGTTCATTTTCAAAATGGGTACTCGGTAATCATATCTGAAAAATACTTCGTTTTTATTTGAAAATATATTAATTTTATTATTCTTTTGTTGTTGTTATTATTGCCAGTTAATTTAATTTCATTGTTGTTGTATGTGATATTTAATAATTTTTTTTTTTTTTTATCATTTTTTGGTTAAACCACGAGGGTGTAAATTTATTTAGTATTTTAAAAAGAAACTCAGTTATTTTTTTTTTATATATCTTTGGGTATAATATAACCAGTGTAATTTGTTTCCATTTAATTTTTTTCTTCACAATTTTTTTTGTTTTTGTTTTTATCACGTTTATATCATGAATTTATTGTTTATAATTTTCTTTGGGTGTAATTTATTGGTTCAATAGTAACAGACAATATACCCTGATTTTTTTTGGTATTTTTTTTTATATTTTCTTTTCATATAGACAATTTTTTTCTAGTGGGTGAAGATAGTTTTTTTTTATAATTTTTTTTTTTTTAGATTAAAATCAAAATTGGTTTGATATTGATAGAGTTTTTTATACAATTTATAAGAAAATAAAGCGGGTTCATATAATAATTTAAAGAATATAAAGAAAGAAATAATAAATTAAAATAAATGGTTTAGGGTTATGTTTTACTTTCAAAAAAAAAACTATCTTATTTATGTTACAAATTTATTAAACTTTTATATATAAAATCTCAAGATTCCAAATAATTTCAAAAATTAAAACATAAACCAAAAATTCTATTTTAAATTATAGAAATCTTCAAAAAAAAAATGTTAAAACTTGAATCAATTGTTCATGTTTTCAGAAGTTATTTTCTTTTAAATTAATTAAACAATTTAAAATATTTTGAAGTACTCCATTACTAGCACTTTAAATACACTTCAAAATTATGCTAAATATTAAACCAAATTTTATGAAATCAATTTTCAAAAACTTCTCTTTTTTAAAAGAAAATTTAAATAAAGTTATTTAAAGTTGAAGCGTTTTTCCCCTCAAAAAAAACACTTTTCTTCTCCAAACAATTTGAACTATGGTCATTGAATTCTTATTGAATTCTCTTAAATTTTATAATAAATTTCCTTCTTCAAAAACTATCATTAAAAACTAATCAATAAAACCTAATGACTCAATAAACCAATTAAAATCTTTTCCCCCCTCCTCCAACTCTGCACAAAAATGTATAGCCCTTATTAATAATTAAAATCATCTGGTTTTATATTTCCTGTCTTTTTTACCTTTTTCCTTAAGCAAAAAATCTTACAAAAAAATATATTTCATAATCATCTTCCCCTCCTAAAAACAAACTTAAGACACTAATTGACACTTTAAATCCACTTAAAAATACTACAAACCACCTTTACAAACTACAAAAATCCGCTCAAGATGTTCAAAATCATCTTAATATATAAAAAAAAAAACACATAAATCTTTGAAAACAAACACCTTCGTATAAAAAAATGAAATAAAATATTAAAAAAATATATATTTTTCCCATCAATTAATTGGTGGCTGCTGTAACACCAATCAAATATATTTTTCCTCTTTTACGAATATTGATCTAAAAATTCTTTTATTTGAAAAAGAAAAAAATAAATAAATAAAAATTTACTACATGGATTTGAAATTAACGTTAATTTGGGTGTGCTTCCGGAATTTGTGCGTTAAGGCAGAACTGGAAAAAATAAAAACACAAAACAAAAATTCCTTTTTTTTTTTGGCGTTTGAAATCTATACACACCCTAAAAACTAAAAACACAGCAGACATTAGAAGGGAAAAAAAGGTCTGGAGGGTAGAGAGGATAAAAGAGTCTGTGTGTGAAATATTTATTTATTGATCCCTACACAACAAATTTAAATTGATGTCTACAGAAAAAAAAAAAAAAAACAACTATCATAATTTAGGGATTTTATATGCAAATTAGTAATTTTTCTTAATGGGTACTCGTTAACCGCTTTTAAAATACTTAAATGATTTAACTAATTTCCTTCATAAAACAAAAATATCAAAAGATATTAAGGTTTTCATATTTAAAAATAATTATATAATGAAGTTTTTTTGAAAGTTTTTCAAATGACTACTCGGTAATCGCTTTTAAAATCATGGAGTAATTTAGTTCAATTTGTGTAAAATGCAACAAAACTATGAAAGATATTTAAATTTTTACAATTAAACAATTTTATTTGAAAAATTAATATTTTTTGAAATGGTTACCCGGTAATCGTTTAAAGAAAATTAAATAGATTAGCTTAATTTCTTTCAAATTATGCTAAAAATAATAATAGATATTCAAATAATTATAATTAAAGAATTTTACTTAACAAATTTGTTAATTTTCAAAATGGGTACTCGGTAACCGCTTTTAAATTTATGTAATAATTTAGCTCAATTTGTTTATAATGGAACAAAAATATTATTGTATATATAAAATTAAACTTTTTTGAAATGATTACTCGATAACCGTTTTAAATATTCAAAAGTTTTTCTTAATTTGCTTAAGATGATGGCAAAAATTATGATAAATATTCAAATTATTAAAAATGTTTGTAACAAATTTGTAATTTTTAAAAATGGGTACTCAGTAAGCGTTTTTAAAAACATTGAATAATTTAACGCAATTCACTGATAATTAAACGAAAATATTGAAAGACATCAAAATAATCATAATTTAAACATTGTTTACTTAAATGTGCAATTTTTTCAAATGGTTACTCGATAACCATATAAAAAAATTAATTGATTACAATTTTCTTAAAATTATGCTAAAAATAATAAAATGATAAGACTTTAAATAGAAATTTGACTCTAATAGAATGGGTACTCGATAACCGTTTCAAAAAAGTTAATTAATTTAACTTATTTTTGCTGAAAAGAAGCTAAAAATATTGAAATATATAAATTATAGTAATTTAATTACTTTAGAATAAAATTTTTTACAATTATAATATGAGTACTCGGTAACCATTTTTAGGAACTTGAACTTATTTTGCTTGGAATGAAGCTTAAAAAAAATTAAAATAAATTGAAATTATTGTAATATAATGATTTTGGATATAATTTTTTGTATTTAGAATATGAGTACTCGGTAACCGTTTTTAAGAATGGGTACTGGTTTAATTTTTTAACATTTTGCAGAAAAATTATACTTTTAACAATATAATTTAATAGAAACATTAAAGTTTAATGATTTTTTGAAGAAATTTCACCAATGGTTACTTGGTTATTAAGCAAAAAAATATGGGTACTCGTTTGTAATAACTGTAAATATTAAAAATTTCAGCCCTAAATATAAAAAAATAATGAAATCAGCCAAATTTTAAAAAGAAATTCCTAAACTATTACTAAATAACTGGTACAAAAAGTATGGGTACTCGTTACAAAATTCTTTAAATAATTAATATTATACTCTTAAATTCATCCATTAATAGAACGAAAACAAAATAAAACAAATTTTAAAGAAATTTCTTAAACGATTACTTAGTAACCGTTGCAAAAAAATGTTGTTGCTCATTCGAAAATCCTTTGAATATTTAAACATTTCACTTTTTTAATTATTAATAACTAAAAAACATATCAAAAACACATTTTCAAAGAATTTTTTTAAATGGTTACTTGGTAACCATTTCAAAATTAAATTATTAATAATTTTACTTTCAAGGCTAATAAAAACCAGAAGCTAGTTTCATAAAACATAGTTTTAAGAAATTTCCTTAACGATTACTTGATAACCGTTAAAACTAAAGTGGTTACTTGCGTAATAATTTTCGATATGTTAAAATTTCAACTTCTTAAGCTATTAGTCACTAAAAAGCAATTGAATAAAGCAATTTTTTTAAAAATTTTCTTAAACGGTTACTTGGTAACCGGTACAAAAAATATGGTTACTTGTTAAAAATTTGTTTTTTTATATTAAAATTTTAGCTTCTAAAGCCATTTAGTACTAGAAATTTATTTAAAAAAAAATAATATTTAGGACATTTTTACACGATTATTTGGTAACCGCTATAAAAAATATGACTACTTTCATCAAAATTTCCGGATTATTAAAAATTCCGCTTCTAAAATCATCAAATACTTGAATTTAATTTTAAAAACTTAGTTTTAAGAAATTTCTTTAACGGGTACTTGATAATCGTTTCAAAAAATATGGTTGCTTGTTTAAACATTTTCCATATATTAAACATTTTACATTTAAAGCCATAGACTACTATAAATTAATTTAAAAAAAACTTATTTTTAGTAAATTTCTCACACGGGTACTTGGTAACCGCTTCAAAAAATATGGTTATTTGTTCAAAATTTTCTAATTATTAAGAATTTGATCTATAAAGCCATATATTATTAAAAATTAATTGAATAATTTTTATTTTTAAGAAATTTCTTAAACGGTTATTCGGTAACCGGTTGAAAAATTATAGTCACTTGTTTATCAATTTTCCAAATATTAAACATTTTACATTAAAAGTCATAAAGTACTAGAAATTAGTTTAAAAAACTTCTTTTTAAGAAATTTCTCACACGGGTACTTGGTAACCGCTTTAAGAAAAACTTACAATTTGTTCAAGAATTTTCTTATTATTAAAAATTTGATATCTAAAGCCATAAATTATTAAAAATTAATTGAACAAAACTTATTTTTAAAAAATTTCTTTAATTGTTATTCGGTAACCGTTTCAAAAAAATGTGGTTACTTGTTTAACAATTTTCCAAATATTAAACATTTTACATTTAAAGCCATAAAGTACTAGAAATTAGTTTAAAAAACTCATTTTTAGGAAATTTCTCACACGGGTACTTGGTAACCGCTTTAAGAAAAATTGCTATTTGTTCAAAAATTTTCTTATTATTAAAAATTTGATATCTCAAGCCATAAATTACTAAAAATTAATTGAATAAAACTTATTTTTAGGTAATTTCTTTAACGGGTACTTGGTAATCACTTCCAAAATTATGGTTATTTTTTTATAAATTTTCCAAATATTAAAAATTTTACATTTAAAGCTATAAAGTACTAGAAATTAGTTTAAAAGATGTCTTTTAGGAAATTTCTCACACGGGTACTTGGTAACCGCTTTAAGAAAAGTTTGCTATTTATTCAAGCATTTTCTTATTATTAAGAATTTGATATCTAAAGCCATAAGGAAATTTCTTAAACGGTTATTCGGTAACCGGTTAGGAAAAATATGGTTAATCGTTAAAAATTTATCGAAGTATTAAAAACTCATATCTAAATAAATTACGAAAAATCAATTAAATAAAACTTATTTTTAGGTGAATCCTAAACGGTTATTCGGTAACCGGTTCAAAAAAGTATAATTACTCGTTAAAAATTTATCGAAATATTAAAAACTCATATCTGGTTCAACAATTACTAAAAAATAATGAAATAAAACCAAATTTAAAGTAATTTTCAAACGATTACTCGTTAACCATTTGTTAAAAACTCAGTTTTTTTTAGAATTTTAGAGAAAAACTGTTCAAAATTACATTTTTATAAAAGTGTATAATTTTTGTCTTTAAAATAATAATTTATAATTAAAATTATTTATGATTTATTAAATATCGTCCTTATTGCTTTGGTTTCACTGTAGTTTTTGTAACATAATTCCTAATATCCTCTAAATAATTATAACTAACCCTCCCTAATAAACCATCCCTATCAAGTGTTGTTTTTATTTTGGGAACCTTAACTACTCCACTAAAGAAAAACCCATCTGCTTATTTCTCATACTTCTCTCTCTTGATGTCTGCTTTGCACTATGGCTTCAATTTTGAAAAAAAAAATCAAGTCATTTACTATTTTATATATAATATATGATGTGTTATTGTTGTTATTGTTTTTAATTGTGCGTCTACAATTTATATTGTTTGTTGTTGGAGTAGATGATGGTTTGAGTGGTGAACTGAAATAGTGGTGGTTGTTCCATTATATTCAATAGCAACTACCTAAAATTCATCTACTTATGCTGCTACTTTATTGTGGTGCCACATGTGGTGTTTTTATTATTGGTTGGCTGTTATTGTTGTTGTTGCTTTTTAGGAGTCTGTATTGTGTGTTCTTGATATTGTCATGTTTTAGCTGTTTAAGTGTTTTATGTAAGTTAATCTTGATGAAGAAATTTGAAAGAATATTTTGAAAAATAATTCTTTTAAGAAAAATTATTTTTAAAGGAATATTTTATTTAAAAGAAAACAAATAAAAGTTTGTTTTATGTTTTCCTAACAAAATGTTTGCTGGTTTTTTTTTATTACTTCCAGGCAACATTTTTTTATCTTTCCTTTGGAAGAAAAAAAAACTTTCTTAATTTTATTTTTTTCGAAATTATTTCAACACACATGTTGCTGCTCTATTACTTTACAAAAATTATCATAATTTCTCTTTTTGTCTTATGCTCTTCTTTCTATAATAATAATGATCTTGTTTCTTTTTTTTTTCAATTCCCCCTTTTGAAAACTAAATTTGAAGACAACATATGCTGGTGCCTATATCTATCACGTATATAGCAACTACTTTTTTTCAATATTTAAAAGTCATTTAAATTCATTCTCCTACAAAAACATTAAATATTCGTTTTTTGAATTTTGCATATGTTTAAAGTAAAATAAAACGTATTTGGTTTTGAAAATGTCTTTCAAGTTTCTTTCACAAAAAAATAAAAAAAAATTATGCAAATGCATTAAAGTAAAAGTAAATATTTATATTTTTGTGTGATGAATATATTTTTATTATTTTACTTTTCAACACCACACACTAATATTGGAAATTTTAAATAAAGAAGACATAAAATTTCTTCTTCTGAATTAACAACAACAATAAAAAGAAACGTTAGTTTGCATTTGAATTGTTTATTTATTTGTTTGTTTTTCTTTTAAAAACCCACCTGAAATAACCCTAACATTACGGTAGCAGAATCATTATTTATTATTATCGTCATCAACATCATTGCAGTCGTATTTGAAAATTTGTCAATGACCTTTTTTCTCCAGTCTTTCTACGGTCTTTAGTTTAGTGACTTAATGAGGGATTTTTCTAGTGGTTTAGAAAACTCTCATCCATCTACCTGCATGTCGAGCATGTAAAACACCTTTCAAATGATTATAAATTTCAAACTAAAGTTTAAGGGTTATAGAAGAATGGTTTCGAAAAATTCCCACTGTATTAGTTTATAATGATAGTAGTTACTTCAAAAATTATATTAAAAGCTTTAAAGGGACATGGGAAAATTCGAAAAAAGAAATAAAGTAAAAATAATTGTATATTTTCTAATTTTTGTTTTCAATTAAAAGCGATTACTTGGTATTCGTTCAATTATAATTTCTAGTCAACAGTATAAAATCCCTTTTAAATCCTCTTTTTAAAGCAAAAAATCTTCTCTTATTAGATTTATTTTCAATAAAAACCCTTAAACTTCATAATGGTTACTTGGTAACCACTTAAAAAAAAACCTACAACAATTATTACAAATATTATATTTCATTCAATAAATAAATTTACAGTTTTAAAATACAAAAATAAAAAAAAAAACACATAAATACCCCGACAAAAAACATTTTAAAACGGGTACCCGTTAACCGAATGAGATAAAAATATTAAAAAAATCAATAATAATTCTAAAGCTAACAAATATTAAAAATTAAAACAAATTTAAAACCAAATTCCGAATAAACGAAAATTTAAAACGAGTACCCGGTAACCAGTAAAATAAAAATCTCAACAAAACTGTTTAAAAACTCCTTAAATTTTATTAAAAGAAATAAAATCATCCTAAAATAAAGAAATCTTTAAAAAAAAATTGCTTTTACAGAAAAATTTTAAAATGATTACTTGGTAACCACTTTGAAAAATTAAGATAACAATTCATCGGAACACTTTAAAAAATTATCTCATTAAAAAATATAATAATTCTAATACAAAATCACGAAAAAAATCAGTATTTTGAAACGAGTACCCAGTAACCGTATACTAAAAATTCCACAAAACACTTTAAAAACACCTTAAACATTTTTAGAAATAAATTAAATTATCTTAAAATAAAAAAAACTTTAAAAATATTGTATTTAAAGGAAAATTTATATATGGTTACTTGGTAATCACTTCCAAAAATTAAGGAATAAATTGATCCTAATAATTTAAAAAATTATTGTATTAAAAAATATAATAATTTTAATACAGATATCTGAAAAATAATAATATATTGAAACGGGTACCCGTTAACCAGTATAATAAAAATCCAACAAAACACTTTAAAGCTCCTTTTAAATGTTTAGAAATAAAAAATATTATCACAAAATAAAGAAAATTTAATAAAAAGTGCATTTAAAGAAAAATTTGAACATGGTTACTTGATAACCTTTTAAAAAAATTATGATATTATACCCAAAAAAAAGCCACAAAAATTACTATATTAAAAATTATAATAATTTTAATACAAAAACATGAACAAAACCAATATTTAGAAACGGGTACCCGGTAACTATATAATAAAAAATCAGCAAAATACTTTAAAAATACCTTAAAAATTTATAGAAATAAATTATCCCAAAATAAAGAAAATATTAAAATTATTGTATTTAAAGCAAAATTTCATAATGGTTAATCGTTAACCGTTTTCATTACACCAAGAAAATTTAAAAAAAAAAATTCTTCTAGAAATCTTATTAATATAATATGTAAAAAAATTCGTTAAATTTGGCTTTAAAAAACTTATTCTGTAAATATTTCATGGTGGTTACTTGGTAACCATTTTGATTGAACAAGGAAAATATTTGAAAAATTCTTGTAGAAACCTCAAAGCACAATATATAATTAAAAATTAACTAAATTTGTCTTCAAAAAATTCATTATTCAAATATTTCATAGTGGTTACTCGGTAACCGTTTTGATTGCATAAAGAAAATATGTAAAATATTCTTCTAGAAACCTTAAAACGTAATAATAAAATAAAATTAGCTATTGTTGGCTTCCAAAAAAAACATATTTTGAGAATTATTCATAGTGGTTACTTGGTAACCATTTTTAAGAAAATGAAGGAAATAAATTAAAATTCTTTTTATAGCCTTTAAAAAATAATTAGTAATTAAAAATCAGCGGTTTTCAACTCTAAGAAAAGAAATTATGAAGTTTTTAAATCGGTTACTCGATAACCATTTTGTTACAATTATGGAAAATATATGAAATTATATGTTGTTGCAGATTTTAAAGATAATTTTAGATTCAAAATCAGCTGGTTTTAATTTCAAAAATGTAGTTTAGCGATTATTTCATATTGGTTACTCGGTAACCACTTTAAAATAAATTAGAAAATTAAATAAAAATTTCCTCTGATTGCCTTTAAACATAAAAGGCGTTTAAAAATCAGCTATTTTCTCTTTAAATAATTAAAGAATTAATTAATTATAATGGTTACTCGATAACCACTTTGAAATAAATAAAGAAAATATAATAAAAAGTGTATCATAATTGTTTAATACCATTAAAACTTAAAAATAATTAAGTTTAAAATAAAAAAATTTAATATTTTTTTGAAATTTTAATAATGGTTACTCTATAACCACTTTGGAATATATAAGGAAATCAGGTGAAAAATTCTTCTAGTAGCATTTAAATACAATTGGCAATAAAAACTTAGTCACTTTCTTTGTTAAAAATTCACTTTTTCGAGGTTTTACTTCGGGTACTCGATAACCACTTTTAATTAATTAAAGAAAATATGATTAAAAATCGTTTATATTGCTTTAATTAATATACAATAAAAATATAATTAAGTTTTCATTAAAAAATTATCATTGAGAGAATATTTCATAGTGGTTACTCGATAACTATTTTGAAATAAGCAAGAAATTATTAGCAAAAAGTTGTTATATCATTTTAAATTAATTAAGATAAAAATATAATATAAGTCGTTTTTAAAAAAAAAATAATCATTTAGTGCATATTTTTTAGTGGTTACTCGGTAACCACTTTGTAAAAAATTAAGAAAATAAAAGAACTTTTTTATTATATTATTCTTATTGAATTAAAATCAGAAAATAATCAAATTTTGATTTAAATATATTCATTTTTTTAATATATTTTAACGGTTACCTGATAACCGTTTTCCAAAATTGTATCCAAAATGTTTTATAAGATAGGTAAAAATATATAAATCTAATTAAAATATAAGTAAATAATAAATTTTGGTTTGAAATATAGTCATTTAGCGAATATTTTAATGGTTACTCGGTAACCACTTTGTTAGAAACAATGAAAATATGAGAATTTTTCTTATCTATCATTTTAATTTAACTAAAATTTAAAAAGAAATTAAATTTTATTTTATTTCACACATATTAATTTTATTAAATTTTTTTACGGTTACCTAATAACCGTTTTCAAAATTTCATTCCAAAACGTTAAAAAAATTTTAAAATATTGTTAAAAATATATAAATCTAATTAAAACAGAAAAAAGTAATAATGTTTTGTTCAAAAAATGGACATTTAGTGAATATTTTTAGTGGTTACTCGATAACCATTTTGTGAAAAACAATGAAAATAACAGAATTTATTTAATTTAGCATTTTAATTTAATTAAAATTAAAATAAAATTTTAATTAAAAATTTTTCATATTGTGAATATTTTGTAATGGTTATCCGATAACCATTTTACAAATTTTTACAAAAAAGTTATAAAATTGAAAAATATTGTTAAAAACTATGCAATTTTTATTTTATATTTAAAAACTTAAAAAACTTATATTTATAAAAATTGTATTTAAATTCAAATAGTTATCGAGTACCCACTGCTAAAACTGTTTTAAATGAAGTAAAAGTAAGAAATTTTATTTTAATATAAAATTTACTTTTTGTTGACCTTAATATAATGAAATTATTATTTAGTAATTATTTCTTATTTAAAGTATTTATTTAAATTTCCTAAGAGTTTCTCTTTAATGTTTTCCATATTTTTGATGTTAAGGGTATTAATGTTATAATTTTAATAAAACCTTTTTAACACTTATTTATTTAGTGGTTATTTCCGCTATTGACCCTTTTCAAACTGAAATCTTTAAAAAACATAAATGATTTGAATTAAAACTCCCTTAAACAACCTTTAAATTCAAAGTGTTAAGAGGGGGTTTTATCATAATAAAACCAGAAGCTTTATTGGAGTTAAGTATTTTTAATTTACAATTACTTTTTCTTTAATGAATGAATGAATGAATGATTTTATTTTTTAAACATGACATGACTTTGAAAAAATCTTAAAGCAGTTAATCATATAAAATTTATTAATATTTATTAATGTATTACATTAATTAATTATGTTTTTTTCTATGAAGAGGGAAAATTTAGTTTTAACTTAAAGTCACGTTTTTTGTGTAAAATATTTTTTAAAGAATGATGAGGCATTTTTATTTTTATTATAAAGTAGTTTTGTAGTTTTCTTTTTTTAGAAAATTTTCTAAAGCGTGAAAATTGGAAATTTTATTTGTTATTTACTTGGAATTTTACTTTAAAGAAAATAAAAGAAATATATAAATTAATGTGTAATAAAGGAGATTTTTTTTAGGGTATTTGGGGTATTCACAGTTTGTGTTTAAACTGTGGTTAATAGTTATTGCAGAATTTTGATTTGAACAGTTATAAAAAGGGCTTAAAATTTATAAAAAAAATTAAGAAATATTATTAGCTTTAATTATATATTATATAGACTGTGGTTAGTCTTTGAAATCCTGAAATAGGGCTACTCATAGCTGGTATTAAAATGCTGTATGTTTTATTAATACAAGTGAAATTTATTTTGTATAAAATAATGTTTTAAATTTTGTATTAAGTCTGGTATAGTTTACTATATTCTTAAAGAATTTATACAGTTTTAAAATTTTAATTTTTTAAGGATATTCACAGTTTATTATTAATTGTATTGAAAGGGTATTCATAATGAAATAAAATCAAAGATACTTTTGGAGAATTTATCTTTAATATATAAGGATGCTTTGGATAAATCTTTTTTATATTTCAATTATTAATTTTATATTTAGGCTATTCACAGATTAATTAAAATTACATTAATATAAAGTAACAGTTTTACTGCAAACTGTGACAGCGTTTTTAACTTTATTTCAAGACTTGTGTAATTTTTTACTTTATTAAGGAATTTAATTTATATTTAATTGTTAACAATTTAATTACAATTTATTGTTTAAGGTGGGTTAAATATTTCATTCTAAAATGTCATTTATTATTTTCTTTTTATAAATTCCTTTAAATCATTTTAAACAGCTTATTATGTCCATGGAAAAATTTATTAAGTTATAAAATCATAGCAAAACAAACCTTAAAAACTGTTGTAGGAATAAAATAAAATTTCAATTATCTTACAAAATAAGAAAAAAAATAATAAAAAACTAATTAAAATTCTTAACAAATTTGTTTAACAATAAATACAAAATAATTAAATTAATTTGAAATAAAAATAAATGAGACAAATTATAATTTTTTTACATGAAATCATCTTTAAGTATTTTTTATACCCACCATTAAAAAGATGGGGGGGTATATTGATTTTGTCATTCCGTGTGTAACATGTCGAAGGAATCATTTAAGACCCCACAAAGTATACATTTTCTGGGACCTGGTTAGATTCTAAGTCCATCTAGCTATGTCCGTCCGTCTGTCTGTCTGTTGAAAGCAGGATAGGGCTCGAACGCGACAACGTAGGGGGACGAAATTTGGCACAAATATTTATCTTATATAAAGTTTGTTTGAAATTGAAAATGGGCAAAAAAAGTTATGGGCCAAAAACTAGAAACACAGGGTGTCCGTTGTAGCTTCATTTCATACTTTTCTGCTGATATCTCTTAGGCAAAAGCATTTACAACAACGAAATTTTGTATAAATAGTTTGAGGGTCGTTATAAACTTGGAAATCAAAAATGGGCATGGTCCGCCCACTCTACGGCCCACCTCCCATTAAAAGGTGAAACTTCAACGAAATTGTGTTTAAATAGTTCAAGGACCAATGAAAACACGAAAACAAAAAATGGTCATGGTCCGCCCAATTTGCCGCCCACCTCCCATATAACGTAAAATTAGGCCGAGCCGAATATAACTTTCGCGCTTGTTAATATTAAATAAATTATAAACCTCTAACAAAATTCTATTAAGAAATAATTGATATTGAAAAAAATGTCATGGTTTGTTTAGAATTAAATAAATAAACTTTCAAAATTCTATTAAAACAATTTTGAGGTTGAAAAAAAAATAAATAAAAATCATTAAATTAAAATTCATTAAATGAATTTATTTTGAAAATAAAAAATACAAAATCATTAAATTGCATTGAATTTTCCCTGGTAATGAATTTCAATTGAAAACAATTAGTTTAAAAATATTTACAAAACATTTTATGATCATACGCATGCGTTTCAACACATTAAGCTGACACTACACCACTTTTAAAAAGCATAACAAGTTGGTCATTTCATTTGTCATAAAATAAATTTAATTAAGAAAAAATAAAGTTCAAGGATTCTGATTCCATATAAAATTTATTTAAATATGTATTTCCTTCTGTCTCACGTTGGGATAAAATGGGTAAAAAGTGGCGATTAAATGAATTTTGAAATTTCAATTTTTCTAATAAAGTTGGGTATTGAATAAAAATAAATAAAATTATGCATCAATATCCATTAAAATCTTTAACCTAAATTGTGTTGTTTTCTTATAAGGAGCTTTCAAAGTTAAAACATTTTTTTTAAATTTTTGAAAAATACATTCAAATTAAATTTTCATCAACTTTCAGTGTATTTATTTTAAGTAAAAGGTCTTTTGAGGTAAAAATTTTAAATGGGACCATCAACTTCAAATATTTAGATGTACTTTTCTTCAAGTATTTGTACATTATATTTTGTGCTAATATTTTTTTTTTTTTTTTTTAAATTGTCGTAAAATACGCTACTTTTCAAATTTCATGGAATGCAACTTAAAATGTTGCAGGATGTTTGTTCTGAAAATTTTCTGAAAAATAGTACATTAATGTAATTTTTATTATCTTTATTGAGTCAAAAGTTAAACGTTATTGAATTGGAAAGTTTGCCAAAATTAACAAACAGCACGGACAGAAGGACGGACATTAGAATTCTCTCCAAAAAATCTTAAAATTCGAAAAATACTTCTTTTATTTCTTGAAAAATATTGGAATTCTAAAACTACATTTTTTACTAACAAATAAATAGAAAAAATAGAAAATGATCATCAAAGCTTATCTATTATCTTTTCCTGAATTAAGCACCATTTTCGTCCCATTTAACAAAAATGTACAGACAGAAGGACGGACACTACCATTCAGCTAAAAAACATCCTATAATTCTAAAAACTCATTTTTTTATTTATTAATATACAGGAAATTAAAACGTTATCATTAAAGTGTTGATATCGATTTTCTCTGAATTATGCATAATTTTTGACTCAAACGTATAGACGGACAGACGACGGACATTACATTCTGCCAAAAATAAATCTAAAAATTTTAAAACTGATTTTTTTTACCTAATAATTAATAAAAAAAAATTAAATCTGATTATTAAAATATTGATATCACCTTTCCCTGAATAATTCCCATTTTCGACCCCTATTACCCCAATGTGTGTCTGTGGAAAACACACTGACATCTCCATTTATAATCCATTTTAAATAAAATTCTCTCGAATTGCTTTTAATACTCTTAACTAGTTTGCTATTTAAAATTAAAGAAATCCTTTAAGTAGAAAAATTGTTACAGATTAAAAACTGCATCAACCTTTAAAAAAATATATTTTTTTTGTTATAAAACTAATAGAAAAATTAAATAAAATGTTTATAAGTTATATAATAATTTTCTAAATAAAAATAATTTTGAAGTAGGGTATTTAATTTCCATTTCACACTATTAAATAATTTTTCTTTAATTTATTTTAAAGACCTTTAAAATATTTGATTTGTTTCTTATTTAAATAATAACATGTTTTGTAAATAATATTGAGAAAATTTATGTTTATTAAGGGGTTTTCTAGTTATGAGAAAAAGAAATTAAAAATTAGACATTTTGAATTATTATTTTATGATCTTTTAAAAGGAAGAGATTGTGTTCTATGTAAAACAGGAGGGTAATCACAGTTTTATTATAAGAGGCCATCACAGATTTCTTACAAAAAAATTTTTGTGTTATATAAAGATCCAGGATTAAAGCTAATCAGAAATAAGATCAAAGACTTCAATTAGAATTAGTCTAGAGTTGAATCGAAAATCTCGATTAGGACTATTCTAAAATAATATTAAAACCTACCACAAAAGCTATTAGTCGGGGTTCACACACAGCAATTTTTCTTGCCGCAATTCTGAATTTATAAGAGAGAGATGAATTTTAAATTCTCTTTGCCTCTCACGCATACGAAGTAAGAATTGCGGCAAGAAAATTTGCTGTGTGTGAACTCCGACTTATATTACCATTTACTATTATATTAAAGCTTAAATTGAAAGCTTTAACATAGTCCTAAATAAGCTTTAATTTAATGTCCTGTTATAATTTCAGTTAAAATATTTAATCTAATATCTTGACATAATATTAAAACCTACAATTAAAGCTATTTTAATATTATGTCAAGACATTAGATAAAATAATTAAACTGAGTTTAATCTGGAATTATATCAAGGCTTTAGGTTTGGAGTTAATTTAAATTCAAATTAAAGCTTTCAATTCAATCTAATTTGGGTCTATATTAAAGCTTTCAATTTAAGCTTTTTAAAGTTCATAATAAAGTTTAGATTTCATGATGTTTTTTAAACCATTTCCTTAAACATAATTTCCTTCTTTTTTCTTATTCCAAAATAAAATCTTTATTAATATTAAGCCACCGAAAACTATTTTATTTTCTTTAATAATCAGCTTTTCTGTTTGTTTAATAATAGCCTATCAAAATAATTTTATTTCACTGACTTTATTTAAACTCACTTGTTCATATTTTTATAAGCAATTATCATTAATTTTATGTCACCAAAACAATTTAAATGATTTCCTTGAAATTAACTCTTCCCAAGCAGCTGCTCCAATTATTACTAAAAAAGAGCAACAGGATCTTATAAATTACTGCAGCTGAAAACTTTTTACAGAAAAACTAATTATTACACACTATTTAACTAAATGACAAGTGTTTTTTTTTAACAAGCAGCCGGTATAAAATATAACAGCCTAGTTAGTCTAGCCTTTAAAAACACCTTTAAATTAAATTATTAAACTTGCTTTTTAATAAAAAAAAAACACACAAAATCCTAGTAAAATATAAAATTTATAACCTTAAAGCAGCTGGTTTTTTTTACATAACATAAATTTTTAAAAATAAACAATTTGTCTTTGAATTTTTTTTTATACCAAAAAGCATCAATAATTGTTGTCTCTCTATGTTACAATATCCCCAGCATAAAGCTGCAAAAAATTTGTTTTATCTGACTAAATTTATGATTTATGAGGCATAAACTGCAAAATAACATAAAATTTTTCTTTTGCCCTTAATTACTTTTTTTTTTTTCATAACAAAAATTATTGTTTTTAAAACAAAGCCTTTGTTTAGTTGAACTATAGCAAATAGTTAGTTCATAATCCCAAAATACAAAATGTTTCATTTGTTTAAGAATTTAAATTTTATTTTCATTTAAAAACTTATTTTTTTCTCTCTTCTGATCTTAAAAACTGTCTGTTACAGTTTATTATCCTGGCAACTGTTGCTGTTTTGTAATTATTTCTTTATATTTCTTTCTGGTATTTGACACGAGACAAAAACATTAAACTGTCAAGAACAACAAGAAGTACCTAAATAAAAAATTATTACGAAGGAAAAATAAACGCCTCTATTTCCTTGACAAGGAAGTTTTGTTTAAGGGGATTATTAAGGCAACAAAAAATTGTTTAAAATAAAGCAACAGTTTAAGGGTAACAAAAATAACTTTAAAGAACAACAGCTGACTGAATACCTAATTTTAAAAAGGAATTTAAAAGAATTTTCATTAGTTAGAGAGCTATAATCAGCAGGATCGAATTATAAAATTATATATAAAACTCAGCTTAGAATTTTAGCTGAACAAAATGAATTTTTTAAATAAAATATCGATTTTTTGGTAAAATTAATTAAAAAAAAACTCCTTAGTATATATTAAAGATCAAGTGAAGACAACTAGCTAACAAGTTAACACATATAAAAACTGTAAAATAGATTTCCAAAAGGTGGAAAATGTTAAAGGAAAATTTTAAAGAACATATTTTTTTTTCTGACATAAGATATGATTTTATATTGATTACTAAGTGCTGACATCAAGTCAACAAGTAAGGTCTCATAAGGTCAATTGAATAATATTTATTTAACATTACTTAATTTTAATTTATAATTTTCTTATTAACACAAATTTGCCGACATCATGTTGAAGTATAAAAAGACAATAAGCTGATAAGTAAGCACTCAGGAGAGGACAAGTCAGCTAAACTATATAGGTACATTAAAAAAATATGGGAACTAGAAAAAAAAACTGAAATTAAAAGAAAATTTGGAGAAAATTAATAAAATATTTAAAGTAAAATTTAAAAGATAATTAAGAGAAAATTATACAGAAAATTAAAAGAATATAATGAATATAATTAAGAGAAAACTATAAAAAGAATTAAGCGAAAAAAATAAAAAATTGTGAAAACAATTTAGAGAAAATTATAAAGATAATTAAGTGAAAACCACAGATATAACTAATAATTATTATTTATTTATTTAAATATTATTACAATTAAAATTATAATAAATCTTAAAAATAAAAGCACCATAGGCTATCGGCTTAAGAGAAAATTTAATTTAGAAAAAAATATGGTGATGATTGGAAGAAAATTATGTGGACAATTAAGATACAACTATGAAGATAATTAAGAGAAAATTACGAAGATAATTAAAGGAAAAACAAAAAGATAATTAAGAGAAAATCATAAAATCAGAGATAATTTTTAAGAAAATTATGAAGACAATTAAAAGAAAATTATTAAGGTAATTAGGATAAAATTTAGAAGATAATTAAAGAAACATGATAAGGATTCACTAAGAGACAATAAAGACAATTAAGAGAAAATTATAAAGAAAATTAAGAGAAAATTTGGAAGATAATTGAGATAAAATTGTGAAAATAATTAAGAGAAAATAGTTATACAAATTAAGAGAGAGTAGTAAAAACAAAATTTCGTTAAAGAAAATTATTATGAAAATAATTAAACAAAATTTTTTAAGATATAATTTAAGAGAAAATTATGAAGAGAATTTGCAGAAAATAAGGAAAATATTTAAGAAGTAATTAGAAATATAATTTAGAGAAATTTATGAAGATATTTAGAAATGTTTTTATCATAAAATAATGAAGAGAATTAAGTGAAATTTAAAAAGGCAATTGGAAGAAAATTATAGAGGCTCATTTTCAAGAGAAAATCGTAAAAACTATTAAAAGAAAATAATGAAGACAATTAGAAGAAAATAATGATGACAATTATCTGAAAATTATGAAAATAATTTATTGAGTATTGTGAAGACATTTAATAAAAAAATTTAAGACAATTAAGAAAAAATTAGGAAACAAATTTGAGAGTGGAAATTTTGAAAATAATTAAGAGAAAATAATGAAGTCAATTAAGGGAAAATTATTAAGATAGTTAAGAAAATAATTTATAAAAAGAAAATTTAATAAAAAAAATTATGAAGACATTTGAGAGAAAATTAAGAGAAAAGTATGAAGACAGCTAAGGGAAAATTTAGAAGAAAATTATTTAGACAATTAAAGCAAATAAAAGAAAATTATAACCTTTTTTTTCTTCTCAATAACAGAAGTTAAAGAGAAATTTAATGTTGACAGGTATGATGACATTATCTATACAACAGGACATGCCAGAGAGAATTAAGAGAAAATTATAAAGACAACTAAGCGAAACTTAAAAAAAAAATTAAGAAGACATTTCAGAGAGAATTTAGAGAAAATATAAAGACTAAGAGATAATTTAGAAGTAAATGATTAAGACAATAAAAAACAAGCGGATCGGCCGAATTTATTATATACCCACCATCAACTTTTCCAAATTTTATTATATATGAGAGATGGGCGGTAAAGTGGGCGGACCACGTCCATTTTTTGTTTACGAGTTTATATTGGCCCTTGAACTATTTGAACACAATTTCGTTAAAGTTTCACTTTATATGGGAGGTGGGCGGTAAAGTAGGCACACCGCGCCCATTTTTGGTTTCCAAATTTATATCGACCCTCAAACTATTTATACAAAATTTCGTTGTCGTACATACATTTGTTTCAGAGATATCAGCAGAAAAGTATGAAACCGTCACCCTGTGTTTCTAGTTTTTAGCCCATAACTATTTTATTTATTAACCGATTTTTCCCATTTTCAATACCAAACAAACCTTATATAATAATAAATATTATGATAAATATTTGTGCCAAATTTTGTCCCCCTACGTTGCCCCGTTCGAGCCTTATCCTGCTTTCAACAGACAGACAGACGGACGGACATAATTAGATCGACTCAGAATCCAACCAGGACCAAGAAAATATATACTTTGTGGGGTCTTAGATGATTCCTTCGACATGTTACACACGGAATGACAAAATCAATATACCCCCCATCTTTTTGATGGTGGGTATAAAAATTAGCAAAAAATTAAAAAGTTTTTTCCTCCTCTATAACAAAACTTAAATGAAGATTAAATGTTGATAGGTATGATGACTTTACGTATACAACAGGACATTTTAGCAGTTTGTCACAAATTCTCTATATTTATGAGTAAAATTTTAAATTTCATATAGTTAATTTGAATTTGTTTTAATTTACTTTTATAAGCTGCACTTTTGTAAATTGAAAAAATATTAAATGAGAAAATAATCAGTAAATTTCGTAGTATTTATGTGGGCTTTTGGAAATATTACTTATGATTACTGTTAATTTTTATCCATTTGTTTTTAATACTCAAAATAATTTATAAATTATTTATTATTATTTTTATTTTTTAGTTTGGTTTATAAACTTAATGAAATTTTATGATTATTGTTTTTCAAAAAAATTATGTTTTTTCCTTTAAAAACTAAAGCAAATTAAAAACTGGTTTCGAAACCAGTCATTTAGATTTATTTTTATTATATCCCAAAAACTTTTATTTTATTTAGATTTTGATGTTTTTTGTTTTGCCAAAATATTTAAACGTTATTTAATTTGGTATTTGTAGATAATTTCAAGAATTTATTTTATCTTTTTTATTAAGGTTGACATATCAAAATCAAATCAATATTTTGTTTCTTAAGAATAAACTGCAGGGGGTTATGGCACAAAAAATTATAAAACCTTTTTTTTATATTAAAATAATAGTTCCTAATAAAATCATAAATTAGGGAGTGTCACTTTAAACAATTTGCTTTTAAACTTAAAACTTCAAAAAAAATAAAACAGTTTAAAAATTAGTAAAAAGTTTAAATTACAAACAAACCGAAAAATTATATAAAAAAAAATTTATTTAATTTTGGGAAAAACGTGTCGTTTTATGAAAACTTTAATTTTGGGTTTTGTAAGAAATAAACAAAATTATTTTACATTTAAGTTTGTAAATAAGTAACTGACTGACTACCTGTTCACTGAACACGTTTAGTTTTATAGATTTTTATAGTATTTTTCTAAAAATGGTTATTTCTTTTTATGTGTTTTCTTTGAAACTTCTTAGGTTTAGTGTGTAACGTTTTTATTTTTTTAAAAAAGGTTTTTTATTTTTGTGTGCGTTTTTTTTTTTTTTGTATTTTATATTGATAAATTGATTTGCTACGTGAGTTGTATAGGATATGATCAATTGTAATGTAAACCTAGAATCTGGTTTAAAGAAATAACAAAACTTTCTTTTACAAATTGTAAATAAAATAATGTAAAATATATGTAAACATGTTTGAGATTAATTACAATTATTTTTTATAAAAAACAGATAATAATAACATTAACATTTTAAATAATGTAAAGTAATTATGAGGGAATTTTAAAATTTTACAACAAGTAGTTTTAAGAGCTTTAAATGTAGCCAATATGTAAATATTTTAAAACATTTTTTTAACCTAAAAATATTATGTTTAACTTAAACAAATGTATGTTGGATTTCTATAAAATTTTATTACCCTAAAAATATTATGTTTGACCTTAACAAAATTATGATTATTTTTTATAATTTGTGTTGCTAATATTTGTAACAAAATTTTTCTATTATTAAAAGGAATTTTTATATTTTTCTACCATGAAATTTTAGATTTTATAAATTATTTTAAAAATTCATTTAAAACATTTTTATAACAACTGGTTTTTGTCTACAAAAATTTATTTATTGACATTGAATTTGTGATGATTTAAACAAGCGTCAACAAATTTAACAAATTTTTTGCGTTTGAATCTAAAAAAAATAAATGAAACGTGTTTTTTGTTCAAAATAAAATTTTTTGTGTAAACAAAATGGAATAATAATTAACAAAAAAAACATAAAATTAAATTATCAAATTCAAGCTTATCTCTCCCCCTTTTCAAGATTAATAATGAAGAAAAAAAATAAATATTTATTTTAAAAATTATATTATTTGAATATAAATTAATACAAAATTAGAAAATCATTAGATCATTTTTTTGTTAATCTCTTTATAATAATAAAAAAAAAAAATATTATATATTTTTTTATTTTTGATCTTAAGAAAATAACCCTGAACTTTAAAGTATCTCCCCTTTTACAAATTACTTACTAGAGATTAGTCATCATATAAAATTTACAAAACAAACTGACGTTTGCAGTGATTTTAAAATAAAAGTTCTTTTGAAATAAAATCTTAAATAATTCCTTGAATTATATATTTTTTTTCTTTAGAGCCAACATTATTATTAATATTATTATGCACATCAGGTTTGCATAAAAAAAAATTGCAAAAGCAGTTTTATGATTCCCTCTCTTTCATTGTTTAAATGCCTGTTAATGTTTTAATTTAAAATGCAGCCCAGCTAAATATGAGTTCTTTAAAAACCATTTATAAAAAAACTTAACAATTCATACAACAGCAACAACAACAAGAACAAAAGTAAAGGGGTTTTGATTTTGTTTTTAGCTACTTAACTTTATACTTACACCCTCCTCGTTGTCAGGGGGGGAAGGGAATTCATTTAAGTGTTTTCAATTGAAAGTTTTATTATTTGTTGTTGTTTTGCTTAATTGAAAATAAAGTCAGAAATTAAAAGAGTCAACATGATTCAACATAAAAAAAATCAGGAGAAAGAAAAAAATTATTGAAAAGGAATTCCTGGTAAACAAACCTAAATAATTAAAATGAAAAAAATATAAATTAAATAATATTTAAACAAAAAGCCACAATTATTGACACCGTAAAACAAAACTGTAAAAATCGATTAATTACAAAGGAAAAAATAAATAAAAAAAATCATAAAATATTTTCTCTATTTTACAAAATTTTCTTAAAAAAATTTCTTATTAACCTGACAAAAATCATGTCAAATTAAATAAAATTCTTAAAAAAATATAAATTAATTTAAAATTATACAATATTTGCCATACAAATTAATGTTTACCCATTATTTACCCCTTATTTACCCGGTATAATCAAGAATTTTAAAGTTTTACAAATTTTAAGCATTATTTACCTATAAATTACATTATTTACCTTAAAGTAAACTATGTAAAATTAAAAGAAATTTTGTAATTAATACAAAGTTATAAACAAATTTAAACATTTTTAATTTGTAAGAAAAAATACTTGTTTAAGGATTTAATGTTTAAGGATTTGAATCATTATTTATTTATAAAATACATTATTTACCTTAAAGTAAACTATGTAAAATTAAAATAAATTTTATAATTAATACAAATTTATCAACAATGTTAATTCCTTTTCACTTTATAGTAATAATTACTTAAAGTTTACCTCACGACATTAAAACTATACCAACAAACATTATTCCAAATTCATTCTCAATATTTACCCCTAAAATACATTGTTTACCCTAGGTAAACTACCTAAAATAATCAAAAATTTTATTGTAAATATATAATTCTCTAAATAATGTCAATATATTTAATTTAAAACAAAAATGTCTATATAGTTTACCTCCAACCATAAAAATGGTTCAATTTTAAATTATTTTCACAATTCATTTACAATATTTACCTCAAAAATGCATTGTTTACCTTAAGTAAACTATCTAAAATAATTTAAAATTTTCCTTTTAATATAAATTTTTTTAAATAATTTCAATATTTCCCAATTAAAATAAAATTTACCCATTGTTTACACTAAAAACCTTAAAAAAATATTAAGAAATTTTTATTTTTTTACATAAATTACTTACAAAATACTTTTTTTACCCAAGGTATACTATACAAATAAGGTAAAATTTTATTTCCAATTTTTATTTTATAAAATAATTTCAATATTTCCCAAATAAAATAAAATTTAACAACCCTAAAAACCCTAAAAAATATTAATAAATTTTAAAATTCTTACGTTTTTTTACATAATTTACTTACAAAATACTTTTTTACACAAGGTAAAATCTAAAAATAATAGAAAATTTGATTGCCAATTTAAATTTAATAAAACAATTTCAACATTTCCTAATAAAAATAAAATTTACCCATTGTTTACCCTAGTAAAACGTAAAAATATTCAGAAAATTTCACTTTTTTACAAAAAAATACTTTGTTTACATAAGGTAAACTTTCCAAAATAATAAAAAATTTAAATTTTAATATAAATTTCTCAAAATAATTTCAATATTTTAAGAATAAAATAAAATTTACCCCTTATTTACCTTAAAAAACCTAAAAATATTAAAATTTTTTAATTTTTACATAATTTACTAATAAAATTCGTAGATTACCTCATGTAAATAAAAAATGACAAACTAAACTTCTTAAGCAAAATAAATTCACTATAAAATTTTTATATTCTTGCTATTTACCCAATATTTACCTATAATTTACCTAAAGTAAATAATGTAAATAAGTGAAATTTTTGCTTCAAAAAGGAAAATTTTTAAATTTTTGCAGGAAAAATGATAAAATAAAGTTATAAAATATTTTTTTAAATTAATTACACAAAGTAAACAATGTTTACATAAGGTAAACAATTAAAATTTTTCTGTAAACAAATTGATTATAAAATTTGTTAAATAAAAATTTATTTGCCAATATTGATTACACTCTTTACACTATGTAAATAATGTATTTAAGCAATATTTAATTTAATTTACCTAAAGTACATAATGTAATCAATTAAAATTTTCGCTTTACTTGAGGTAAACAATTAAACATGTTACATTTAACAAAAACTATACAAAATATTAAAAATAAAAATTATCAAAATTAGTTTAGGAATATATTTTACATTATTTACACATTTACATTATTTACACCATGTAAAAAATTTACAGAAATTTGAATTATGTAAAAAATATTCATTTTACTTAGCAATTTCTTCCTTTTTCAATAAAATTTCATTGTTTACATAATGTCAACAATAGGTAAACAATGTAAAAACTTTACCAAATGCCTAAAAATAACATTTTTTCTAATTATTTTAAGAAAGTATTAAATTTTGGCAAAATTCGAATTCTTTACATAATGTCAACAATAGGTAAATAATGTAAAAATTATACCAAAAGCTTGTAATTAAAATTTTTAATAAATATTTAAAGAAAATTCACTTTACTAATGATACATTTCTAAGGAAGTTAATTATTTACACGATGTAAACAATGTAAAAATCATAGAATAAGTTAAAAGTATAATTTTAAAAAAAATTTAACTGAAATATCAAATATTGGGAAAAATTTAATTGTTTACATAATGTCATTTATAGATAAATCATGTATAAATTATAGAAAAAGCTTAAAATATACAATAATTAATAAAAATTTAAGAAAAATATTAAATTTTAAGAAAAATCTAATTCTTTACATAATGTCATCAATAGGTAAACTATGTAAACATTACACTAAAAGCTCGTAATTAAAATTTGTAATAAATATTAAAGAAAATTTACTTCACTAATGATAAATGTCCAAGGACATTAAATATTTACACGATGTAAACAATGTAAAAATCGTAGAAAACTTAAAAGTATAATTCTTAAAATCTATATTGAAATATGAAATATTTTGGTAAAATTTACATAAGGTCAACAATAGGTAAACAATGTAAAAATTTCACCAAAAACTCGCAATTCAAATTTGTAATAAAAATTTAAAGAAAATTCCTTCATTAATTATAAATTTCTGAGGAAATTAATTATTTACACAAAGTAAACAATGTAAAAATCATAGAAAAAATTTAAAAAATATAATTTTTCATAAAAATTTAACTGAAATGTTAAATATTTAGGAAAAAATTAATTGTTTACATAATGTCAACAATAGGTAAACAATGTAAAAATTACACCAAAAGCTAGAAATTTAAATTTAAAATAAATATTTATTGAAAATTTATAATTTTGAGAAAATTTTTATTGTTTACATAAGGTAAACAATGTAAACATTTCGAAAAATCTTTAAATAATAAATTTTTAATAAAATTTGTAATTAAATATTAATTTTTGTCTAAAAATTAATTCTTTTTGACAAGTAATTTATGTAATTTTTACTAGAAGATTTTATAAATCCACAATTTTTTATACCAACCTAATATATTTTTTTTTTTTATTTTAATTTAAAAAGAAGTTTCAATTTCCTGTTACAATTAAGTCTCAAAAAACAACACATTTATTATATAGTTAAACAAATATTATAATTTGTATAACCTAAAGTAAATGGGAATATGATGTGTAGATTTTTTTCTCATGTAAATAATAATTACCCTCTATAATTTTGCTTTACTCTCTTTGCTTTTTTATATTTATTTAATACATAAATCTTTAACATAAATAATCTACGCGCCAACTCATGTGTCATTTTGACAGCTTTTGGTTTTATACTAGTTGTTGTTGTTTCTTTGGATTATGATTATGTTTTTCTTCACTCCTCTATCGCTTAGCAAACCCCTCTTGAGTTTCATCAATAATTTATAGTAATTTTTCTTAGAGATTTTTTTGTGAATGATAAGAAGAGTAGACCAACAACATCTTCTTAATATATATATTTTTTTACACATATTGACTTTTAAAGTGGGTTTTGACGTCTTAAATGTAGAGTGGTGTATAGTAGATAGTAAATAAAAATAAAAAAAAATGTAAATAATGTTTTTTTTTTTTTTATTAAAGTGTTAAAACTAAAATTCAATGAATTTAAAAGATTAAAATTTTGTGTTTTTTTTTTTCTTTAAGTTAAACATTTTTAAATCAATTTTAGGCATTTTTGCAAGATTTTTTTTAATTTGTTTTGTTTTATTAACTCCCACTTAGAGAAGAAAAAGAAACAATTATTCTTTATTAAATTTAAACTGGAAACATGTTTGTGTCTTTATTAACAGACAAGACAACCTGCTGCTTTATTTAATTTAATAATTTTTACAAAATTTTTGCTTACATTGTTTTTTTAATTTGCCATTCCACCCCTTTAGGCTATTAAACACCTACTTCGTGGGTAATAAAAAAATTATGTTTTTTAATTTAAAAACAATTTAATGGCAATTTTTTTGTTTTAATTCTATAACCAACAAGACCTTTTTATTTTCTGTTTAAAAGGTTTCTATTGTATTCGAAATTCTTTTATAAAAAACCCGTTTTATTAACATTAATTGTTTGAATTTTTTTACATAAAGAAACATTATTTTCTAAGCCGATTTAATAGTAATCAAATTTACATAAAAAATTTTTAAATTATATGTCTGCTTTATGAAAATATTGTAAAGTTGTGCTTTTATTTCAAAGTTTAATTGTTACTTAATTATTTCAGTTTTTTTAGTGCGACTCTATTTTATAGCAATTAAGAATTTGTAAAGAGAATGATAAAAATTATGAGGGGGAGGAATAAAAAGTTTATTATTTGTATTCAAAAATTTCTCTATTCACTTTTTTGTCAATAGAGTCTATCGTCTACCTTATAGCCTAGTCTATAGCCTAGCCTATAGCCTAGTCTATAGCCTAGTCTATATCCTAGTCTATAGCCTAGTCTATAGCCTAGTCTATATCCTAGTCTATAGCCTAGTCTTTAGCCCAGTCTATAGCCTATTAAATACTCTATTCTATAGCCTATTCTATAGTCTAATCTGCTAATTTTCTTGACCTTAAAATTCATCATCTTTTGAATTTACTCTAAATCACTTTTATTCTCCTCTAAAATTTACTAAATTATTTTAATAAATTTATTGCTCATTTTTTACAAAAAAAAAAAATAAATAAATAAATAAATAAAATCCACAACAAAAAATTTTCCTAGTGCCATTTTTTTAACTAAAAATAATGTTTATTTTATTTTTTATCTAATCATAACAATTACTTTCAATTTTCATTTTATTACAACTAACCAACCTCCCTCTCCCCCAATTAAAAAAATTCTACTAACAGCCTTCCAAGACTCTAGTCTCTGTGGCCCAACTACTTGTTGTTTTAATATTAATAGTTTTAAATTGCTTTAACTAGGCTACATAGTCATAAAATGCTCATTTTAGTTAGAAAAATAAAAAAAAATAATATAAAAAAAAAATAAAATACCATAAAACAATGAACAAATAACATTAATAATGAAAAGAGAGAAAAAAAAATTAATATAAAAAAAAAAAAATAACAACAAGACCAGCTTCAGGAAATATTTTTCTAACAAAGAAAAAATCTACATAAAAATGTCTACTGGTTAGTCTTATAGACGTCATGTCATTTAGTTGTTTAATAATGCGAAATAGAAAAAGAAATAATAACAGAAATGTAAAGAAATATAAATGACATTATTTTGTTATTGTAAGAAATTAATTTATTTTATGTTTATATTTTGCAATACTATAGACTATATAGATCTTAAAGATCTTAGAGTTTCTGTAAAAAATCATATTTTAGCTTAAATAAAATTTATTTTAATTTTGTTTATAAAATTATATTTTATTAATCATTTCATTATATTTTGTAAAAGATATAAAAATAAATTATTTACCATTTAAATTATTTACAAAAAGTTGGCCACACTTCTTACACCTAGAGGTTGGCATAGACACTAGCTACTTAAGTTGGCAACTCGGTAATTGATTAGACATTTTTAAAATTGCTTTTAATCACCTCAAAATCTTTCATAAAAATATAAAAAAAATAAAATATTAGCAACACCTTTCTTACCCAAAGATTAATACTGCTATAAATTTATTTAAGTTGACATTTCGGTAGCTTACTGCCTTTTTGAAAATTTATCAAAATTTCTCCTTAAGCTCAGAATTTTTGTTTACAAAAAGTTGGCAACACTTCTTACACCTAGACCTAGCCACTAGCTACTTAAGTTGGTAACTCATTAATTGACTAGACATTTTTAAAATTACTGTTAATCACTTCAAAACCTTTATCAAAAATACATAAAAAATAAAAAATATTGGCAACACTTTTCTCACTTAAAGGTTGGCAATGCTCCAAATTTATTTAAGTTGGCAGCTCGGTTGCTTATTGGCCTTTTGAAACATTATTAAAATTTTTACATAAATCCAGAATTAAAAAAAAATAAAAGCTTTCAATCGATGTTGTTTTAAGCAAATTATGTTTGAATTTTCCCCTCCATTAATATGATATTTTATTTAATTTCTTGTTGTACATTTAGGCAACTCCTTTTTTATATTTTATTCGTATTATGTTCATTTCGCTTTTCTACTGTTTCTATCATTTACAATACATTTCGATAATTTCGTTTGATTATTTTAAATGCTCACTAGCAGTGTAAGATATTGTTAATATACCAGCAGTTCTGATGACAGTGATCAAATTAGTAACTATATAGTAAATTCTACAAACTATTCCATAGACTATTTTATAGACTACTTTGTAATATATTCTATAGACTATTTTATAGACTACTTTGTAATATATTCTATAGACTATTTTATAGCCTATTCTTTAGACTATTTTATAGTCTATTCTACAGACTATTTTGTAGTCTCTTCTACAGACTATTTTATAGTCAATTCTATAGACTATTTTACAGTCTATTCTCTAGACTATTTTATAGTCTATTCTATAGACTATTTTATAGTCTATTCTATAGACTATTTTATAGTCTATTCTATAGACAATTTTATAGTCTATTCTATAGACTATTTTATAGTCTATTCTATAGCCTATAATATAGCTTATGCTATAGCCTATAATATTGTCTATGCTATAGCCTATAATATAGTCTATGCTATAGCCTGTAATATAGTCTATCCTATAGCCTATAATATTGTCTATGCTATAGCCTATAATATAGTCTATGCTATAGCCTGTAATATAGTCTATGCTATAGCCTATAATATAGTCTATTCTATAGCCTATAATATAGCCCATTCTATAGCCTATAATATAGTCCATTCTATAGCCTATAATATAGTCTATTCTATAGCCTTTAAAATAGTCTATTCTATAGCCTTTAAAGTAGTCTATTCTATAGCCTTTAAAATATTCTATTCTATAGCCTATAATATAGTCTATTCTATAGCCTATAATATAGTCTATTCTATAGCCTTTAAAATATTCTATTCTATAGCCTATAATATAGTCTATTCTATAGCCTTTAATATAGTCTATTCTGTAGCCTATAATATAGTATTTTCTATAGCCCCGTCTATATTTAAGTTTATTACTCCCATTTGGAACTGTTGGGAATTTTTTCTTATGCATTTTGCCATAATTTTTATTTTAACTGACAGTTGTTTTAAAAGTTGTTGTAGTTGTTAGTTTCATGCGACTGAACTCCCTTTTTATTTTGCAGTTTCTGGATTGTTGATTGTGTGTTTATTTGTTTATTTTGCAAGTGAGTCATCCGCATAAAAATGAGCATAAACATTTTTACATAGAGGAGGAGTTGGTCGGCGTTGTTTTTTCTTCTATTTAATTTTTGAATATAATTTTTTTGTTAAACGGAAATGTTTTGTAAGTTTTAATTTTTTTTTGTACTAAAAGTCCGGGCTAAATGTTTTTGTAATGGAAACTTATGAAGCGGTTTAGATAAGATTTGCAAAAACAAAAAAAGGGGGAAATAATAATTATTTCCTGATAGTAAAATAAGAGATGCCAGATAGGAAATTTAAAACAAAATGTCTGAGTTTTTAGGTCAATTTAAAAATATTGAAATAGGTTTTTTATTCTAAGTTTGTAATTACTTTGATTTTGAATTTTTAAATAAATCCTATTAAGACAGTAGTTGTGGTCCTATTAAATATTAAAATTTAATAAAATTTCATTAAAATTGTAACCGATATGCTTGTATAAATTTCCTCTTAATGAGTAAGAAAACTAAAGTGTTTAATAATGATTCCCTTATGCCAGCAGTGAATAAAAACTTCGTGACTTTAAAACATAATTTATCAAGTGAACTATTAAATTACACATTTTCAAACGCAGCTGCTTTTTAAAAGCAGCCAATATCATCTTCGTTATAATAATCTTTTTTATTTTTTGTTAAACAAAAAATTATAGCAATTAATCATAATTAAACAAAACTGAAGCTACAAAAGAAAATTGAAAAATTTAAATTAAATAAAAACTATAAAAAATGTGAAAACTCCCAAACGAAACAAAAACTAATAAATGCTACAGATGATGCTGACCGGAGTGTAAGTGATCAACAAGACGACGAAGACGACGACGATAATTTATATTTAATAACAGCTGCTAAAGAGGTTAAAATTGTAACAACTCCTACAATGTCGGCTACTACTTCGACTAGGCCTTCACCTGTAACTACTCCTTTATATGATGGTTATGCTACTATTAGGGGTAGGGGTTTAACAAGATCTCTTTCTATAAGAGCTAAAGAATTAGAAGCAGCTCAAGAGCAAGAAAAAGCAGCTGCAGCCGAAAATGCTGATCCTGAGGAAGTTACTGTAAGACAATATATTATAACCAAACCTGGGGAGCGTAAAAGAACTATTTCTTTACGCAGTGATTTAAGTCAAATATCACCTTTTAAAACAGATAATCAAAATAAAATGTCTCAAAGTTTATATCATCCTACCACAAAGTCTACAAATACTCAGGAGGAAATTTATGTCTCAAGATCTAATGCTAAACCGGTAAAGACTCCTACTATAGGCGATATGGAACCTTTATATGCCTCCTCAACAAATTCTTCTTTTCGTCCTCTTTCTGATGCCAGTTCTTCTTCAGGAGGAGCTAATTCTGGTTCAGGATGTCGTGATAGTGTGGTGGGTTCCTCAGGCTCGGGTAGCATTAATGTGGACTATCAAAGTCTTAAGAAAAATTCGAGATTCTCTTTGGATTCTTTACACTCTAGTAATACTGCCAAAACTCCTGATTATACTACAGCCGATGAAGATCAAATATTTCTTTATACCGCTCCTGATTCTCCTAAGCGTAGACTAGATAGTGGCATACGTAATTCTTATGATGAATCTTCGGAAAGAGAATATTCTCCTTTGAATAAACAGGCTTTTGAAATGCAAGAATATCCTACAATACGAACACCTTCGGAACATTCACAATCTTCTCATTCACCCGCCAAATCAAGACGTCCTTCTACGGCCTCTTTAACCTACAAAAGAACACAATCTTTGGGGGATTATGGCAGAAGACCTTTAACTTTAATGACTTCCTCTTTTCAACGCAGTGATAGTGAAAGTCCTACTTATTCACAAAGACCACCACCCTCACCCAGCCATAAACCGCCTCCTACGCCAGTAAGACGAGAGAGTCTCTATGCCAAACCAAAGATTTATTCATCACCCACCAAATCTCCCTCTCTAGTGCCTTTAGATGGTAAAACCAAAATTTCTTGCTATCAATTGCCTTCACCACCTCAAAGGAGTTCAAGTGCTGAGATATTGGAAAGATCTTATACCAGCCATAGTTTAGCCACCATAGATCAAGATGAAATATTAGCGGTACCCTCTGCCATGCCTGTTTTGCAGAACCCAGTCGATAGACGTTATCATACGTTGGGTCATATGAGAGTACAAAGTTTGGGTAGTAGTTTACATCGTTCTCCAGATTCTCCCATGGGTTCTTTGGTTAATATGATGTCAGGAGCATATTATATGCCAGGAGCCAACAACTCCCATCATTTATATAGTAATTTACATCCTAATAAATCAGCGGGTAATATTTATTCCTCGGCTGAGGCTGCAGTAGAAGATTTAAATAAATTGGCACCTGAATATATGGATCCTTTGGATTTTAAAATTGGTTGTCAAACTACTTTAAGAAGTAAACCTATTATACCCTGGTATGAATTGGCCATTAAAAGAGATTTAAGTAAAAGACAATCATGTCCACCTATAAGTTCCAGTTTACATGTAAATGGTACGCAGACATTAACACCAGCCAGAAGTGCAGAAAATCAGGTTAATATTTATTTGTTCTATTTTTAAAACATTTTTAAAAAAGTTTTAATTTTTATTTAATTTATCTATTATTTTTTTTTTTTTTTTTTTAATTTTTTAAATTTTTTTATTGAACAAGGTGTGTAAAATTTCCTTTTAGAGTTTATCTCATTTTGGTAATATTGAATTACTTTTATTCATTTATTTTTAATATATAAATTCTTTCATTTTATCAGGTTATTTTCAAGAAATTTATAAAATCTCAATTATTTTATAAGCTACCATTTGAACAGGGTGTTTTAAAAGTCTATGAAAATTATAAAACCATTAAGCTCTATTAATACTTTAAAGGTTTTGTAAAAAAAATCTTTTCAATTCCTTTTAGTTTAAGCAAAATTTTATTTTAAAAAAATATTCCACTAGAGCGTATGATTGATATTATTTATGGATTTTTTCACAAAATTCCTTATAACTTTTTATTAAAAATAGCTAGAAACCTAAAACAAAATCCTAAAAAACCTAAAGATTTTAAGCTTTCTAATACCCTAAACAAAAACCAAAAACATTTATTGGTTTTATTTTTAAAAATTCTTTAAAATAATATATATTTTTTATTTATAATTTTTAATAAAAAAAATCAGGAAAACTTTTTATTAATTTCAATAATTTGAATGCTTATAAAACCATTATTTTATGCAAATTTTAAACTAAAAAAATTTTTGGCCTTGCCACCATTTTGGGATTTTGTATTAATTGATTATAATTAATATAAAACGTTGAGTCCTTTTGGTAAATTATATTTATTATAAATATTTAAAAAATTAAAATAAAATTTTTTGTTAAATTGGCGTTGCCACTTTTTTTGGACTTATTTGTCTATAGTATTTTCTATAATGTCTTGTTAATTTTAAGCATATTTCCTAAATAATTTCCATTAAATTTATAATTTCATCAGTACTTTTTTTTAATTCTTATCATAATAGTCAGAGTTTATTGTTACCACCTTTAGGAAATCTATTCCCCCGCCTTAAAAATTCTGTATATTTAAAGCTTCTTCTAATCTTTATAAATTACGTGTAAAATTTCTTTTTAATTCCTTTTACTTTAAGCAAAAATTTGAATTCAAAACAAAATTAACCTAGATCGTATGATTAATATTAATTATGAGCTTTTTTACAAAAATGTACATAACTTTTGTTTTAATAAAGCTAAAAACATGAAACAAAATGCTATAAAAACTCAAGACTTCAGGCTTTGTTACAATAACTATAAAAATAAATATTTAGTCCTTTCAAATATGAAAACTCAATGGCAAAGTGAAAAATATTTTTTAAAAATTTTATGTTTAATTTTTTAGTTCAAAAACAATTAGAAATATGAAGCAAGATGTTATTAAATTAAAATACTTTTAGCTCTTTACCCCAGTATATAATAACGAATACTTTTTCTTTTCACATATAAAATATCAGCCACAAAATAAAATTAAAAATTTTAGATTTAAAGAAATTTTAATATAAAATTGGATTTTGTCACTTCTTCAAAAATTATATTTTTCTATTAAAAAATAGAATGTTCAATTTTTATGTTACCACTATTTCCAGTTTAATTCCTAGCCTAAAAGTTTTAAGCATCTTAAAGAGAAAGTTTTATGAATAACTTTAAGAGGCTGACCACCAGAGCTGGATGCCATATAACAATATAGGTTTTATTACTGCTTTATATAAGAGAACCTTATAGTCCAGGTCTAGGGCCGACCTTGGACCAATTAACCAATAGATTTGGTAAGATTTTAGTTTCATTTGTGTAATTTTGGATTCTATGTGACGAGACGCCAATCCAGATGAATGCCAAGATACTTTACTTTGTCCTGTTCAGGGATTTGGATATTGTTGATTCGAATGGGAGGACAAAGAAGTGGCCCTAAAATACTTCCTTGAGGTACAACTGCGGACATTTTTCTGCGTGAAGAAATCACATCTTTTGATCTAATTTGAAAGGATATATTTAATATAGTTTTTTAGTAACTTATGAACGTGAAGTAACGTGGTCATTTTATGTATAAGTCCTTCGTGCCAGACTTTATCGAAAGCTTGAGATATGTAAATAAATAACGCTGAGCAATACGACTTGCTCTTGAAACCTCTTCTTATGAGATTTGTAATTCGATGAACTTGTTCAATAGTACCATGTTTTTTTTTTTTTTTTTTTTTTTTTTCTAAAACCAAACTAAAACCTAATAATAGGCTCTCAAGGACAATTTCTCAAACCATTTTGAAAAAATTGATAGAAGGCTTATGAATAAATATCAGAGCCGAGTTTGGCAAGAAACAAATCATAGTACTGGTAATTTTGTCCGTTCCTGGAGATTTTCCTGCTGACTTCACGGCAGAGAGATGCAATTTTATTGGATTGGGATTATGTCCGCTAACTACTACAGACCTAAGAGTTGAGCCTGTATTATTTGGAGTGAAAACGTTTTCTAAATGACTTGGCCCTTTTGGAGGCGTATGGGAAATTCATAAACAATAGGGCATTGCATATTTTTCATCGCCTTCCATAGACTGTAATCTGTTTTATTAGTAGGATCTAAGTTTTGCAGATATGTTTTCAATTCGAATTCATTTTGATTCTTCAGAGCGAAGCTTAATCTTCTAATGCATTGATTAAGTTAAGTCTTGAAAATTGGTGATCGAGATTCTTGTCATTGATGCCTTAATTTTATTTTTTCCCTAATAAGAGATACGACATTGGAGGAACATTTAATATATCTTTGCCTTGAGAGAACGGAGGTATAGATACTATACCAGCATTTGTTAGGATGTCTGTGAAAATATTAACGGCAGATTGTATTTCGTTTTCACTTTTTAGTGAAATATTTTTTGGTAAGTGTGTGCTTATGTACATTTTGTACTTTAACCAGTTTGTTTTCTTGTTAGGAAAACGAGTGCTTTGGGTTTCCAGTTGACTTGGATCATTAATTAGTCTCAGGATAGTAGGCGAATGATCCGACGAGAGATCCAGTGAAGGGATCACTGATATAAATTCTCGTTTTATATTTCGGATTATTGCAAAGTCAATAAGGTCAGCAATCTTATTGATGTCTGCAGGCCAGTAAGTGGGTTGGCCACTAGATATGGAGTCTAGTTTGTTAAACAACATTGCCTCAAATAGTTGCCTACCCCTGGGTGTAATAATGTGTGCTGAGCATTATAGTCTCCTGCTGCTATAAATCTTGGACCTAAGATGGAAAAGTAGTCAAAAAGCTGATCTCGATAAATATTGTATTTTGGGGGACAATATACGGACAATATTGTTGTTTTAATATAAGGTATATTTACTGAAGTGGCCTGGATATGATCCGTTTTGTATTCTGGCATAGGAAAATGCTTTATATCATTACGGATTAAGATTGCAGTGCCGCCATATGCCCTACTACTTGGATTCTTTGTGAAATTTGAATTATTTATTTTTATTTCTTTATAAAAAGTATTAAAAAAAATATATATTTTTATTTTTTTTCTTATAATTTTTGTCTTAATTTTTTTTTTTTAAATTGCAGTTAAATATAAACCATTTTTTGAGTATGTTTTATTTTTTATAATAAAAAATTTCTTTAAAACTGAATTAAATTTTTTTTATTATAATTTTTTTCAAAACACTTTTTATTTATTCACCTTTTTATTTTAAGTTTTCTATCAATTCTCACGTTCTACAAAAACAACTATATTTTACAAAAAAAATCCAATAAAAATTACAATTTTCTTTGTTGTGTTTTTAACATTTTTTTCCACATATTTTCCTAAATTGGTAAAAAAAAAAAGCGAGAAAAAACTTTTTCTCATTACAACTCACGTTTGTAAAAAAAAACACAAAATAATTTATATAAAATATTTGTTATAAAAAACAATTTTAAACCTAAAAAGGTTATACACATACACATTAGAGTCACCTATAAATGTTGCAAAAAAAATAATAAAAAAAACTACATCAAATAAATTTTAAAATAAAAAAACAACATTGAAGTTTATATCACTTGTCATTTAGACATTTCATTTACAAACATTACAATTTATGGCAACTTTGTAATGTATTTTTTTGTAGTTTTTGTTTTTGATTTTTTGTTGGTTTTTATTTATTTTGTTTTTGTTACTTAAAAAACTATTGAGTAAAGAAAACAAAAAAAAAAATGAAATTGAAAAAAGATTCGGCTGTGCCGAATCTTTGATACCCTTCACCATATTACCATCTTACCATCTTATCGACATCATATTACCATATTACCGACAATTAATAAAATTTTCGCCTTAACGTATGCTTGCATATTTTCTAAATCTAAATTTTTTTCAAACTACGAAAATTTGAATATGAAAAAAAAAACAATCATAACAGGCTTTGCTTTTAAAAAAGAAACAACAACAATTCCATATATATTTATTTTTGTATGTACAAACTGACTGAATACACAAAGAACAACAACAACACTGTTATTCATTATATTACTGCTGTTGCTAACTAAACTACTTGTCTATACAAAAAACAAAAAACGTCACTAATAGTCATTACAATGCTTAATATACATGTTTGTGTATGTATTTATGTATATTCTTAACAGATATGTTTTAGTTTTTAAAAATAAACAACTACAATTCCATATCTATTTATTTTTGTACAGACTGCATATACAAAGAACAACAACAACAACACTGTTATTCATCATATTACTGCTGTTGATAACTAAACTACTTGTCTATACAAAAAACAAAAAACGTCACTAATAGTCATTACAATGCTTAATATACATGTTTGTTGGTGTATTTATATTCTTAACAGATTTGTTTTTGGGCCATAACTCTGTTGATTATGAACGAATTTGGTTTATTAAAAAAACCGAAATTTTATAAAAATATTTATGACTGATCTATATAAAAATAAAAATCTATAGCTTGAACAAGGGCTTCAAAAATAAAAAATTCGTTTTCCCCGATATCTCAGTTATTACTGAACCGATTTATTTAATTTTTTCAGAACAAAAATTCAGAAAATAATTTTCGAGCCCCCTTTAAAAATTCGAAGTCCCTGGTATATGCAGAGGCTTCAGAAACTAAAAAACCGGTTCTAAAAACCGGTTTTTAAAGCATATCTCCACCATTTATAAACCGATCTTCCTGATTCAAAAAACTGAAATTTTATAAAAATATTTGTGACCGATCTGTATAAAAATAAAAATCTATAGCTTAAACCAAGGCTTCAAAAAATAAAAAATGCGTTTTGTCCGATATCTCAGTTATTTCTGAACCGATTTATTTCATTTTTTCAGAACAAAAATTCAGAAAAAAAAGGCCGAGAATTCTTTGTAAAAACGAAGTCCGTAGTGTATACAGAGGCTTCAGAAACTGGAAAACCGGTTCAAAAAACCGGTTTTTTGAACATATCTCCGCATTGTATGAACCTATCTTGCTGAATTCCAATAGCAAAATTCTCGAAAGCATTTCCGATCGTTTGACATACATATTATATATGTCAGTTATCGGTGGGCTTCATAAACGCCATTTCAACCGACACACGGACGGACGGACGGACGGACATGGTCCAATCGTCATCGCTTCTTACAAGGATTCCGAAAATATAAACTTTTTTGCTCTCCGACGAAAATTGTGGAAATTACAAACGGAATGACAAACTTATATATACCCTTTACACCTGTGGTGAAGGGTATAAAAACATTTGCTATAAGAAACACTCTTTTGGTTTAGTGACATTGATTGCCAGTTTTATATACAATATATTTTTTTTGTAACTGACATTAAATGCGTTGCTTTTGTCATACTTAAAAGCTAAAGCTGCCGGTAGCTGTTGAGTAGTAGAGGTGGAAAATTCTTTTAAAAAAAATCAGGTCATTTATTGTGATTTTTGTTTTTTTTAGATTTTTTTTTCAAACAAATGCATTTTAAAAACCATAAGTAGCATTTAATAACAGTTTTCAACATTAAGGAACAATGACAGACGTTATGGCATTTTCCAACACTTTTTTTTTATTTTTTTAATAAAATAAAAACCAAGAGTGGGTTTTAAATTAAAACTATTTTTAGAAACAGAAATAAATATGTTTTTCATAAAAAATACAACAAATTATTAAAAAATGTGTTTTGTTAAAAGACAAATTAGTTTAAACTTGTCTTAACATCCGTTTAATAAATTTATAGATAAAAAACTATTAATTTGTTATTAAAATTTTTTGCTTAAATGCCCAGTGGCAAGTTTACAACCCTCTCAATTTTTCAATGTTTAAAAACATTTTTTTTCAACAAGTTTTTTTTTTTTTTTTCTCATGCTACTTTGTTAATATGCCTGACTGCACTTTAGTGTTTAATGTTTTGTTTAAAATAACAAACAATAAATGATAAAGTTGTTGTTAATTGTTACTACAAAAAAATGTATTTAAAAAAACAACAACAAAAAAAAGAACTCAATCATGTCAATTTAGTAAAAAAAACTAACAAAATCAAGCATAACATGACAGACATTAACGCGGAAAAAAGTAACGTTTAGTGACATTAACATATAAAAAATAAATATTGGCTGCAAGCTATATTTTCAATAAAAAAAAATATATAATTAAAAAAATCAAATAAAAAATAAATTATTAACATAAAAATAAAGATGCCAGCTCTATATTTTTCTTAATTTTTACTAAAAAATGTATTTATATTAAAGCTTTCTTTATTTACTAAAGCTTTGCTTAAAAAAAATCCTTAAAAGTCCTTTTAATTTCATGAAAATTATACTTTAAAAATTATATTAACCTAGAGCGTATGATTAATATTAATTATGGTAATTTTTTACAAAATTCCCAATAACTTTTTATTAAAATTAGCTACAAACTTTTAATAAAATAACAAAAATACTAAAGACATGCAGCTTTTAGTTAATACATAAAAACAGAACAAAAACAAATTCTTTCCATTTTTAAATAAATAAAAAATAAAAATTTTATTTAAAAAAAAAAAATATATATATATAATTGTAGGTTTTCATTTTTAAAATTAATAAATCTTTTTCCATTAACTAAAGTTATTTTAAAAAGTTTCTGAAATAATCCCAGTTAGAACACTAAAACAAGTTTTTAATAAAAGAAAACTGTTGCAGCTTTTAATTCCTTTAAAAACCCAACATTATTTTTATCAGTAACCTATTAAAAAACCTTAACGAAGTGCTATAATTTATATTAAAATGTAAATTAAATCTAATAAAATAAATTCTAATTAAATTTGTTATCTAGTTTTATTATTTATAACTAATTTACAACATAAAAAAACTTTAATAACTAACAAATAAATATTCACATTTTTTTTGCATTTTTATTATAATGATAATAAAAATTCTCAGCACGTTCTTTATTTAAATGTTTTAATTATCATTAAATTTTTTAATGAGTTCTCATAAAGTCAGCATTAAATTAATGCATACATGTACAAGTTTTGTCTGCTAAAAACCAAAAAAAAAATAACTAAATTGCAATTGCTTTATAAAACCAAAAGTTGAAAAATAAAAAAAATATTGCTACTTTAAATGGCAACAAAAAACACCATAATCGCATAAATTTAAAGATAAAATAAAAACAAATAATTAAATAAATTAAAAAAACATAGTTGATAGATTTTGGATATTTTTGGCTTCTTTAAAATGTCAATTTGTACATTTCATCAACATGGTTTTTGTTTGTTTTCAGATAGCGGCTTTAGTTTGAAACCATATAAATACAGAAAACTTGTGGTGATTTTTTTAACATAAGAATTTGTTGATTTTTTTATGGATATTTCTAAGCAATTTTAAAATTGTTCAACAACAACAAAATTTTTTAATTTGAAAAAGATCTTTCAATTTATCATTCAACAAATTAATTTAATTGTATTTTATTATTATTATTATTTTTTTTTTTTTTTTTCTTAATGAAATATTTTTTTAATTTTCTAAAAAAATATGTATTTTAAATTCTTTGTTCCTATTTTGTTCTCCTTTTTTATAAAAATACCTTCTTTTATCTCTTTCTTTTCAAATTTACGCATTTTTAGTATTTTTTTTTAACATCTGGCAGTTTATTTTTAATTTATAATCATATGGTAGCTCCTTTCTTTATATTTTTGTTTTGATTTCCAAAGGGAACACTACATGGACACACAAACTCATCAAATCAAAATAAAATCAAATACACAAACACTCACCATATAAAAACGTGGTCAATTAAAATTTACCTCAAAGAGCGAGAGAGAAAGGTGTATTAATCGAGAAAAACAAGTTTTTTAATGTTATTGTTGTTTAACAAACAAAATAAAAATAAAATAATAATGAAAACAACAATAAGATTGATGAGTTCAATAGCAACAAAAACAACAACTAAAACATAAACAAAAGAAATTAAATAAAAACAAAAAATAAACCCTTTAAGCCTTGCTTTGATTTACCAACATGTAAACAAAAGGTGAAAAAAGAAAGGAGCGAATGTATAAGAGCGAGAGAGAGTGGGAGGGTTAGATTTCTTTTAAACACAGCTGTAAAAAAGTGCAGTAGCTTTGTTATGCTAGGGTTTAAATACGATTTTATGTTAGGTTATGGTTTGATTTTTTGTATTTCAATCATTTTATTAAGCTTTAATTTTTTAATATCTTTCTTTTTTATATTGTTTTGCTGTATAAGGAAACCTGTTCTTGTTAAGTTGAAGCAATGATTTTTAACACTGCTTCATTGTTTATAGTTTTGGTCATGTTTTTTTTTTTTTTTTTTTTTTTTTTTTTTTTGTGGAGTTCTAAAATAAACAACAGGTGTTGGGGTATGATAAGATTTATTTTTTTCATTTTGGGGATCACCTAATGTTTTTAAGTGTGGGAATTTTATTTTAAAGGGATTTGTAACAAAAAACGAAAAACGTTTAAAGAATTTTAAATTTATTTAAAACAATTTGTCATGAAAAAGGGCTTAAATAAAAGACTTACCTTTTTTAAATCCCTAAAACAAAAGAAAAAAAGAATAATTAATTTATATAAATGCCATATTTTGTTATTAAATAATAATTTGAAATATTTTAAAACTATTATATTATAAAACTGTCTTGATTTTTAAACTACTTAATATTGAAAACTAAACACAACTTAAATTATTCACAAGTTTAATGACACTTTAAAAAGCGGAAATGTTAAATTCTTATTAAAAAACAAAACAATCAAATAAAATAAATAAAATGTATGCTAACTTTTAAACAATAACAATTTCAACTTTAACATTTTAGGCAAATTTTATTCAAATATTAAAATAAACTTTTAAAATTAAAGAAAAATAAACTTGAAAAAAATTTTTACAAACCACAAATATTTAAAACAAAATGTTAATAATCTATTTATATATAATTTATTAATGATTTCTTTATTTGTCTATTCTCTTTTTAGGTAAGTTCATAAAACCAAAATGGAGGGTAAGCCCTTTTAAACACCAACCTTTAAACTTCTAAATCATTTTTTATAAAAAACAGCACCTAAGGGTCAACATTTTTTCTCTTTTCTAAATGATTTTCAACTTTAACTTTTTAATAATTTCTCATTCACACACACTTTAAAGGAAAAAATACATTATCATTAAATTTATACAAAAACTAGAAAAAAATACTACATAAATCCATCATCATCATTTTCTTTTTCTATATGTTATAAAATCCGGTTTAAGCACAAAATGCAAAATCTAAACAAACTTCAATGTAAAAATTGCACTATAAACTTGTGTGTAAATCGTGTTTAAACAACACTTGAAACAACTTCTCAGTTTTATGGGCAGCGCTTGAAGATCAAACAGTTTTGTGGTTAAATATTGTTGTTTGATTTAAGCAATAATACAACAAAAAAAAAAAAAAAAAATTTTATTTATAAAGACTTTAAAGCTTTCGACACATGATCAAGAAGACAAGACAGAAGGACAGACTGAAAAGATTTTGCAAATATTGAAATAAAAGCTAAAGAAGACTGCATGACGCTAAGAAATAATACAGGAATTTAAACAATAGTGAAGAAGAAAAAAAATGTATAAAACTCGAATAGAATAGACTATAGACTAGGCTACATAATTAACTATGGACTAGACTATAGACTAGGCTATAGAATAGATTATAGACTAGGATATAGAATATACTATTGACAAGGCTATAGAGTAGACTATATTATAGGCTATAATATAGATTATATTATAGGCTATAGAATAGACTATATTATAGACTATATAATAGACTATATTGTAGGCTATAGCATAGACTATATTATAGGCTATAGAATATACTGTATTATTGACTATATAATAGAATATATTATAGGCTATAGAATAGACTATATTATATGCTATAGAATAGACTATATTATAAGCTATAGAATAGGCTATATTATATGCTATATAATTGGCTATATAATAGAATATATTATAGGCTATAGAATAGACTATATTATATGCTATAGAATAGACTACATTATAGGCTAGAATACAACAAACTATATTATATGCTATAGAATTGGCAATATAAAAGACTACATTATAGACTATAGAATAGACTATATTATATGCTATAGAATAT
Organism: Protophormia terraenovae; assembly: GCA_951394005.1. Lineage (NCBI taxonomy): Eukaryota > Metazoa > Arthropoda > Insecta > Diptera > Calliphoridae > Protophormia > Protophormia terraenovae. The sequence continues at coordinate 6,691,085 of OX596074.1, read as the reverse complement.
ACTATATTATATGCTATAGAATAGGCTATATTATAGGCTATAGAATAGACTATATTATATTCTATAGAATATACTATATAATTGGCTATATAATATAATATATTATAGGCTATACAATAGACTAAATATTATAGGCTAAAGACTACATTATAGGCTATAGAATAGACTACATTATATGCTGTAGAATAGAATATACTATAGGCTATAGAATAGACTATATTATAGGATACAGAATAGTATATATTATATGCTATAGAATAGACCATATCATAGGCTATAGCATAGACTATATTATAAGCTATAGCATAGACTATATTATAGGCTATAAAATCGACTACATTATAGGCTATAAAATCGACTACATTATAGGATATAGAATAGACTATATTATAGGATATAGAATAGTCTATATTATAGGCTATAGAATAGACTATATTATAGGCTTTAGCATAGACTATATACTAGGCTATAGAATATAGACTAAGCTATACACTAGTATATATTCTATTCTTTAATAGTAGTGTATATTTTAAAGTATTTTTTCATTCGAATGCTTTTTACTGTACACTTGTTTTAATAAGAACCAGCCCCCTATTTGTATTTACTTCTTTCAAAAAACTCTTTTTTTTTTAAATAATGCAGTTTTTTTATATTTATTCCATTAAAGAGGAAGTCTAAATGAGGCTTGATGTTTTGTTTAAGCATGACCAATCTGGCAAAAAATAAAATAAAACCTCTCATGTTTAATTTAAAATAATCAAAGACAGGGGCTTGTCTAGTTGTAATTAAGCTTAAGCTTAAGATTACAGCAGAATTAAATAAAAAAAAAAAACATTTCTAGAAGATTTACAAAATCAAGTTATTAACATTACACATGATGTCATACGATTACTTAAACATAAAATAAATAAAAATTCAATTAAATATTCTAGATGTAATCAAATAAATCTTTTTATTAATTTCAAGACAAAAATAGCAAACCATTAAAAAAGGTTCTCAAGTTTTAATAAAAAAAAAAAAAAAAACATTTCTTTATATTGTTATCTAACACAAATGTCAAAAATTTTGACCTTTTTCAAAATCTTTCTTACAAAATAGTGAGTGTGGCCAATTAAGAATTTAGCAATCAATTTAAAAAAAGGTTGTAGAGTATTTGACTTTTGATTAAAAATAGCAAAGAAAAAAATGCGGGATTTTTTTTAACCATCAAAAAAATTTATTAAATTGGTTTACCTATTAATAAAACAATTACTCTGTTGTTGTTTATTTAATAATAAATATAAAAAAAGAATTGAGAAATATTTTATTTATTGATGTCAGCTTTTTGGAATCTCCTGGGTAAAGCAATGACTGCATCAAATTTAATTTCAAACGAGTTTTTTTGTGTGTTGTTGAAATAGCAATGTCTGGTTTTAAAACAATCTTGAATTTGATTAAATCAATTAAATGAAATCATTAGAATGAAATAAGCTATGAACAATTTAAAAACAAATACACAATAAATAATATTATTACCAAGAAATTAAGCGGAAAAATGGCTATTAAAATACTAATATTAAACTGAAAAATATAATGAACATAGATTTCCATAAATCTATTTAAGCTTGTGTTAATAATTAGATATAGTTTTTAAATTCCTAAATAGTTTAAATACTAAGTTTTAGTAATTGTACTTTTGGTTTATTTTTTAAACATGTGTTTTCTTACAAATTTCAAACGCCTTTTAAGAGTTTTTATTATTATTTTTTAACCTAAAAAAACAAGGCATTAACACTTAATTACTCATAATTATTTTTATGGTTTCAACAAACCATAACGATCACTTTAAAATATATCAAGACACGCCAAATTATAACTGACCAATTTGTTGAAGCAGCAGACGAAAGACAACAAAATAAAATAAAGAAAATAAATTGTTAAAATAAACAAAAATTCCAAAAAAAAAAATTTAGTAAAATTTTACAAACAGCACATCAATTATTAAATACAAAAAGAAACAGCTACTCTCAACATTTTAAATTTTTTTTACAAATAAAACTAATGTTCAAAAACATAAACAATATTATTTATGATTATTAGCAAATACTTATGTTCTTTTTAATGCATTTAGTTTTAATTTTTCTGGTTTTTAGTTTCATAATTTAACCTTGAACTTTATTAATGCTTGAAATGTATTTGGTTTTATTTTCTTCTATTGAAAACTGAAAGTTAATTGAAGTAAGCAACTTAAAAGCTGACTAAGCAATTTAATTGTTTATTGATTAAGCGGCGAAAAAAAGGAGGAAAAAAATGGAAAAAAAATAGCAACAATTAATTCATTAAATTTTATGTAGCAAAAGCTAAGCGTTTAATAAATTATAGGTTTCTAATGAAAATTGCTTTTAAATAATATAATTATGGCTATAATTAATTGAACACTTAGTCACATATATTCAACAAAATGACTAAGATTATGAGCTGTGATAAAATCTACTTTATAGCCTAGTCAATACTTTAAACTAAAGGCAAGTTTAGCGTCTAGTCTTTAACATAGCCTGGTGTATATTCTGTACTAGAGCCAAGTTTATAGTATATTCCATAGCCTATAATATAGTATATTCTATAGCCTATAATAGAGTCTATTCTATAGCCTATAATATAGTCTATTCTATAGCCTATAATATAGTCTATTCTATAGCCTATAATATAGTAATTCTATAGCCTTGAATATAGTCTATTCTACAGCCTATGATATATTATATTATATAGCCTATAATATAGCCTATTCTATAGTCTATAATACAGTCTATGCTGTAGCCTATAATATAGTCTACGCTATAGCCTATAATATAGTCTATGCTAAAGCCTATAATGTAGTCTATGCTATAGGCTACAATATAGTCTATGCTATAGCTTATAATATTGCCTATTCTATAGATTATAATATAGTTTATTCTATAGCTTATAATATAGTATATTCTATAGCCTATAATATAGTATATTCTATAGCCTATAATATAGTCTATGCTATGGCCTATAATATAGTCGATGATATAGCCTATAATATAGTCTATTCTATAGCCAATAATATAGTCTATTCTGTAGCCTATAATATTAATTCTGTAGCCTATAATATATATAGTCTACGCCATAGCCTATAATATAGTCTATGCTATAGCCTATAATGTATTCTATGCTATAGGCTACAATATAGTCATGCTATAGCATATAATATAGTCTGTGCTATGGCCTATAATATAGTCGATGCAATAGCCTATAATATAATCTGTAATATAGCCTATAATATAGTATATGCTATAGCTTATAATATTGCCTATTCTATAGATTATAATATAGTTTATTCTATGGCTTATAATATCGTATAGTCTATTCTATACCCTATAATATAGTTTATGCTATAGCCCATAATAAAGTCTATGCTATAGCCTATAATATGCTCTAATCTATTGCCTATAATATTATATATTCTATAGCATATAATATAGTTAATTCTATTAGCCTAGCCTATTGTCTGTCCCCTATTCTAGTTCTAATCACTTTAAACACCCGGCAAGAATTATTTCATATCATATAAACTCCTTTTAGTAGGTTAAGGTCAACACATATTACCACTCCATCTTAATTTCAAAGATAATTTTGTTTTTTATTATTTTACGTCTTTATCATTTGAAAAACAAATTTTTATTATCATCAACCGAAACATATTTCATTAAACAAAAACATACCCCATGTTGAGAGACTGACCAAGCCACCCAGTGTTACATATTGTAATTTATCTTATCGTCTCTGAGACAAGACCAAGAAATGAAAAAAAAAAAAAAAAACTCTATAAAAAAATAAATGTTTTTTTAAATAACTAAATTTGATTTATTACAAGTGCGTGCGTGGTGTGACAGTTAAAATGAAAACAACTAAATGATTGGTAATGCTAATGACAGACAAGCAAGCATTTTGTTGTTGTTGATTTATAACTGTCAAAAATAAAACATTTGAAAAGCAGCAAAAGACAGATCGAATTTAAAGTAATTTTTCAAAATATTAATTTAGTTTTTTATTTGTAGTTTCTCAACAGTTTTTTGTTATTTTTTCTAAACATATTAATATGATTTTTGGATTGAATTAAATTGAAATTTGTTTAAATTATTTTAAATGGTTATAAATTTTCATCAAATTCCATTAAGTCAAAAATGTTGAAGAACAAAATTTCAAACAAAAAAAAAAAAAAAAATTAAAAAAATGCACTTGATATAAATTATGATTTTTGTAGGCATTAAACCATAATATACAGCATCACAAAAAAGGTCAGTAGGCGTCAGATATTAAACAGAGACATATTATAGCATAAACATAAGAGCAGAGTTGCCATTAAGATACACAATTAACTTAAGAAAACAAAATACAAATGGGACATAATAATAAAAAAAATATATATAGGCTTTGTAATAGACTAGGCTCTGTTCTATAGCCTGGTCTGTAGTCTATTCTATACCCTAGCCTTTAAACGTTTTTATACTTTTGTATTTTTTTTTAATTATGGCAACTCTTTTTAAGTTTATTTCTTTGCTTAAAATGCTTTTTTTTTTTTTTTTCTTCATACATATGTTGGTGATGACAAGTGCTTGCACTTGCAGTTTAGCTGTTGTAGTTGTTGTTGTTAATAAACAAACACATGCTGCCATAAACAATATTGAAAACACATGTAGCATACAAATATTATCGGTTGAATGGTAGCAATATAATATGCAGGCGGAAATTTGTTGTGTTTTCGGCAAATATTCCACACAAAAAATGAACAAAATAAAACTGTAAAGGTTTTCAATTTGCTAACAAAAAATATACTGGCAAATAAATTGTGTGTTTTTTTTTATTCCTAATAATTTGAGGTCTTATAACGGCATTAAAGATAGCAAAAAAAGAAATATTTAATTTGAAATAATTTTAAACAATTACTTAAATTGTTTAAACTTTAAAGAAAAAAAAAAACTAAAAACTGCACAAATCCATTGTTAAGATAGTAAAAATAATTGCAGCCATAAACAAAATGTTATTTACTATTGGCTAAGAAATGAAACAAACTGCAATTTTCTATAAACTTAACAGTAAAGAACAAAAGTATTAAATAGTTATTTTGTATTTGCTAGCAAAAAATATTTGTTAAAAAAAGCTTTAGTTAACTTAAAATTGTGCTTATATATGAAATCTTTAGACAGTTCCAAATGTAACTAATTTAAATGCCATTGAACTTGAACTAACTGCTATTAAATACAACACTGTTATGCTATTTTTGTAAATGCTAGTCTTTGTATTCTACTGCTGCTGCTAGTGATGTTAGTGGTTTGCCATCAACATTTTATTGTAATAAAAATTTAAAAAAAAAATGTTCAAATGTATATACTTTGAGATATTTGTGTGCTTTAAGCAGTTTAAAATAAACAATGTACCACGACTATATTGTTTGTTAAGAAAGTATAGAAAAACACAAGAATTTGTGTTCTTTTCGTGTTGGTTATTACATGAAAAGCAGCAAAATATACTAAATGAAAATCCCCCCAGAATATTAAAAAATATAGACAAAAAACTAAATTCAACTACAATACCATCATTGTTGAAATGAGTGAACAAAAAGCAAAAACATCTTAAGAGAAGTGGCAACATGAATAATGCCAAAAACTTAACATGAACATTTTTTAATAGGGAGAGTCACAGAGCGAATTCCATAAACTACTAAATAGCCTAGACTATAATATATTATATAGCCTATAATATAGTCTATGCTATAGCCTAAAGAATAGCCTAGACTATAACATATTATATAGCCTATAATATAGTCTATGCTATAGCCTATTATAGAGGCTATAATATAGTATATTTTATAGCTTATAATATATTCTGTTCTATAGTGTATGATATAGTTTATTCTATAGCCTATAATGCAGTCTATTCTATAGCCTATAATATAGTATATTCTATAGTATATTCTATAGCCTATAATATAGTCTATACTATAGCCTATAATATAGTCTATTCTATAGCCTACAATATAGTCTACTTAGCTTATAATATAGTAAAAGTTATAGCCTATAATATAGTCTATACTATAGCCTATAATATAGTTTATACTATGGCCTATAATATAGTCTATACTATAGCCTATAATATAGTCTATACTATAGCCTATAATACAGTCTATTCTATAGCCTTTAATGTAATCTTTGCTATAACCTATATTATCGTATATTCTTTAGCTTCCAATAAATTTAATTTTAGTCTATAGTTTGTTCTGTAGCATACTCTATAGTTCAACATTTAGCTTAGTCTACAATTTACTCTGTAGCCTTGCCTAAAGCCATTATTTTATTATTTTGTCTCTGATTACTCCTTTGCCTGTGATTATCCTTAATATTTTTCTATGCTATAGCCTATAATATAGTTTATACTATGGCCTATAATATAGTCTATACTATAGCCTATAATATAGTCTACACTATAGCCTATAATATAGTCTATGCTATAGCCTATAATATAGTCTATGCTATAGCCTATAATATAGTCTATGCTATAGCCTATAATATAGTCTATTCTATAGCCTTTAATATAGTCTATGCTATAGCCTGTAATATAGTCTATGCCATAGCCTATAATATAGTCTATGCTATAGCCTATAATATAGTCTATGCTATAGCCTATAATATAGTCTATGCTATAGCCTATAATATAGTCTATACTATAACCTATAATATAGTCTACTTTATAGCCTATAATATAGTCTATTCTATAGCCTTTAATATAGTCTATGCTATAGCCTGTAATATAGTCTATGCTATAGCCTGTAATATAGTCTATGCCATAGCCTATAATATAGTCTATGCTATAGCCTATAATATAGTCTATGCTATAGCCTATAATATATTCTACACTATAGCCTATAATATAGTCTACTTTATAGCCTATAATATAGTCTATTCTATAGCCTTTAATATAGTCTATGCTATAGCCCGTAATATAGTCTATGCTATAGCCTATAATATAGTCTATGCTATAGCCTATAATATAGTCTATGCTATAGCCTTTAATGTAATCTTTGCTATACCCTATAATATTACGATATTATATTCTTTAGCTTCCAATAAAGTTAATTTTAGTCTATACTTTGTTCTATAGCATACTCTATAGTTCAACATTTAGCTTAGTCTACAATTTACTCTATAGCCTTGTCTAAAGCCATTATTTTATTATTTTGTCTCTAATTATTCCTTTGCCTGTGATTACCCTTAATATTTTTCAAAAAATTTACACAATGTACTTTATTTTTATTATTATTTTTTTTCGCTGTAGTAGGGTGTCATGCTGATGATTACATGTTTTACAATGGCATATGGATGGTTTTCTTCTATTTAATTTAGTTTTTTCTTCTTCTAGCTTTCTATTCATTTTATTTTTCAAACATTCTACAATAAAATGTAAAACTTCTATATAAATTTCAAGTATTTAATAGTGGTTGCTGAACAGAAGAGAAAAAAAAATAAGAAAATAGATGGTATCTTGTTAACTACATGTAGCATTTTCATGAAAATATATTTTACTACAAAATTTTGTTTGTTATTCTCTTTTACACTATGCTGCAACAAAATGACCCTTTTTTTCGCTGGTTTATATAAAATTTCAAGTGTCTGAACTACTACTTTTGGCAAAAGATTTTGGAGGGAGGGAGAAAAAAGCAAAAGCGCTGAAAAGTATAGAAGGGTGCTTGTTGAAGCTTAACTTAGCTTCGCTTCATTATAAATTGTAAAATAAGTGTTTCATAGCAGTATGTATGTAGTTGTTGTTGATGTCTGTTTTTGAGACAAGTTGTTTGCTTGAAATATTACAATGGATTTGATGATGAAGAATATATGTATGAATTTATTCAAACATTTCTTTAGAGATTTAATGTTATTTTGAAATTGATTGAAGCATATGAAAAGATAAGTTATAAGTTGTTCACTTTTTTTGGGGCGTATTTAAATTTAAAGGTGGAATAAAAAAGAGAAACCCTCTCTTTAATAGTTATGCTATTAAATTATTAATAGCTGTTTTAATTTAGGGAAGATTTTAAGTATTTAAACTTATTTTCCTTGAAATATTAAAATGTTTTAATTTAAAATAAAAATAAATTAACTTTCTTTAAAATAATTAAACTTTCCAAGATTTAATCTTGGGTAATTTTAAAGAAAACTAGAGATAAAATAATTTAAAAGAATTATTTTCTAATTTCTTAAAACTATCTTCCACTCAAAATTTTCAATTATTTTAAATTACTTATTTTTAACTACTTAACTTCCTTTCTTTTATTATTTTCCCCTTAACTTTTAAATCAAAATTATGTATTATTATCTTGACAATTATTAGTATCTTTTATGTCTTTATTGTTGTAGTTGTTGTCTGATTATTTATTGAGAACAAAACAGAGATTGACAAATAATGATTGCAGAATATAACAGAATAATGCCACTCACGTTCAAATCTGAAAGAAAAAAAAAACAAAGAGGGGAATATTAAAGAAAACAGTAATGACAATTATTTTCATGTAAATGACACACAAAAAAAATATATATTATTATATTTTTTTGTGAGGTTTATGAATTACGTGTTATTGTTGTTGGTAGTACCTGGAATTGAAATGTAAATAAACCCAGTAAACAATTGCTTAATATTAGAAGAGACAAATTAAAGTGAGCGTTAAAAAAGTAACTTAAATTAAGCAATTCTTTTGTTAAATTACAATACTATTCTTACGCTCACTTTAATTTAAGACAAAGATTAAATTTCTGGTTTTAAAAATAAATAAAATTTTAACTTAAACTAAAATTTTATTTGAAATATTTTTTTAAATAACAATATATGTTTTCTTAGTTCTCTTTAGAAATATAATCTGAGTTATTGTTTAATAATTTTTCAAATGTTTGATTAATATTAAGCCTGTAGTTCATTAATCAAACTCTTTTACTATTTTTTATTTATTTTCCAGTCAATATATTCCTATAACAAATAAAACAAAAGCGTTTTTTCATTTGTACAAATCATACTGAACTTATGAATAATGCATTGAAAGTATGTATAACAATAAATAGTAGAAATAGAAAATTGTTTTCTACGTAAGAATATTCGTATAAATTTTTGTTTAATCATTAAATCAAATCTTTTATATTCAATAGAAACAAAGACAGAAGAACTTGTCTGTAAAATACTTAGACTTTTTCTTCATCTAAGTCTACTATTGCTTCATATTAATTAATAATTATTGGTATTTGTAAAGAGTTGAAAAGAAAAGAGGGATGGGGAAAGGTTAAACAGTTAGTGATGTAAAAGTTTTGAGTCAGAAGTAAAATGGTTACTTTTACAACAAGTTCATACTTACACTACAGCCTATACTATAACCTAGTCCATAGCCTATAGTATTGTCCATAGCCTATAATATAGCCTATACTATAGTCTGTTTTATAGCATACACTATAGTTTATTCTGTAGCCTATACTATAGTTTATTATATACCTTTTTTTATTATATAGCCTATACTATATTCCATTCTATAGCCAATACTATAGTCTATTCTATAGCATATACTATAGTCTATTCCATAGCCTATACTATAGTCTATTTTATATCCTATAGAATAGTCTATTCTATAGCCTATACACTAAGGGAAAAAATTCGATTCAAAATCAACAACGGTTGTGCTCACATTGGTAATTTACGGTAACAGCTTTTTAATACCTTTCGTTAACAAATTTAATAGAAAACATATGAAATTTAACAATTTGATACCGAAATGATTTCAACTTGGTGCCAATTAGGTATCGATTTTCAATAAGAATTGAACACGCAGTGTTTAATTTAAACACATACGGTGTAGATACACTATTGACACAGAATGGTATCGTTTTCAACACGTATGTGATTGATATTTCTCTGGGTGTACTATAGTCTATTCTATATCATTTTATAGTCTATTCTGTAGCCTATTATAGTCAGTTCTATGGCCTATACTATAGTATATTCTATAGCCTATACTATAGTATATTCTACAGCCTATGCTATAGTCTATTCTATAGCCTATACTATAGTCTATTCTATAGGCAATACTATAGTCTATTCTATTGCCTATACTATAGTATATTCTATAGCCTATACTATAGTATATTCTATAGCATATACCATAATATATTCTATAGCATATACTATAGTCTATTCTATAGCCTATAATATAGTCTATTCTATAGCCTATACTATAGTCTATTCTATAGCCTAGAATATAGTTTATTCTATAGCATATACAATAGTCTACTCTATAGCCTATAATATAGTATATTATATAGCCTAGAATATGGTCTTTTCAATAGCATATACTATAGTCTACTCTATAGCCTATTCTATGGCCTAGAATATACTGTATTCTATAGTCTATAATATAGTTTATATTATAACCTAGTCTATAAAGGATGCTTATTAATATCTCTTTTGTCATCGTTGTTGTAGTTATGGTCTGATTTTTTATTGAGTAGGCGACCGAATAGTCTAGTATTCTATATTGTACTCTATAGCCTAGTACATACCTAAAACCTAATCTATGTTTTAAATAAAAAAAAACTTTTAAACCGAAAAACTTTATTTCTTATTTTTTTTTTCTCATCTCGTAATCTCTAATCCATTAAACATAAATTTGCTTAAAACCCTTTTTCCATAAAGAATCCTTAAATAACCTATTATTGCAAACGATTAACCATTACTCATCTAATCATTAAATTTCCCACTCAATTTCCTCTCTTTTCTTTCTCCAACATAACTGTCTCTATATCATGGCTTTTCTTGTCTTCATTTATATTTCGTTTGCAAAATAAGACAAATAAAGAAAATTATTCCAGATTTGTGGTTTATGTTGCAACAAAACCAAACAAACAAGATAAATTCTTCTTTATTTTTCGAACCATATTTGATAGCTAGTCTTGACTTCAACAAGCAAACACGCAAAGATATTTTCGCTAAACAAGATAATTTTTCATGTTAATGTCTATTGTGTTTCTAATTGTTAAGCATTTTGGTGGTACATTCTTTTATATTCATATTAAACGTAAATGATTAATAATGCTAGAAACAAAGAAGAATACAAGATATACTTAGATATAGATTTTTTAATTTAGAATTTTGTAATTACAATTTGTTGAAAGAAATTATATTAAAAAATACAAGAAAAATCCTTTTCAGTTAAAATTCATTTTTGGCAAACATTTGGTGGGCACGTAAATCCTTAATATATTTTCTAGCTATATATCTACATTTTTTTCTTTCTTTTTTTAGCTTATATGTGTTAAAATATTTAGTATTTTTTTGTGGTAAAATATTTGCCATTTGTTTGTCTCATCACGTATAAAATTCAACATAAAATTTGATTACAACGACACCATAATATTTCCTATTTCCCTCTTTTTTTGTTAGGTTATGTTTTGTCTGCCTGTCAGTTATTTTGTTGGTAATAGTTTTGAGTGTGTCACAAAGTAATATAAAATAATGTTTGTATTGGATGTGTAATATATAAATGGAGAAGAGTATTATTTTTAGTGATCCTTAGGGGGCTTTGAATATATTAGAGGAAAGTTACTTTTTTTTTTAATTTTAAATAATGCTTTGCAGAAAAATTGGCAAAAAGACTAGTTGCAAATTTTGTTATAAATTAAAACTTTTTTGCTTTTCAATGATCTTAAAGGTGTATGCAAGTTCAAAAATTAAATATTCTACTCTGTAAACTAAAATATATTCTACTAAGTAACCTGGTTTATAGTGTACTCTAAAGGCAGGCAGAGAAACATAACCTAAATTTTAGTCTGAAGTAAACTTCTCTATAGCCTAGTCTATAGTCAACTCTAAGCCTAATCTATAGTCTACTCTACAGCATAATCAATAGTCTACTTTATAGCCTAGTTTGTAGTATACTCTATAGACTATTTTATAGTTTACTCTACAGTCTAGTCTATTTTAAGGCCTTGTCTATAGTCTACTCTTTAGTCTAGTCTATAGTCTACTCTATAGCATATTCTATAGTCTATTCTATAGCCAAGTCTACTGCCTACTCTACATCATAATTTATAGTCTACTCTTTAGCGTAGTCTATAATCTATTCTTTAGTCTATAGTTTTTATTATTTCTTTTACTATTGCTATTCTACATAGTTAGATTTTTATTTTTTTTATTGAGAACAAAACAGAGATTGATAAATAATAAGTAGATTAGTCTTTAGTCTATAGTATATAGTGTATATAGTGTACTCTACAGCATAGTCTATATTCTACTCTACAGCTTAGTCTATAGTCTACTTTATAGCCTAGTCTATAGTATTTCCTATAACCTAGTCTATAATATAATCTTTAGTCTATAGATCTTAATATTTATATTTTATAATTATTGTAGTTATTGTCTGATTATTTATTGAGAACAAAACAGAGATTGACAATTAGTCTACAGAAAAGTCTGTAGTTCTTTCTATAGCCTAATAAATTATTAAATAATTATTTTGTAATTTTATTAAATTATCTTACATTCAAAACTTTAAATTAATTTAAATAACTGTTTTTAAACAAGTTTACTTTTTTTCACTCTTTCCCATTGATTTTTATATCAAAAATATGTTTCACTACCTTGACTATTATTAGTATCTCATTTGTCATCGTTGTTGTAGTTATTGTCTGATTATTTATTGAGAACAAAACAGAGATTGATAAGTAATCAGTTGACTCATTGTAAAATCAAAATTATGTATCATTATCTTTATAAAATTGCATATCTTTTTCCATCGTCGTTGTTGTCATTGTCTGATTATTTATTGAGAACAAAACAGAGATTGACAAGTAATGAGTGGACTAATTTATTATCTGGACTATAATCTAGATATATCGAGGGTATTTTTAACATCCAAGTTCGCTACAACAGTGTAATTTGCTCATATAATTTTTGTTTCTTCCAAATTGATGAAAAGATGGCCGGTATCATTCTTTGTTGGCACTACACTTTGCTACCAAGGTTAGGAATGCCCTCAATTCCAGGCTCTTTATTGTTCTCCAATCCTGCGACTATATGTCTAATATATCTGTTCTTTAATTCCAATTAGCTTCTCTTAATGCCTTAAAAGAACTCCCTCTTAAATCTCTTTAAACTTAAACTTAACTTAAAATAAGTTTACTTAACTTTAACCCCCTTTCAAGTAATTTATATGCTTTTTATTTGAGTTATAATTTCACAATAAGTTTTATTCTTCAAACAATTGTTAATTTTTATAACTTAATCACAATTTCTTACTTCTCAAGCTCAATTTCTTTTCTCCTAAGCTGCATAAATTCCCTTACTCATAGATAAACTTCCGTTTACATTAAGTTTTTCTACAACACGTGAGGTTGGTAGGTTGGCTGATAACCCCCTCCTGCAATTGTTTTATGAATATTGTCTATGAGTTTCAACATAAAGTTTTATTGTACAATATTTTTTTCAACAATTTTTTTTTTAAACAAGAACATGTTGCAAACACTAAGACTGGTAACATACAAACAACAGCAGGTGCTGCATTTGTAATTAGAGGAGGAAATAGTAAAAAATATTAACTAACAAAAAAAATGAATAAAAAGAAACTTAGCAATTGTTAAAAGAAATAAAAAAGACCTTGGCTGTTTTAAAGAAAAAATAAAACAGCAGATGACAAACTCCTAAAAAATCGTCATACTTAAGACTCTAGATAACAAAAATTCATACATATTTTGCGTGCTTCAACAGCATAATTATAAGCAATATAAAAAAAATACTTGGCTATGCGGTAAAACATAAATTTAAATTTCTTTATACAAAAGTTGGCAACAAATTAAGTTTAAACTAATTACTTAATATAAGTAAATTAAGCCAAGAACTATTACTATAACAAAAAACTTAATAATTGTTAATAATTGTAATTTAAGCATCTTTCATGGTCTTTTTCTCTTACAAAAAGATATTATGCTTGGTTGCTTTAGGTGTGGTTTTCTTATATATAGAGATATATAATACTTGACAATAATAAGTTATTTAATTACTTAACTAATAGTTATAATGAGTTGGTCAATAAAAGTTTTGTTAACAATTTTAATTACTATCAAATAACACTTTAAACTGTTAAAATCTTTCTTAAACTAATTTCTGCTTGTTTTGTTTTCTTTTCTCTTTAGGCTCATGTGGTGGCTGCTTTTGAACAATCTTTATCTAATATGACTTCACGTTTACAGCATTTGACAGCTACAGCAGAACGTAAGGATGGTGAACTAACGGATATGCGCCAGACTATAGAATTGTTGCGTAAACAGTCTATCCAGGCTGGTTTAACAACAGCTCATATGCAAAGTATGGGTGTGCAGACCCAAAGTCAAACACAAAATGATTTGCTTAGTAATAAACCACCACCACTGCCACCTTCTATGCCAGGACAACATATGTCACGAGCAGCTCAACATCTTCAGCAACAACAATCGGGTTCGAATGGCCAGCCTGGTGCCATGCAAAGACATCATAGTTCAGATTCTATGTGTTCGGTAAATTCTATTGGTTCCAGTTGTTCGACTCAGGATAAGAAACAGAAAAAGAAGGGTTGGTTGAGGAGTTCCTTTACCAAAGCCTTTTCTCGAAATGCCAAAATTTCCAAAACTAGTCGTCATGTGGGTCACAATCATGCCGGCTCACAGGCCAGTGATATAGGCAGTCATGCTTCTGGGCTCAATCGTACTAATGGTCATGGTGACCCTCCTGGTTTGTCAGCTTTGGCTACACAACCTGCCCCTCCTTTACCGGCTTCACCCACCAAATCTAGCCCTGCCAAAACTGTGACTTTGATAGATAATGCCAAACCCATAGATGCCATAGATCATGATGAAAATACTCATGTGGTAGAGGAACTTAAGAAGCAGTTAAGAGAAAAAGATTTAGTGCTCACCGACATACGACTGGAGGCTTTAAGTTCTGCCTCCCAATTGGAAAGTCTTAAGGAAACTGTTAACAAAATGCGTGCCGAAATGATGTCTCTTAAGCAAAATAATGAGAGATTACAGAAATTAGTAACCAGCAGATCTTTGGCAGGATCAGAGGCTTCTTTGGGTAATGCCATTAGTCCCAATGGTTCCATAGGAGAATCCCGCAGATATTCCTTGGCTGATGGTAATTCTAGACCACCTATGGAATTGCCCAAAAGATTAGAGGAAGAAGTAGAGGAGGAAAATATACCTCCTGCCCCAGCTCCTGAACCTCCACCACCTCCAATTTCACCCACTACTCACATAGATTTAACACCACCTCCACCTGCTTTAGAGACAATGTCCAGTCCTGCTCATATTCCTACTGCTGCAGAAGATATGCAGGATGTTAGTGATGGCAAGAAAATAGCGATAGCCTGTTATTTGGGACAACCCGAATCATTTGGTAAATACTGTGAGGAAATGTTGGAGGTAGATGATTTTTATGCCAATAGCTCCATGATTGGCAGTAGTCTAGATGAAAATGGAGAACGTAAAGCATTCCCTACAGCCAGTCCCAATGAATTTGTTATTGCCTATACTTATATATCGGGCAAGACTTCGTGGCAAAATTTGGATTATATAGTGCGGAAAACCTTTAAGGATTATGTGTCTCGTATAGATCCAGGTACCAATTTGGGTTTAAATACTGATTCCATAACCTCTTATCATTTGGGAGAAGCTAAAAGAGGTCCCGAAATGGGTTTCCCCGAACTGTTACCCTGTGGTTACATCATAGGCAATGTGCGAACTTTATACATATGTTTGCAAGGAGTGGGTAGCTTGGCCTTTGATAGTCTAATACCCAGGAGTATAGTTCACCGTTATATAAGTTTATTGACCGAGCATCGCAGACTGATATTATGTGGTCCCAGTGGTACGGGTAAATCATATTTGGCTAGACGTTTGGCTGAATTTTTAGTAGCCAGATCGGGTAGAGGCAATCCTTCGGAAGCTATAGCTACATTTAAGTGAGTTTTTTGTTAGAAATTTAATTTTGAATTTGTTTAAGTAAATTTTTTCTTTTTATTTCTTTTTATTTTTTAAATATAAAGTGTGGATCATAAATCCTCCAAGGAACTAAGACAATATTTAGGTCACATAGCCGAACAGGCAGCCATAGCTAATGGGGCCTCTGAATTACCCTCTGTGATTATATTGGATAATTTACATCATGCTTCTGCCTTGGGTGATGTATTCTCTTGTCTATTAAGTGCTGGACCAGCAGCTAAGCTGCCTTGTATTATAGGCACCATGTCACAGGCCACCTGTAATACCACCAATTTACAATTGCATCACAATTTTAGATGGGTAAGTGTATATAATATAAATTAGCTTAACTTTTAATGAACATATTTAACTTAAATTAATTTTTTTCTTATTTCTAAAAGGTCCTAACTGCCAATCATATGGAACCTGTTAAAGGTTTCCTAGGACGCTTTTTAAGGCGCCGTTTATTCCAACTGGAGTTGCAAACTCAACATCCTCAACCTGAATTAGCTTCAGTATTGGCTTGGTTGCCTACTGTGTGGCAACATATTAATCGTTTTTTGGAGGCTCATAGTTCTAGTGATGTTACCATAGGTCCTCGGCTATTTTTGGCCTGTCCTTTGGATCTAAAAGAGTCTCAAGTTTGGTTTACTGATATCTGGAATTATCATTTGTCTCCTTATCTAATAGAAGCAGTAAGAGAGGGTGTTCAATTATATGGTCGTAGAGGTGGTGCCTGGAATGATCCTTCAGCTTTTATAAGAAATTCCTATCCCTGGCCTTATGGTCCCGATTCAGTGCCTCCTCTAAGGCAAATTAATGCTGAAGATGTAGGTTTGGAAGGAGTGGCTGCCAGTAATGGTGATAATCAAGATCCTTTGGTAAGTTTTTTGTATTTTGGTAAAAATTTAAGAAATATTCATGTGATTGATTTTTTTTCTTTTCTCCTATTTTAGTTAAACATGTTAATGCGCTTGCAAGAGGCAGCCAATTATTCTGAAAACCAAGATCAAGAATCAGACTGTGCTAGTTTAGATTCAAATATAACACCCGATTCCTCGGCAGGAGCTGAATGAGATTTATTAAGGGAAGGTAGTAAACATTGGTTGTAAGATTCTTAAATGACCAAACTCTACTAGAAAACAATATTTTACGAAAAAGTAGTTAAACTGACAATTATAACACAAATAACAAATAAAACAAACTTTATACAGCTTTTCCCCCAAAGTTTATATATCGTATATATATATTTATATAATCAATAATAACAACTAATCTTTATTTATATAAACTTTACACAAAAAAAAAAAAAAAGAAAAAAACTTTATACAAAACTATAAATGTATTAAATACCAAAATTTTTTGTATATTTTATATAAAAAAACCCCCTCCCAAATTACAAAAAAAAAGTGAAATTAATAAGATTCCAAGACTTTTATTTAGGGAATAGTAACAAAAAGAAAATTATTAATTATTTGATATTTAAATGTAAAAGATAAATTAAAAGGAATCAGGCTTGTATGTAATCCCTTTTTAAAAATGCCAAAAGTTTTCTGTTGTTTTAATACTCAAAATTGAAAGAAATTTGTTTTATTTTTTTTTTATTCATATAATCATTAACATAATTTATTATTTTATTATAATTATTATACACAAACTTGCACTACTTTCTATAATTTTTGTTTTTTGATTAACACACAAAAGAATGAAAGCAGTAGCTTAAGTAACACATTTTTATTAAATTGTACACTGTAAAAAAAAAAAATTATTAGTAACAATTGAATTGGTTAAATACAAAATTGCACTTTTTAGCGGCACTTGTTAAAAATGCAAATTTTTTTATAACTACACTGAGAAAGAAAGAGAGAGAGAAAAAAACTAAGAATTTTACACTAGCACCTACATTAAAATTTATTATTTTTTAAATAAAACAAATTTCTTAAAATGGTTTTAAAGAGTCGGTGTAAAAAGTAAGGGAAAAGAGGCAAAAAATGTTTTTAAATAAGCAGGCTAGAATATTAGAATTACAAAGCTTAATGTTTAAGCTAAAGGAACTTATTGTAATCGAAGGGAACAGAAAGAATAGTTGGCTTCAAAAACAATCCAATAATAGTGTCAAAGAGAATAAAAAATAGCCTAGACTTTGAGCATGTGACCGCATCGAGATGGTTCATCTGTAGCAAACTTGTTTGCTTTTCTGCAATCTAATCAGTCATCACAATCACTAAGATTCGCATACGATGTCCTTGGAATACTAGAGCTATCAACAGTCAAATAGTGATCATAATAACCTACACTTATCAAAGGAAATTTCTAAATTAATTATAAAATTTTGCTGCTCAGTACAAAGGATGACTTTGTAATTATATATTATGGTTCGAACCTTTTTAAAACACCCAAACCACAGCAGTCTATGGTAGCTATTGCGTACAATAACCAACTACATTAGAGTACCACTATTCATTTTATTTACTACATGACTAGTCACTTTAACATGGACTTGTCCTAGGAGGAAGTCTATTACCACCTCAACAACTACATGGTGTCATTTTTTTGGACCCTCACTCACCTCCCCGACTACCTAAGAGTCAATAAAGTGACAATAGGCACATCCACGACTACTTGGTGGCCCCTTCTTTACATACACAATCACCTCAACGGCTACAAAGTGTAACTTCTGTGCGCACACAACTACTTTACTAGTTACGATACAGTGAGTCAGTTAAAATTGTGGATATTTTCTTTTCGCCTTCTTCCCGCTTACCATAGAATCAGTAAAGTGGCAATTGCCAATTAGCTCATTAGTGACCGATAGAGAGCGGCAGGTGGGTATACACCAATGAATTTTACTGTCTAAAAGCTGGTTAATTGTCACTAAATAAACTGCTTTTAATGCAAATATCTTCTTAAAATATTCCTTTACATGCCACAAATCCTTTTTTTTTTTCTATAAAACCAGGAAAGTAATATATATATTAATACAAATATTGATTTAAAATTATCTTTTTATTGTCCCAAATAACGTTTTGTTATTGATTCATTGCTGGGTGAATTTACCTAAGAAAAATTTTATCAGTTTTTCTCTTTTTTTTAGAACTTTAAATCTTTGGAAAAATCAATTCTAAAGATTATACAATTTTATTACTGGCTATATTATTTAGATGAATTGTGCAGCAAGTAAACAATATTTAATCATTGATACTATTACTTTCAAGCTCACAATTTAAATTTAATTTAAATATTAATACAAAATTTATTATTGGTCCTTTGAACTATTAAAAAGCATTCAATTACTATTAAACTCTCAATACAATTACGTTTTAATAAATAATGTTTAAATGCCCAAATCATATTTTTTCCTTGCTCCTCTCGGTATAAATAATATTTGAAATTGGTCCTTCGCACTGTTAGAATCCACTCAAAAACTCTACAAGACTTTCAATGCCAACATCGTTGTAAAGATATTCTCTAAATGTCTTAAATTCCCTCCACTTTTCTGCTCTCTTTCCAATATAAAGAACATTAATTATTGGTCCGCACCTATATAAAACGCTCAAGCTTTTAATAACGCTCAAGCATACAGTAAAAATATTCAATGCCTCAAATATTTTTCGAATCTTTAAATAAAATGTCCAATAAAAAATCGTTTAAAACCTCTTTTATTTGCCCCGATTTCTCTCTGCTTTTTGCCCTTCAAATAATAAAACTCTTTAAAAATCTAACAACAGAAAATATTTTCTCTAATTTAAACAATAAAAATTTAAATTAAATTAAATATAACAAAAAAAAAAACTCCCCCAAGAAGAAATAATTTAACATAAAATGTTATTTTAAATTTTCAATTTATAATAAATAAAATTTGTAAATGTAAAATGTCACTAATAAAATTTAACAAACTTATTTCAAATAAATGTAAATTGTAAATAATAAATACTTTATAAACTTTTAAGCCAAATTATTAATTATTAACAAAAATAAAATAACAAATATTAAATATAAATAAATTAAATTAAAAAGCTTCTAATAAAATACTAATAATATTAAACAAAAAAAAATATATATAAAAATTAAAACCAAAACTATAACAATTTCCTTAAGCCAACCTTAAAAGAGAGCAAAGAGAAAAAAACTAACTGTCAATAGTAACAAATCTAACCTAACTTTTTTATACACTTAAATAAAATATATATGTAACTATAACTATTTATAACTAAATATAAAAATAAAAAAATCATAACTGGTCTACAACCTTTGAAAGAACATAAAATACGTACGCTATATATAAATAAAACAATAGTTAATTTTCTTTTTTTAAACAATTAAATAAATAAATGCTTGTTATAGATATTTTTAATTTCTTTTTTATTATAAAAAAATAATAGTTTATTTTGTTTGTTTTTTATAACTTTTTTAATTATTATATATATTTTCCACTAAATGTTTAATAAATAAAAAATATATTTGTTTGATTTGCTGATGAAATTCTATGTAATAAACAGAAATAGTTTATTAATATTTAAGCTAAAATAAAAAGTTTTAGTTTTAGTAAAATAAAATAAAACAAAAAAGAAATCAATGAAATGTAAAATCAAAATAATTTGTAATTTATAAAAATACATTAAACAACAACAAATGAAAACGAAAAATGCTAAAATGCTGCATTATAATATAAAAATAATGATAAATAAAAAGGAAAGCAAAATAATTTTTTTCAAAAATATAAAAAAAAATAAAGAGTTTTATTTATGAGAAATTTTAAAAATTATGAAATATATTGAGAGATAGAAAAAAGTAATTAACTAAAAATGATACTTGTGGGATTAACTGATTAACGTTCTGTTTCTTAGCTAGAGTCCTAATTGAAAAACTACATTAAAGTTTAAATATTTTACTTATTTCAAATTGATTAAAAATAAAAAATCGAATTAAATTTAATTAAAATTTGCGAACTAAGATTTAATCACAAGGTTAACTTGGATATACAGCCGTAGGAAAGGAAGTCGACATAATTACAGCCATATTTAAGAAACTAAAGCCAATGTTAGTATTTCTTTGATTTTAATTGAAAATCTAATTAAAATAAATAAAATTTTACCAACTGTTGTTTTATGACAAATTTTCTTGTAAGGACATATGGATGGATTCAAAGATATTAAGTTAAAAGAGGCAGATATTTTTATTTGAAACTTTTTTATGATATTAAATAAAAACCTGAATTTTGATGAATTTCATTTTGTGAACTATAGTTTAATGACTATTTTTACTTAGAAAGACAGACGGACGGACATCATTAAATCATCTCAAACTCTAATCCAAGAAGGAAGTTGATTTAATTGGAGCCTTTTTAAAAGATTATAGCTATTCTTTTTTTTTTTTTTTTTTTTCTTATATTTTAAAGAAAAATCTATAATTTTTTTTATATAATTTATTTGGAGAATATTAGTTTGATGCCAAAGTTTCTTTAGACAGAAAGCCATTATGTCATCGTTAAATAATATTAGATTTTAATAAAATATAAAATAAAAGTTGACTTAAGAAACAACAGTAAATTTTAGTATTGTTACAATTTCAAGTGAAAAATTTATTACACCCTTTCTACAGGTGTAAAGGGTTTATATAAATTTGTCATTCCGTTTGTAATTTCCACAATTTTCGTCGGAGAACAAAACAGTTTATATTTTCGGGATCTTTGTAAGAAATGATAACGGTAAGACCATGTCCGTTCGTGTGTCGTTTGAAATGGAATAATATATATATCAAACGATCGGAAATTCTTTCTACAATTTTGCTTTTGAAATTCAGCAAGATCGCTTCATACATTACCGATTTTTAGAACCGGTTTTCCAGTTTCTGAAGCCACTTTATATACATACTAGGGACTTCGTTTTTTCAAAGAATTCTCGAGTATTTTTTTTTTTTTTTTAATTTGTTTGCTAAAAAATTAAATAAATCGGTTATAGTGAAAATTTAATTATTTGTTGTCGGTAAAATGGTGAAGGGTATCAAAGATTCGTCATAGACAATTTTTTTTTTTAATTTCATTTTTATAATAAAATTTTCTAATTTTAGTTTGATCACGAAAAGAGAAAGACGGATGGACATGTGAAATCATCTTAGATTTTAAACTTAATGTGGAATAGGTTTGATTCAGATTCTTCGTGGTATTAAATAAAAAATTGAATTTTTATAAATTTAATTATTAACCCTCTACCGCATACAACGCCATATAAACGGGACTTAATAGAATGAGAATAATATTTGTCATATTCTATGTTTTGATTTCTTCTCAAATATAAAGCTTAATATTTTGAAAGTGCGTTTTGGTTACTGTTTCCTTTAGTTTTTGAAGCGATTTGTGTAAAAATTTTCAAAAAATATAAGAACAAAAATAATGGGAAAAAAAAACAAAAATGTGCGAAAAAACGCAATTTTGGACCTTACCATCTCCGATTTCGATGAAATTCGGTATACACACTCATTACGTCAATACAAAATTTGAAGTTCTTCATAATTTTCAAATTCGTTGTAGTTTAGATTTTTTTCAAATTCATTTTTTTCACAATTTTTCCTTAAATACATGAAATTTAAATCAATATATCTCCAGATATATTGTCCGATTTAAATAATCTTTGGCTCAAATTAATAATTCTAATTTATTTTCTGAAAACTCTATATGCTTTTTTAAATATCAAAGCATATCTTCAATTTTTATAATTTTTCCCTAAAGTGTTGGCATTAACATATAAAAAATTTAGAGTGGGGCCATGAGGGAATGCTGAGAAAATTTAGTAAAAAAACTCATTTATTTCAGTAATAGTTTTATATTTTTTAATATATTTTCGTTTTGTATATGAAAATATGTGAAATGGTTTTATTAATATAAAGATTGTACATAATAAATGTATGTCCCAAATAATTTCAATTTTATTTGTAATGAAAAAATTTCATATTTTCTTAAATACTAAAAAAACCTAAATCTAAGGTGGTAAATTCAACGAAAATTGCATCTATTAAATGCATTATTTTCAAAATGTGAATAATTTTCCAAATCTTTCAGTTGAAGATGTTTGAATTGAGTTAATCTGTTAAGTGCTCTCCAAGATATGTATATATTGTGAAAAAAGTTAACTTTGAACCGCAATAAAATCTAAACTACAACGAATTTGAAAATTTTGAAGAACTTCAAATTTTGTATTGACGTAATGAATGTGTATATCGAATTTCATCGAAATTGGAGATGGTGATGTTAGTCTGGTTTTCGAAATTTTTTGTTTTCTCCCTAAATAAAACAAACAAAAAAATACCTTTTGTAATGAAAGTTGAGGAAGTCGTGATCCTTGATCATCCTTTAGCAATTAGGAGCGATTTTACTTGAGCACAAATTATACATATATTTTTTTAATTTAATTTTTACTAAATTTGCACATTATTATTTTTTGCATATTTTATACACTATTACAAAGATTTTTATACTTTATTTATTAATTTTTATAAAATTTTATCTTAAATTTTTTTTTTTTTTTTTTTAATTATTTTTTTTTAATTTGATTTTAAAACTTTTTTTAATCAAATCATTTTATTTTTATTATTTTTTTAATTTTTAATAAATTTTGTTACACTTAATAAATTCTAACAAATAAAATCCTAAGTAAAAAAGAAACCACTAAACTTAATGTTGTGAATAGTAAAAATCTAAAAAAAACAACAATACTTTTTGAACCACATACCACCATATGAAACAAAAACTTATCATAGTCAACAGGAAACAAATTGCTATAATAAAATCAAACTTTCATTTTAGTAATTTCCTGAGGGATTTGTCTTTGCTAAAAGTTAGCAAATACATCAATCTTAAAAAGTAAACTCAGAAACCCTGAGAAAATAATTAGTACTCCCAACAAGTTCTAAAAGAAAAACAAAAGCTAATACACAATACCACACTTTCTTAAGCGAAAACAAACATTAAAAAAATAAACTCTCATTTCTCAGAGTAAAAGAATCAAAACAAAATCACCCACACGTACACATACTGCTTTCCTAGCAAACACAAAGCTGTTTTTTATTAATAGAAAAAGAATTTTTCATTTTGTAGAATATTTTCAATAAAGTTTCATTTGATAAAAAATTGTCGATAAATTTCCATTTTATAGAAGATTTTCGATAAATTAGCATTTTATATAAATTTTCGATATATGTTTTTTCAATTTATAGAAATTTTTCGATAAATTTGCATTTTACATAAAGTTTTCGATAAATTTGCATTTTTACATAAAATTTTCGACAAATTTGCATTTTACATAAAATGAAAATTTGTCGAAAATTTTTTTTAAGGAATTTTAACAAAATTTTCTATAAAAATAAGTTCATTTTATACAAAATGTTCGAGAAATTCTTATTTTATAGAGAATCCCCAGAGTAAAACTATTAATCAAAACTACATTAAATATAAATAATGCACTTAAGCAACTAAACACCTCCCTTTAATTTTTTAAGTACATACAACGAAATCTCATCCCTCAAAACCCTCGAAACAAATAAGCAAAAGCACAAAAATAAATTTCTACTTCCTCAATGTAGAAAAAATCATACAAAAGCACACACACTCCCATGCACTTATTATTTTTTTACACTTGTTGCATTTTTTTTCATACACAAAATGGCAGACACAATAAAATTTGCATCGAATTTTTATTTTAAGATTTTCACATGAAATAATATTATTTTTCAATAAACATTATAATTTTTATATTCCTTATTAAAAACACTTTCATTTAATACCAAAATATTTATATTTTCATAATTATTAAGCTCTTTAAAATTAATTATAACATCTCACTAATCTAATACGTGTTTAATTTACCGGCGGTGTTTACTAACTAAAAAATAACTACTTTTTTTTGAAAGTTACTAAAAAGTTAAAAAAGGAGTAATTAACATATAACGTATTTTTTATGTCATTACTCAATACCTTTTTAGTTTAAAAACATTTGCAGATTGTAATTTAATAAGTTAAAACTTATATTATTTGTAATTTATTAAAAAAAAAATAAATATTTAATTAATAATTTATCAATTTAAAAATATTTGAAATTAACTTGTTGTTAATTTAGGTACATGCAACGTTTTTAATTTTGGTAGTAAATATAAAAAAAAGATACTACTATTTTCATACAACTCTATGGCCATATGTTTGATGGTGGCCAAAACAACTCTGTCTTGGCAGTTTTTTTTCTCAACGATTAGCAGCGAGTGAAAAGTGAGTTCGGTTTTCCGTAAATTTCTAATAAAATTTAATAAAAATATTGTAATAAATATAAATTATTATTAAAAGAATTTAGAAAACATTAAAAATAATATTATAAAATAAAAAAAGTTGATAATTATCAACATTTTTAATATTATTGATTTTTACAACAGAAGTGGTTGTGTAACCTTTGGCATAACGAAGCGACAGAATTCTTTTTGAAAAAAATGTGAAAATTATTAAGAAAAGCAAAATTATAAAAAATTTAATAAAAAGTTAATTATTGTATTAATTTCTATTAAATATGTACTTAACATTTGTTTCATATTTCTTATAAATAATATCACTTGAATTTTGTCTCCAAAAAGTTATTGCTGAAGGTTACATAACCTATTTTACTATACTCTGCTCATATGCGTCTGCGTCATTTTCTTCAATTTGAGTTTTTATTAACTTAAAATTTGTGAAAAATTTATATTTATAATTTTTCTTATTTAATTTTTAGATTACCTATTACCGCTATGGCTCTACGTGTTCTTAACATGGCTTTACGCCGCCAATTGGCCAACCAATTGCCCCGCACTTCCCAAATCGGCAGTGTAGCCTCTGTCCACACCTTGGACAAGATTGGCAAACGTGAAATTGTAGGCTATGGCTGGAACGGTACTGCCTGTTATGCCGATCGTGTCGATTATCCCATGCCTGCCATTCGTTTCCGTGAACCCACCAACGAAATCAATGCTTTGCGCGAAAAGGAGAAGCAAGATTGGAAGAAATTAAGCATTGAGGAAAAGAAAGCCTTGTACCGTGCCAGTTTCTGTCAAACTTTTGCCGAGATGAAGGCCGGTACTGGAGAATGGAAAATGCATTTGGGTATGGGCTTGATTTTCACCACATTGGCCATCTGGGTAGCCATTTTCATGAACAGCTTTGGTAGGTTTTGTAATGCTTTTTATTTTTAGTAATAAAAATATTAATTTTCATTATTGATTTCTTTAGTTTACGATGAAATGCCCGTTACTTTCGATGAAGAGCACCAAAAGGCTCAATTGAAACGTATGTTGGATTTGGAAATGAATCCCGTTACTGGTATCTCCTCCAAATGGGACTACGAAAACAAAAGATGGAAGTAAATTTTCTAAGCTATTTTTTAATTTATTAAAGATAGCTAAACAATGTGTATTGTGTACTTTATCTATATAAAACAAATAATTTAAGAAACCATCCAAAACAATAACAAAAAAATCTGTTTTCTTTTAATTTCTTCCTAAAAGTTTGTCTAAAAAGTAGAACAAATTTCACTTTTATAGTTTAAGAGCCCTAAGCATAGGCCTAAGCTTTAAATATCAAAATATTTAGTACAATTTAATAAGGAAAACACAATTTATGTTCAATGTAAAAATATAAATATTAGCTAAAAAGAAACAAATTTGTTTTAAATGTAGATTTAAAAGGGGTTAAAATAGTTCAATATGGATCTGAAAATACAGGATTATTTGTGATTTATTGCCTTTTACCGGTTTCTATCAAAGCTGTCGTCTGACATCTATGAAGTATATAATATCAGAAAACGCCATCTATTTTTCAAGATTGTTTATAAACAAGAATATCATCTGGCAATACTTTGTTCTCAAATCTCTTGTCTTTATACCCTACACCAGTCGTAAAGTAGCTCTGGGTTGGGGAACAACTCTCGCGTCGCGGTAATTATCTCTTAAGTACAGCCAGGCGGGTTTTTGTTGTTCGGCCTTCGAGAATTTTGCGTCTCGCTCACACCGGTGCAGTGTATTACCACGCATAACTGTAAAAGTTATGCGTCGTTTATATTGACCGCGTGCTTTTAATTGGATTTACCCTGGTGGAGACCATATAAACTCAAGACTACTAAATGATCCAAGCATTCCAGCTTCCTATATGAAGATATAGGTCGACTAGGAATCCACTTGGACCAACGTGGGATACCCTGGCATTTTGGTTACGTACCTCCGCCATTTAAATTTTAAAGTTCAAAAAAAATACCCTACACCATCATAAGTGGTTCGGGTATTATGTGTTTGTGCTGATGTTTGTAACACACAGAAAAACTCATCGGACCCCCACCTTAAAGTATACCGTTCGACTCAGAATCACTTTCTGAATCGATGTAAAGATGTCCGTCCGTCTGGACGGCTGACTGGTTGTCTGTCCGTGTAAACCTTGTGAACAAAGTACAGGTCGCAATTTCGAAGATATCTTGACATAAATAGTTACTTTGACACAAGAACGAAGCCTATTGAAATTGGTTATGATCGGTCCATTATTCCACCTAGCCGCCATACAAATGTATTTCCGGAATAGGGGTTTATTTTAATGAAAATCGGTACAAAGAAGTTTTGTATAAATGTCAATCTTTGTGCCAAATTTCATCAAGATCGCGCAGTGTCCCGTTTCAAAAATAAAATGGAAATAAATCTGGAATTTCCAAACGGCTAGTCCGATTTCAATGAAATTTCAGACAGTGTTAGTAGAGGTGTAGGCGAGTTTAAGTTTTGAGTTTGTTATAAGTATAACGGGGCCCGGTCCAGAGGGTCCAAAAGTTGGACACCTCGGGTGTTCAAAATATTTAAAACGATCCAGATTCGTTATATCTCAGCCGATTTAAACGATTTTTATACGAGTGGATTCTGCTAGTTGAGATCTATCGTCGTATGTGTAGGTTATCTCTTTTAGTGTTTTGTCGCTATAGCGGGTCCAAATTTCACTCGATTTTTTTGAAATATTTTTATTTATTAAAAACAAAATTGTGTTAAAAAACTTTTTTCACTAAATCTTTAGGGAATCAAAAGTTATAAGCATTTGAATTTTGAAAAAAGGTCGATTTTTTGCCGTTTTTTTGCGAAAAAGGTAGTTACGTTCTCTTTGAGTTATAACAAAAATTTCTTAAGTAAAATATATAGTATTTATACCTTTCTGAAAGATTACTTTATGAGGAATTGTGTGAAGGAAAAAAATAATTAAAAACTTTAATACTGCGTAAATCAGGGTCTGTCAAAATTGACCCATTTTTTATGATTTTCCAATTTTTGACTTAATTTCTCAAATCGCAAAGCTGGAATTAAAAAATAATTAAATCCCCTAAGGGGATTTGGAACCACATTTGTGAATCAATGTGCTCTATAAGACGTTGCGAAAACTAGGAAATAAAAAATTGTTATGTTTACCTTTCAGCCGACTAACAGCCGATTTTGAGCCGCCGCCGACAATTTTTAGCAAATCCGCCGCCGCCGTTAAAATCGTTCGGCGAAAGTCGCGTGTTCTATTATTGTTTGTTCTCGACTAAAAATTGTGTCATAAAAAATTTTGTAAATATTTGTTAAATCTCCTGTAATTAAAAGGTTTTAAACTAATAATTCTATAGTTAATAAAGTAATAAATTAATTGTATATAAATTTTATTTAGTTTCTCAAGTGAAAGGCACAGTATTTTCTCTTAAATAACTGTGCTTTAAAATATTTCCATACAATGGGGCGCAAACAACAGGGATGCGTCATAAAAACCTCAGCCACCACTACAAAAACTACAAAAAAGGTAAGGCAAGAAATAAATATAAAAAAGAAGAAATAATAAAAAACAACATTGTGTGATATTAATTAGGTGTATTATTCTGGTATTAGTGCATTATTTATAATTGTTGGAGTGAAAATACTTAATAGATAATGTTATCGTCAACCAAATGCACATTATAAAATACTGATTATTTCACCTTCACATTTTAAAACTGTTTTTCTTTTATTTTTCCCACAATTAGGTTATGTCTCACGATGAATTTATGAAACGTATCAATAAAACTTTATATTTTGGCAATGACTTTACCGATCATGATGATGACGATATACCCCATGCCCCTTTGGAGATGTCTAAACCTTTGGCAGAATATGCCTCTGAATTGTTTAGTGATACCCATCGTGGTTATACTTTGAATCGTTTGAGTTGTGTGGAAGCTTCCAGTTTACAAAGTGCCACTCCTGCTACCTTGATTATGGCTTTAATTTACTTGGATCGTTTGAATGTAACCGATCCCGGCTATGTTAGACGTATAACACCTCAGGAATTATTTATTGTTTCTATGGTATGGAAGTTTATATTGATTTTTTTCAAAACAACTTGTTGATTTTTGTTTTCGTTTTATGGATTTAGATGATTTCAACAAAATTTTATGTGGGCCACGATGAGGAAATCTATTTGTCTGATTGGGCGGAATATGGTAATATGACGGATGATAAATTAAAGCAATTGGAGTTAAAATTCTTATGCGCAATTGTAAGTATTTAAAACAAAACCAGAATTTTTCTTGTCACTAGAACATATGGGAAATAAACTGAATTTTCATCCAAAGAAACAAATTTTCTATAAAAAGGAAATTTAACGAAAATTTTTATAAAAATATATTGAACGAAAATTTTTTTATTAAAAGTAAAATTTAACGAAAATTTTCTATTAAAAGCAAATCTTAACGAAAATGTTCTATCAAAAATAAAATTTTACGAAAATTTCTATTATAAGTAAAGTCTAACGAAAATTTTCTATTAAAAGTAAAATTTAACGAACATTTTCTATCAAAATTTAACGTATTTTTCTATTAATAGTAAAATTTAATAAAAATTTTCTATTAAAAATAAAATTTAACGAAACTTCTATCAAAATCAAAATTTAACGAAAATTTTCAATCAAAATTAAAATTAACGAAAATTTTCTATGAAAAGTGAAATTTAACGAAAATTTTCTATTAAGAGTAAAATTCAACGAAAATTTTCTATTAAAAGTAAAACTTAACAAAAATTTTCAAAAAAAAAATAAATTTATCAAAAATTTTCTAAAAAGAAAATTTATTAAAAACTATGAAATGAAAATTGATCAAAAAATTTTTTATAAAAAGAGAATTTAACGAAAAATGTCTATAAAAAGAGAATTTAACGAAAATCTACCCAGGAAAAATTGTATTACTTCTACAACTGGTTCCAGAACACAGGAAAATAGCCTGTACTTGTTGTACTTGGCGTTACGACCAATGATTTTTTTCGAAATTGTCACATTCAGAACTAGTTCTATAGAAGCGTTATGGAACGGTTTCAGAACCTGTTTTTTTTGAGCTATTTCCTAAAGGCCGCTTTTAAAATCAATTTAATTTTGTAATTTTTTTTATTTTTTGAAGTTTTTTATACAGGTTTTTTTTAAACCGTTCTAGGAAGTCATACGAGAACCAGTGATTTGTTCTTAGAAGTGATGTAGAAGTCATACAGAATTAGTTCTTAAGCACTAGTTCTCTAAAACATTCCTTAAAACGAATTTAGAATCACAATAAGGTTCTTCTCCGTTATTGTCAGAATTAGTTGTGATACCAATAGTTCTGAAGATGTTATTTAAGAATTTAAGAAGTGGTTCTGATTACAACAGTTCTAGAACTAATAATTTTAGAACATGTTCTAAAATTTTTCCTGGGTATAAAAAGAAAATTTTACACAAATTTTGTATAAAATAAAAACATCGAATAGAACTGTTTGTTAAGAAATCTCTTTTTTTAATATTTTGTTAATCAGTTCCTTTTATCTTGTTTTCCTTCCTAGGAATGGAACATATACATATCGAACGAACAGTTTTTCGAAAAACTCACCAGTATTGAAAAGACTTTGGCACGAAGAGAGGGTTTACGTCGTGGTTGGCTTACCTACAGTGAACTCATCCAAATGTTACCCTCATTTACGTTGGCCAAATTTTTGCTCAATAATATCACGGTAATTGCCGTCAGTTATGCTGCCAGTGTTATGACCATAGCAGGAGCATTATTTTTGGCAGCACAAATACCGGGTACATCTCTACATCGTCAGCGAACTCAGCATCATCAGCTTACAACGAATAGTACAGATTTGTTAAATGATCCTCAAATGGAAGTAAATATGAATGCTTCGTCGGCTACAGATACATCAGTGGTTATAACGCGTCAACACAATCACACCCATAATATGGCATTAAATGTCGAAGATGAATTGCTCAAACTCGAAAGACAATATCGTGAAGAAGCTTTACGTGACAGTATCCGGCAAAAGAATAATGAAATTTCCACAGAATCCCGTTTGACTTTACCCCAGCAAATGTTAATGGCCAAAATAAATGTTAATCAAAAGTGTGCTAAACATGGTCAACAATATCAACAACAAGGTCAATGGTTTGCTCATAAAGAAGAATATAGTGATTATGGGACATTATCGGCGGAATCAAAAAATTACTATGATATGCAGCTTTATCGACATGAACCTTTGATACTAAAAACCCGCCATAATATTGTGTCCTCTGCTGGTGAAGAAATATGTACTACTGGTCTGAAACAATCGAAAACATATGATAATTCAACTATGATGGGCTTATTATGGCACTTTTTGGCCGATACGGTACAGCATACTAGTTTTATGCGTTTGCCTTTTGTATGGCTGAAATTTATGTGAAGACGGTATGAAACTATAAAGGCCTCTATTGAGAAATGCGACAGTGTTTTTTTGAAATACATTTTTATGTATTGGAACATCTTTTTTATTCTCTTTTTATTTTTTATTAACCAATTTTATTTTTTTGATATATATTTAATAAATTACTAAATTGACGTTTGATAAAATAACGTATGAATGTAAGCAAATAAAATTTGCATAAAGAAAAACTAAAAAAAAAAAATATTAACATATTTATAATATTTAATAAAATATATTATATATTTTTTGAGCAAACATAAAAATACAAAATGGAGTTTTAATTTTCGAAATTTTTCACTAATTGTCAAAGAAGAATTTTCTTTAACATTTATTTTTATGGGAAATTTTCGATAAATTATCTTAAAAAAAATTAATTTTCTGATAATAGAAAATTTTCGTCAAAATTTCGAATTTTCTTTTTATCGAAATTTTTTATTGAAATTTTTCGTAAATTATTTGTTGTGAAAAATTTTCTTTTTCTAGAAAAATTTCTCTAAATTTAGTTTTTTTCTTTGTATAGAAAATGTTTATTTAAAGATTTCGATTTGTAGAAAATTTCCTTACAATTTTGTAATTGTATTTAGGAATATTGAGATAAATTTAACATTAGCACTCTCAAAAAGCCTTTCTTTTAACGCCTGAAGGTATGCTTTACATTTTTAATAAAATTAGATAGCGCCATCTATGGTTTCCATTAAAGATGTTTTATGTTCTTAGAATTTGTATTCTTTAGGGTGGCAATATATTAGCAAAAAATTATCAGCTCTAATGAAATTAATATGGCAACCATAATTTTTTGGTCCATCTTTCCGCTTAGACCGGAAAATAATTTTGTTATACACAAGATGGCGCTGTTTTTGTCAAGGTGAATAGAGTATAGCATACTTCAGGGGACATTTAAAGAAAATTATCATAGTATAATAATAAACTACTCGCACATCTACGAAAATTGCTTGTGTTTTGTTAGTGTAAAACTACTGCCCACAATGTCAAAATGCTTTGAACAAGCGAATCATTTGGTCTGTTAAAAATGATTAGCAAATTAGAAATATGCTTAATTTTTTTATCATTTATTCTACCATGTTTCAATTAAAATAACTTTTTTAAATTTGTTTTTTAAATGATTTATTTTCTCTACTTTTTGTTTGGTTCACTAGTTTTGTTTTATTGAAATTAATATTAGACACACAACTAATTTTATTGGTATTAATAATTATAATAATTTTCTTTTATAAGCTAAAAAACATTGACACTGATTTAATTGAATGATGATAAAGCTATTTATTAATAAGACTCATTTTAAGAAAAACAAATACAAAATCAATTAAGGAATTGGTGAAAATTTTGCTTTTAAATTTTTCATATTTTTAAAAATTTCGTTAAACGTTAAATTTTTAAAATGAGTCCTTTCGTTTCAATTTATCTTAAATACTAAGCATGCTTCTTTGATTTTTGTTGCTTTTTTCTTGTTATTGGTAAATTTAATTCCAATTTCAAATTCCAAAAATTTCTTTTTAGTTTATGACTTAATTTGCTAATTATATAGGTATTAATATGAATGTAAGTTGTTTGGCATCTAAACTAATAAAGTAAATACAATTTATTGGTGCTTTTTGTTTTCTTTATATTTGTATTCAACTTATATAGGCGCTACTCAATGCTAAGTTTTGTTTTTAATTTAATTTCTTTTTAATTTTTTAATTTAAATACATATATAATTTTTTTTAGTAAATAGCTTTAAAAAAGGTACTTTAGTAGTTTTCTTTTTCAATTAGGTTTTTTTTTTTTTTTTCATTGGAAGAACATGTAAGTGTAAATTTTTAATAAAATTAAAGAAATATAGGTTTAGTTTTTGTATAAAAAGTGCACTTGAGAGGAATTTAGAGGCTGTGTGAGTGAGAGCGAGAGAGGAAGGTGTAGGAGCAAGTGAGCAAATTGGTTGAAGATAAAATAAAAGTAAAAAAAATTATACTTAAACTATTCAAATGCTGGTTAAAATGCCCACAAAAAAATTTTATTCAGCTGAATTAGCTGAATTAGCTTAATGAATTATATTTTGAAAATATCTATAATACAGTTGTTAGATTTTATATTTTTCTTAATTCAGCTAGCTGAATAGGTTTAATGTAAGAGTAAATTCAAAAAAAAGAATTGTTTTCGAAAAAAAAAGTTAAAATTTGTTTTTATACAATCAATTATCCTTATTATAGCTGATTTTTTTTAAACTGTATTTTAGCTATATTTTGGTAGTTCAGCCGGCCGAAATGTTTATAAAACTGTTATTCAGCCAGTATATTGGATGAAATGCTTATAAAATTGTTATTCAGCTAGCTGAATTAGCTAAATGTATTTTTAAAATATCTACAATGCAGTTGTTAGATTTTATATTTTTCTTAATTCAGCTGTCTGAATAAATTTAATGTAAGAGTGAATTCCAAAAACAAAAAAATAAAAAATTTTGAAAAAAAATATATTATTTATTTAAAATTGGTTTTTATACAATCATTTATCCTTATTAAAGCTGAATTTCTTTAAACTGTGTTTTAGCTATTTTTTGGTACTTCAGCCAGCCGAATGTTTATAAAATTGTTATGCAGCTAGCTGAATTAAGTAAATAATGTGTATATTTGACGAAATGTTATTCAGCTACCTTAATTTGCTTAATTAATAATATTTGTATATAATAATTATAATACAGCTGTAAGATTTTATATTTTTCTTAATTCAGCTACTCAAAAAGGTTTAATATTTGAATAAATTCAAAATTTCGAAGATTTCATAAATAGCTTAATTCAAAAATTTATTTAAACACTCAATTATGCTGCTGAAATTCAAATTAACATAGCTGAATTTCTTTATAATATATTTTGATTACTTTATATGAATTCAGCTGACCGAAATACTTATAAAATGTTTAATCAGCTAGCTGAATTAGTTAAATGAAGTTTACATTATTAAAATAAATGACTAAAAATTTATTAATTTCTAATTCAGCTACTTGAATGTGTTTAAAGCTATTAAAAAAAAAAAAATCAGATTTTAAAAAGTAAATTTTTCATCTTTTTCTTATACTGGGAATTTTTAGTTGCTGAATTTTAAATTCAGCTAGCTTAATTTCGCTAAAATGTTTTTTAACTACTTTTTCTTAATTTAATTGTAAATAATATTATTGAAATTAATTAAAATATAAATAAAATTGTTATTCAGCTAGCTGAATTCGCTTAATTTGAACTATATTAAGAAATTATGCACATTATGTCTAAAATATATACAATTCAGCTGTAAGAATATAAATTTTATTAATTTTTGGATACGTTTTGTTAATTCAGCCAGATGAATTTCTTTAAAACTTATTAGTATCAATTTAGCTTTATAAAATGTTAATAATAACCAGCTGAATTTGTTTTGAAACGCAACTTTTGTGAATTCAGCTAATTTTAATACCGTTAAAATTGTTATTCAGCTAGCTGAATAAGCTTAATAATGTGAATTTCAATTATATTAGTTAAAAAATGTATTTAAGTAAAATACACACAATTCAGCTATTAGAATTTAAATTCTATTAGCTGTACAATTTGAATTTATGCATATTTTTCTAAAATTAAGTTAGCTGAATAGCTTTAATTTAAAATAAATTCATTAAATTTTCAGCTAAAATTCAATTCAACTACATAAGGTACTACTAAAAATGTCATTCAATTATTTTATTAATATAACCTAAATAAATAAGGTTATTTAAAAAATACACACAATTCAGCTTTTAAAATTATGTTTAAATTAGCTGAATTTGCTTTAAAATATGTATTTTGTTAGTTTTTCCTAAATTCAGCTAGCTGAATAGCTTAATGTCAAAGAAAATTTATAAAATTTAAAATAATTCGAAATTAATATATTTTGAATTTGAATTAATTTAGCTGAAATTGTTTTAAAGGTATTTTAATTAATATATTATGAATTTAGCTATCTGAAGCACGAATATTTTTGCAAATTCAGCTAGCTGAATAAGGTTAAGAAATAGTATTTTAATAATATTAGTTAATTATATTAGGTTATTTAAAAAAACACACAATTCAGCTTTTAGAATTAAGTTTAAAATATATATTTTGTTATTTTTTTCTAAATTCAGCTAGCTAAATAGCTTAATTTTTTTAATTTTAATTTCAAAGGAAATTCCGTAGATTTCGAAAAAAAAGTATTTAGTTTAGCAGAATTTGTGGCTTATGTTTGTTTATTTAATTAAACTAAATCAGCTGCCTTAAATACCAATAAAATTATTATTCAGCTAGCTGAATTATAAAAATAAATTATGTGTTTTTTTTTTTTTTTTTTTTAATTACAACAAAATTGTTTGTTATATTCCTCATGTATAAACAATTCAGCTATTAGAAGTTACATTTTATTAGCTGAATTACTTTAAAATATACATATTTTTTATATTTTTCAAATTCAGCTAGCTGAATACATTAATTTCATTAAAAATTTATACAATTATATATTGTTTATTAATCAAGTTAGCTGAATTAGTTCCAATTGTATTTTTATATATTTATTGTGAATTCAGCTGCTCGAAATACAGAAAAAAATACAATTCAGTTAGCTGAATAAGTTGTATTTAATTTAAAATTTGTTATTTAAAGACTTTAGCAAAATATTTCACATATTTCTAATATTTAAAATATTTCTAAAATATAAACAATTAAGCTTTCAAAACTTAATAATATTCTGCTGAAGTCAGGGTTCGTAGAATTATATCATATAAGGCTATAAATTCTCTTAAGCTTTTAAGCATAATTAAGCAAGCGTTAGATGTATTTCAAGAGTATAAATTATGATATTTATATAAAAAACTCTAGCTGAGTCTCAAAATATACAAAAAATGTATTAATTTATTTAGATTTACTGAGACTCAGAGCCAAATTACGAGATTTGTCTACAATTCTAACATAGTTTTATGAATTCTTTTTAGGGGCAGTTTTTATTTTGTTTAAGGTATGAAAACTGGACGGTAATAAAATCAGTGACAAATAAAAATATCATGGAAATATTATAAAAAAGGAAAGTAAATAAAAATTTTGAAAGTTTAAAAAAAATGATTGAAAAAGTTTTAAGTTTGTTTAGAAAATCCGCTACCAGTATAAAGTTAAAAAAGGTACTTAGAGTGAAAATGTAATTAGTTTACTACTGCTACATAAAGATTTTTAACAAATGTAAGAAATTTGTTAATTTAAAATAAATAATAAAAAAACAAAAATTAATTTTTGTAAAAAAAATTTAATACAAATTAATATTTTTAATTTAAAAATTAATTACACACCAAAATATTATAATTTTAATAAGTTTTAGTAGAGGTATTTTTAGTTACATACATAAAATATAATTTAAATTAATAAATTCTTAAAATAAATTCGTTTATTGCTTTGTCGATAGTAAATCATATATAACTTTGCATTTTTACTTAATAATCTTTAAAATAAAACTAAAGAAATTAAAACAATAAAAAAAAAAAAATTAATACATATATAAAAAAATAATTTAAAATATAATAAACAACAGTTAAATTAAAAAACGTTTAAATCTATTGATCTGTTACTACTACTACTAAATTAGCATCTTTTTTCTTAAGCTCCTCTTCCTCTTTTTTCAAACGTTCTTCTTCTTTACGTTCATCTTCGATGGCTTTGCGATCCATAAATAAGAGAGGGAACATACCAACTAAACAACCAACTGTGATACCAATAATACGACCCTAAAGTGTAACAAAATATCAACAAATATTATCTTTGGTAAAATTGAAAAAAAAAAAACTTACATAATTTGCTGCTCTACGACTAGATTTCATTTCCATTTGTATGGGTGTTAAGTCGGGTGGCTTTAAGCCCAAATATTCACAACCTCTTTCAACATAATAAGCGGAACCAATGCCCAAAACATCACTAATAGTATTACCCAAACCAGCTGCTGCCATAGTGGAGATACACATAAATGTACCAAATATATGTTCAATGTAGTCACCCTGAAAAAAAAAAAAAAAAAAAATTAAAAAACATTTTTAGTCTTAACATTTGGATTCAATATTCTATAGAGAATTAAAATTAAATTGTCACAACTCTTGCTATAGAAATTTTAATTTGGGAAAAATTTTATCTTATTTTTTTTAGATAAATCAAATTGGAACAAAACTTATTACAGAAAATTCAATTTGGGATAATATTTCTGTATAAAATTCAGTTTGGGACAAAATGTTCTATAAAATTTTTCTGGCAAAAATTTTCTACAGACAATTTTTCCAAGTTGGACTTTTTGTAGAAAATTTTGTCCCAAAAATTAATTTTCTATAGAAAATGCAATTTAGATCAAACTTATAAGTAAAGAAATAATTTTGGTACAAGATTTTCTATAAAAAATCAATTTGGGACAAAATTGTCCATAGAAAATTTAATTTAAGAATAAATTCCAAATTGGACAAACATTTCTATAGAGAATTTTATTTGGGACATTTTTCATTATAATTTACTTGGTTTTCTATAAAATTGAAATTTAGGACATAATTTAATATACAAATTTCAAACTGGGACAAAGTTTTTTATAAAAAAGTAAATTTTCCAAAATTTTGTATATATGAGACAAAATTTTCTAAAGAAAATTCAAACTAAACGAAAGTTTCCATAAAAAAATTTAATTTAGAACATTTCTATAAAAAATTTAGTTTGGGACAAAATGTTCAAAGAAAAAATTTAATTTGGGACAATTTTCTATAAAAAAAATTAAAATTGGGCAATATTTTGTATAGAAAATTAAATTTGGAACTAAGTTTCTATCAAATTTCTATAGAAGAATCAGTTTTTGACAAAGTTTTCTGTAGAAAATTAAATTTGGGCAAATAAATAAAAATTGGAAAATATTTTTCAAAATAAAAAAAATGGTTATAAAAATTTTCTCTTGGGATTGATGAGTGATTATAATATGAGACTCTGCTGGGTACCAGGTCATTGCGAGATAGCTGGCAATGAATTAGCTCTGAACAGCTCTGTGAAAGAAAAGCTGAAAGTGAAAGAAATGTGAAACCACCCCTAGGCTTTTACTTCAGTTTAATTAGGGAATGGATTCGGGAGAGAACCAATCATGCATGGAATAACAGAACGGACAGCAAAATATCAAGGGTCATATGGACGAAACTTGATATGGCACATACAAATCTACTATTAGGCATGAAAAGGGGAAACCTGAAAACCATGGTAGGTATATTGACAGGTCATTGGCCAATAGACAAAATGACATGCAATTGGGAAGTAGGTTCCTTCGGTCTTTGCAGAATGTGCGAGGATGATGAGGAAATAGAGGCAGTGAAGCATATTATATGACACTGTGCGTGTAGCAGTAATGGCTAGGCGGTAGATTCGTCGACAAATTGGAAAGTGTATCTAAAATTGATCTAAGAAACTTGATAGGACTCGTCACAGGAATAGGCTGGCTAAGGGAATGCCGTTGGCTTGGAACAATGGGGCGGTGGATCTTTCTTCGTTATACTTTTTTTCATATTTCACTTATTTTCTTGGTCTCATCTTTCATCTTTTCTCTTTACTTTGAAATACTTCTCTCTACTTCTGTCACTCCTACGAAGGGACTCACAATGGACCCCTAGGTCTCCGAGTTAATATAGAGGTACTCATTCGAATACTTGTATAACCCGTCTCTACGTAACCTTCCATTGAGACACAATCTTTGTTGGTACACAAATTAAAAAAAAAAAATTCTTTGTTGGGTTCCAATTTTATACAAAAAAATTTAGTTGTGACACAATTTTCTATAAAAAAATTAGTTGTGACTAAATTTTCTATTTAAAAATTTAGCTGTCATAAAAAAATTTATATTTAAAAAATTTAGTTGTCACAAAGTTTTCTATAAAAAATTTATTATTTTTTATAAAAAATTTTGTTGTGGAAAAAAAAAAAATCTATTGAATAATTTAATTGTGACAAAAAATTTTGTTGTTCCAAAAATTTTCAATTATAGAAAAATTCAGTTGTGACAAAATTTTCTATAGATATATTTAGTTGAGACAAATTTTTTTATAGAAATATTAAGTTGTGACAAAATTTTCTATAGAAATATTTAATTGTCACAAACAATTTCTATAGAAAAATTTAGTTGTCACAAAAAAAAGTATTAAACCACCGGCAGCGAAAAGTATTAAGCCACCGGCAGAGGCACAAAGTCCTTTAAGGAAACAATTGTCAAAGAAAATATGAATCAAAAAAATCACCTAGAATTGATCTAATAACACCATCCATCCATTAAAAACCTACCGTACGTGGCAATAATAGTGCTGTCTATAATGTTCAAGGCGATCTTAGAACTAGGAGTATTTCCTAAAATTGTGGAAACTTCTCAGATTGTAATGATACCAAAGCCAGGAAAAGATTTAACCGTGCCATCATCCTATAGACCTATTCCTTTCTTGTTTGTCAAAGCTATTTGAAAAAGTATTGCAAATAAAAATCATGCCAATCTTAGATGATAGAAATATAATCCCAGTTCATGGAACAATTGTAAAAGTAAATCATCTGACTGGAGAGATTAGAAAATCTTTTGAGTTAAAGAAGTATTGCTCTGCCATCTTCTTGGATGTAGCTCAAGCTTTCGACAAAGTATGGCATCAAGGTTTAATATATAAAATTATGTTCTTTGCCACCTTGTACCAATAAATTGTTAGAGTTATGTCTATGTGACCGAACATTTAAAGTGAAGTATGATAACTTTGTGACAGGAGAATTTGAAGTAAAAGCGATGAACTGACAATTTCTACGTTTGCTGCTGACACAGCAATATTGAGTTCACATGAAAACCCACATGTAGATTCTAATAAACTAGATGCTTATGAATAGGCAATCAAAACTCAGATTTGACAATAAAGTCATCTTGTATGAAACAGTTTTAAAACTAATTTGGACATATGGCATCCAATTATCCAGAGGGCCCAATCAAAAATTCTTAGAATCATGACGGGTGCACCATGGTATATAAGAAACGAGAACATCCATAAGGATTTAGATGTACCCTTTGTCAGGGACGAGTTCAGCAAATTAGGAAAAAATATATAGCAAAATTGCAGAGTCATCCAAACCCAATTGCAAGACAACTAGCAGAAGCCCGAACATATTCAAGGCTTCGCAGAAATGATCTACCACCCCGCTAATATGAGGCTCAATTGATGAGATCTACGCTCTCGTTAGAGATTAATTAGATTCAGCTTTAGTTTTAAGATTTATATAGGAAAAAAAAATACTCTGAATAAAAAATAATACAAGAACAATGTGAAAAGACGTAACTTCATGCGAACGAAAGCGTGGGAAATAAAGAAACCCAAAGATTTTCGTTCAACATAGAGAAACAGGCTATTAATTTAAAGAATATAATACGACAAATATCTGGACACCAAAAAAGTAGCCCATTATGCACATAGAAGACAATAATTATGAACTAAATAGCAAAACTAAATAACCGCACTTTATTTTGTCCGACAGTGTATGTAGTTCAGACAAAATTTTTATAGAAATATTTGGTTGTGACAATATTTTCTATAGAAATATTTGGTTGTGATAAAATTTTCTACAGAAAAATTTTGTTGGGACTAAATTTGAAATAGAAAAATTTGATTAGAATTAACATTTCTTTCGATTTTTTTAAAGAAAATTTTAATTGGGTTGAAATTTTCTAAAACTTACAGCAATAATCATGGTGAAATTATCGAGGAAACCAAAACCCACAAATGGTACAGCATTTACTAAGAAAACTGCAAGGAAATAAAAATTTATTTAATAATTTTTATAATATTCATATTTTGTTTTATTAAAACTTACTTTTCCATAAGTCCGAACTAGAAGGATTGGCGGCCTTTTCCGCTTTAATAAAAAAGTTTCATAGAAAAAATAAACAAAAATATAGAAAAATGTTAAAAAAGTTTGTTTAACAAAAGTTTTTTTGGTTTTTTGTTTTTGAGCCATTTTTTTTATAAATAAAAACTTTTACCAATTTTGTTCAATTATAATATTTACAAGTACGTTGTTAAATTTTAGTTAGTGTTAAATTAGAGTTTTTAATAGTTTTTGTGCTCTTAGTTGTTTATGAGTTTTTTTTTTTTTTTTTTTTGGGCCTTATTTGTCTAATTTTTGTTTTAGTAAAACTGTTAGTGTTTTGTTATTATTTTAATTATAGTTGTATTTTTTGTAATGTTTACCGGCTTTCTTTTTCAACCAATCATCTGGGAAGGCACAAAACGAACCAGTAGGATCTACTTCACCCAAAGCGGGTACTTTCGATAAACGACCAAAACGTGTACGCCATTGTGTAGCTGCTAGTTTTCCTGTTGTTTTTTTATTTCATGAGGGTGTAAGTGTGCAAAAAACATTTGTGTAGGTAGGTGTTTGTATTGGTGGCAGACAACAATTAAAAAACAAAGTAGAAACAAGTTGTAATAGTAGAAGAGAGTGGTTTTTAAAAGGTAACATGAAAATAGAGAAAAAAATAAATTATAAATAAAAATTATTTAAAAAACAAGCAAAAGTTGAATAAACTTAAATTAACCTTAAAAGGAAACAATTATTTGTGTTTTATATATAAAATGTTTTAAAAGTATTTATGGTTTAAAAAATGTTTGTTTCTCATGAACATTTTTCTTTTAAGACAAACACTAATCCCTTAAATATAATTTTAAATAATAAAACCTTTTTACTAAGAACCTTTTTTGTCTTAAAAGATTATGTCATTTTTTTATTTCTTCATGAATTTATTCATATAAATGACAAGTCGTTTAAACTAAACACCAGGACACTTAACTGAGGAAGTCATCACATATTTGGAATATATAAATAATTAAAAAAAAAAAAAATTCTTATACAAAGTAAGAAAATTTCTTAAATTTTATTCACAAGTTTGAGAAAAAAAACTTAAATTATACGAATTTCCTGTTTAAAATTCAACAATGTAAAAAATGTAGAATAAGATGTTAAAAACTAAAAAAAAGAAAATGGAATAATAAAAAAAAGTATGATGAAAATACAAATGAACATAACAGATTATGCCGATATTATAAAGAATAAACACAAAAAAAAATTTAAGAAAAAAAATCCAAAATTTTAAATTTTAAAAACATAATTTTTAATTAATACTAAAAATACCATTAATACCCATTACAATTTTTTTTTATTTTAAAATTAAATTGTGAACAGTAATCTTAGTTCTCGGAGAATGAAAAAAAGAAACAAAAACTTAATTTGCATTAATTATAAATTTTTTAATATGCCATTTACACCAAACAAAAACTAGTAGTTTATGGCTTCATTTAGTTTTTCAATGAAAAACTACACAAATTTCTTTGGTTTTTTCATACAAATCAAAAACCATTTTCATGCAGTTTTTGTCAAAAACTAAACGAAAACTACTAAAATAATTGTTTATGATACATCCTGTTCATAGCTTTTAGATCATTAAGCTTTCGTATATGTTAGTTGAAAAGAAAATGTCAAATTAATTAAATTAAATTAATTTTAATCGTTTTTTACATTTTTTAAACAGACTTTTTCAAAAACATTATTAAAAACAATATAAGAAAATAGAAGTGTATATAATTATAGTTCAAAAAGTAATTTTAAGAAATATACAAACAATCAAAAACCATATGGAGGAAAAACGAGGTATGTAAACAGTCTGGTTTTTGAGTTTCGGTTTTTCAAAAACCAATTAATTTTTAATTTGGTATAAATGGCATATAAAATGTA
Source organism: Protophormia terraenovae (assembly GCA_951394005.1). Taxonomy (NCBI): domain Eukaryota; kingdom Metazoa; phylum Arthropoda; class Insecta; order Diptera; family Calliphoridae; genus Protophormia; species Protophormia terraenovae. The sequence continues at coordinate 6,647,521 of OX596074.1, read as the reverse complement.
TTTTCAAATATATTTTTATATATTTCTTGTAAACTGTTTTTTTAGCACTTACTTTAGTTTATATTTATATTAGTAAGTAGTTTAGTTTTTAAGAAAGTTAAATACATTTACAAGAGTATTATGCACATGCTTTAAAACTGTTTAAGGGGTTAGGCTTTCTTGATAATATAAACGCCTGAAAAAATGTTTTCAGGAAAAATTTTCACTAGAAATAATCATTTTTAGATAGATAGAAATAAATGTATACATAAAAAAATGTATTAGAAATTCTTATAAAGAATTTAAATTTCCATTAAAAAATTAAAATAAAAAAATCATTAGAAGTCATTTCTCTTTTTTTATAGAAATATTAATTTAACATTTTTTTTTAATAAAAAAATAAAAAATAAAAATAAAGAATAAAATTTATTTAAATATATTTACTTAATTTTTTTTTTAGAAAAACATTTTTTTATGATAAATTTTTATTAATATTTTGTAAAAGAAATTTTTATTTAAATATAAAGAATATCTTCTTAAGAAGAAATTGTTGGTGAGAAATAATTCTTAAAAAAAAAAATTTTTTTGAGAATTTATTATATAAAAAAATTTATGAGCAAATTTTTTTTCAAAAATAAGTATTGTTTTAAGAAATTTTTTCATTATTTAAAACAAATTTCCTGCGGAAAAAATAGCTAATTACACTGCGGGAAATTTGTGTCAATTGCAGTAATGGACAGGTTCTTCAGTACCAGTTGGGTACCAATTGACACCTAACTCGTCACCAAAGTTCCAATTGAGAACCAGTTGACACAAACACACTCACTATTTAACAATTGAGAGTCAAACTCGCGCGCAATATCATGGGTTCGATTCGGGGTGCCGCCAACGACATTTACGTGAAATTATAAAATAAACATAATTTAATGAAAATATTAATAAAAAAATACCGAAATTTTATAAAATTTTTATTATATTATTCGAAGCTGAACCTGTCCTCTTGGACCAGTCCTAGAAACTATCCTGTGACCTGTCCTAAGGGGCTAATTGGCCACCTCCAATGACAACCCCATGTAGAAGCGACAGGTTTCTCTCATATAAAGTTCCGGAACTGGGACTGGTCACTAGCCCTGAGAACCTGTCACGTGACTAGTTTAGAACCGGTTCTCTTTACTCTAGGATATTTTGAGTGAAATGTGTATACGAGTTTTTTAAAAATATACTTTTCTATAGAAAAATTATTTTAAAATCAATTGTACTTCGGAAAAAAATTTTCTTTAAAACGCTTTGGTAAAAAAATATCTTAGACAAATAAAATTTTTTTTTTTCACAAGTAATCACCTTCTGCCTTAAATAATTTCATGTGCATATGTATGTACCACAATATGTGCACAGGTAGCACTTAGTTCTCTATACTTGTACTTAACTTATGTTTTGTGGCATTAAGGATAATAGTTGTTAGATTGTTTTAGTGTGAGGCTATGGTTATGAGTTTTCACAGTGAGTGAGGTTATGTGTGTGTGTTTAGCTGTTGACATTCTTAATGCTGTCTTTCTAATGATAAATAATTTTTAATATTTGACTTGCTCATTTAGTTAGAGATTAAATGAACAGATTTAAACAAATGACTTTATAAGTATTTCATTTAAATATGATTTTAATGTTGGGGAACATTTAAAATAATTTGTTGAAAATTTGTTTAGATTATGAAAATTGCAAATAAAATTTTGCATACTAATGGAAATTTTTAATTTGGTAGATAAATGAATTGAGTTAAATTTTGAATGTTTTAAAGAAATAAAATATCAAACAATTGCCTTTTTGTTAAAATTTCTTTAACCAAAGTTTATGGTATTTTTCCTTTAGTGCATATTTAATATGAACCTTTAGAAAGTACATGTGTTCATATTTATTTTATTTAATATTGAAATACAACATGTGTCCATTATAGCAGTTTATTTTACATTGTAAATAAATATTAAGTCATAATTAAGTTTCGAATAGCCCGCAAACACACTTGAGAAGAGGAAGCCTTGTTCGTCAAGGTTTAAAAAATATAATAAAAATAATTTTTATTTTATATAAAAAGTGTTCAACGATTTCTTTTGTATTTTATGGTTTTTTCAAAATGAAATGAAGTTCTACAGTGCGTATGATTAATGTTGTTTTTTAGCAGAAATGTAAATGTATTTTTATTACTTATACGCTTGGGTATTTTTGCTCTTGCTCTGACTCTTACACTGCCTCTCTTTTTTTGAAGTATTATTTTTATGTTGTTATGTGTATTTGTAGGTATATTTATTTAAATGTATGTTTGTATAACTATAAAAAGTTTTACGTTTTTTAGTTTTTTTCCTTATTAAATATTTATTTTATTATGTTTGTTTGTTGTTGTTGAATAAATAATTTTAAATGCATCATAATATTATATAAATGTCGGTTATTATGAAAATACAAATACTCAAACAAGCGTAAATATGTAAACAAATATTTATTTTTTTTTAGTTTGTTGTGTCCAGTTAAAAAAAAATACAAAATGTCTACATTTATCAAGGTTAAATGTTGTTGACTTTTTTTTAAAGTGTTTTACTATTCAGTAGAGAAAGAGATGAATAAACAGAGAACATTTTTTTCTGAGTTTAATTAAAGCATTGAAAACTTTAAATTCCTGGAATGAAAAACTTCAACTAAAACAAAATTTCTCAAATGAAATTTTAAACATTTTTTTTTTTTTTTTTTTTGGGACAAATATAAAAATATATTTAAGACATATTTTTGTAGGAAAAATTTGGTTTGGGACAAATTCGGGTAAATTATTTCTTTAAAAAATTTGTAAAAAAAAAAAAAAAAACTTAAGTAAAATTAATTTGGAACTAATTTTTCTACAATAAATTTGAATTCAATAAAAAATTAATTTGTGACACATTTTTCTAGAGAAAAATGCATATGGGACAAATTTATCCATAGAAAAATACATTTAGGACAAATTTTTAAATAGAAAAATGAATTCGGGACAAAATTTTCTTTAGAAACATACATTTGTGACAAATTTGTCTATAAAAAATTCATTTGGGAGAAATTTTTCTATAGAAAAATACATTTGTGACACATTTTTCTATTGAAAAATACATTTAGAACAGATTCTTCTATAGAAAAATAAATTTGGGACAAAGTTTTCTATAGAAAAATACATTTGGGACAAAATTATCTTTAGAAAAATACATTTGAAACAAATTTGTCCATAGAAAATACATTTGGGACAAATTTGTCTGTAGAAAAATACATTTAGGGCAAATTTTTCTTTAGAAAAATACATTTGTGACAAATTTTTCTATAAAAAAAAATACATTTGGGACAAATTTTTCTATAGAAAAATACATTTGGGACAAATTATTCTATAGAAAAATACATTTGGGACAAAATTTTCTTCAAAAATGTACATTTGGGAAAAATTTTTCATTAGAAACGTACAAAATGTTTTATAAAAAATTAATATAAAAAATTTTTCCTTAAGTAAATCAGTTTAAGACAATTTTTCTCATAGAAAAAATTATTTGGGACAAATTTGTCTATACAAAAAATACTTTGTGACAAATTTTCAATGAAAAATTACATTTAGGACATCATTTTTAATAGAACAATGTATTTTTTTTATAGAAAAATTCATTTCGGATAGTTTTCTTTATAAAAAATAATTAGATACAAAATTTTCTACAAAAAAAATTCATTTGTGACAAATTATTTAATGCAAAAATTTATTTTTTCATACATAAAAAAATTTACAACGAAATTTTCTATAGAGAAATAAATTTGGGACAAAATTTTCTGAAGAAAAGTTAATTTATGACAACATTTTCCATAGAAGAAATGATTTGGGACACATTTTTCAACAGATGAATTAATTTGGGATACATTTTTACACAGAAAAAATAATTTGGGACAATACTTTCTATAGAAGAATGATTTTTGCTATTATTTTTTATATAAAAAAATTAATTTGGAAAATTAGTTTGACACAAAATGTTATATAGCAAAAATAATTTGTACAAAATTTCCATTAAAAAATAAATTTGGAACGAAATTTTCCAAAGAAAATTAAATTTGAGACAAAATTTTCTATAGCAAAATAAAATTGGAACATTGTTATTTATAGGAAAATAAATTTCTTCTATAGAAAAGTTAGTTGAGACACAATTTTCAAAGAAAAAAAAAAAAAAATTATTTAGGCCAACATTTTCTATAGAATTATTTGTGATACAGTTTTTTATATAAAATTTTATTAGGTACAGTTTTCTATAGAAAAATTATTTTGTGACAAATTATTTAATAGAAAAACTAGTTTGGTAGACAATTTTCTACAAAAAAAAAAAAAAAATTTAATTTGGCATATAATTTTCCAAAGATAAATTAATTTGGGACAAAATTGTCCATGGAAAAATTAACTTGTGACAAAATTTTTTTTATAGAAAAACTAATTTCGGAAATAATTTATAGAAAAAATTTAGTTTGGGTCAAAATTTTCAATAAAACAAATAATTTGAGAAAATTTTTTTTGCAGAAAAATTAAGTTGGGACAACTTTTTCTTCAAAAAATATATTTAAAACGAATTTTTTTATATGAGATAAATTTTTCTATGGACAATTTTATTTAAGACAAATTTTTCTAAAAAAAAAAATTTTCTTAAGACAAATTTTTCTAAAAAAAAAAATTTTCTTAAGACAAATTTTTCTATAGAAAAATTTTTTTAAAACAAATTTTTCTATAGAAAAATCTTTTTAAATCAAATTTTTCTATAAAAAAATCTGTTTAAAACAAATTTTTCTATAGAAAAATCTTTTGATAACAGTTTTCTATAGAGAAATCTTTTGATAACAAAGTTTTCTATAGAAAAAATATTTTTAAGACAAATATCGATATAAAAGAAATTTTTCTACAGAAAAATACATTCAAGACAACTTTTTCTATAGAAAAATCTTCATTTGAGATATATATCCTTATAGAATTTTTTAAAGAAAATTTCTTTAGGGACATTTTCAATAAATTAATTTTTTTAAGGGAAGATTTTCCATAAGAAATTCTTATAAGAAAAATTTGTTTATAAAAAGTTTTCTTAAAAATTTTTTCTTTATAAAAAAGTACGTAAGGAAATTTTTTTTTACTAAAAGACGATTTTTTCAAAATTGAAAAAAAAATTTAGGAGAAGTTTTTCTCCTGATTAATTCTTCTAAAACAATTTTCTCTATAGACAAGTATTTAAAAATATATAATGTTTATGTTAAAAATGATTTTATATTAAACTATTTTATAAAATTTTCTTAAATTTTATTATGAGAAACTTAAAAATGAGAAAAAAAAATTAATTACAGAAAATTTTATCTTTCACTATTTTTTGTGTCCTGTTTTAAATCTGTTTCTTCATTGTCAGATTTTCAATTTTCAATCAATTTTACTAAACGTTTTCAATTTGCCAAAAACCTTTTAATTATTTGTAAATTTACTTTTATACATACAATAGCTATTGAATAAAATTAAATACACTCCTTCACTTTACGATTTGAACATTTTCCTTTTGTTTAACGTGTAACCAAATGTTATAATTAGAATTTGCACAGCTAACAAGTGTAACTTAGTAATTAATGCCAAGAATACTTGTCGAAATCATTAGAAATCTCTTTAACAACAACTTAATACATTGTACTCCCTCTCTTACATTTTGTTCACTATAACGGAAAGGCGAATACTCGCACACACGCACACACAAATAGTCATTCCAGCAAGCAAACAATAAAATAAACTTTATCATTTCCGGCAGCTGGTGTTTAAAATACTAAATAAATGAAAGAATATTTTCATTCATTCACGTTTTATTTAACATTTAATAACTTAAGTTTGAGAGGAAAATGTTTATGGTAAAATTTAGCTCTTTAATAGTTGTGTATAATGAGCTTTTTGCACGTGTAAGTTTAATTTGTTTTTAAAATAAACTTTTGGAAATAAATATTTAGTTAAAGTTAAATAATAAAGGTATAATATTTTCTAATATAAACTTTTTCTATTTAAAACTTGTTAACAAAACACATGTTTAACTTTTATTTGTTTAAGCAACAATTCTAAAATTAAAAATAGGTGTAATATATTTTCTTTTAAATATGTTTTGTCTTTGTACTGAATATTTAGCATTAATAAAACATTAAGTAAACAAAACATGTTGAGACATGTTGCAAATTTTTTAAAAGCTTTTTGTGTGTGGGTGTGAGTGTGTAAGTGCCTAAAAGAAAGAAATAAATAATTTAAAATAGAATTCAAATAGATAAACAAAAAAAAAAAAAAAGGAATACAAGAATATTTGAATTTTCAATTTGTTTCTATTTTTCTCTTATTGTTTTACCTTAAAATACATTTGGGTTGTATACAAACACACATGTTACATGTGAATATAAAAAGAGTATTTGTCTACCTAAAGCAACATTTGCTTTAGAGTAACCAGATAAGAGGATTTGTTCCAAAATTTTCGTTAAAATTTATTTCATAGAATTCGCTTGTAGGAAAATTTGTCGCAAACTAATTTTTTGAAGAAAAAATTGTCTCAAATTAATTTTTCCTTGACAAATTTATCACAAATATAATTTTCTATAAAAAAACTGTCCCAAATTTATTTGTCTATGAAAAGTTTTGTCCCAAATTGACTTATGTACATTAAAATTTTTCCGAAATTAATTTTTATACGAACAAATTTATTCTAAATTAATTTTTTTTAAAGCAAAATGTGTCCCAAATTGTTTTTTTCTATGAAAAAATTGTCCAAGAAAATTTTTCTACAAAAAAAAAAAAAAAAAAATAAATAAAAGTTGTCCCAAAAAGAAATTTCTATAGAATAATTTGCCTACGCTAATTTTTCTATAGAACTTTTTTCCCAATTTCATTTTTCTATAGAAAAATTTCTCCCAAAATGTGTCCCAAATTAATTTTTCTATAGAAAAGTTTGTCCCAAATTAATTTTTATATAGAAAACAGTGTCCCAAATTAAATTTTTATGGAAAAATTTGTCCTAAATAAATTTTTCTATGAAAAAATTTGTCCTAAATAATTTTGTCAATAGAAAAATTTCTCCTAAATTAATTTATCTATATAAAAAATTGTCCTAAATAAATTTGTCCATATAAAAATTTGTCACAAAATAATTTTTCTATAGAACTTGTCCCAAATTAAATTTTTATGGAAAAATTTGTCCCAAATTAATTTTGTCTGTAATAAAAATGGTGTCCAAAAAACTTTCTCTGTGTCCCAAATAAATTTTCTATGAAAAAATATGTCCCAAGTAAGTTTTGCTTTTAGATAAATGTGTCTCAAATTAATTTTTCTATGGAAAAAATTTTCCCAAATTCATTTTTATATAAAAACTGTGTCCCAAACTTATTTTTATATAAAAAATTTTGTCCCAAATTAATTTATCTATAGAACATTTTTTTCCAAATTAAATTTTTATGGAAAAATTTGTCCCAAATCAATTTGTAATAAAAATGGTGTCCAAAAACTTTCTCTGTGTCCCAAATAAATTTTCTATGGAAAAATATGTTCCAAATAAGTTTTACTTTTAGATAAATGTGTCTCAAATTAATTTTTCTAGAGAAAAATTTGTCACAAAATAATGTTTCTATAGAAAAGCTTGTCCCAAATTAAATTTTTATGGAAAAATTTGTCCCAAATAAATTTTTCCGTAATAAAAATGGTGCCCAAAAAATTTTTCTGTATAATAAATTTTCTATAGAAAAATATGTCCCAAATAAGTTTTCATTTTAGATAAATGTGTCCCAAATTAATTTTTCTATGAAAAAATTGTCTCAAATTAATTATTATATAGAAAAATTTTTACCAAATTAAATTTTCTACAGAAAAATGTGTCCCAAATTAATTTTTCTATTAAAAAATTTGTCCCAAATTAATTTTTAGATAGAAAACTGTGTCCCAAACTTATTTTTATATAAAAAAAAATTTGTCCCAAATTAATTTATCTCTAGAAAAACTTGTCCCAAATTATATTTTTATGGAAAAATAAATTTGTTTATAGAAAAATTTGTCACAAAATAATTTTTCTATAGAAAAACTTGTCCCAAATTAAATTTTTATGGAAAAATTTGTCCCAAATAAATTTTACTGTAAAATAAAAATGGTGTCCAAAAAAATTTTTTTTGTGTACCAAATAAATTTGTTATAGGAAAATATGCCCCAAATAAGTTTTCTTTTTAGATAAATGTGTCCCATATTAATTTTTTATGGAAAAAATTGTCACAATTTCCAAAATTAATTTTTTTATGAAAAAATTTGTCCTAAATTAATTTATCTGGAGAAAAATGTGTCCTAAATAAATTTATTAATCCAAAAATTTGTCCCAAATTTACGTAAAATTTTTTATTTATAAAAATTTTTTACATTTTTCAATGTTCTTGTTGAGAAACATTTTATAACATTTTCTGGCATCTCTTTTTGAAATTGAAATGAGTATTTGTCTACCTTTAGCTAAATTTGCATACCTTTACAAGCATACATTTAAACATACATGTTGCATACGTGAAGTAAAGCAGAAAAAAATGGAGAAACTTCGTAACATTTACATAAGTAGGAGGGTTAATTTAAAAGTGTTTATAAATGAGAAATAAATCAATATTTAAAAACTGGGTTATTTTCAAGCAATAAATTTGTTGACATTAAATTGAATGCTGCTGTAGTTATTACTAAAAATAATTTACTTTTCACTTAATTTTGAATTCTTCTCTTTCCATAACACTAACTTTTATAACCACTTTGTATTTGGTTTCATAGCAAAGTTTTTTAAGTATCCTTTTCAAAGATTTGTATATCCTGTACCACTAAGTTTATCATTCTTTGTGTTACACAACGAAAAAAAATGTCAATCCTTAAAATTCTTAGTTTCCTTACTATGTCTATCCGTCTGTCTGTAGTAAACATTCTCATATCTACATTATTAACCGGAATTAAATTAATTTTTTTCAGCTCATTTTTTATTTTCCTATCCAGCATGCTATTAAAAATGTACTACAGCGATTCAGTAGATAAAAAATTATATGTATTATAAAATCCGGAGCAACCTCTGAAATTCAATTTGCAAATTAAAATAAAATTTATTATTAATTTTTTTTTTTTAATATTCTTAAATAAAGTTTTAAAAATATTATGTAATTGGCGAAGGGTATATAAGCTTCGTCTAAGCAGTTTACAGCACTTAAATTTTTTCTGAATTATAATTTTTTTTTTTGCTATTTGACTAGTAATATTTTTCTGTGTTGAAGTGTTCGCATTTTATATTTAATTTCTTTCTACTATTATTATAATATCTAAAGTTTTCTTTTCATACAGTTTCAATTTCTATTATAACAAATACACAATCAAATATTACTTAAATTTACTATATTTACTTTTATTTAAGTATATTCTATACAATAAAATTACAAGGATTTTTCTTATTATAAAATTTTAATAACCAATAGGAATTTTTGGAAGAAAAAAACTCATAGAAATATTTTACTCCTTAGTTGACTCTAGACGAACAGCTCACTTGTATGCTTGAGTCTTAAATATGTCTTGAAAGATTAGGAGAACTCATCTGGTTATTATATGGTCATCATTCATGGAAAATTTCCTACAGGTTTATTTAGATTTTTTCTTTTATATAAAATTTACTATTCAGTTATTTATTTATTAATTTAATTTGTAGTTTTTATTGCATTTTTTATTACTACAAGGTAATTTAAAATGATTGATATTTTAAAGATTTTTGTTATAGTTTATTTATTAAATTTTACAAATGTTAAGGGAATGTTTTATTGTATTTGCAATTATGTAGAATTGTGGGTATTAAAATGGTAAAATATCTTGTTATTAAGGACTTAAAAAGCCAATTAAATATAATTTTTAAATTAATTTTATTATAAACTTTTGTTATTTATAGTAAATTTTCTAAAAATATGCTATTTATAGTAAATTTTCTAAAAATGTGCTATTTATAGTACATTTTATAAAAATATGCTATTTATAGTACATTTTCTAAAAATATGCTATTTATAGTAAATCTTTTAAAAAGTAGCTATTTGTAGTAAATTTTCTAAAATGTTACTATTTATAGTAAATTTTATACAAATTTGCTATTTATAGCAAATTTTATAAAAATTTGTTACTCATAATAAATCTACAAAATTTCTGTTTATAGTAAATTTTCTAATAATTTGCTATTTATAGTAAATTTTTTAACAATTTGCTATTTATAGTAAATCTTCTAAAAATTTGCTATTTGTAGTAAATTTTATACAAATCTGCTTTTTATAGCAAATTTTCTAAAAATTTGTTATTCATAATAAATCTACAAATTTTCTGTTTATAGTAAATTTTCTAATAATTTGCTATTTATAGTAAATTTTTTAAGAATTTGTTATTTATAGTAAATTTTCTAAAAATTTGCTATTTATAGTAAATTTTCTAAAAATGTGCTATTTATAGTAAATTTTCTAAAAATGTGCTATTTATAGTACATTTTATAAAAATATGCTATTTATAGTACATTTTCTAAAAATATGCTATTTATAGTAAATCTTCTAAAAATTAGCTATTTGTAGTAAATTTTCTAAAATGTTACTATTTATAGTAAATTTTATACAAATCTGCTATTTATAGCAAATTTTCTAAAAATTTGTTATTCACAATAAATCTTCTACAAATTTTCTGTTTATAGTAAATTTTCTAATAATTTGCTATTTATAGTAAATTTTTTAAGAATTTGTTATTTATAGTATATTTTTTAAAAATTTATAGTAAAATTTTCATAAATTTGCTATTTATAGTAATAATTAAATTTTTCTAAATATGCTATATAGTAAATTTTCTATTTTCTTTTATATCTCCAATGTAATTTCATTACCATTTATTTAAATTTTATTTAATCATTTGCTATTATGGTTTATTTGAACTTAAATTTAAATAATTTTATTTTTCCCAACAATTTCTTATTAAATTTATTTTTTCTCCTCTTAAATTTAACCCAGTTAAACCTCTCTGATGCATTTATTTATTCCGTGGGCACATTTTACTTAATTAACTGTTGCCCTGAAGAATTGTTTATAAAAAATTTTTGGTGGCAGAATTTATAATTATACTCCAAAAAATGTTAAAAAGAATTAAATTATTCATAAGAAAATAATATTTAAAGATTTTGTTTTATAAGCAAAATTAGAGGAATAAAAGCATACATTTATTAAACAAAATGATTGCAAAGTATTTTGCAAAGGAATTTTGGCAACAGAAAAGACAACATAAAAGTTAATTACATTTTTTAAATAATCCATTAAAAATAATAAAAAAATTTTTTGGGAAAAGATATTCTTCTATATATTTTTTTAACTACAATCTGTTTTTAATTTTTCACTTTATACCTAAACTGTTCCCCACTGATTATTTAAAATAAAAATCTACAACAAAACTCTCTTCATTTCCTCTTATAAACCCTTTTAAATTGTTAACTAATTTTTTTTAACAATTACTTATTTAAAAACTTCAAAACATAAAAATACCATTAAAACTAAAAACTTTCATTAAATACCAGGAGAAAACTTTTTTAAAAAAATTTTTTCCTTTCCAGACTAGCATAAAAAAACTAAGGTCATCTCAAAGGAAATGTTTAACTAAAGCCATAATCCTCTAAACAACATGAAGTATTACTTAAAGTGTACGAGAATTGAAACTACAAAAAATTACTTTAACATATACATGAATATCATCATCAATTTCATGTTAAAAAGGATGTTAAATGGAAAAAAAATGGAATCCAACACAAAATACATAGACTTGACATCACTCAAATGACAATAACTTATTAAGATATGCAGAAAGACAGGATACAAGGATATAAAAGCAGAAAGGGGAAAAATTACAAGAGAAAAATCATATAGATTTTTTTTTTTTTTTTTGATGATAAATGGAAACATTTTTAACCTTCAATTTTAAAGAAACATTTGAAATGAAATGAAATAGCAATCTTTAGAGGGTTTACAAATTTGGTAATTATTGTAAATTTTTGTATAAATTTGTTATTTATAGGAAAATTTTTATAAATTTTTTATAGGAAAATTTCCAAAAATTTTTTATAGGAAAATTTCCAAAAATTTGCTATTTATAGTAAATTTTTTTAAAATTATAGTAATTTTCTAAAATTTTGCTATTTATAGTAAATTTTTTAAATTTAAATATTTATAGTAAATATTCTAAATATTTTCTGTTTATAGTAAATTTTCTAAAATGGTGATATCAATAGTAAATTTTGCTATTTATAGTAAATTGTTTAAAAACTTGTTATTTATAGAAAATTGTCTAACTTATATGAAATTTAGCTAAAATGATGCTATTTATAGTAGTTTTGATAATTTTGCTATTTATAATAAATTGTTTTAAAACTTGTTATTTATGCTTAGGTTTTTTCGTGCACTATATTTATAGTAAATTTTCTAAAATTTTGCTATTTATAGTAAATTTTTTAAAATTTAGATATTTGTAGTTATTTTTCTAAAAAATTTCTGTTTATAGTAAATTTTCTAAAATAATGCTATTTATAGTAAATTTAGCTATATATAGTAAAATTTTTATCATTTTGCTATTTATAGTAAATTGTTAAAAAACTTGCTATTTATAGCACATTTGCTAAAATGATGCTATTTATATGAAATTTTGCTAAAATTATGCTATTTATAGTAGTTTTGATAATTTTGCTATTTATAGTAAATTGTTTTAAAACTTGTTATTTATGCTTAGGTTTTTTCGTGCACTGTATTTATAGTAAATTTTTTAAAATTTTGCTATTTATAGTAAATTTTCTAAAATTTTGCTATTTATAGTAAATTTTTTAAAATTTAGATATTTGTAGTTATTTTTCTAAAAAATTTCTGTTTATAGTAAATTTTCTTAAATAATGCTATTTATAGTAAATTTAGCTATTTATAGTAAAATTTTTATCATTTTGCTATTTATAGTAAATTGTTTAAAAACTTGCTATTTATAGAACATTTGCTAAAATGATGCTATTTATATGAAATTTTCTAAAATTATGCTATTTATAGTAAAGTTTTGATAATTTAGCTATTTATAGTAAATTGTTTTAAAACTTGTTATTTATAGCAAATTTCTAAAATTAGCTATTTATAGTAAAATTTTTATCATTTTGCTATTTATAGTAAATTGTTTAAAAAAATGCTATTTATAGAACATTTGCTAAAATGATGCTATTTATATGAAATTTTGCTAAAATTATGCTATTTATAGTAAAGTTTTGATAATTTAGCTATTTATAGTAAATTGTTTTAAAACTTGTTATTTATAGTAAATTTCTAAAATTAGCTATTTATAGTAAATTTTCTAAAACTTTTATTTTTATAGTAAATTTTCTAAAAATTTGCTATTTATTGTAAAATTTTAAAAATTTATAGTCAATTTTCAAATAAAATTCTGTTTATAGTAAATTTTCTAAAATAATGCTATTTATAGTAAATTTTGCTATTTATAGTAAACTGTTAAAAAACTTGCTATTTATAGAAAATTTTCTAAAGCTATTTATAGTAAATTTTCTTAAAAATTTCTGTTTATAGTTAATTTTCTAAAATAATGCTATTTATAGTAAATTTTGCTATTTATAGTAAATTGTTTAAAAACTTGTATAGACAATTTTCTAAAATGATGCTATTTGTATGAAATTTTGCTAAAATTATGGTATTTATAGTAAAGTTTTGATAATATTGCTATTTATAGTAAATTTTCTAAATCTTTGCTATTTATTTATTAATTAATTTTTTTCCAAACTTCTTCCACATAATTTTCATTTATAAAAATAAACTTTTGTTTTTTTAATTTTCGGTTCTTTCCAACTTTCTTTTACCTTAAGGTGTCACATAAAATTATTGTTTATCGTGTTGTCAGGTATAAGAGCAAAACGGAATTATGCTAGACTTGATTATGACAGTAGATGAAAGAAATGTCTTTAACAATCTTTAAAAACTAGATGAAATTAAAAAGGAAACGGAAAATGGTCAAAGTATTAAAGATGAAAAAATAAGAAAAGAGCAAGTAAAGGATTTAAAAGATGTTAGTTGATTTATTACCTTTTTTGTGTAGAAGACAATTTAGAAAAATAAATTAAATTTTTTTAGAATAATATAGTAGGTTTTTATTTATTAAGGAAGCTTTGAAAAGGGTTATTAAGAAAATGTTATAATTAAAATAGAAGGAAAATAAAAAGGAGTTAATAAATAAGAAAATTTTAGATACAGTACATAACAGGGTCTCAGTATAAAACAATTTTATACAATAAATTAAATGTTAAAAACTCAGCTTTATGACAAAATTACAATTTAGATTTTGAACTAAGATTAAGTTTCTTCTTCCTAATCAAAATGTAGAAATTATATTAAAAAAATAATAATATTACTTATACGTTTTGAGGGATTTTTTTGGCATATAAAATAGTAATAAAACATTTTATTATTTTCCTTAATTATTTAAATTTTAATTTTCATCTAGAGAGTTCTTATATATTACGTTCTAACTATTAAAAACTACTTTCTTTACAAAACAATTTTTCACATTAGGCTCTTTAACTACAAATAGTTAAAACCTCCCCTTTTAATTATGCATTTTTTTAATTTTTGCCTTTTTAAATTAATAACCTTCTCCAAATTGTTTTATGGACCTTTTTTATACTTATATGTATTTTGCTCTTAATGTGTATACGAAAAACCATCTTAATGAAAATATAACATATTGCGAAACATATTTATTTGTCATCATCATAATCATCTTTTGGTGGATATTAAACACTTTAAGGTAAGTACCTAAAATGAAGAACATTTTGCTTCTTTTATTTTCATCTTAAACATAAAAAAAGAAATAATAAAACTTACAAAAGCAAGTTTATATACACATACACATTCATTTTTATTTGACTTGTATAATTTATCTACACTCAAAAGTACCCAAAATATTACTACAAGACAAATTGAAATTGTAACACTCTTTAAAGGCAAAACAACCCTCCTTCAAAGAAGGAAATAAATGGTTTGTTTGTTTTACTTGCACCTTCTTTTCTCTCTAGAGATTTAAGGGGATACTAGGGTGAACTTCAATTTTATATTTGAAGTACATTTTTTAAAAATTTGCTATTTATGGTGACTTTTTAGAAATTTGTTTTTATAGTGAATTGTGTAAAAAATTTCAATTTATAGTAAATTATTTAAAAATTTGCTATTTATAGTAAATTGTCTAAAAATTTGTTATTTATAGTAACTTTTCGATAAATTTGCTATTTATAGTAAATTTTCTATAAATTTGCTATTTATAGTCAATTGTCTAAAAAGTAGCTATTTATAGTAAATTGTCTAAAAAATTGAAATTTATAGTAAATTTTCTATAAATTTGCTATTTATAGTAAATTTTCTATAAATTTGCTATTTATAGTAAATTTTCTATAAATTTGCTATTTATAGTAAATTTTCTATAAATTTGCTATTTATAGTAAATTTTCTATAAATTTGCTATTTATAGTAAATTTTCTATAAATTTGCTATTTATAGTAAATTTTCTATAAATTTGCTATTTATAGTAAATTGTCTAAAAAATTTCAATTTATAGTAAATTTTCTAAAAATTTGCTATTTTTATTAAATTTTCTAAAAAGTTGCTATTTAAAGTAATTGTCTTAAAAATTGCAATTTATAGTAAATTATTTAAAAATTTGCTATTTATAGAAAATTTTCTAAAAATTCGCTATTTATAGTAATTTTTCTATGAATTTACTATCTATAGTAAATTTTCTATAAATTTGCTATTTATAGTAAATTTTCTATAAATTTTCTAATTATAGTAAATTTTCTATAAATTTGCTATTTATAGTAAATTTTCTATAAATTTGCTATTTATAGTAAATTTTCTATAAATTTGCTATTTATAGAAAATTTTCTAAAAATTCGCTATTTATAGTAATTTTTCTATAAATTTGCTATTTATAGTAAATTTTCTATAAATTTGCTATTTGTAGTAAATTTTCTATAAATTTGCTATTTATAGTAAATTTTCTATAAATTTGCTATTTATAGTAATTTTTCTAAAAATTTGCTATTTATAGTAATTTATAGTAAAAATATAGCAAATTGTCTAAAAAGTTTCAATTTATAATAAATTTTCTAAAAATTTGCTATTTTTATTAAATTTTCTAAAAAGTTGCTATTTATAGTAATTGTCAAAAAAAATTGCAATTTATAGTAAATTTTCTAAAAATTTGCTATTTATAGTAATTTTTCTAAAAATTTGCTATCTATAGTAAATTTTCTATAAATTTGCTATTTATAGTAAATTTCCTATAAATTTTCTAATTATAGTAAATTTTCTATAAATTTGCTATTTATAGTAAATTTTCTATAAATTTGCTATTTATAGTAAATTTTCTATAAATTTGCTATTTATAGTAAATTTTCTATAAATTTGCTATTTATAGTAAATTTTCTATAAATTTGCTATTTATAGGAAATTTTCTATAAATTTGCTATTTATAGTAAATTTTCTATAAATTTGCTATTTATAGTAAATTTTCTATAAATTTGCTATTTATAATAAATTTTTTATAAATTTGCTATTTATAGGAAATTTTCTATAAATTTGGTATTTGTAGTGAATTTTATAAAAATTTGCTATTTATAGTGAATTTTATAAAAATTTTTCTATTTATAGTGAATTTTATAAAAATTTGCTATTTATAGTAAATTTTAAAAAATTTGGTTATTTATAGCAAACTTTGATATTTGTGGTTAATTTTCCAAACTTTTGCTATTTATAGTAAATTTTCCAAAATTTTGCTATTTATACATAGTTAATTTTTCGAAAAATTTTTTATTTGTAGTAAATTCTTTGAAAATCTGCTATTTATAGTAAATTCTTTAAAAATCTGCTATTTATAGTAAATTTTCCAAAAATTTGCTATTTAAGTAAATTTTCCAAAAATTTGCTATTTAAGTAAATTTTCCAAAAATTTGCTATTTAAGCAATTTTTTCAAAATTTTGCTATTTACAGTTAATTTTCCAAAATTTGGCTATTTATAGTTAATTTTCTAAAATTTAGCTTTTTATAGTTATATTTCTAAAAATTTTGCTATTTATAGTAAATTCTTTAAAAATCTTGCTATTTATAGAAAATTATTTAAAAATTTGTTATTTCTTTTAAATTTTTTCTTTCATCTGTCCACCCTTATCTGTATTTTATCTGTATAAAAAGCAACAGGCAGGCAGTCAAGTCACTCAACTTTCTTCGTAGCTTCCCTTTTCAGTTTGATAGTAGATTGTATTAGCATACGCTTTATGCTTCTATTCTTTTCATCAGTTATTCCTCCTGCTGTTTCTGCTCCTATAACATTTGAGAAATATTTATGTTCATGTTATGTGTGTGTTTATTTCAGTGTTTTTTTCCTCTGCTCTTACAATATTTTCCACTTTTACTTTTGGGGGTTTTATATCTTCTTTAGGTTAGTAAGTTTGGAAGGTTTACCTTTGTGTGTTGAAAAAATAAATATTTAATATTGTTTTTGAGCTTTAATCTATATATGTTTTTGATTCTACAATCATGGATTTTTATATTATTAAGGTTATTTTTTGTTATAGCAAAATTTATTTTTATTTTATAAAAATTTATGTTTAAAACATTTAAGTAGATTTCTTTAAATGTTAAAGACTTTTTTAAAAATGAATTTATGGTGGGGTGATTGAAATGTTAATTTTATTTTAGAAAGATTCATTATATTGAATTTTGAAGTCCTTATAAACTCAAACAAAGCTTTAGGCAGCTGTAGCTGCTTTTAAAGGGTTAAATTTAACATTTTTGTTTTAGATTTTTGTAATTTTTTAAGTGTAATTTTTTATAATAATGTATACCCATCAAAAAGGAAATAAATTTCATTGAAACCCTTAATAAAATTTTAGGGTCACTGATTTTATTTAATCCTTTATTTTGTTAAACATTTAAGGGTCATTTGTTTGTTGGTGAAAATTGAAAATTAATGTATTTTTAAATATAATATTACAATATAATAAAAGCGAATTTAGGAAAACAATATTTTATATAGAAAAACATAAAATTAAAAGGAAAGAGGAAAAATACTTTTTTGGGGGAATAGTAACATAAAAACAACACCATTTCCAAAATTAACGTTATAAAATGAAAAGTATTGACCAAAACTATTAAAAACCTTTTCAACAAATTAAAAAATGATCTCAAATATGGTATACAAAGTAAAATATTTCGACAGAAATAATTTAAATAGATTTCCCTTCTAATTTAATTTTTTATTTTAAGAATCAGTGTCTTGACATTTCAGTCTCATCACATTAATTTTTTTTTTTTTTTTTTTGCCACTAGCTTTCAATATTTTTAGTTGTGATGTTATGTATGTTGAACTTTTACTTTTTTGTACTTCATTTCTATAGAATTTTCTGTACTTTTTTTCCTTTAACTACATTTTTATTTTGTTTAGTTTGAAAAGCAACTTTTTTTAAAAAAAAATTCCTGCAACTGAAGTGAAATCGATAAGCAAAGGCACTTTAGTTTTGTTTGGTTGGCTGTGCAATAAAATGTGGTAAAAAAAAACAGAATAATATTTTTCTAAAAAGTTGGTGGTGAAAGAATTTTTTTTAGATTAAAAAAATAAAAGGAAAAGAACTGCATAAAATAACAAACATATTTCTAAATTGAACATTTGGGATTTAGAAAAAAAAAAAATATATAAAATCGCTAAAATGAAATAAATAAAATTTTTATTGCTTTAAAGCAATTATTTTTAAATAAAGAAACTTATATTATTAATGGTCCCACATATGGTAAAGTAATCTATGAGTTTTCAAAAAAAAGTGGATTTTAAACGGATAAACGTAAAGACGGACACTAAGATATTTTTAAAACAACTTCATTGTATATAATAAAGGAGAATTTAAACAAACACTAGGTGACAAAAACTACAATCGGAAAATAAAACATTTAATAAAAAATAAAAACTGTAAGAAACTAAAATTCGGTTAGGAACGAATTTTCAAAAATTTTCTTTCAAATGGACAGACAGAAAGACGGACAGTTACAGATCACTTAAACAACTCTCTTGTACACAAGGAAACATAATATAAACATACAGTCGGTGATAAAAACAACAACAATTGAAAAATAAAAATAATTTAAAAAAAAAAAAAACCTGTAAGAAAGTAAAAATCCTTTTAAGACGAACTTTCAACAATTTTATTTCAAAAGAACAGACAGAAAGACGGACAGTCATAGGACACTTAAACAACTCCTTTGCTTACAAGGAAACGGTTTTGAAACACACAGTCTTAGACAAAAACAACAACAACAATAAGACATTTAAGAAAAAACAAGCGCGAATGTTATATTCGGCCCGGCCGAATCTATATACCCACCATCAACTTTTTCAAATTTTACGTTATATGGGAGGGGGCGGTAAAGTGTGCAGTAAAGTGGGCGGACCACGCCCATTTTTTGTTTCCGAGTTTACATTGGTCCTTGAACTATTTGAACACACTTTCGTTGATTTTCACCTTAAATGGGAGGTGGGCGGTAAAGTGGGCGGAGCACACCCATTTTTTGTTCCCGATTTTATATCGATCTCCGAACTATACATAAAAAATTTCGTTGTCATACATGCTTTTTTTGAAGAAATATCAGCAGAAAAGTATAAAACGGACACCCTGTATTTCTAGTTTTTAGCCCATAACTTTTTTGTTTATTAACCGATTTTGCCCATTTGCAATCCCAAACAAACCTTATATAAGACAAAACTTTTGGTCCAAATTTCGTTCCCCTACGTTGTCGAGCCCTATCCAGCTTTCAACAGACGGACAGACGGACGGACATAGCTAGATCAACTCAGAATCAAACAAGGACCCAGAAAATATATACTTTGTGGGATCTTAGATGATTCCTTCGACATGTTACACACGGAATGACAAAATCAATATACCCCCCATCTTTTTGGGTATAAAAATCCTGTGAAAAAGTAATAATTGGTCAAGACCTAATTTTCTTTTAAATTTTAAAAAGTTGATTTCAAATAGACAGACGGCAAGACGGACAACCAACCACACATCTTTAAAATAAATAGAAATGCCTATAAGGAAATAAAATTTAATCATAGTGTCTGCGAAAAAAAACAACAAAAATAGTAAAATAAGACAGTATTAAATAAATTAAAAAGAAAATACAGTAAGAAAGTTATAAACGGTTAAACTCGACCTCTCTGTGAACTTTCTAAACGTTAATTTCGATCAACCAGACAGAAAGACTACAAAGCAAATCTGTTGTTTACAAGGAAACATAATTTAAACATACTGTGGGTGATAAAAACAACAACAACAGCACAACAGTAAAAAAAATAAGAAAATATTAAATTAAAAAAAAAAATTATTGAAAGTAATAATCGTACAAGACCTTTTTGTATCCTTACAAAAAGTTAATTTCAATCGTCAAGACAGAAAGACGGACATTCGTATATTTACAAAGTAACTCTCTTGTTTACAAGGAAACATAATTTAAACATTTAGTTGGTGACAAAAACAACAACAAATGATAAAATATGACAAGATTAAATAAAAACGAATAACAAAGAAATATTTGGGCAAACCCGATATTTAAGTTAATTTACTAAAAGCTGATGATTTGAACAAACCAGACGGAAGGACGGACTGGAAACGGTAATTAAATCTACAGTTAGTGAAAAAAAAACAACAACAATAGAAAAATAAGTTAATATTTTAAATCTTACCAATAAGAAAGTAATAATCGTTCAAGCCCGATTTTTTTTGGGAACTTTGAAGAATTTTATTTTCAACGGAAAGAAGGACAATTACACATCATATATTAGGAAACAGAATTTAAACATACTGTCAATAACAAAAACAACAACAGTAGAAAAATAAGAGAAATTTAAATTAAAAAAATAAGAAAGGTCAAGCCTGACCTTTTTGTGTCCGTACAAAAAGTTCATTTCATACGAACGGACGGAAAGACAGACATTTGCAAACCATTAAAACAACTCTCTTGTCTATATAGAAACGGAATTGAAACATAAAGTTGGTAACAAAAACAACAACAAAAGAAAAGAAAGTCAATGATTAAATTAAAAAACAAAGTAAAAATAATTGATGAAGACCAATATTTCCGCAACATTTCAAGAAAATAGATTTCGACAGACGGAAGGACGGACAGTTCCACTTTATTAAAATATCTCTCTCGCCTGCAAGAAAACATAAATTAAACACTGGGTCGATAACAAAAACAACAACAGTTAGAAAAAATAAGATAATCTTAAATAAAAACAAATAAGATGGTAATAATGGGACAAGCCCGAAATTTTTGTGTTGATTTCGAACGCACGGGCGGACGAAAATCAGCCAATCATTAAAACAACTCACTTTTCCATAATGAAACAGAATATAAACTTACTGTCGATAACAAAAACAACAAAAATAGAAAAATGAGTTAAGATTAAATAAAAATTAAAAAACAAATGAAAAAGTAATAATCGCTGAAGACCAATATTTCTGTGACCTTTAAAAAAAAACTGATTTCGACAGACGGAAGGACGGACATTTAAGCATAATTTAAACAACTCTCATGTCTATAAAAAAATAGAATTTAAACATACAGTTGGTCACAAAAACAATAAGAATAAAAACTAAGACAGTATTAAATAAATCAAAAAAAAAGCTTGAATATAATCGGCCAAGACCAACCTTTCCATAAACTATCAAAAAAACTAATTTCAAGCGGGCGGACAGAAAGACGGACAATCCAAACGAGTTCTGAAAACTGAATTTAAATATCCAATAGATGACAATACAAAGGAAACTTTTGCAAATATTCATTTTTTTTTTTTATAATTGAAGAAATATCTAAAAAATACTAATTTTATAAATTAAAAATAAAATCATAATTAAACTGAAAATTTTAATTTTTTTGAGATATTGACAAAACAATGGAAACTTAAAATTCCCTAAAACAATAACAAGGAAATAAAACCGAAAAAATTTCTTTCATATCGAAGAAGAAAGTGACACTTTCAGTGTCACTTTCCAGTGCCAATATTATATATTTAGCATGTGTTTAAATTGTACACTCCGTGGAATTGACAACGCATTGTTATCAAATTGACACCACATTAGTGAGCCAAAACAACGAAATATGCTTAATATACGGTTAAATTTAACATATGCTAAATATTTAACATTTTAATGGCTACATATCTTCTCAAATAAGTCTTTAATATTTAAATATGCAAAGATATGCTTTTAAAAGTAAAATATGCGAAAATATGGTCTAAAGCTTAAAATATGGAAAAATATGCTCTAGAAAACAATGAAAAAATTCTTTAAATTTTTAAAAACTTATAAATTATTAAAATATATAATATATTTTTGGGTTTCCCTGCTAATAACTTGAGTATAGAGTCGAAAATAAAATTAATTCCACTTAAATATCTTTTTTTCTCTCTTATCTCAATTATTTAATTCTAATTGTTTTATCAATTTTGCTTTTTGTTTTCCTTATCACAATCTTTAAAAGCTTATCAAAATCACGTTTATTTCTTGGTCATGTTTATCAGTAAGAAAATTTATTTGCAAAAATTTCTTAGAAACAGAATATTTTAAGCAAAAATAGAAACTTTAAAATTATTATTCTTTTTAGCTAATATTTGTTTTTAAGCAAAGGAGCACATAAAAGAAAAACTAAAGCTTAACTTTTTCTTTCTGGCTAACTTAAAAGATTTAAGTATTTGCTTCCCGTTTGAACTTTTTTCTTAGAAAACTTTAAAATATTTTCTTTAGTATAAGTTTTCTATTAGAAAATTTGTTCTTATTTTTATTTGATATTTATTTTATAATTTCATGCTAAGAGTGCATTAAGTTGGTTGTTTGTTTGTTTCTTACTTGTACTTATTTAATACTTATATTCTATTCTATTTTTATATTTATTTAGCAAGTCAAACTTTTTTCCATTATTTAGTTTTAAAATGGGGAAAGAAAGGAAAAAAATAGTAGAAGAAAAACACGAAAACTTGTTGAATGAAATTAGTTATTTTTTTTTATATTTTTGTTCTAGAAATATTACCAAAATTAATGGTAATTTGTGTAAATTTTTAAAAGCTTGTAATAAGACAAAATAACTTTAAATTTAACCTACAACCCAAGCAATAAAGGTAATTAAAAGAATGAGGATATATAAAAGTTTTATTAATCCATTTGTAAACTAAAGAAAAACATAAACTACTTCTTGGTTTATAAACAATTCCTTCCTCTGTGGAAATCATTCTCATCTCCAACTAATTAAGCAGAATTACATAAAATTCCACCATATTGTTAGCTATTTGCTATTTAAAATCAGCTAAATCGATTCAATAGTTAAAACGTTATAGAACAAAATCTAAAACGTTCTCAATTTTTTGTTTATATAATTTGCCACCCACTTAACAGAATTAAATGAAAAGTAATAAAATAAAATATTTATTATTTTGTTCAATTCTTGATTTTATAAATTTATTTCAATTTTATTTATTTAATTCCCTGGGGGAGCTTTAATAAAATATAAAAAAAAGAACCTAAACAAAAATGTCACAGATAATACAAACAAATTGCCAACAATTTTATATAACATTCTTTTTATATTAAACCGTTATTTTCAGACTTACACATAGCTGCTTAAATAATGAGTTACCAGGCATAAAAAAAGAAATTAAATTAAAAGAAATCAAGGAAACCATATAAAAATGAAAATGTATGTTAACGAAAACTCTCATTATTTAACAAACCTTGCAACACACTTTACCCAACAGTACTAAGGAATTAATAGCATCAAGTTAATATTAATTTATACATATACATTTATGTATGTAATATATATAGCATATGTACAAGGTTATTAATTTCCACACATGTATACACATGTACAACCCATTTTTATTTTATACATATCCTTTTTTGCTAAAAATATACTTACTTTCAAATTAATTTCTCCTTTTCTGTTGTATTTGTGCAGAAAATAAGAGAATGAAAAACATTGAAATGACAGCGATAAAAAACAAGGATGTTCATATTATTATATTTTAATTGGAACTTAAGGTCACCAGATTCTTAATATTATGTTATTATATTAAAAAAATAATAACGAAAATTTTCTATAAAAATTGAATTTAACGACAAATTTCTCTATAAAAAGAAAACTACGAATATTTTCTATAAAAATTCAATTCAACGAAAATTTACTATAAAAATTTAATTTATCAAAAAATTTCTACAAAAATATAATTTAAAGAAAATGTTCTATAAAAAGAAATTTAACGAAAATTTTCTATAAAGAGAAAAAAAAAAATTACGAACATTTTCTATAAAAATTTAATTTAACGAAAATTTTCTATAAAAAAATTTAACGAAAATGTGATCCCCCTCCTACTGATGATAACGGACCTAAACGGTCGGTATCGGAAACAGCGCCTAAACGGCAGCGATCTGAGGAGGACGCTCTTCCTATGAGTAAGCGATCCAGAAATATGCCTCAACGGCAATTTTCTATAAAAATTCAATTCAACGAAAATTTACTATAAAAATTTCATTTAACAAAAACTTTCAACAAAAATATAATTTAAAGAAAATTTTCTATAAAAAGAAAGAAAAAATTAACGAAAATTTTCTATAAAAAAATTTAACGAAAATTTAAAAAAAAATAACGAAAATTTTCTATAAAAAGAAAATTTAACGAAAATTTTCTATAAAAAAGTTTAACGAAAATTTTCTATAAAAAATTTAACGAAAATTTTCTATAAAAAGAAAATTTTACGAAAATGAGGAGGACGCTCTTCCTAAGAGTAAGCGATCCAGAAATATGCCTCAACGGCAATTTTCTATAAAAATTCAATTCAACGAAAATTTACTATAAAAATTTCATTTAACAAAAACTTTCAACAAAAATATAATTTAAAGAAAATTTTCTATAAAAAGAAAGAAAAAATTAACGAAAATTTTCTATAAAAAAATTTAACGAAAATTTTCTATAAAAAAAATTAAAATTAAAATTAAAAATAAAATTTAACGAAAATTTTTCTATAAAAAGAAAATTTCCTATAAAAAGAAAATTTAACGAAAACCTTTCGATAAGCTCACGGAGCAAGAGAAAAACTCTCCAATGGGCGGAATCCCACATCGAAGGGTTAAAAAGAGATCCCCCTCCTACTGATGATAACGGACCTAAACGGTCGGTATCGGAAGCAGCGCCTAAACGGCAGCGGTCTGAGGAGGACACTCTTCCTAAGAGTAAGCCATCCAGAAATATGCCTCAACGGCCACATGTCCGTTCGTACAAATAGGTGGCAAAAGACCATCTCATTTGTTGCTCTTTAGGCAACTGGAAGTTGGTAGTCATGGCTCTCAGTGGGGTGTTCTTGACGTTTGTCCGACAACATCCAGGACCACGACCCCAAGCTCATAACAGATGAGCGTTCAGTGCAGCTGCACAAGGCAGCTATCGAGTCCCTTGGGAAAGTTTAGCCGGGCGCGCGACTAGAGGCAATACATCTTGCCGATGTACCATAAAGGCCAAGGTCTATTACCAAGATCCTCGCCGTGCCATCCGACCCAAAGGAGATCCGGGAAATCCTACAGATTAGTAAACCCCCAACTACCCAAACTTGACTGGAAAGTAGTTAAGGTTACTGATGCTGTAGAGGGTTCCAGGAAGGCCACTGTGATCATCAACAGTGATTTATTGTCGCCACTTCGTGAGACGCCGGGGAAGGTGTTCTACGGTTTCGGAACCATCTTCCTCCGTGTCTACAAAGGGGACGACAAACAGAAGCCTCCAACTCCAGTGAGCTCGCACGACAAGGGCTTGGACGATGAACCTGCATATTCATCGACCAGTGAAGACGGCCAATCGGTCACAAGATTTGTGGGCGACTTTTTTAACAAGATTGAAGTTACAGATGATGAGGACGTCCTTCTGGAATCGGACGACGATATAGAGGACGTCAACGTCACAGTCGTCCATATCGATGAACTATAGTGAAGGTTACGCAAATTAACCTTCACCATTCTAAAGCAGTTTCACTAAGCTTCACTAAGCTTCAGGCATGTAGGACCTAATTTGCATCCAAAACCATGGTTGTATAAAGACCGGGTTTGCGGATTACACAAGGACGGTTATTGTATTATGTACGCAGCTGGACCAGATAAGACCAAAGCATAGATTATGGTCAAACAACCTCAAAGCATTTATTCTATCTGAGTTTAGTGATAAGGAGAATTGCACTATCGCCATCGAAAAAAAGAGGCGAGTAGTTTGATTCATGAACTTTTATATGGCACATGATCATGGAGATGATCCACCTAACTCCACAACTAAAAAGGCGATGTCTTCTGCAAATGAAAGGAACATCCCACTAGTCATCTGCGCAGATGCGAATGCACACCACACCATCTGGGGTAGCTCTGACATCAATCAACGATGTGAGTCTCTACCAGTGATGCCAGATAAAATTTAAGAAAAATTCCTCTGTTTAGTTAAAAAAATTCCCTTTTTTTCCCTATTTCTAGAAATAAAAATTACCCTCCTCCTTAAAATTGCTAATTTTTATCAAAAACTAAAAATTTTTAGTAAAAAATGCATAGAAATTTACATAAATGTAGTTTTGGTTTGTACTTAAATAAAAAATATACAAAAAATATTTTAAACAATGAACGAGAACATTGAAAATATACATTCGGCAAATAAGGATTTATATTTTTAGGCACTTTTTGCTTATTTATTTAAAATTTTTGTTGTTTTTTTGAGATGAATTTATACGTTTTAAAAATTCACTTTATTTTGACGAAACTTAAAATTTCCTCCTCTTTTCTCTTCGGCAAAAATTTTCCTTCCTATAAAAAAAAAATTATCGAAAATTTAGATACATTTTTCTATAAAAAGAAAATTTATTGAAAATTTTCTATAAAAAAATTATCGCAAATTTTCTATAAGAAATTATCGAAACATTTTTATAAAAATTTTATTTATTTTATTTAAAAAAAATACCGTTATTTTTTATTAATTATTTACTTTTAGTTTTATTTTAAACAAAAACTAGTTTTATTTACGCCCTTGCCACAAATAATTTAAGGTTATAAATTAATTTTTTTAACAATTTATTTATATCAATACTTTATAAACAAATCTTTAAATATTCAAAATTATGTTAATCATTCGCTTTAAAGTTTAAACAAATAATCAAATAATCTAAAGCACGTACTATTATTAACTTGGACTTAATATTATATTACTAACCAAAACTAGTAGTTGATGAATGTGTTGTTGGTACCAATAAAATGTTTATTTACATTCTGCCTATGATTTTGTGGATACAAGTATTTATTTAAATAAATTTATGTATAAAACAAAATAAATACAAGTTGACTAAATAGCATTTTGTTTTAATTAAAAACAAACTTAGTAATACTTCACAAAACTAATTCGCAGTAAATAGTATAGTTTTATGCACTTTTTAAAATAATTGTTATTTTTAAATCCCCCTTATTTTTAAAGCTTTTTTTTGAATGACAAAATTTTTATTTTATTCACTTAATTTTTTATTTATTTCACTTTATTAAATTTTAATATAAATTTTGTGTATTTAATCCCCCTCTGCTAATAAAATAAAATTTTAATAATATACGAGTATATTTAAGGATTATTAAGGATTTAATGTACTCTCTTTTTCTCTGGCAATCTCTGTACATTTTTATGTATGCAGTCAAGTTTATTTGTGAGCTTAAATATTGACAAATTTATCAAGTAAATATATATAAATAAAGGAAGTACAAGTTTAAATTATATTGACAAAAGTGGCTAATAGGAAATTTAAACTTATGGAACCAAAATTATTATTTCAGCAAACAAATTATTTCAGCAAAAAGTCAAATCGCAAAGAGTTCTTAAAACATGTTAGTAATTGGTATAGAGTAAAAAAAAATATTCATAATAATTAATAAAAACTGCTTTTCAGCGGTAAGTTATCAGCATTAATGTGTTTTATAAGGTGGCTTAAGGACATTTCAGCACATTGTCAACAGTTCTTTTAAAGTAAATTCAATGTAAACTTAAGAGAATGTGGTGGAAAGTGTTTTTAATAAATTATTTAAAACTGTCACTCAATTTGTAAATGAGCATTATGAGGTGCCCTGATGACAATTCAGCAGTTTGTCAACAGTTCTTTTAAATTAAATTTAAGATAAAATTTTATGAAATTTTAATGAAAATATAAGAGAATTTAAATATTTTATTATTAACTGTTTTTTCATAGTAAGTCAAAAAGTTAATATGCGTTTTAAGGTGCCTTGAGGACATTTCAGGAGTTTGTCAACAGTATTTTTAAATTTAGTTTAAAAGAAAATTTAAAATAATTTGGTAGAATATTATTTCATTTCGTATTGCAAATATTAATTTACCAGAGATTCAAAAGAAATATTTTCCCTACCCAATGACTTTGTATTCAAATTCAAGTCAAGTATTCAATGTTTTATAAAGTGCTTTGCTGACATTTCAGCAGTTTGTTATTATTATTTTCTTTAAATGAAATGTAATGAATAATATAAAAGGTTTTGGTTGGATTTGATAATATTTTTTATTAATAATTATTTTATAGAAGATTTAAATAAAATCTTGTAAGGTGTTTTGATAAAATTTCAGCAGTTTGTCAGTAATTTTTTAAAATTAAATGTAAAGAATAATATAAAACGATTTTATGGAAACTTATTGTATTTCGTATTAAAGAAAATAATTTACAATATATTCAAAAGAAAAGTTTTCCTTAACCGTCTACTTTGTATTTAGCTTAAATATTTTTTAAGGTGTCTTGCTGACATTTCAGCAGTTGATTAATTAATTTGTTGAATTAAATGTAAAGAAAAATATGAATTAGAAATTGCTTGTATTTCCTATTACAAAGTTTTATTTATAAAATTTTTAAAATAATAGTTTTACTTAACCATTGACTTTGTATTCAGTTTAGTATATTTTATAAGCTATACTGCTGACATTTCAGCACTTTGTCAGTAAAGTTTTTGAATAAATAAATTTGTTGGAAAGATATAATTATTAAAATTACAAAAGATTCAAAAGAAATGCAGGCATTTCAGCAGTTTGTCAGTATCTTTTTCAAATGAAAATTTTTAAATAAATAAAATTTAAAGAAAAATATAAATGTATTTGCTGGAAAATTATTACATTTTATTAGGGTGATCGATTATTCGACTTTTTTAAGAAACCGGTTTTCAAATAGTTCCAACAGTTGGTATTTTGAAAAAACCGGTTGCACTTTTTTAAATTCAGAAAAAAACGGTTAACCGGATATATTTATTTAAGGGATTTGTGATTGTTAAACCCCTTTTCTGGGAGGTTATTTGTATGGGGGCTAATGGACCGATCATAACCAATTTCAACACGCTTCGTCCCTGAACTATAAGAAACCAAAATTGCGACCTGTATTTTGATTACAAGTTTTATATGGACGGACAGACGGACATCGTTAAATCGACTTAAAGCCGATTGGTACAAATGAAGGTGGGTCTTAGACCAATATTAAATTTCGATTCCAATATCAATATTTAGTGCATGGTTTTTGAAATAAAAAGGTATTTTCAAAACCGGTTTTTTGTGTTTAAAAAAAAAAACGGCCTATTCGATATTCGAAAATTTAACATTTTGAAAAAACCGATAGAATATTGACTGAAAAACCGAGTCATCACCCTACATTTTATATAACGAAGAACCAAATATAAATGACATTATTCATACCACTCTCACTGATTTTTCAATTACATTTGGTGAAATGTCAGCAAGATAAAATCTGCTCTTGGTTAACAATAATGAAAATAAATTTAATATTTAGAAATTTTAAAGCATCTTGAAAATATTTTTAATAAAATTTAAAAATGTTTGTCTTTAAAAAATTTTCTGTTTAAAAATGATTAAAAGGAAAAGTAAGCAGTTTGTCAGCACTAATAATCACAAGTTTAAGTTGTCAAGATATAATAAAATATTTATACAATTTCTATGTATACAAGAATAAACCAAATTGTGCTATATCATTCATTAGTAAAGACAAAATTTTATAAAGTAAAATTCCAACTTGGTCACATTCTCCTACACCCACATTTACATTCTAATCCCCCAACATCAACAGAAGTAAACATAAATATTTTATATATATGGAGGAGCAGCAAAAAATCTGAATAAAAATGCAAAGATGTAAATAAAAATATTTTAATAAATAGAATCGAAAATCATGCCTGAAATGTAGATACCAACATATAAGGCACATATGAGTCACGTACATTAAGTTTGCAGGTGTTTACAAATGTTGGAATTGTATGTATTTATCTACGTGTATATTTGCTCCTTTTATGTGTCCTGATAAAAAACAGGATATTTTACAACAAAAAATATTGAAACTGATATGATAATGTACAAAATTCAAATCAGTAGAGTAATTTTCTTCAAACAAATCAACCATAACTGACAAGCAGATATCTTTTTTACAGGAAAACTGAACATATATTTTTAGTTACAAAATAAACCAAATTGAAAAAAATGAGAAATTGGAAAAAAATTGGTAAATCTAAAAGGGAATAATACTTAATAAAAATTCATAAAATAAAACAAATTTCATATGTTAATAATGTGAAAGAGAGAAAGGAAAAAGAAAGGCAAAAATAAATTAAATTAAAGATGAACAAATAAGGCATATCACAGTTTACAAAAAAAGGAATTATCTTAATGTTTTAGGGATTAAACATATTTGGAAGAATTTAATTTAAATTACAAATTTAACTCATAAAAATAAACTTTTGAAAATGATATAAGCATTAAATTTAGTTGATTTTGAATTGAAATTTAAATGAAATCAGATTTAAAATTATTTAAAAGCAAATAAGCTTAATTAAAAGTTACAAGAAAACCCTTAACAAAAGTTTTTTATTACCAGACAAATGAAAATCTTTCTTAAAAATGTTCTAATAGCAACATATGACAAAATAAGCTTTAAAAAGTAAAATAAGCTTTTAATTAAGGCTCCACTTTAAAATATATTCAAATAGGCTCTTAGGTAGGTTAGGTCCATTGGGATATCGTATATGGGAAGAAGACTCCTCTGTCCTCCTATGGACAAAACTTACTTTTCGTTGGTCCACTTTGAAACCACTCCTAACAAACCTAAACAGGTTTGACAGTGGCATGTCATTGAGACAATCTAGATCGTGGAAGAGTTGTCCACCGAGGAATCTCAGTCTACGCCCTTTCAGTGCTGGACATTCGCATAACAAATGTAGTACGGATTCTTCCTCATCTTTCTCAACTTCTACAAAAGCTATTTCATGGGTAACCCATATGTTCCGAAATAATTCCGATCATACACTGCCCTGTAATAATACCTACAAGAAGCCTTTCGATAAGGGTTCTATCAAGAGATGGTAATGCCCTAAAATTCTGCTCCTTGACCGGAGTGGCAAGAGAGTCCTTGATAGCCTACAAGTAGTGATTGACGACCACCTCAGTTCCTTTTCATTCACCGCCCATTCATCAAGAGTATTAGATACAGTAACAAAGGGGGTGAGAATGTCTTCACAAGCGATTGTCCCGTCCAAGGAAGATGCATTTACTCGGCCATTTAATTGCCCCGAATATCTTTATGGCATGAGACCCATACCAACTCTACCCGAAGGTGTCTCTGCTGAGATAAGGTCGTCGTATACAGTGTATACAGTCGTCAACACAACTCGATTTTATAATGAGAGAATTCAGAGCCTTGATTGCGGCAAGACTGTCCACATATATATCAATGTTCGAAGCGCAGAATTGTCATATTAATAGTATATATTTCGGCCTGAAAGACTGTACACGAATTGGGTAATCTGAGAGACATCGAAATGTCCAAGTCATCAAAAAAAAAATACCCGAGCCGGTGACAGTATCCGTCTTCGATCCATCAGTAAACACTGAGATTACATATTCCTTAAAAACGTAATTTACTGCCCACTCTTCTCTAGATGGGATTCTACTGCCAAAAGTTCTATCAAAATTCATTCTTAGTATCAATTAGTCGGTCCCCTGTATAGGAGTTGATTTGCCTATTTCATTTAATATAGTGCCATGACCAACGCGGTTGTGATTGAATTCGACCGACTCTTTGAGTCGTAGAGCGGACTTGGCGAAGATTTCAAATGAAAATATCAAGGGGAAGAATGTCAAGCATAGTCTCCAAACTGGCCTGGGGAGTGGAACTCTTCGCACCAGTGATTAAGAGACAAGCCAATCTCTGCACTTTATTCAGAGTAGAGATATGTTTCTTCGTGCCTACTTCCCTCCAACTACAAGAGCTCCGTAGGTAAGAATGGGCCTAACAACTGCAGTATATATCCAATGGACAATATACGGTTTCAGACCCCATTTTTCCCAAAGGTTTTCTTGCATATATAGAAAGCACATAGTGCCTTCTGCATACGACTTTCAGCATTACGTTTCCACGAGAGCTTAGAGTCCAGAATCACTTCAGAAACTTTCCTCGAGAGTTCCAGGGTAAAACCATCAAGACGTGGTAGCTTAAAAACCGGAAACTTATATTTCTTAGTAAAAAGTACGAGTTCGGTATTTGTGGGATTTATTAGCTCATTCCATGAGTTCACTAAACGTTCACAACAAGGTTCCACAAGAGTGTAGATAATACTCCTCCCAGTGGAGTGCCTTTAGTCACGACTTTAATGGAACTACTCAAACCTAAACTGGAATTAATGGCCCTGCTTTTCAGCATATTCCCCGTCCAGTTGCTTATCCGCCTATCTTACCCTAGATCATCCGAACCGACGATATGTTCACATTACATAAGGTTCCCTCTATACCTAGAAATGATGTCATCACATACTCTTTCCTGTCGAGCGTGTCCTCAATCGTACCGACCACATCATATGTATATGCTTTTAAGAATGAAATATAATTTTAAGAACTAAACTAAATGTCATTCTGTAGAAATTAAATGCGCAATTTATTAAATTGTCTTCTCCTATTCCTTTTTTTATTCAACTTTCAATTTTAAATTGCATCAATAAAACCAACATTTTTAAATTCCTTATAAAATAATTGCGATCTACTATTTTTATTTCTATTTATAAACATTTTCCCATTTAAATAAACTGTTTTTTTTATGACTAATATCATGATTTTATTTTATTTGCAAAATATTTCTCTACGTCATATATTTATTTGGACGTAAAATTCCATAAACAATCTTAATATTTTGCAAAAATAAAATACAATAACAAAAAGTAAATTACATCATGACCAACTACAATATGTATATTTTTTTATTTTAGCCTTAACTATAAATTTTTATTATGTATAAAATATTTCATAGGATACATAAAGCTACCCAGAGGAGATTTAATAGCACAATTGTCCTATTAAATTCTCTTTGTGCTATATTATTTAAGCTTATTTATTTGACTACTATGTGTCATTTATGTCAAGAATAATTGCAGTCCTACTATGGCTAAATCAGAGTTGTTTTAATGTGGTGTCAGAATAACAGGGTAGGTAGATCATTTATACGGAGGTTTTTGAAAAATTGTTTCCAAATATTTCGGCTATTTATGGAGCGATCTGGTAAAAATAAATAATAACAATAAATGTAACAAAAAAATAATAAATAAATAAATAAATAAATAAATAAATAAATAAATAAATAAATAAATAAATAAATAAATAAATAAATAAATAAATAAATAAATAAATAAATAAATAAATAAATAAATAAATAAATAAATAAATAAATAAATAAATAAATAAATAAATAAATAAATAAATAAATAAATAAATAAATAAATAAATAAATAAATAAATAAATAAATAAATAAATAAATAAATAAATAAATAAATAAATAAATAAATAAATAAATAAATAAATAAATAAATAAATAAATAAATAAATAAATAAATAAATAAATAAATAAATAAATAAATAAATAAATAAATAAATAAATAAATAAATAAATAAATAAATAAATAAATAAATAAATAAATAAATAAATAAATAAATAAATAAATAAATAAATAAATAAATAAATAAATAAATAAATAAATAAATAAATAAATAAATAAATAAATAAATAAATAAATAAATAAATAAATAAATAAATAAATAAATAAATAAATAAATCTCTGAAATAAAAATAATCGCTTAAACGTAAAAAACGGCAGAATTAAAAAAAATGGCAATAAAATAAACCCTAAAATTAAAAAAAGGACAAATCATCAAAAAAAAAAAAAAAACCTAAAAAATCGCCTAATTGGGATAAAACCATAAAAAAATTCTAAAAAAAAATTTAAAGCGAAAAATTGCTAAAATAAAAAACGCAAAATAAAAAAAACACCAAAATTAAAAAATCGCAAAAACGAAAAACGTTGAAATTAAAAAAAACGACAAAATGAAATTAAATCATAATAAAAAATTGGCTACTTATGGAACGATCTCGATAAAATTAATGAGGTAAAAAAAAGGTAAAGCGAAAAATCGCTAAACGGAAATCTACATCACAAAAGTTCAAAAAATGTGAAAAAAAAAACCAAAAATAAAATATCAAATAAACGAAAAAGAAGAAGAAATGCTAAAATGAAACACGAAAAAGCCAAGCGGAAAAAACGCTTAAATAAAAAAAAATACAATATGGAATAAAACCATAATAAAAAAATTGGCAATTTATAAATGTCCTAAAAAAATGATAAAACGAAAAATAGCCAAAATAAAAAAGCATAAACGGAAAATCAAAAAATCGTAAAAATGCTGAAATTGAAAAAAATCGTCAAAACGGAAAAAATTTCAAAAAAATCGCCAAAATGGAGTAAAACCATAATAAAAAAAGAAATAAGGCTATTAATGGAGCGATCTCGATAAAATAAATAATTTATTTTACTTATTATTATCAAAAGTCAAAAATATGGGGAAAAAACGTAAAAATAAACCAAAAAAATTAAATTTAAAAAAATTGCCAAAACGAAGTAAAGGATGAAATAAAAAAAAAAATCGTCGAAAAGAAAAACTAAAATTAAACAAAAAAAAAAAAAAAACGATAAAGCGGAAAAAACGCCTAAATAAAAAAATCGCTCATAATGAAAATAATAATAAAAAATTTGCCAAAAAGGAAAAAAACGCCAACTTAAGAAAGCCAAAATAGAAAATCCAAAATTGAAGATAACAATTTCAGAGTATTTGATTAGTTACAAAAGTTTAATTGCTTTGTTTGATTATTAATAAGTGATTTGGATTTTCTGGAAAATATTCTCTACCAAAAATTAGTTTTATTTATACCCGTATTCTGAACTTTGTGACAAAATTAAATTTATTGACACTTTTTCATGAAAATTGTGTTTAATTGTTATTTTTATAGTTTTGTCATTAGTTATAAAGTTTAGAATACGGGAGTTACACATATTAAGGGTTCCGGTCAGTTTAAAGATAACAAATTGGGGGCTTTGCGCTATCAAGACTCATGTCATATGCAAGAAATTCTTGCATAATCATTGACAGTAAGAAAATTGGGCGCCATTTGAATTGAATACAAAAGAATTTGAAAGGCGATTTTTCAGGCTTGAAATACAACTAGTTTATGTTTCGAATTTCAAAGAGTATATTGATTATGATAATCTAAAACGCAAAAAAAAAGCATGTAAAGCCAGGCCAAACTGGAAAATCAACATTAAAGCCAAGTTTCCATGACATCAAGGTAATGCTCCGTATTCGGTAAGATCAGAAGAGTATCATCTATTTTAAGATGTTAAACCGGTTGAAACGTCAAGAAGAAATCATTAAACGAAAAAGGTTCAGAATAAGCGAACAAACACGAGTCCATAGTTCTGCCATCAAGAAAATGGTCGGCCTCATATTGCGCGAGTATTTGAAAAATAGTGGATGGCAAATTTTAGCCCATGACCTTAAAAAATGAAAGACTGTTTTGGGTTGGAGTTCATTAAGTGACCGAAAGTTTATAAAAAAGTCGCAGCTTCCGATATACAATTTTTGTATTAGAAAAAACGACGAAATTAATTAATACAGTGGTGGACATATATATTCGTTTTATTTAGATAATTTTAATCTCATTGGTTTTTGAAGCTGAATAAAATTTAATTTTTGACTTTTGTTTTTTTTCTGTTTATAACTATTCTCTATGGACCTAAATTCTAAAAGAACATCCTAGAGAATTCCTAGAGATTTTTTATTTAATTTTTAATCTTTGGTTGGACAAAAGTATTCGGTTATTTAACTAAATAATTGCATTTTCGTGAAATTCAAGTGGCAACGACAAAACTTTGACATGTTTATTATAATTTAACGTTTTTAACGGGTTCAAAGAAAGTTAAATTTAGATTTCATCATGGGAAGAAAAAGAAACTACCGTAGAGGAGCGTAAAATAATTTTAAATGTGCGAAATTAAAGGCCCAAACCAACAGTTACCAGCATAATAAAACATTTAGCGGATGCGAAATTTCCAAAATAATATTAGAGAAGGTCGTCCAAAAAATGATTACGCCAAGAGAAAGTCGAAAATATTTCAAATTGTCAAAAAATTCTAAGTCAACATCCTCAAAGATATCTGCAGAGTTTAAAGACTTAACCGGTAAGGATATTCACCCCAGAACAGTTCGCAGAACTCTCCATAATGCAGGATATAGTGTCCGAGTCTGTAGAAAAAAAACCATGTGTAACCAAAGTGAATAAAGAAAAAAATATTAAAGTTTGCTAATGAGTACATAAACAAGGACAATGATTTTTGGGACACTGTTTTATGGTCAGATGAGAGTAAATTAAATATTTATAAATCTGATGGACGTGTGTTGGTATGGCGAAAAGAGGGAATAGAACTAGATAGAAAAAATATTCAATGTACCGTAAAACATGTTGGTGGATCGGTAATGGTATGAGGTTGTATAGCTGCCGGAGGAATTGGTGTTTATCGCTGGTGTAATGAAAAAGGAGAAATACCTAGAAATTTTGCGAAATAATTTAAACAAAAGTGCTCAGAAACTAATCTATTACTTTCAACATACAGCGGAAATTGTAAAACATTAGATACTTTACAATACCGCCTACACTTTGAAAACACCTCCACAATCTCCGGACCATAGAACATTTGTGGGATATTTTGGATAGGCGCATAAGAAAACATCACATTACATCTCAACATATGGAAAAATGGGAAAAATAACAGAAGAAGTCACATGTAAATAATTCCATTCGATGCCAAATCGCCTAAGAGAGGTTATTAAGCAAAAACAATACCAAACCAAGTATTAATTGATAATTTATTTTTAGTTTTACTTAATTAATATTGACAAAACTAATATTAATGTCCAAGAGAAATTGAATACATATTACTAAAAATGTTAAAAAAATAGGTAACCTACTTTAAGAATCTTTAATATTAATCTATACTGAATAATGAACATTGAAGATTGCAACGTATATGATTTTATCGTTTTTTTGCCATTAGGTAGAGCTTTTATATGTCCACCACTGTATATCTAATAGAATATAAAAAGTGATGGTTATGCCTGCATTAAATCTCTAGAATTTTTTTTAGTTTTAAATTGTGTCGTTTCAATATTTAGGTATTAATTATATTGACAATTTTTGGTGTAAAATCGTTTGTGCATAAATAAATGCAGAGAACAAATTAAATTACGATTCAATTTTGTGCAGCCGCATGAGAAAAATGTGACATTTTTTTATTTAAGGTGACCAAGTAAAAAAAATAATTAAATATTTTTATATAGCATCAACAACATCTTTTTTTTTTTTTTTTTTTTTTTTGCAAAAAAAAAATAGATTTAGTCTTAAACAATATAAAATGTTATTGTACTAATATTTAATTGGTTTATATTTTATTTAAATTGCTAATTACCAATTACAAATATGAACATTAATTAGTATTGCGGTTATATTATCAAAATTTAATTGAAAATTAATAAAAAAAGGAAATGTCATCATAACAATTTAATCTCATTAAAATTATACATAATACAAAGCCTTCTCTGGGGGTATAATGATATAGAAAATGTCAAATATTCAACGAAATATAAGATAATAAGAGATTTTTTCTAAGAAATATAAATCTACACAATAAAGGAAATAATTTAATTATCTAAGTTGATATTATAAACTGAGTTACATAAATTAAACCTAATAACAGGAAAATTATTACAGCATTAATGAAAAGTAATGTAGATATTAATATATGAAGCCTCAAAGCCAATAGTCATGAACATTTCAAAGCGATAGCTTACTCGAAACAATTTTGGTGGCAGCTTAACTAAAATTATAAAAAAAAATATATAATAAATCGTAATTAAAAAATATCAAATTGAATTATGATAAATTTACCAAAAATTTATTCTTAAATTAAAATTGTTTTCACTCAGTAGACTCTGTAACGTTAATATTAGTTCTCTGCTGATGGTTTGTTGTGAATTTAATTCTATAGAAAATGATTTAAAAAATTAAAAAATTTTAAATACCAAATAGAGTATCAATCAATAGTATTAATCAATTGTTTCACAAAGAATCTTGACATAAAATCTGTCACAAAATCTTTCAATAACATATCTCTTCTGCCTTAATTGCCCCAAACATATTTTTCCTACATGACACAAAATGTAACATAATATGTATGTTAAATAAAACCTTAACTATGAAATAATTTAATTTTATTTTCATCATTCATATAGCAATAGTTTTTTTTTTTTATGGTCGCATAATAGACTAT
The DNA here is from genome assembly GCA_951394005.1 of Protophormia terraenovae. Lineage (NCBI taxonomy): Eukaryota > Metazoa > Arthropoda > Insecta > Diptera > Calliphoridae > Protophormia > Protophormia terraenovae. The sequence continues at coordinate 6,608,619 of OX596074.1, read as the reverse complement.
AGAGAGAGGAAGAAAATTGAGTAATTCTGCGGCACATAAAATGTAGATATTGTATTTTGTGACAGCCTAGGGCAATAAAAAACATCAACAACAGCAATAATAGATACAATAGCATCAGTCAGCAACAGCCTATAACAAAATAGCAACAGGCTGAAAAGAAAATCTACCCAAATAAGTAACATAATCAAATTTACTTCAACGAACAACAACATAAAACTGAGAATAAAATTGTTCCAGGGAGGAGAAGGATAATTGAGCTGTTATTTTATAGACATACAGGTTTAAGAAATGTTTACATAAAGTATGTAAACGACAAAATGTGGAGGCAACAATCGTTTTCTATAAAAAAAAAAAAAATAATGAAAATTTTATATAGAAAAAAAATTTTCTATAGAAAGAAAATTTAACGAAAATTTTCTATAAAATAAAATTTAACGCAAATTTTCTATAAAAATTTAATTTAACGAAAATTTTCTATAAAAAGAAAATTTAACGAAACTAAGAAAATTTAACGAAAATTTCTGTAAAAAGAAAATTTGAGGAAAATTTTCTATAAAAAGATAATTTAATGAAAACTTTGTATAAAAAGAAAATTTAACGAAAATTTTCTATAAAAATAAAATTTAACGAAAATTTCCGATAAAAAGATAATATAACGAAAATTTTCTATAAAAAAAAAATTTAATGCAAATTTTCTATAAAATGAAAATTTAACAAAAACTCTATAAAAAGAAAGAACTTTAGGAAAGTTTCTATAGGAATAAATTTTATCAATATTTGTCTATAAAATTTTTTTATAAAAATTATTAACAACATAAAACTGAGAATAAAATTGTTCCAGGGAGAAGAAGCATAATTGAGCTGTTATTTTATAGACATACAGGTTTAAGAAATGTTTACATAAAGTATGTAAACGACAAAATGTGGAGGCAATCGTTTTCTATAATCGTTTTCTATAAAACAAAAAAAAAAAAAAATAATGAAAATTTTCTATAAAAAAAAAAAAATTAGTGAAAATTTTCTATAGAAAGAAAATTTAACGAAAATTTTCTATAAAATGAAATTTAACGCTAATTTTCTTTAAAAAATGCAATTTAACGAAAATTTTCTATAAAAAGAATATTTAACGAAAATTTTCTATAAAATGAAAATTTAACGAAACTAAGAAAATTTAACGAAAATTTTCCTATAAAAAGAAAATTTAAGGAAAATTTTCTATAAAAAGAAAATTTAAGGAAAATTTTCTATAAAAAGATAATTTAATGAAAATTTTGTATAAAAAGAAAATTTTCTATAAAAATAAAATTTAACCCAAATTTCCGATAGAAAGAAAATATAACGAAAATTTTCTATAAAAAGAAAATTTAATGAAAATTTTCTATAAAAAGAAAATTTAACAAAAACTTTCTATAAAAAGAAAGAACTTTCCTAAAAAGTTTCTATAAAAATAAATTTTATCAATATTTTTCTATAAAAATAATTTTTATTAAAAATTTACTATAATAAGAAATTTTTCGAAAATTTAGCCATTTTTTTATTTTTTTTTTTAAATGTGGTCCAGCCTAATGTAGACAAATTCTCATATATGGGTAAGTGTGTCTATTAAATAAATTTTTTCCAAATATCAACATTTTATTGTTATTTTCATTAAAATTATTTTGGTTTTAAAATAAACTAAATATTCATTAGCATCTTTCATAAAGGTGCAAAATAAAAACATTGTATTTCACAGTGTGAAATTCTCTCATTAATTATTCCAGTGAGGTTTTTGGGGGTCAAAGCTATTTTGTTATTCTGTGGTGAGTTCATAGTGCATAACATCACTCTACTAATTATAGATAATACTTAGTCCTGTTCATGTAAGATTAAATGTGTGTGTACATAAATTTTGACAACAGTGTATTATATAAATTTATGAATTCCTAATGAAATTGCCATAAATCTAAAATATTTATACATGATTTTAAACCACAAATAATGAAAAATTAACACGGAGGTAAAGGAGGCACATAACCTATATGTAAATATATAAAATAAAGTATGTGGATTTTTATTGAATTTTATAAAAGTAATGCTATTAGTTGATTTAGTCCCATTTATTTTATATAGCCCATTTAAAATTCTTTCTTGTTTTTAAACCACTTTTTATCCAAAAGTTCATTCAACTTAATTTCTTTAAAGTATTAATAAAGGATAATGGTAATGTCCTTTTTCGTATACAAACATATAGAGAAATTCAATTGAGGCTTAAATTTTCAATGACCTTAAATATTTACTTATACAAAAAACTTATCCATTTAATATTTGTGTATACTACAAAATGACAAAATATATGTATTATGAAATATAAATATTTATGTAAAAATTCTCATGCTAAGAATATGAAAATTTATCTAACAAAATTCATCAGAAACAGCTGCAAAAAAAAGTTCAAAACATTAACATGCCAAAACAATATTTTAAATTGCTGTCAAAAAAGTCTTTATATAGTTGAAATGAATGTAAAATATTTCCTAATAGTATAAATATGTAAAAGAGAAAATTACAACATAAAATATTTATTTTTAAACTAAAACCTTGATTTCCATTAAAATATTTTTTTTTTTTTTTTTGTAGAAAATCGAAAAAAAATTTCTTTGAATTCTGTTATACTTCGAATGTAGTTTATTTCAAATTCAGCTCTCCCAATAAACCATAGAACCATAGAAAACAACTAGAACTCCAACTTGCTCATTAAAAACCTAACTCAATTGTCAAAAAAACCTAACTCTTTGTATGTGTTAGTAAAATTTCCTACAGAACAAATTTATACGTGTGAAGAGAGTAATTTTTTGTTTCTGAGCGAATGAAAAGAGTTGGACTTCTAGTTGTTTTCTATGCATAGAACTATATGATAGCGAAAACGATATCATCTTAGGTGTCGATTATAATATCATATCGTATTGCTGAAAACGATATTATTATGATATCTAAATTTCCAAAATTTTGTTTATAATAAAATAAAAATAAAAAAAAATAAACATTTGGAAAAAGCTTCAAAACAAAAATATTAAAATTAAAAAAATTTTCAACAACATAAACAAACTGAGAATGAATGGAAATACATAGACGAATAATTCTCATATTTTAATGGTCTGACCAAATTTTTGAGGTACGTAATTGCTTAAATATGTGATTTAGGAATAACCATGCCTGCAAATATTATAATTGATGATATTTGCATAAAATATGTCGTGTATGATAATTGTTTTTTTTTTTTTTTTTTTTGTATATTTAGGATTTTTCTTATTTCAGCATATTATATTTCCTTACAATTATCTTTAGTATAAATATTTGATTGCAAAAAAAATATATTTTTAATACTAAAATCATTCAGAACAAAATTTGGTACAGACGATTTTACTATCGCTATTTTTGGAAATTACGATATCGAAAACGATATCATAATTTTATGGAAAAACGATATCATAAGGAAAGGTACAATTTAGTCCGTAAAAACTATCGTTTTAGATTCGAAAACGATTATCACTAGTGATAATTTTTATCACCTAGATAATATCGTTTCTATATCGTTATAATATCGTTTGGTTTATTGGGCTATTTCAGTTTTAATTCAGTTCAGTTGTTCAATATAAATAAAGTTCTTATGTAGTTCTACTTCTATTTTAGTTCAGTTCTATTTCAGTTGTAGTTCAGTTGTAATTCACAGTTCTAGTTCAGTACTTTTCAGTGCTACTTCGTTTTTTTTAGTTTTAGTTCAATTTTATTTCAATTATAGTTTGATTTTAAGTCAGTTCTAGTTCCGTTTTAATTAAGCTAAAATAAAGTTTTAGTTCTCATCTTTAGTTAATTTTTCCTGATCATTTTCTCTTAAATATTCCTGCATTAAATTAGGCTTTAGTGTAAACTCTTGAAATATTTATAAAATAATATAAAATCTGTTGAGAACTTTAAAATACCATTTATCAAACACAAATCAAAACTTATTAGCATATTAAAAGGATTTTATATCATCATTTTTTACTACTTCAAATGATAAATAGTTTATACTTTACTTATTTAAATCCATCATTTATTTTTAAAGAAAAAATTTCCTAAATCTTTAAAAAAATTATCCTTTAACTTTAATAAATTATTTTACTTCCTGGCCTGTTCTTTGTATTGCATGTTTGCTTTTATTATCACATTTTAAACACTTTATTTAGCTGCCCCGAAGTTGAAAACAGATTTTTTAAAAACAAAGTTTTTGGTCACGTAATTTGTTTTAGCAAAAGAAAAACAAAAAAAAAAAAAACAGCAAAAACATGAACATAAAGAAAAAGAAAGAGGTGAAAATTGTTCAAATATTGGCCATGAGCTGTTTAATGCTAACTCATGTAGAGAATATTGTGTTAATGTAAGAAAAAAATGAACGAGCCACAGGATTATTTGCAAGGATATTGATAAAGGAAGTTGTAAATAGTTATTGATAGGAGAAAATGTTCTTAACAAATAATAAATATATAGAGGAGACTTGTATACAAACATATGTATGTAAGAAACCAGGAAAAATAAGATTTTGCTGTAGAATAGTAATGGGGATTTATTACAAATGAAATTGATTTTTATTACATGAAATATTAATAAACCAGAGGATTTGTTTTTGTTACAATGCGGAATATAATAATGATGAAATTAAATTACGTTTAATTTATTTATTAACAAGAACGGAAACAAAACTTTTTTCAATACAATTTATTTTATTCAATTTCTTACAAACTAGTCAAACATTTGTTTACTTTTTCTACAATCTCAGTTTGACACATATTTGAAAAATTCTTTTTTTAATAATCTACCACCTTGATATTCATTAACAAAGTTCATTAGCTTAAAAACACACACACACACACACAAAAACTACTATTAAATAATAATTTATTTCAGTTTTGAAAATATTTAAAGATAAGATTATTAATTTGTTGTTGCTCCAACATAATTTAACCTACAAATACATACGAGTATTAATGTATATTTTTATCAATTCAACAATACATCTTCATTAACACTTACACAAAGTTCACTTTTCAGCTTGGTTAAGTTTTATAAAGTCTCTTTAGATTAAACATTTATACTTTGACAAATTTTTGTTATACGTTGAACCACAAATGCGGGTAATTTTTGCTGTTATAGCTGCAACTCCCATTAGAAATTGTTATTATCTAACAAACATCTTTAAGAGTAATTTCACTTTGTTATCACAGCATATGAGTGAGTGCTGCAAACATATTGAAAATAATTTTGTTTGTTTTACAAGTTTTATGGTCCCTTAATGATTTTTTCAAATGTGACACGTACATATTATTTGTGTTTTTAAGTGTTTGTGGCGGCATGACAATGATGACTGTTATTATGCTTTTTTTATACAAAATGTTTAGCTTAAATCTGTAACAATTTGTTATTGTTGTTAGAATTAGTAAAATATTTAAGCTAACAATGCCATTAAGTGGTTAATAGTTTTATGAAAAGAAAAAGAAATCCCTTAGCATATACACTTTTTTTATTGTACCTACTAATTAAACTAGATTATAAGCTTTCTATTACAATATTTTACATCGACAGCTGCTTTTTGTATCTTTTCGCTTAACACGTCTGCCTTTTATTTCATTTTATTACTTATTATGAGTTTATTGGTACTTATGTGGTTTCTTTTTTATAAATGGATTTTTACTTTATGGCAAGGAAAGTAATTGTCTTATTACCATATAATAGCGCCTGCAAAAATTTATGTTCTAGTAAGTAAAAGCCATAAAATAAAACCACAGTAGTCAAGTTATTTGGATTATATATATTGTATATAAAATGCTGATTCTATTGCAGTTTTATAGTTTTATTAAGTAAACAAGTGAATTAGGAATGCTAATAGTTAACTAAAAGTAGATTTTGGTGTAATTAAAAGAGGGGAATGTAATAAATTGGTTATAGAAAGCAAATTTTATTTAAGGACGAATTAGTTTGAATAATGAGAAAAATTTAAATTAAGATAAAATAAATGATTACAAAAATGTGGGGAGGAGAAATACTAAAACAAACTGATAGTGGGGATTACTGATTTTTAATCAAAATCAACTTATTAAGAGGATTATTATTGCGACTGAAAAAAATACAAAAATAGAAACTATTATAAGTGAAGTAATACACAATTAGAACTGAATTAGAATTATACCAGAATTTAACTAGAATTGAGATATAACTTAAATAGAACTAAACCAGATTTAAACTAGAACTGAACTAGAATTTAACAAGAATTGAACTATAACTAAACTAAAACTACACTAAAACTGAATATGAAAAGATCTTAAACTGAAATAGAAGTGACCAAGATATAAAGTAGAACTGAATTATAAATGAAAGAGATCCAGACTAGAACTAAACTAGAACTGAAATAGATCAATATCAGAACTGAACCAGAAGCGAAGTAGAATTTAACTATTGTACTGAACTACATTTGAACTAGAACTGAACTAGAACTGAACTAGAACTGATGTAGAACTGAACTAGAACTGAACTAGAACTGAACTTGAACTGACTGAACTGAACTGGAACTGAACTAGAACTGAACTTGAACTGAACTAGAACCGAACTTGAACTGAACTGAATTAGAACTGAACTATAACTGAACTAGAACTGATGTAGAACTGTACTAGAACTGAACTAGAACTGATGTAGAACTGAACTAGAACTGAACTACAACTGAACTTGAACTGAACTTGAACTGAACTTGAACTGAACTTGAACTGAACTTGAACTGAACTTGAACTGAACTTGAACTGAACTTGAACTGAACTTGAACTGAACTTGAACTGAACTTGAACTGAACTTGAACTGAACTTGAACTGAACTTGAACTGAACTTGAACTGAACTTGAACTGAACTTGAACTGGAACTGAACTAGAACTGAACTAGAACTGAAATAGAAATAAACAAGAACTAAGCTACAAATAGAACTGAGTATGAATTGAAAAACTTGTTGATTATACTTGTAAAGTACATATTTCTTAAAAGGTAATAAAATTTGTAGGTATAACCTCAAAAAATAAAGTAAAAATCCTTTTCGCTATAAAATTTAAATTTTTATTACAAAATCATCATTAAATTTTATTGTATGAATTCAAATTATTTATTACAAAGAAAAAAAACTATTAAAACCTATAAAAAGTATAAAAGTAATAAAGTATGTATAAAAAATTTATAAAGCATAAAGATTTATGATGGATGACATGTTATACACACAAAATTTACACACTGACCATTAAAAAAAATAAAAAATTCAATACAAGCAGAGAAATCCTTGTTAAGAAAAAGAAAAAAAACAAAAATCAAGGGCCTTTTGATTTATAAACTAAACTGGCTGTCAGTCAGTCAATAACCTACGAAAACGGAAGATGTAGTGATAAAGGCAATCGGAACCTTACACACACACAATACAACAATTGTTTTCAAATGCTGTATTGTAGCACTTATGTATGTAAATAAAAATGTTATGTATTGTAAATAAACTAAGGAATCATGTGCCTGTCAATGTTTTGTATAGCAGCAGCAAATGTGTATGCTGGGTGTTTTTTAAAATATCAAATATCAGGATTTTTGTTGAGCTAAAAATAATTAAGAGCTATAGAAACTAAAAGGAATTTCTAAGAATAGTTTAAAAATAAACAATCTTTTTTCCGAGATAAAGGTAGGAGGAAAACATCAAACGTAAAAAATAAATAAAACAAAATTTTATCTATCATTAATCAAGAAAATTTGAAAAATGTAAATTTTAAAGAAAAATTTAAAAATAATAAAAATCTAATGTTTTTTTCTTTATAAAAACTTACCCTCAAAGGCTTCTTTTTGTTGTTTTGCTTCATATTTCTTTAAAGCCAATTTGATGGCTGCCAATTCGGTTTCTTTAAGATTTGAGATCAAATCTAAAGCTCGTTCTTCACATATTAGCTGGGTACCAGCCAAAGGTAAACCCTCACGAGCGGCAGTAAATTTTGAATAATTTTGGGCGGGCATTTTTAAAGACGAGGAAGAAGATTTTTTACAGTTAGACTCCTCAGGACAAGGAGGAGTTGCTGGAGTTTTTGTGTTTATATGGCAAGTTAAGGTTATTAACTCTTGTTGTTGTTGGGTTTGTTTATTTAATAAAAATTTATTCGTTTGCTTAAACAAAGTTCGGCCAAATTGACCAACAAGTGTAGGGGATTTATGCATTTTGTTTTAATTATTACACTTTTTTTCTTTTATTTTTTTTGTTTACTTTAAATTGCCTTTAATCAAATGGCCTTTACTGTAGCAATAAATAATTTTAATAAATGACGTCACTATTGTTTTGTTTTGACATAGGTTGAACAAAAACAATTTTTGCTCACTTTTTTTAAATTCACTTTTTTCTATAAACGCGTTTAATTGCCGTTCACATAATTCACTTATTTTTAACCGCTTTTCTTGCTTAAATTCCGCTGTCTAATATCGTACTGAAATTCTCCGTCTCTTTGCAAGTTGCTGCTGGTCCCTTATTACGTAGAGGTACGTTTCGTTCGTTTACACTTTTTCTTGTTGCGTTTTCATTAAAAAAAAAATCGTGTCTCGTAAAAGCTTTTGTTGTTTTTTCTAATATATTGACTTTTTTCGTTTAAGGTAAGCTTTTTTCTTAACTTGTTTTGTTATTTAACTCTCCTTTATTGATAATAATAATCAAAATAAAGGAATACTATTTCCAGAGACCTGCGCCGAACGATTTTAACGACGGCGGAGCTTTTTAAAAATTGTCGGCGGCGGCTCAAAGTCGGCTGTTAGCCGGCTGAGAGGTGAACATAACAACTTTTTATTTCATAGTTTTCGCATCGTCTTATAGAGTACATTGGTTCACAAATGTGGTTCCAAGTCTCCTTAGATGTAAGGGGATCCGAAGACCGTTTGTTCGAACATTATTTATATTTTTAAAATTATTAAAAAAAAGTATATATGATCTTGACACAGTTCTTCTCCCTACACATATAAAATTGGATATTCTGATATTCTGAAACATTTTTTATTTTATTACAGATTTTAACATTCGGACATTTTAAATACGTCGATTTTGTTAAAATGAATCAAAAAATTTATGATTATTTTTATTTTTGTTGAAAAATGGAACGGAAATAATCTTAAAATATGGTCTTAAAGTAGGGTGGAACCATTATTAAAATGTTTAAAGTTTACAAGGCTTTACCAAAGGTATAGATAGTAAGCAAATCAATGTTTTTGAATACAACTTTAAGTAATTTTGATCATAAATGGTTGGTAAAGCTGTTTTAAGTTTTTTTGAATACGGCTGTAAAATTATAGATTATATTCAAATTAAATTCTTTAAAAATACTGCTATTTTCACAGCTTCCGATTTCTTTAAATTCTGAGTTTAATGCATATTATCAACCTCCACAAACTAAACTTTAGAAAATTATATTTTACTATGTCTACTGATATGTACATTTTAATTCATTGCGTTTTTACTATTTCTAAAGATTTTTCCTAAAGTTAGCGGGTTAAGATTCTCCTATTAGATAGATCTTAATTATTCAAACATTTTGTTTAATATCTTGTTTAAAAATTGTTTTACAGAATAATATTATTTTCATAATAGAGGATACAAATTCTTATATAATCTTGATAACAAAGTACTAACTTTTTGTATGACAATTTCCATAAGAGGAACTCCTTATGAAACCTGCATTAATTTTTTGGAATACATCATGTATGCAGTTAAAATAAAAAAAAAAAAAATTTAGGCAACAATAGCAAAAAAAGCTATACAAAAACTGGGGAAAAATAAATGTATTTCCCAAATGCGCCTGAAAATATGCAACAGTAATAAATATATTTTAGCACCCAAAATGTATGGCAACAATCTTTTCGCACCATTTACGTAAATTCTTGTTATAACAAGTTGTTTTTGTTATTATTTTATGTTGTTGCTGCAGTTTGTTATATTTTTTTTGGAGCAATTTTTTTATTAGTTTGTTTAAAATTCTGCAGTTTATTTTGAAAATAAAAGAATAAAATGTAAATGGCAAGAATATTCAAAATATTTAAAGTTACGCAGATGGTTTAAAAAAAGTTAAATTTCTGGACTAAAACAGAAGAGAACTGAACTATAACTGAACAAGAACTGAACGGCTATATATTTATTAAAAACTGTAATATTAAAAAATGCAGAATGCAGATGTTTTTTCCAAAAAAAAAAAAAAACAAATTGACTTGTTTTTTCATATATTTCAAGCCAGAAAACATCTCGATTTGAGTTGTATAATTATTTAACACAATAAAAACAACTAAGTTTCCATGGGAAAGAAATTTTTAGTATTTTAGTACAAAGTTTAAAAATGCCCAGGGAAATTTTTAGAACATGTTCTAAAATCATTAGTTCTAGAACTAGTATAATCAGAACCACTTCAGATTCTTTAATAACATCCTCAGAATTAGTGATATCACAACCAATTCTAACACCAATGGAGTAGAACCTTATTCTGATTCTAAATTCGGTTCTTGAAAGAGTTCCTAGAAAAAAATATATATGTATATATTTACAAAATTCAATTGATTTCAAAAGTGGACTTTAGAAAATAGCCCATTAGAATACAAAATAACAAATAAAAACAGATTCTGAAACCTTTCCCTAACTCTTCTATGGCACTAGTTCTGAATGTGACAATTTTGAACAAAAATTATTGATTAAAAAACTAGTTCTAGAACCGTTCCACAGAATGGGTACTGGCTAGGTAACACTTCCAAAATAAAGGAATACTATTTCTCCACCACTTTTTTTGTGTTTTTTGGGGTAACAAAAAAATTTCCAGATGATAACTAAACAGTGTTGTTGTATTGTCTAAAAAAATATTAAACTAGATAAATATGGCAGCTTGTTGTGATATGTTGACATAACAAGCAACTTGTGTATATGTTTGTTAAAGGTGGCATAAAGTTACCATATTGTTAATATGAATAAAAAGATTTTTACCGTTAAAAATAAAAAATCCATATTAATATTATAAAATATAAAATTAATTGTGTGTTTGTTTATTTGTTTGTTAGTAAAGCAATCACGCCTAAACGGCTGAACCAATTTTAATGAAATTTTAAATATAGATGAACATTAGGCTGGAAGGAACTATAGGATATTAATTATGATTCAATTAATGAAAATATAGAAAATATTGAAGTTTTTTTTGCAAATTTATATTAATTTTTTTTTTAATATTAGAAAATAAACGGACAAAGCTGTTTTTTCGTTTTCTAATATTTTTATAACTTTTTAGATCCCATGCAAGGGTATTTATTATGAAAAATCCACTAATATATAAAAAATCATGACCAAAAAAATCTAAATTACTGAAATAATCAAATTTGTAAAATCACATAAAAGTTTAATTATAAAAAAAGAAGACGACATTTTTACCAAAAATTTTCTATTTTCCTTTTTTGGGATTTATAAAAAATTGCCATATTTTTTATTCTTATATAATCGATTTATCGAAATATTAAATATTGTATTAAATTTGAAATATTCCCGTTTAAAGGAAATTTTGAAAATTTGTCTGGGAATGAAAGTTGGAAATGCAAAATAAATGATTTTTTTTAAAACGTCATAAAAATTAAATTTTCATGAAAGTTATGTAATTTTATCGATAAGAAAAATTTCCCATTTTTGGGAATTTTTGAGCAAATTGCCAGCAGTTTTCAAAATTTTGTAATTTTTAATTTATTTTTCGTAGTTTTATAATAAATTTATCAAAATTTAAAATATTCTTTTAGTTTTCAAAAATTTCCCTTTTTGACGCAATTTTTAATTTTTCTTGGTAATGAAAAATAAATCATTTTTTAAAGATTAAATTTGTTTTTCGTTCTTATTTATAGTAAATTTATCGAAATTTTGAATATTTTAATTATACTAAAATTTCCTTTTGAGGGAATTATTCAAATTTTCCTGGGATTATTTTAATTATGTTGGTAATGAAAAATAAATGATTTCATAGAACATCAAATTTACGAATAATTATATTTATTTAAAAAATTCCCTTTTTGGGATTTTAAAAGGATTTTGTGATGTTTAGTTTATTTTTGGTTCTTATATAATAAATTTATCGAAATTTTGAATTTTACTCCTTTTTAAGGAATTTTTTTTTTTATTTTTGTTCGAAATGAAGAATAAATGATTTTTAAATATCCAAAAAAAAAAATGAAAGGATTATTATTTTTTTTTTTTTTTTTAATTTTGCAAATTTTAAGATTTAAGATTATTCCCAATAAGCACAAACCTTTGAATTTTCATATTTATTCATTTGAAAGCAAGTTTAAATTTCAAACAATAGCTGTGAGAATAGGCTTTAAATTCATATTATTTCAAATACAATACTATGCCTTTCTCCAACAAAAAGGTTCTAATATATCAATTGTATTTGTCAAACGCTTTCATAATTTAAAACTAAGCTGGAAGTTTCTTTAACAAACAAATGTTTCTCAAATATTTTCAAAACGTTTTTTACAAATTTAAAACTACACTTGAGTTAAACATGAAATAAATTTTTTTCTAAACTGTTTTTCATACTAAAATTTTGCATGAATAAACTATAATTTGTTATATTTTTTATATTAGCTGAAAAGGAAATTTTGCATTCATCATTTTGAGCATATTTTTCACAATTTGTAATGGACCTTAGTAGCTGATTTTGTCCATTTCATTGCGGCATAATTGTGTACTAATATTTTCATTTTATAATGTATGTATAATATTTTATTTTTTGAACAAACATGTCTAAGTTTAAAACTTTTTTATGAAAAAAAAAAACTGAAAGCTTTTTTAAATATGAAAAACATTTGAATATTTTCTTATATCCAATAGAAAAAATACAAAATAAATCAAATATAAAAGAACTTAACTTTACACTTTACAATCACTTGAAAATTTTATAAAAACCCAACATTATACTTTAACTGGAAATTTTTGAAATTTTCTTGTTTTCACACCCATATTTTTAAAATTTGAATTGAATTTGATAATTATGCTATTTATTAAAGGAAATTTACCAAAAAAATTATAAGGTTTGAATCGATGTTTATTGGGTTGTTTTATTTTATATATATTTTTTTTTTATTTGGAATTACTTTGAAAATTGGTACTTTTTTTGAAAATTAGTGCCTACCTTTTTTTGGAAAGTTATAATTGTTTTTTTTTTTTTTTAATTGAACCATATAACGCCATTGGTGGGGATATTACAATTTGTTTATGAGGATGTTTATTTCGAATTCCCTTCTTAAAATATAACGTTTTTCTGAGAACCACTTCCCGAGTCGATTTAAAAATGTCTGTCCTTCCGTCCAGCTGGTTAAGCTTTTGCGCAAAGTTCAGGATGCAAATTTCGAAGACAATTCAATAAAATATGACAGGCTCAATATTTTTGATAAAAATTCCTTGGTTATGTTTTGTACATTATTTCATATACAAACGTTTTCACGGTTTAAAAATGAGTTGAGTTAACGACGGCCGTCCTTCCGTCCGGCTGTCTTGTGCACAAAGTACAGTTGGCAATTTTCTATATAATTAATAATAAAGTATAAGTAAATGAACTTAGTTATGATCGTTAAATTATTTCATTTATATAAACACTTTTGCGAAATAGAAATCAGTCGATTTTAAAATGGCTGTCCTGCCGTCCGGTAGGATGTCTAACTTATGCGAAAATTACAGTTTGCAATTTTAAAGATTATTTAATAAAATTTGTCAGATGCAATATTTTTTATTTAACTTGGTTATAATTGAAACATTATTTGTCATATACAAACATTTGCATACGATAAGGAGGTTCATTTTTTTTTTTTTTGAACTTTAAAATTTAAATGGCGGAGGTACGTAACCAAAATGCCAGGGTATCCCACGTTGGTCCAAGTGGATTCCTAGTCGACTTATATCTTCATATAGGAAGCTGGAACGCTTGGATCATTTAGTAAAATCTTGAGTTTATATGGTCTACTTTACGACTGTGGCGAGGAGAAGTTCAGTTAACGATATCAGTCTCTCTGTCTGGGGGGTCGTCTGGTATGTGCGCTCATTACAAGTAGCAATTTTAAAGGTAAATCATTAAAATTTGTTAGGTGTAATATTTTTGATAAAAGGTCCATAGTATTGAAATTGTTTATGACCGCACCATTATTTTATATATAAAAACGTTTTCAAATAATAGATTAAGTTGACGGAAGGAGGGAGATTTATTTTAAATATTTAAAATAATTTAATTAGATATATAATTTATTTATCGTTTATTTAATCGTTTAAAAACATATAATCTACATAAGTATTATATAAATTATTCATATAATTGTATTTATTTTTTTCCTTAAAATTCTATAGAATTTTACTTAAAAACTAAATTTTTATAAAAAGAAATCTGAGTTATAATGAATTATACATTTAAATATTGGCACATTACTTAACTAAAAAACTTATTAAAAGTTTTCGTTTGCTCTCTTTGCTACTAACGCTTACGTTTATTTCCCTCATGTACAATCATTTGCTCTTTGTCCTGGTATACCACGTAATTCTTGATTTAAAGTACGTAATAGAGGATGTTTACCACAACCACATCTGCCACGGAAATCATCTAAATCGAGAGCCCAAACCATGCCACCGCCTAAACGCATTTTTCTAACAAATTGAGATTTACGTCTTATATCATTGACATCATCATAGGAAACCCATTGATTGCCACTATAGGCATAAGGACCAATTCTGCCTTGAGGATCACGTATGACAGTCCAGCCACCATTACTAATTTGTTCACATATTTCATAGTAGGCTAAGAAACCACCAGCTCTGGTATAAGTACCAGCACGACCAGGACCCACAGTTTTATCATTCAAACTGCGAGAATTAGCATCAGCTAAGGAGAATGATTGGCCATATAGAGGCATACCCATTACTAATTTCTCGGGTGGTGTACCCTTTTCAATCCAATAGTTTATGCTGAAATTACCATTGAAATAGGGATTTTCATCACCTTCTACATAATACAAGGGAGCCACATGACCTGTTTGTTTATCCCAATGACCATGGAAATCATAAGTCATGACAGCTATCCAATCAAAGTAACGAGCCAATGTGGGCACATCATAACCAGCATCTATAACCTTTTTACTGGGGGAAACTGCTGCGGAAAGTAGTAATCCCTTGGGTTTAAATTCTGCTGAAAGTTCTCTTACAAGCGAAGCAAATCCAGCCTTTTCAGCTGAAGAACCTTTAGAACAATCCACCTGCCAGCATACAGGATATTCCCAATCCAAATCTAAGCCCTCGAAACCATATTTCTCACAGAAAGCTAAAACACTTTCTATAAAACGGCGTCTAGCTTGAGGATCTAAGACTAAACGAGCATATTTACTACCCAAAGAATCATTCCAGCCACCAATGGCCACGGTAACACGTATACCTTTGTTTTTATAGGCTACTACTCTTTCATAGAAACGATTATCTATATCAGCCCAGGAATCATGGGTCTTAATGGTCAGGGAATTGCTGTTGAGTACAGCAAAGCCATAAACTATATGGGTACAAAGATTTTCATCAATATCTTCGGGTACATATTTTCCCTGACCCGGACGATACCAGGCCCAATTGGTGAAATAACATACAACTTTATATTGTTCATTTGAACTTAAAGGAGGTGCTGGAGTAGTGGGTTTAGGACGAGTTGTAGGTTTTTTATGAGGTGGAGCTACTGGTTTCTTGGTAGTTTTAGGCGGTGCTTTTGTAGTGGCTGTCATGGGTTTAGTAGGTTTTGGTCTTGGAGCTACTGGACGTTTAGTAGTTTGATCATCTCTTACCATACATTTGACGGCCGTAGGCCAATCACAATAATTTTCATTCCAATAAAGACCGGAAGGACATCTGTAGGGTATAAAGAATACAATTAGGAGGAATGAGTTCTGGATTTATTATAAATTTAACTTACTTTTGTTCTACTAGTTCCCCATATTGACATATATAATATTTATTGCAATCTTTTTCATGTGGCGCATAATTTTTACCCAAACATTCCATTTTTATGGGAGCTTCGGTGGGTTTTGTGGGCTTGGCTTGCATGTGTGGCGGTTTGGCTTGGGTAACCGAGGTAGGTTTAGGTTTGGGTTGTGCCGAAGGCTTAGAACCTGAACCAGCAACTAAAATTTAAAATATAGATTAACAACCATTTCTTTTATTTCTTTTTTTAATTTTTTACTTACTCATTAATCTCTCTTTGTCTTCTAAAACACATTTAGGATGAGGTCCTGGATAGTTTCTCAAAACCCGATTAATAGTCTTCAATAAAGGATATGATTCACAATTACAATCATTTTTAAAATCATCCAAATCTAAAGCCCATATCATGGCACCACCCAAACCCATGGCCTTAACATATTCCGATTTATGACGTATCATGGGAGCATCATCGAAAGAAACCCATTGGTCTCGGTGATAGGCATAAGGACCCATTCTACCACGGACATCCCTTACCACATGCCATCCTTTGTTACGTATATAGGAACAAATTTCATAATACGAAAGAAAACCTCTGGCACGTGTAGCTTCTCCAGCCTCACCACCACCATAAGTTGGGGCATTAAGACCGTGATTTTTAGCTTCAGCCAAAGAGAAAGATTGGCCATACATAGGCATACCCATAATCAATTTGCTGCGTTCGGCCCCCTGTTGCAACCAGTAATTGATAGAGAAATTGGCATTGAAACCTTCAGTGCCCTCAGGATGATCATACATAGGAGCCACATGACCAGTTTTCTTATCCCATTGACCATGATAATCATAAGCCATAACAGCTATCCAATCGAAATATTTCGTTAGTTGGGGAACATCATAGCCAGCATCTATAACCTTTTGGTTGGGTGACACAGCCGCCGAAAGCAAAAGTCCTTTAGGTTTAAAAGCTTCTGACAATTCCTTTACCAAAGCTGTAAAACCTTCCTTTTCATCAGCAGTACCCTTCTTACAATCCACCTGCCAGCATACTGGATATTCCCAATCCAAGTCCAAACCATCAAAACCATATTTCTCTATAAATTCCATAACATGACGTATAAAACGAGCCCTAGCGGCCGCACTTCTCACTAAACGTGAATACTTATCACCAGCTGAATCATTCCAACCTCCTATGGCCACTGTAACCTTAGTGCCCTTTTTACGATAGGCGGCCACACGCTCATAGAATTTATTATCCAAATCAGCCCATGAATCATGGGGTTGTATGGTCAGGGTTTGACGATTTAGCACAGCGAAGCCATAAACTATGTGAGAGCAAAGGTCTGCATCTATATCTTCTGGCAAGAATTTACCACCACCCTGACGATACCAAGCCCAATTGGTGAAATAGCAAACGACCTTAAAGTCTCCTGCATTAACGGGAGCTTCTTCAGTTTCCATTTCCGAAGTAATAACTTCAACATCAGTTTCCTCGACATCATCATTGGGATCTACAACATTTTCCGTGGATATGGGAGTGGCTTCAGAGGAGCTTACACCCTGGCCAGTTTCAATTTCCATGGGATAAACTATTTCTTGGGAGTTGACCACTTCTTCCACAGATTCAGGTTCAGAGGGAGGCATTAAGCCAGCTACAAATTAATTAAAAATAAAAAAATAATATATATATTTATTTTGTTAGAAAAAAAAAAAAACTTACGTGTTGGTTCATAACCTGTAGGAGGATCCTTTAAAACATCATGTATTTGTGTCAACAAAGGATGTACACCTTCACCACATCTATTACGGAAATCGTCTAAATCCAAAGCCCAAACCATGCCACCACCCAAATCTAAAGCTCTCACCAATTGAGACTTTTTGCGTATCATAGCTTTGTCATCATAAGAAACCCATTGATTGCCTTTGCGAGCAAATGGACCCATACGACCCTGTTCATCTTGTACAACTTCCCAACCTTGATGTTTAACACGATCACAGATCTAAAATTAAGCAACTCTTAGAAAAAATTTCAAATTTTTCTCTTGCTTCCCATCTTACCTCATAATAGGCCAAGAAACCAGCAGCTCTAGTAAATTCTCCTGCTTTACCGGGTCCTGGAGCCTTGGCATTCAAACCATTATTGCGAGTATTTTCCAAGGTAAATGATTGGCCATACAAAGGCATACCCATGACAATTTTGCGTGAAGGAGCACCTTTTTCAATCCAATAGTTCAAGGAGAAGTTCTTAAAATAAAATTAAAACAAATTTATTAAATTTCCCTTTCTAAAGTTTTTCTATAAACTCACCGCATTGAAATAATCATAATCATCATCGGGATGATAATACAATGGAGCCACATGTCCTGTTTTCTTATCCCATTGACCATGGAAATCATAAGTCATAACAGCAATCCAATCGAAATATTTAGCCAATTGAGGCACATCATAACCAGCATCTATTATTTTCTTGCTAGGCGAAACAGCTGTGGAGAGCAACAATCCTCGTGGTACAAAAGCCTCCGATAGTTCTCTTACCAAAGCCGTAAATCCTTCCTTTTCATCCGGCATACCCTTATTACAATCGGTTTGCCAACACACTGGATATTCCCAATCCAAATCCAAGCCCTCAAAACCATATTTCTCCAAAAACTCTAAAGCATGTTTAACAAAACGAGCTCTAGCCTGGGGACTGCGAACCAAGCGACTGTATTTATCTCCCTGAGAATCATTCCAACCACCTAAAGCCAAACTAACCTTAACGCCCTTGGATTTCAAACCACTAACGCGGGTATAGAAATTATTATCAATATCAGCCCAAGAATCATGAGTTCTTAAAATCAATTCCGAATAATCCAAGACGGCAAAACCATAGACGATATGAGTACATAAATCAGTATTAATGTCATCGGGGGTATAACGTCCCAAACCTTTGCGGTACCAGGCCCAATTAGTAAAATAGCATACAACCTTATAATAACCATCCAAAGGCTGTAGGATGGGTTTGTCCGTGGGATAAGTAGGTCTCATGGAAGTGGTAGTAGGTCGGGCAGTGGTAGGAGCTGGTTTAGGTTTGGGAGGATTAATATCATTAGAATCTCCTCCGGTATTCGAGTTACTATCACATTTGACAGCATTAGGCCAATCACATTGTCCCGTAGCTGCATTGAAATGCAAGCCAGGACCACAATCAGCTGCCTGCAAACGATTCCATAAACAGAATAAATATTTCGAACAATCTCCTGGATAGGGCACACGTTCCTCGCCATTACAAGGATCTTCAGGATTGGCTTTGGATTGTACAATACGCAAATATTTCTTAGTGGTTACACACTTAACATTTTCCGGCCAATCACAGATTTTCTTAACACCATCCCAGTGCAAATTTCCACCACAGGAATTGGGTACTAAGACACCATTAATGCAAATATAATATTGGCCACAATTACGATGTGTATAATATTCTCCTTCATTACATTTGGCACTCATGACAGGACGTTGGGGTTTGTTTGCAGAAGGTTTACGTGTAGTGGATATGGGTTTAGAGGGTCTGGTAGTAGACCAATATGAGACCGTGGTAGTACGTTTAGGTGGAGCCTGAGTAGTTCTTCTTGTTGTAGAGGTAGTAGTTTTAACAGTAGTTCTTCTGGGAGGAGCTTTGGTGGGATTTGTGGGTTTCTTTTTTACTGTACATTTAGCCGAAGCAGGCCAATCACAATTTTTATCTTGATTATTCCAATGTAAACCTCCCGGACAGAATTGTTGTCTTACCTCCCCAGCTACTATACATTGGTAGTAGGCATTACAATTATAAGGATCGGGATAAAATTCTCCTGGTACACAATTAGAAGCCTGGATAACAGGTCTTACTACTGCAGGTGCTGGAATAGTGGTAGGTTTTTGTGTAATTTGTGTGGGTTTTTGAGTAACCATAGGACGTTTACTGGTGATGGGGGCAGCGGTAGTAGGTCTGGCTGTAGTGGTGGTGGTAGAAGGAGGAGACCACCATATAGTAGAAGTTTTGGGTGTAGTAGAAGTTGTCGCGGAAGATTGCCAGGCCGGATTAGCTGTAGTATGTTCATGAGCTCCTCCACCACCCGAAGAACCATCACTACTGATAGTAGTCATTACCGGAGGTATGGGAGTTACGGGTACAGGAGGTTTGGCACAATTAACCCTTGTAGGTGGCTCACTATTCTCACGTCCTAATGCTCTATTGATGGCCTTTAGTAGAGGGAATGATTCACTGCAACAACGATTTTGGAAATCATCTAAATCCACTGTCCATGCAGATACACCACCAAAACCAGCATTAACTGCATATCTAGCTTTAGCTTCCACCGAGGCAGGATCTTCATAACCCACCCATTGATTACGGAACATGGCATATGGACCTGATTTACGTTCCGAATCACGACCCACCAACCATTTTTGTTTGCGTATACGTTGACATATTTCATAGTAAGCCAACATGCCAGGTTGTTTGGTAAATTCACCAGCTTCACCAGGACCAGTACTTGTCATACCCTCACCCACCAATTGATTGCTATCACGTTCCAAAGTAAAGGTTTGTCCATAGAAGGGTATACCCATAATAATTTTTTCCTTCTTGGCTCCCAATTTCAATAGCAATTGCATGGTATAGTCTGTATTATATTGAGGATATTTATCTCCCTTACGGCCGTATAAAGGACTAACATGGCCAGTTTGTCCTTCCCAGGCTCCATGATAATCATAAGACATAACCGTCAAATAATCTACAATTTTCGATAGTTCAGGGAATTCATAGGCTTCATTAATAATTTCCTTATAGCCAGAAATGGCTACACCCAATTTAAGTTTCTTATCCACCCTCTCAAATTCACTTCTTATCTCTCTTAATAATTTAGTCAAATTGGGTTTATCACTAGCTGCTCCTTTGGAGCAATCACTTTGCCAACACTTGGGATAATTCCAATCCAAATGTAAACCTGCAAAACCATGACGTTGCAGGAAACCCACCAAATTGGAGGCAAAGACTTTGCGTTTAATATCATCTGCTGCCAAACGAGAATATTTATCACCAAAGGAATCTGTCCAACCACCCATGGCTATTAAAACTGGAATACCAGTCTCCACCATACGTTTGTAATATTGATTATCTATATCCACCCAAGGATCAAATTCTTTAATATTCAAATGATCAGGATCCAAAGAGGCAAAGGAATAAATCAATTTTGTACATAATTTTTTATTTTTCAAATATTCGGGCACAAATTGACCATCAGCTTTGCGATAAAAAGCCCAATTAGTAACATAACATAAAACTTCGGGTGAAGGATTAAAATTTTTACGTGGAGGTTTGCCATCCTTAATTTGAGCCAAAGCTCCATAAGGTCTAGTGCTATCAATATCATCTTCATCCTCAATATCATCTTCATATTGTGGCTGGTTACGCACATAAGATAAAGCTCCATAGCCAGAAAGTTGATCCCTAACTTTAGCCACATCTTCTATGCTATCAGGATCCTTAACGTCCGAAGCCTTGACCAATTGTTGAAAGGGAGAATCAGAACGATAGGGTTCTGGTAGTAAAGATTCCACTTCATCATTATTTTTATTGGGTATAATATAAGCAGCATATTTATCTGAAACCGTCCAAGCATCAGCTTCTGGAAAAGTTTCTGCCTCAAAATCTGGTTCCGGTTCTGGTTCAGCTAATACTAATTTCTCCGGCATAGCTTCCTCTACCAAAGAATCTCTTATACTAGCAGAATATTCTTCCTCTTCTATATAATCATCATCTTCATCTATGGGAAATGATTCAACAGCATCTCTTAGAAAATGTTTCTTAACAGTAGAATCTTTCAATTCTGCTATAGAACGTGCATTAATAGTGGGTACACTTTCCACTGCACTACGTAAGGGAAGAAAAACATCGCCAAATGAAGGAGCCATACTTATACGGCTTAAAGGTTCTAAAGATTCATCTTCGGGAACACTTTCTATGGCTGAACGTACAAAAGAAGGTTTAGATTTGGGAGCATGGTGAACCTCGGGAGCTTCTAAACGTATGTGAGCATTAGTAAAACAAAAAGAGAAGCATAACTAGAAGGAGAAGCAGAGAGAGAGAAATAAAATAAATAATAATTCTACCGTTATTTAATAATAATAAAAAAAAAAAACAATACTCACTAGCAGTAATCCCGCTATTAAACCTCTAAATTCTCTCATGTTAAAGAGATTTTAAGAGCTAAACTCTTTCTCCTGGTTTGTATCTTATCGTTGATAATATTATTTTTAAATTGCTAAAAAGAGAGGGAAATTTTCTTTTATTAATTTAAATTATTATTTATAGATCATTTAAGTTTTTTTGCTTGTTTTTTTTTTTTTTTTTTTTTTGTGATTTCATTTTTATGTTTTTTACATAAAATTCATTATTTTGCTTTAAATTATTTTTATGAATAATTCTTTAGTTCACAATTTTATAAGGAATGTTGTGTACATTTTATGAATATTAATGAAATTGTATTTTTTGTTGTTGTTGTTTTTTTATTATAGTGTATAATGGCTGACAAATTAGGAAGTAACATTTATTTTTATTTAATAAATAAAAAAAGTTTTACTTTTGTTTTTCAAATAAATAAGGTTAATGTAATGTTAAAGGAGATAGAGAGAGGGAAAAAAGTGATAGAGAGAACAAAAAAATTCCACTCAGTTATAATGATCAAAGAGATGAGACAAAATTTATAAAATTAAATTCTTTTCCAACAAAATAAAGCAAAATTGTAACAAAATTGTTTTGACTTTACAATTTAAAATTAATTCAAGGTTTTTCCGAAGCAATTAATTTTGTTCCAATGTAGCATCTTCTGGGTTTAAAAGTCAAAAAGTTTTTCTATTGTTGGCAAAAATTTTGAAAGAATGATGTTCAAACAAATTATTAAAAGTTATTTTCAGATAATTTAATTTATTGTTAACTTTGTAAAAAAAATATATTCAAGTTTGGCTTTTCGAATATGGCTTTTTCGAAATTAAATTCGAACAAAATTTGATAAGAAATAAATATTTTATCTTTTAAAAATAAATCATATTTTTATTTTTTTATTTTTTTATTCAGGCTCAAGTTTATTAATGTAATAATTTGTGTAGAATACAGAAAAAGATTTTATTAGACACTAACCGGATGGAATGCATTTTCTAATCCACTACGATCTTCATCAGCATCCATTGTGCCTTTAGTGCTAATCGTAAAGATCTTTCTTTTAATTCACACTTTTTGAAGAAGTTGAAATATCTTTACAAAAGCTTTTTCTTATATTTATTGTAGCTAACCGTCGGTAAGCATAGTATTTTTGTATATGTTGTTTGTTTTGTCTGTTACATTGTTGGTTCTATACTAGAATTCCAACATACAATATAAATTTTTAAAATTCAGATTTTTTTGTAAAGTTCGAAATCAGTTTTAAACTCTTCGAACATCTCATTTAGTTATTTTAAGATTATTCTATGGAATTTAAACGATTTTCCTAAAGTTCGAAAAATTTTAATAAATTTCGATAATTTTCGAATTGTTGACCAACATTTCAAAGAGATAGGACCAATAACTCTGAAGATTAAAAATTATTAAAATTTATTTTCCAATATTCAATTTGTAATTAATTTTGAAAAAAAAAAAAAATCAAGTTTGGATTTTCGAATATGGCGTTTTCGAAATTAAATTCGAACATTAAAAAAATAAGTAAGAACTTTTTTTTTATTTAAAAAGTAAATTTTTAAAATTCTTACTTTTCTGTAAAGTTCGAAATCAGTTTCAAATTTTTCGAACATAACAAAAATATATTATAAATTTATATTTCAACCCATTTAGTTATTTTAACATTATTTTAAGGAATTTAATTTAAAAGATTTTTTGAATTTTGAAAATTCGAAGTTAATTTCAAAAATTTTCGAATATGATAAAAAATCATAAAAATCAGTTTCGAATTTTTCGAACATAACCAAAATATATTAAATATATTTAAAAAAGATTATTCTATGGAACTTAAACGATTTTCCTGAAGTTCGAAAATTCAAAATTAATTTAAAAAATTTTCGAATTTAATTAAAAATCATTAAAATCAGTATTTTTTAGTTTTTACTATATTTTATACAATTTAATTTTTTTTAATTAAAGAATCTTCAATTTCGAATATTCGAACATTTATATTATTTAAGATTATTTTTTTTTTTTAATTTAAACGTTTTTTTTTTAATTTCGAAAATTCGAAGTTAATTTCGAAAATTTTCGAACATGAGTAAAAATAATAAAAATCAACCTTTAACAGCTTTTATAATAATTTTAAAATAAATTATTAAAATTTTAAAAATTTTTTAAATTTAAAACCAAGTTTTCTAATATGGCTGTAACACAATAAAAACCTATATTTTAAGTCATTTGTGTTAATTTGATAAAAAATTTCGAAAATGAAAAGGTCAAAAGTAAAATTTGACAATTAAAAATTAATTTTGAAAATTTTCGAACAAAAATTATAAAAATCAATGTTAAACATCAATTATTATAATTTTAAAATAAATTATTAAATTTTTATATTTTTTGTAAATTTAAAATTAAGTTCGAATTTTCGAATATGTCTCAACAAAAACAATATTTTATGGCATTTGCGTTATAAGTTATCGAAATTTAAAAGGTTTTTATTATGTTATGTTGTTTTTATGATAAATTTACGAAATTTAAAAAGTTTTTCTAAAAGTTGACGGTTCCAAATTAATTTCGAAAATTTTCGAATAAAGAAAAAATTATAAAAATCAATGCTTAACAAAATTTATTCTAATTTTAAAATAATTTATTTAAATTTTATAACTTTTTTTTAAATTTCAAATTAAGTTCGAATTTTCGAATATGTCTAAAACACAACAAAAAACAATATTTTATGGCATTTGCGTTATAAGTTATCGAAATTTAAAAGGTTTTTATAAAGTTTGAGAATTCAAAATTAATTTCGAAAGTTTAAAATTTAAAAATTTTTTTCGAATATGAATAAAAACTTTAAAAAAATTTATGTTTAACAGCATTTATTATAATTTTAAAATAAATTATTAAAATTTTATAATTTTTTGTAAATTTAAAACCAATTTCGAATATGACTGTAACACAATATTTTATATGATTTGTGTTATTTTGATGATAAATTTTCGAAAATGAAAAGGTCAAAACTAAAGTTTGACCATTCAAAATTTATTTCGAAAATTTTCGAACATGAGTAGAAATTATCAAAATCAATGCCTAAAAAAATAATCTATTCGAAATTAAGTAGACATTTTTTAAACATTCAAAGTTTTTTAGAAAATTTTCCAGATATTTGATTTTTATTAAAGAAATTCATTTAAAACTTTTCATGATTTTTTTCAAAAATAAAGCCATTTTTGTAAACAAAATTTAATATTCGAATTTAAGTTCGAATTTTTCTTTATAAATTTTTCTTTTCATAGAAAATTTTCTAAATTTTAAGTTGCGAAAATTTTTTTTAATTCAAAATTGTGTTCGAATTTTTCAAGATTTATAATTTTTATCTAATTTCAAAAGTTTTCATAATAAGTTTTCAAAATCGAAGCTGTTAAAATATAATATTCGAAATTCATATTTATAGTATATTTTCAAAATTTAAAATTAAAAAAAAAAATTAAGTTCGAATTGGAGTTTTGTTTTTAATTTTAGCCCTTAAAATCTGTTATATTTTTAATGTCCAAAGAAATCTGGCATCACTTTCATCTCTTATGCAAATAGAAGAAAACGGAAATAAACATTTTTACTGAGGCTCTCACTTAATTTATATTTCTCTTATTATTTTTTTTATTTTTTTATTTTTTGAAAGTTTGCCAAGCAAACTATTCTAGAGGTATTATTAAAATTTTGTACACAAAAAAATATAATTAAATTCATTGAAAATTATACCAGACTTCCGCTTTAATACACAAAAAACTTATCATCAATTCATGATTTTCGTGTAAAAATTACAATAGTTTCTGATAATATTTTTCCGTGTGGAGTTTTCTCAATATTGTTCTCACTTTTTTTTTATTCTTTTATAGAAATAAACAAAGTTCTTAAACTTTATAAAACAAATTTTAATATGAAAATAAAACAAAATCAATAAAAATAAAAAAAAAATAAACTGGCACAACATTTTAAATAAAATTTTAACTCAAAACTTTGTTAAGGTGAAATTAAGAATTCTTTGCACGTTTTAAAGGTTACTAAACAGACAGAAATGAGAATTTGAGGAAAAAATATTAAAGAAACAAATAAAATAAAATTTACAAACTCACTGAACTGAAAAAAATAAAAAAAACAATATAAAGAATAAGAATTTTAAGCTGAAGTAATAAAATAAAAATGAACATAAGAAGTTGAAAATAATTAAAATAAAAATAAAAAAAATACATATTTGAAAAATTGCCAATTTAACAAAAATAAATATTAAATACAAATAAGGAAAAAGTGTAACATAGTATGAAGAAAAAACAAGTGGGCAGGCATTTATTATAAATTTAAATTAAGAAAGAACTATAGTTTAAAAAAATAAAATTTCTAAAATAATTTGGTAATAGGATGAAATTATTTTTAAAATTTTGAAAAGTTCAAATTTTGTTTAAATTTAAAATTATTTAAAAAAGTGTTTTTAGAAAATGTTCTTGTATCTTTTATTTTTCTTCTATTAAAGATGTATGTATGTGTCCTAAGTCTTTTGTTTTAATTACAAAAAATTTATACATTAAACAAGAATTTTACAAAAATACAAATAAGATACTTATTTTTAATATTTAAAAGAAATGGCAAATTAATTAATTATTTAAAAAATCTTTCCATTGGAAAATACTCTTAAGTTTTATAAATATGAGTATTTTGTTTTCTTTTCGTTTTAAAGAAATATCTGTCTGATTCTCAAGCCTTTTTTTTCTTACATTCAAGAAAAATTTATTGTATATACTCCTTTGTTAATACAGGAAGTTTCCTTTCATACCTGAACACTTATTCATCAATTCCTGACAAATTATCAGAATTTATTTTAAATTATTTCATTGTTTTTTTTTTTTATTAGCTTTATAAAAAAATGTTAACAATTGTTTAAAATGTGATTGATTTAATCACTTCAAACTTTTAAAGCCTCCAAATCTTTTGTTGTTTATAAAATTCATGACAATTTTTTTTTTTTTGCATTTTTTGTCACTTTTGTCTTTTTGTCTTAACATTTTTGGCCCAAAGCACGTGTCCGGTTTGTAAACACAAAGAAATTATAGCATTTTATTTGTTTAAAATTAGTTTTATTGATTAATCGTGAAATGTATCATCTACGTGTTTTAAGAGGTGATTGATTGGTTAAAAACTTTAATAAAGGAATTAAATAAAAAAAAACTGAATCACAGTTATTATGTTAAGAACAGAAGTTATATTTACACGATTTAGTCATAAATCTTGTTTAAGCAAGAAGAATCCTGTTAAAATTTCATTGAACTTTTGGTTGAAACAAAAATTTAACAAATATTTTTGCCACTAAAAGCTCTTTAAGACAATAAATAGGTTTGTCACTAAACATTCTAAGAAGTGTTATATTGTATATACTATAGACTATACTATAGCCTCTATTATGGTCTAAACTATAGTTTAAACTGTAGTCTAAACTATAGTCTGAATTGTAGTCAAAACTATAGTCTAAATTGTTGTTTAAACTATAGTCTCAATTGTTGTTTAAACTATAGTCTAAACTATAGCCTAAACTATAGTCTAAACTATAGCCTAAACTATAGTCTAAACTATAGCCTAAACTATAGTCTGAACTAAAGCCAAATTTGTAGTCTAAACTATAGTCTCAATTGTTGTCTAAACTATAGTCTAAACTATAGTCTAAACTAAACTCTAAACTATAGTTTAAACTATAGTCTAAATTATAGTCCAAAATATAGTCTTAACTACAGTCTAAACTATAATCCTATATCCTAAACTATAGTCCTATAGTCTATAGTCTATACTATAGTCTAAACTATAGTCTAAACTATAGTCTAAACTATAGTCTAAACTATAGTCTAAACTATAGTACAAACTATAGTCTAAACTATAATCCAAACTATAGTCTAAACTATAGCCCAAACAATTGTCTAAACTATAGTCCAAACCATAGTTCAAACTATAGTCTAAACTATAATCTAAACTATAGTCTAAACTATAATACAAACTATAGTCTAAACTATAGTCTAAACTATAGTCCAAACTATAGTCTCAACTATAGCCTAAACTATAGTCTAAATTATAGTCCTATAGTCTAAACTTTAGTCTAAACTATAGTTTAAACTAAAGTCCTATAGCATAAACTATAGTTTAAACTATAGTCTACACTATAGTCTAAATTATAGTCTACACTAAAGTCTAAACTATAGTCCAAAATATAGTCTAAACTATAGCCCAAACTATAGTCTAAACTATAGTCCTATAGCCTAAACTATAGTCTACACTATAGTCTAAATTATAGTCTACACTAAAGTCTAAACTATAGTTTAATCAATAGTCTAAACTATAGTCCAAACTATAGTCTAAACTATAGCCCAAACTTTAGTCTAAACTATAGCCTAAACTATAGTCCTATAGTCTAAACTTTAGTCTAAACTATAGTCTACACTATAGTTTAATTTATAATCTACACTAAAGTCTAAACTATAGTCTAAACTATAGTCCAAACCATAGTCCAAACTATAGTCTAAACTATAGTCCTATAGCCTAAACTATAGTCTACACTATAGTCTAAACTATAGTCTAAACTATAGTCTGCACTACAGTCTAAACTACAATCTAAGCTACAATCTAAACTACAGTCTAAGCTATAGTATAAGCTACAGCCTAAACTACAATCTAAACTGTAGTCTAAACTACAATCTATGCTATAATCTAGGCTACAATCTAAACTACAATCTAAACTATAGTCTAAATTGTAGTTCAAGTTGTAGTCTAAACTATAGTCTAAATTTTAATATAAACTAAAGCCTAAACTATAATCTAAACTACAGTCCAAACTCTAGTCGAAGCTATAGCCTAAACTACAGTCTAAACTATAGTCTAAATTATAGAATAAACTATAGTCTTAATTGTAGTCCAAACTATAGTCGAAACTATAGTCTAAAATATGGTCTAATGTCATAGTAAATTTTATAGTCCATACTGTAGTCGATTTTATATTTTATGCTATAGTCTACTTTAAGATACCTAACCAAGCAAAATAACACTAAGGGACCAACAGGATCCAAGTGAGCCGGGATACCCACAGAAGGCTACCTGTGATACCAGTCTACTTTAAGTTTATACTACACTCTATACAATTATTTATTTCTAATATTATTATTAAAATAATATTAGCCCCATAATTAAAATGATTACAAAAATTAACTCCATATTTAATTAGTTTGGTTTCCGTAAAGAACCTAAACCAAAAAAAAAAGTGCAAACGAAAATAAGATTCGTTATCGTTTGTTAACCCCATTATTAACACCAACTCTTTTTTTTCTCTTCAACACAAAAACATATTAACCTAATTTGAAATATTTATTTTGGTTATTTCTTTTAACAAAATCTTAAAAGAAGAAAAAAAATTAATATGCAAAAAAATAATTTCAACAAAAGAATAAGTTTCAAATTACTTTTTGTTGTTATTATCTTTAAATCAGGCAACAAAAATTTGTGTCATTTAAGAAGCTGTGAAATAATTTAATAATTCTCATTTATAAATCTCAACAAGAGAAAAAAAGATAGAAGATATTTTCTCAAATAAGCATAAATAATTATCTTGTCAATTTTAATGGTAAATAAAATAAAATCTCTTACTCAATTAACATACAATACGCATGATACCGTAACAAAACTTATTAATAATTATAATAATAAAAACCGTTTGTCGTTTAAATCAGCTAAACGTCAAAAATAAAGTCAAGAAAAGTAAACAAAGTTCTTTTTTTTTTTTAACAAATTATTAATGTAAATAATTTGTGTTTAGGAAACAGATGAAGCGAATCATGCTGTGCTGATCTTAAGTGAGAGATTTTTTGGTGAAAGATTAATTAAGGTGGCGAATGCTAAAAAAAAGTTTTTAAATTTATGTTTACTTTTAAGTGGCAAATTAGCAATTAATTTATAAATTATTCATTTTTATGGTTTAGTTTATAGATAATTTCTAAGTTTATTGCTTATGATAAAAATCAAAGTAAAACGTTTTAAAATGTTTTGCATCAATAAAAAAGAAATTTTCGGTGACATTTTTAAAGCTTGACTTAATTTTTTAGATTTATGGCTATGATGATTTTTTGAACAGAGGGTGAGTATATAATTAATGGAAATTTTTAATTATTTAAACTTATTTCTGTTAAGTTATATATATGGCAACAGCATAACAAAACACTTAAAACTGTTGAATATATTAAAAATCCATAATTGAATTTATATTTTAAGATTTATGTTTATTTTATGAGAAAGTATTTTTAAAATGTTCTCTTTTTGTTATTAGATTAGTAAAATTAGGTTAAAATTCTTTTGAAGTTCGCAAATAAAGTTAAAGTTAAAAATTCGAATAGAACTTTATCTTAATTTTAAAATTGTATATTAGCTAAGGATCAAAGTTCACTTCTAACTTTAAATAACTTTTTTTAATCAGCTTAACTACTGACAAAATAATCTTCAGGAATGATTAGTTAACTCATTTACTTAGTAGAAAGTATTCCAGTGTTGACATTTGTCGCTTAATAAACAAATGTAACTGTTAGATTTTACTTCATATGTCAATCAAAATATTAAAAGCAAAAAGTTTATTTAGGAAAAGCGGAGAACAATAACTTTGTTATCAGCTTAACAGCTCATCTGTAAAGAAAATTAACTTCGGAAAGTATTTATTTCATTAACTTAGTAGACGATTTTAATTAACATTTTAATAATCTATTCTTATATTCCAGGAACTCTTAATATGTATTAGAAAGGGAACCGTTTAAAAGAGCTTATAAATGTATGTGTTTATATAATATTTCCTGTTTAAGAAAGAGGAATTTTATGTAAATTTTTTAAACGGTTTTATGGTGTTAAAACTTATAGGAATAAAACTTAAGTTGTTATTAAATTAAATACTTGATAACAGTGTGTAAAATATTATGACTTAAAGTAGAAAATCTATCTGGAAAATGGAGCTTTTACAGAAAAGAATGTTTAAACGGACTTAACTAAATCAATCAGTTGTATATACTTAAAACTTCTTAACATAGTGTTTACATTAGACAATTTTTTATCAAGACAAACGTCAAAATTATCGCGAATTAATGGAAGGTGGCAACAGTTGCACAAAAACAACAATATGGAGAATTCATTATTGTTTTTTATATATTAGAAAGTATACTCCATAGTATAATAATAAAGTATACTCGTAAGACCAGCTGTTTTACAATTTTTTCATTGGCAAACCTCGCGGTACTGTCAAATTGTTTTTGTATTCACATGTAAAATATTTTTTGAGTTTTTTTCTCTTGCTCTCTTTCGTTCTCTCATTTTTCCGTTCTAAGCATTCTGACATTGTGGGCAGTAGTTTTACACTAACAAAATACAAGCAATTTTTGTTTTTGTAGATGTGCGAGTACTTTATTATTTTACTATGGTATACTCGTAAGAACAGTTGTTTTACATTTTTTTTTTCATTGACATACCTCGCGGAACTGTCAAATTGTTTTTGTATTCATATGCAAAGTTTTTTTCGAGTTTTTTTACTCTTCCTCTCCTTCATTCTCTCATTTTCCGTTCAAAGCATTTTGACATTATGTGCAGTAGTTTTACACTAACAACAATACAAGCAATTGTTGTTTTTTATATGTGCGAGCACTTTAAAACCAAAAATAATAATCAGCTGTTTAACTAAGGTTACCTTGTATATATTCGCACTAATTTTACGTCGAGTCTATATTAGAGAAATTTTTATCCAGACAGATGTCAAATTTTTGTTTTAATTGCAGATCATTTTTTATCTGTCAATTATAGGGAAAAACATTTCTCATAATAAACCATGTAAAAAGTACCAACAACAATCAAGACGGCGTCTTTTACCATGCAACGTCAAGACAAAATTGTCAGAGCTCGAACGCTGAAAACACTGAAAAATTCAGTCTACATTAGACGAACTTTTATCCTGATAAAAATTTGACGTTTGACTTGATAAAAATTTGTCTAATGTAGACTCGAACTTAAAGTTTGTCTTGATAAAATTTTGTCGAATGTAGACACTATGTAATGGAATTTAATTCGCATAGGAACTCAGTGTTGCCATATGAGCAAATTTATCATATTTTTGAAGTTTTTTAAACCGTGGAAAATTTTAAAAATTTTTAATAAAAAGTAAGATTTTTTAAAAAAAATTATTTTGTAATTTTTCACCAGCTTTGAGTACATAAATACAATTTATATTTTTCCCAATCTTTAATTTTGCTATGTTTTCGGAACGTCTTCTGGAAAAGTTTTTCGAATAATTAAGACAAAACTTTTTACTATAAAAATAATTAAAAATTCTATAGTTTCTAAAATTTTATGAAACGAATAAAAATTATTAAAATAATTTTCAACGATTTTTCAATTAGTTTTCATGAAAATATCATAAGAATAATTTTTTACGATTATTCATATCAAAATATCATTAATATTTATTTTGAGAAAAAAAATATATTTTTAAAAACATTCATATGAATAAAAAATTATATAATTTTTTTCATCCCCAAATAGTACATAGTACATTGTGCTAAATTCATTTAAAAAACACTAATTTAAGAAAACAATTATTTTAAAAATAAAAATTTCATAAAAAATTTCCTACGAATAAATAATTATTCGAATAATAGTATTTATATTTATTTTAAAAAATAAACCAATTTAAAAATCTAAATTTTATGAAAATTTTTAATTTTCATCCCATATTAGCATATACTACATAATTGTGAAAAATTCATTAAAAAAATCTAAATTTCAAGAACAAATTAATTTTAAAAATCTAAATTTCATAAAGAATTTTTTACAAACAAACAATTATTCGAATAATTTTTACCGATTAATCGCAGTATTAAGTATTAAAATTTATGTTTAAAAAAAAAAAACTATTTAAAAATCAAAATTATATGAAAATTTTTAATGAATAAACAATTATTCGAATAACTCTTAACGATTAATCGTCCCAAAATGCCATTAATCGTCATTTAAAAAACAAATTAATACAAACATTTTAATTTCAATTCTTTACGAATAAAAAATTTAACGCATCAAAATTTAAATTTTATTAAAAAATTTTAGCGAATAAAATTTATTCGAATAATTAAAATAATTTTTTTGCTTTAAGAATTAATAAAAAATTATTCGAATGTGAAAAATTAATTAAAAAAATTTAAAAAAAAGAAATATTCGGATAATTTTTAACGTTTAATGCCCACAAAAAGTATTAACATTTATGTTAAAAAAATCAATTTAAAGATCAAAATTTTATGAAAATTTCTAATGAATAACAAAATTTTTCGAATAACTCTTAACGAATTCCATAATTTAAAAAGCAAATTAATACAAATATTTTAATTTCAAAAAATATAATAAAAAATTTAATGCATAAAAATCTAAATTTCATGAAAAATTTCTAACGAATAAAAAATTATTCGAATAAATAACACAAAATTTTAGCTTTAAACAATTTTTTTAAATTAAAAATAATTAAAAATTCTATAGCGGAATTTAAAATATATAAAGTCCAAAAAGTTCCAAATAGAAATGCTGCAAAAAATTTAGAAGCCAAGAATAGGACACGAAAATTAAAGTCAAATTTCATACAAAAATACTCATGTTTTATAATTGACGAAGAAACGTATGTGCTGGCGGAATTTTCGCAGCTTCTGTGTCAAAACTTTTATGTTGCTAATACTCGAGGCAATATTGAAGATAGGTTTAGGACCCAAAAGCAGACAAAATTTCCTAATAAATTTCTGGTATAACAAGCTTTTTGCAGTTGCAGCAAAACAGGAAAGACATTTGTTACATTCGGCTCTATACATATAAAGAATGTTTGCAAAAAATGATTCTTCCTTTCATAAGAGAGCATAATGTGTCCACATATTTTACGGTAAGAAAGCTCTGAAGTGGTACCAAAACAATAACATAGTTTTTGTATCAAGAGAGGTCAATTCTCCAAATTGTCCGGAGTTAAGACCAGTGAAGAGATATAGGGCTCTTGTGAAAAGTGAATTGAAGAGCACAAAAAAGGTGTCCCGAAGATTTTAAAAGAAGACGTGCACACTGTTCCAAAAAAGTGACTGAAACAACTATCAAATCTCTAACGGAAGGGTTACCAAAAATGGTCCACGAGTTCATAAGTAGTGGTTAGAACTATAAGTTATATTTTTCTGTGATCTGTAATATAATATCAATTAAATAAAAAAAGTAATGAAAACTCTAAGATCAACCATTTCCAAATTATTGAATTTTATATATGTTAAGATTTTTTCAACGCACTTCTTAATTTGGACGATTATGTGACTCCAAATGATTACAAACATAAGGAGAAATTTTATATAATTAATGAAATTAAAAAAAGATTCGGCTGTGCCGAATCTTTGATACCCTTCACCATCTTACCGACAAATAATTAAATTTTCCCCTTAACGTATGCTTTCATTATTTCACATTTATAAATCTAAATTTTTTTCAAACTACGAAAATTTGAAAACGAAAAAAAAAAACAATTCCATATTTATTTTTTTATGTGTGTATATACAAACTGACTGCATATACAAAGAACAACAACTACACTGTTATTTATTACATTACTGTTGTTGCTAACTAAACTACTCGCCTATACAAGAAACAAAAACGTCACTAATAGTCATTACAATGCTTAATATACATGTTTGTGTGTGTATTTATATTCTTAACAGATTTGGCCCATAGCTCTGTTGACTATGAACGAATTTGGTTTATTAAAAAAGCCGAAATTTTATAATAATATTTATGACCGATCTATATAAAAATAAAAATCTATAGCTTAAACAAGGGCTTCAAAAAATCAAAAATGCGTTTTGCCCGATATCTCAGTTATTAAAAATTCAGAAAAAAAAATGTCCGAGCCTTTTTTGCAAAAGTGAAGTCCGTAGTGTATACAGAGGCTTCAAAAACTGGAAAACCGGTTCTAAAAACAGGTTTTTTAAGCATATCTCCGCAATGTATGAACCGATTTTGCTGAATTTCAATAGCAAAATTCTCGAAAGGATTTCCGATCGTTTGATATATATATATATATATATATATATATATATATATATATATATATATATATATATATATATATATATATATATTATATATGCCAGTTATCGGTGGGCTTCATAAACGCCATTTCAACCGACACAAGGATGGATGGACGGACATGGTCCTACTTTTCAACAAAAATAAAATTTTTAATGAAAATAAAACTAAAATTGTCTTTAGTTCCTTAAATAAGTATAAAATTGAGAAAAGAACAAAAATCTGTGATGACTTAAATTTTCCATTTAAAATCGATTTTTTTCTAAGGGAACTAA
Organism: Protophormia terraenovae; assembly: GCA_951394005.1. Classification (NCBI taxonomy): domain Eukaryota; kingdom Metazoa; phylum Arthropoda; class Insecta; order Diptera; family Calliphoridae; genus Protophormia; species Protophormia terraenovae. The sequence continues at coordinate 6,573,017 of OX596074.1, read as the reverse complement.
CATTTGGATTAGATCCTTAAATAAGCCACCAATCGAGAAAATTATGAAAATCTAAGAGCACTTAAATTTTTTATTAAAAGTTGATTTTTTAGTAAGAAAACTAAAATTGGCTCTAGTTCCTTAAATAAGAATCCAATTGAGAAAATAACTAAAATTTGTGATCACTTAATTTTTTATCAAAAATAGATGTTTTTAATTAGAAAACTAAAATTAGCTCTAGTTCCTTAAATTTTTCCTTCAAAATGTGATGATTTAGTTTGAAAACTGAAATTGATTTTAGTTCCTTAAATAAGCATCCAATTGACATATAATTTAAAAAAGATCAAAGATCTGTGATTACTTAAATTTTCTTTCAAAATTTAAACTAAAATTGGCTCTAGTTCCTTAAAAAAGCATTCAATTGAGCAAAAAACGAAAATCTGTAATTACTTATACTTTTTGTTAAAAATCGATTATTTGATTAAAATATTTCTAGTTCCTTTTAGAGAAAAAAAATTGTAATAATTTATATTCTTAAACAAAATTCGAAGAAAGGCCTTTTTAATTATATTTTTTATAAAGTATTAAATTATTTCTTCCTTTGTTTTTTGTGGTCAATATCTAATTAAATAAATTGCTTTTTGAATTGTTTTAATTTTAATTTATTCATTATATTTTGTATTTTTTTGTTTACAGCACTTTCAATTACACATTTTTATTTATTGCTCTAAGGTAATTTTGAAATTTCAACAACTTTTGTTTTATTTTTTTGTTATTGCCATAAATATAGCATCTTTATGGATTTGACAATCAACACAAACAGTTTACAAATCAATAAATAACACTTTAAATTAAAATTAAATTATTACGTGCAATTTGGAATTATCAAGATATAAAAATCTAAACAAAATATTAATTAAAGCTTGATTTAACAGTTAATAAAATCAAAATAAAATTTAGTAATAAATTTAGCTAAAAACAGGTGAACAAAGAAAGATTCACTGTATATTTTTTTTATGACAACACAAAACAAAAGACTTAAGACACATACATTTTAATTAACGGACAATTGTAAAACAAAAGGGAAAATTTTTAAAAATATTTTTATAATAGATTTTTTGTCTTTAAAGAACTTTACATTCTTTAAAATTTTGTACACGTTTTAGTTTTTTATTTCTTTTAAATAGAATAAGATTCTACTGACACATATTAAATTGTAAAGCAATTTGTATTAGAATTTTTGTTATTATTAAACACTTTTAACACTTTTTTATCTGCTTACTTCGGGGTTTAAATATTAATATACCAACAAGGTATTTTTTTAATTTTAAAAGTTTTTTTTTAATTTTTTTCACTGCTTTCTTTAAAATATTTTTTTTAATTTCTTAAATCCAGCCAAAAGATTAACAACCGCTTTAAATGCGCGTAAGAATAAAACTGTTTATATTATTGGCCAGAACGCACCTATTTATACACAAAACCCTCCAGAAGTCACGTTTCACAAATGACAGTAATCCAAAAAAAAAAAAAAAAAACTCAAACGCGTTATAAAGAAAATAACAAAAAAAAAAAAACAGAAAAAAAGTTTATTAAAATTTACAAAAAAAAAGTTAAGAACTTTAAAATCAATTTATTAAAACAACAACAAGAAAAAAAAAGCGAAATAAAAAAGAAAGAGAATGACAGTTGGAAAGCAGACATATACACAATAACACAAAATTTGCATAACGAAATTCTTCTCCTACAGACCACAAGAAGATTAACAAATTCTGGCTGAAAATGAAAAGCAAAACATTTAAATTTGTATTTCTATTTAATGGTAATACGATTGGGGGCTTGTTTTTTTTTAATCATCCTTTAAAACAAGTTCTTTTGCTTTAAAGCAAAAAAAAAAATACAACAACTTTAAATGAGTTTTAACACCCAACTTAAGATTAAAAACAAAACTTGCCCATAATGCTTAAGATAAGCTAAAGGATAAAAAAAGATGTCATTCATTTACAAATGTTTACAGTTTGTGAACCCTTGTTATTAAAAACTGTCAGTTTTGTTTTTCTCGCTTTTCATTTTATTTGTTTTTGTTTTCGTTTTTTTTTTTTTTTTTTTCAATAATTTGTTTTGATTATAAACTTTACCGTTATAATTTAATTGCCACTTCAGGCAGAGGAATGTTACTTGGCTTTTTAAAGCCAAGATCAGGAAGTAAATAAAGAAAACATAAACACTAAATATTAAGAAAAACAAATTTTAACAAATAAAAAAATTTAAATGATGATCTTTAAGGAAAAATTTGAATGATCACAAAAGATCAACATTTTCTTAATTAAAAAACTTACTAAAATAAACTACGAACACATGTTAGATAAAAAATACAAATATTAAAACCACAAAAACTCATGATGATAAATTCAATCATCATTTTCTCAATTTAAGGCTTATTTAAAGAAAATGAGAATATTTTAGTTTTGTTATAAAAAAAATCGATTTTTAATAGAAAATTTAAGTGATCACAAATATTCGTTATTTTACCAATAAAATGTATATTTAAAGAACTAAAGCGAATATTAGTTTTCTTAATACAAAGTCGATATTTAAAAGAAAATTTAAGTGATCACAGATTCTCGATAAATTTCTCAACTGGATGCCTTTTTAAGAAACTAGTTATCTCATTAAAAATTCTCATTTTATGGAAAATTGAAATGATCACAGATTTTTGTTCTTTTCTAAATTGGATGCTTATTTAAGAAACTAGAGCAAATTTTAGTTTTCTTATTAAGTGACTGGTAAATCGATTTCGATTATGGTCGAAAATCGATTCTTGTTGTAAAAAAACGATTCTTTTGTGATCGGTTCTTACCAACTTTATACTCAAATCGACTTTTAGGCTTCAATTAATCGAAAAACCAACTCTGCACAGTGAAGTGTTATTTTTTTTTTTTTTTTTTTTTTTTTTGTACATATAAGTTGCAAAAATTTCAAAGAAAAATTTTAAACTTTCTAAAAAATAATTTTTGGGACAAGTTTTTTAAAGATTTTGACAAAAAGAAATCATTAAAAATGCAATTCAAGAAATAATTGTTAAATACAAAAGACGAACTTTGGGTTGAAAAGGGTCTTCAATATAGTTGAGCATGCGTTTCCGAAGTGCTGGACAGTCACTTAAAGAATGTTACTAATCCTCAATAAAACTACTTCTGCTGTAATCCATTTCTCAAGACCCTGTTTGACAGTTCGACCAGAGGAACTTGATTTTCCGTCTGTGTTTCTGTTATATCTGCGCGCGAAAAATTTCTTGCGCACTCTATCGTCATTTTGATCCCACGAACACCCTGTTATCCAACCTAGCCTGAGAAGTATAGATAGAGATTGAGTGGAGTTGAGTTGAGTAGACATTACGACTTCACTGCGTATGAATTCCGCGCCTTAATCGCTGAATGACCGTTAAAATAAAAATCGATAGTCTGGCTTTTCGGTCCATTCTTGTCCGAAAATATTTCGGCCTCGGTTCCAGTCTCAGTTTTATATGCATTATTTTATATCTGCATATTCGGTAAAATGTTTAATTTACTTCCTATGTTTTCACAAAATACATACATTTAAATTCCATACTACTAAAATTTTTAATGACGTTATATGACTGATCTGAGGTAGCAGGTTAATAATAAATTTATCGATTTTCTTTATTATTTTTTGATATTCTTTCAACACATACGATTATTGTATTCAATGCATTACACCCACAAAATGATTAGTTTAAAGAGTATTACTCTCTGGTTTAGTTGTTAAACATATCAACATATACACATCTGCTCAAAATAACCCAGCAAAAAAAGAACTGAAAAAGTCATGATTTTAATATTGTGTTGTCATTGGAAGGAAGTACTTAGTGGTGAAAAAGAGCTGCAGAAGTTCTTTTTTTTAACCCATGGTTGTCATTGGTAAAATATTATTCTTTTATACTTCTCTTAAAACTATGTTTATCCAATTTTTGAATAAAAATTATGCTTTTGCCCTATTAAATAATAAAAATGCTTTAAAATTTGTAAAATTTAAATTTTGTTGGAAGTTATTACCAGTTTTTCACGCTAAAAATTCATTTATTTTAACTTTTTTGGAACTAATTATTAAGAACTTCCAAAAAAATAGAAAAATACTATCTCTTTATAATATTTTCAACCTAAATGAAACTTTTCTTATTCTATTATGTAAAAATAATCAAAAAAGTACAATAGAATTCGATATAATATAAAAAAAAATATAAATAAATTAACTGTATCTATTATTATGAACAGCAATTTTTGGTATTTAAATCGAAAACGTATGTGTAAATTAATTTTTATGCACATACTTGCCATATTTTTCAATAAAGTATCATAGCCAGATCAAAATGTTTACTAAAAGAAAAAATTCGAAGTATATATTTCTGAAAAATTTTCCAAAGTTATCGTCACTTTAATATCATCCCACTAGGTGTATCTATTATTTTGAGCAGATGTCTACATATGCATATTTAATTATAACGATCTTTTAGAACATATGTAATCTAATTTAATTTTAATTAATTGTTTACTAATTTTATAAATAATAATGGATTAAAAAGGTTGATCGAAAAATTGAAAATCGATTATTAACTTTTCGTACCATACACTAGTCTGTATTTTGTTAGTTTTAAATTTAACGGTTATTTTTTTTATTTTTATTTTTTTTTTTTTTTTTTCTGGTAGCTCTTCTTTGTTTTATTTGAATTTCCACAAAGCTGCCACTGTATGGTAGTAGTTGCTATTTCAATATTATGGTAGCACTTTGTGTATTCCATTTGCATAGTGTTGTTTACATTTTTATGTTATTTTTGTCCATTTGTGAAAAATCGCTTAAAATTGTAAAATAATTATTATAATTAAATTTATTGTGAATTTTTTTTTTTAATAAATTTTAATATATGTTGATTTAGCTTACAAAAATTTTATTAATTTCAATTTAATTTGATTGTTTTGTATGATTTTAATTTAAAGTTAATTGTGGGGCATATTTTCCGCCATTTTGCGAAGAAAATCGCTGAATTAACACCATTGTTTGTTTGTGGAAAAAAATAGTAGAATCCTTTAGTAAAGGATAATTGGCTAAATACTAAAAATAGTAGCAACCTGTTAGTTTAATTTATAGAATAAATAGATCCTATATTATAAAAAAACTCTTTTAGGGGTGGTTACACTTAAACTTCCCACACAAATAATAGAAAACAAGGAATTTGTTGTCAGCTGGCTGATTAAAAAAGAAAAAAAAAACAGAGAAAAATCATTAATATTTATTATACAAAGTCAAGAAAAGGACTTTTTAGTATATAAAAAAATAATTACGAAACATAAACGGTGACCAAGGATACCAAAAAAAAGTTATTTCTTATTTAAAACAAATACATAATTTTTAAAGTAAGTTAAACATATTTCACGAAGAAGTTTTAAATACAATTAACTTGTGTTTTAATAAAAATGGACAGTACAGCCATGGAACGTACCTCTAACGCCAACCCAAATGCTTCAACCAAACGTCCTACCAATACTTCAGTGAATACAGCCGGTGGACGCAAAAAATCTGGTCCCAAATTTGAATTATCCGATGCCCAAAAAGCTGACATTAAGGAAGCTTTTGATCTTTTCGATGTTGACTGCACGGGTTTTATAGAGGTCAAAGAGTTAAAGGTGGCCATACGTGCTTTAGGTTTTGAACCCAAAAAAGAGGAAATTAAACGAATGATTGCTGAAATTGATAAAGATGGTACTGGTCGCATAAGCTATAATGATTTCCTGCATTTAATGACCATGAAAATGGCAGAAAAAGATACTAAAGAGGAGATTTTAAAAGCATTCCGTTTATTTGATGATGATGATACGGGCAAGATATCATTTAAGAATCTGAAGCGTGTAGCAAGAGAGCTGGGTGAAACTTTAACTGATGAAGAACTGAGGGAAATGATAGATGAAGCTGATTTGGATAATGATGGTGAAGTGAATCAAGATGAATTTTTACGTATTATGAAGAAAACTAGTTTGTATTAGATTTTTTTTTTTTTTTTTTTTGGGCTGAAGAGCGACAGAAGATAACAGAGGTTGAAAAAAATTCATTCAGTTTTATTTAATTTTTTATTTTATTAAATTTCTGTTTGCATGTTGAAATATTTTGTATTTTTTTACGAAATTCTTGAGGAAAATTTACAAAAATATTTAATTAAATTAGCAGAAATCAGTTTTTGAATCGAGTTATCATTTTAATAAACATTACGGTAGATTTTAATTATATTTTTAAATTTTCTTTTTGAATTTTATGAATGCTCAGATCTCTTGATTTTGAAGTGTTTATAAACACTCCTGTAATTATTTTGTAATCATATTATTTTTAATCGACTGTTTATTTTTATCTTACAAATAAGTTTTTTGGGAGTTTATTATAATGTATTTTATTTATTTGAGTTCCGAAATAAAATTATTTATAAAAAGAAAATCATGTAAATATTTATTTTTTCATTTACTTCCCTTATTTTATTAGCCCAACTCCTTATTATTCATTAATTTTGCACTTAATGATTTATATAACAAAATCGAATTATCCAAAAACTAAAAAGAATGTGAACTACTTTTAAATGGAATTAATTGATAATAAAAAAGCGTCGTCTGTAAGTTTCAATTGGAGAATATTAAATTTAAAATAATAAAAATCCATTTATTTCTCTTTAAATCCTTTTGAAACAAAATTTCTGTAATAAAATTTATTTTCAACCTCTGTCATAATTTTTGGTTGTTATTTTAAATTAAATATTTTCTTTTCGAAAAGAAATATTTGATATAATGCCAAAAAGCAAGAACAAACATATTTATTTTGCATTTTATATTTTTGTATTAAGAAAAAAAAAATGGCATGGAATTTAATGTTTCCAAAAATTAATATTTTTGGAAAATATATTCATAATTATTAATGTATGCTTTTTATATGTTTATAATGCATGTAATTTTATTATATTAAAAGAGCACTTTTAGAAAAAAAAAAAATAAATAGAAGAAATAAAATATTTTAAAATAAATACTATTTTCTGCACTTTTATGAAAAATATTGAAATAGAATTTTACTAAAATAACTAAAAATAGAAGAAAAATAAATAACAGGGAATCATGAGGAATCAAAGTTAAACAAAGATACATTTTTAGAAAAAAAAAATCAAAAGAAAACACAGTATTAAGCCAAGTTAACAAAATAAAATTTTTGTCAATTTCAAATCCTTTTGGTGGCTTAATTATAAAGAAAACAAAACACGAGCTAAATTACTCAGGTTAATATAGCTGTAAATGACTGAGATTTATTGTGCGAATATTAAATAATCTGGTTGTTATAGAGCGAAGTTTTACTTAAAGTGAGAATGATAAAAATAGCCGCAATAATATGCTTTTAGTAATTATAATTATATCCTTATTAGTTAAGACAACAAGTTAATTGCAGAGTAAAATAATAATTTTTAGCACACATTCCAAATGAGAAAATGCACCTACAATGATCAATTAAAAATAAAACTCGCTTTTTAAAATAAATAACAATTTTTATAAAAAAAATGGTTCTTTTGGACGATATTAAAAAATAATTTTGTGTTATATTTGCTTTAGGAAAGAAAACTGTACTTTTTATGTTTTTGTAAAAAATTTCGAATTTTTAAATTGATAGGAATTAATCGAATTTATGCTATAAATAGAAATAAAAAGAAAATATTCAACTTTTTACAACATTTTGGCAAAAATCAAATGTTTGAAGCTTAATTCCAATTTTCAAAAAATAAAAATTTATTAAATTCTCCCCTTAAATAAAAAACAAAACGATTTTAAGCTAAAATATGTGAATTCTTAAGGTTTTAATAAATTTTTTCAGTAAAATTAATTTTCTAAATTATGTTCGAATTTTCGAAATATGTCAAATTAAGGAAAAATTAAAAATATTTTTTTTTTTTTTTTAAGTTTTATGCAAGTAATAATAAATTGCGAATTCATGTTCGAATATTCGAACATAGAGCTTAATAAAATGTATGATAAAATTAAAAATTTATTGATATAAAATTTTTAACAACTTTTTCATCGAAAATTAATTTTCGAAATTGTGTTCGAATTTTCGATTTTGACAGTAATTAATTGAATTGATGTTAAAATTTAAAATAAATCGGTTCCTCAAAGTTTTTCGATAAAAATTATTTTTTTAATTTACATTCGAATTTGCGAACATGAAAATAATTATAAAATTCTTTGTTTAAATTAAAAAAAAACGATTTTTAGCTAAAATATATCATTGCTTACAGTTTTTGTAGGAAAATTATTTTTCGAATTTTCGATTTCGATAGAAATTAAGCGAATTAATGTTAAAATTGAAAATAAATTGATTCCTCAAGGTTTTAAAGTTTTTTTTGACGAAAATTAATTTTCGAAATTATGTTCGAACTTTCGTTTTCGATGGAAATTAATAGAATTAATACTTTAAATAGATAAAAAAAATTCTTTTACAAGTTTCTGGAGCTAAATTCGAATTTTTGAACATAAAATTTAATAAATTCTTGGTTTAAATTAAAACAAAACTAATTTTATTTAAAATATATGAACTTGAGGTTTTAAAAGTTTTTGCAGAAAAGGTAATTTTCGAAATTAAGTTAGAATTTTTTTATTTTGATAGAAATCAAGTGTATTTATATTAAAATTGAGAATAAATTGATTCCTCAAGATTTTAAAAAGTTTTCGACAAAAAATTAATTTTGGAAATTATGTTTGAACTTTCGATTTTCATAGAAATTAATCGAAGATTTATAAGTTTCTGTCGAAAAATAAATTTTTGAAGCTAAATAAATTTTCGAAACTATGTTCGAATTGTCGATTATGATAAAAATTAAGCGAATTTATGTAAAAATTGGAAGTAAATTGATTCCACAAGGTTTTAAAAAAGTTGATCGCCAAAAATCAATTTTCGAAATTATATTCGAACTTTCGATTTTGACACAAATTAATGGAATTTATGCTAAAATTAGAATTAAATAAAATATTTTATTTTATTTTTTATAACACTTTGGTAAAAAAATAATTTGTCGAAATTAAATTTGAATTTTCAAACATGAAAAAATATATTAAATTCTTCGTTTAAATTAAAAACCAAAACTGTTTTTAGATAAAATATATAAATTCTTACGATTTTAATAAGTTTTTTCAGGTAAATTAATATTCGAAATTATGTTCGAATATTTAATATTGATGAAATTAATCGAATTTATGTTAAAATTAAAAATATATAGGTTCCTCAGTTTTAAAAAGTTTTTCGCCGAAAATTAATTTTCGAAATTATTATGTAGGAATTTTCGATTCTGATAGAAATTAATCAAATTAATTTTGTAATAAAAATAAATTGTTTACTCATGGTTTTAAAATGTTTTTCCATATGAATTTTAGAAAATATGTTCGAATTTTCGAACATGATAGAAATTGTTCAAATTCATGTTGTTTTTCAAATGACAATTTAAATTTTTCACTAATTTCTCTTCGTCTTTAGAAGATAATTTTTTTAATCAACTATTATTTCTCCCCTAAATAAAACCATCCCTTTTTATTTTTCCTTATTTTTTATTTAAAATTGTATTTTCTTGTTAATGATTTTATTTTTAATAATCAGTAATAATACGTTTTTTAATGTTTTGCTTATGAGTTTGTTTTTATTATATTTTGCTTGTCTAACATAACTAAACCTTATTTATTTAATTAAATATTTTGTTTTTTTTTTTCATTTTAAGAAAATGTTTTAATATAAGACAAATTTATAAAAAAGAAAAAAATTATAATAAAAATTATGTATGAAAATGTAATAAGGATTCTGTTTTTTATAAATTTTTCTTTAGACTTGTAATTTTGTAGTAAATGTAGTAAAAAGTTTATTTCTTTTTAAAAATAAAAATTAAAGTATATTTTTTAAGAGAGAGAAATTATTTTTAAAATAATAAATGTATTTACAAAAAAACTAAAAAGATTATACACAAAAGAATAAAAAATTGAGATAAACAATTTGTATGATTTGAAATTTGTTTAATTATTTCTAAACATTAAAAAAGAGAGTTCATAAAATTTTTTTTTATTTTAAAGGTTTCAATTAAGAGTAAAAATAGTTTAAATGTTTTTTTTGTAGGAGCAAATTATTTTAAGCTTTTGTGAATTGTTATTATTGTTTAATTAATAAAATGAATAAATAAAATAAAATATTTAAAATGAAAAATATAAAAAAACACAGTTTGTTTAATTAATAATTAACATAGAGTGTGGGATTTGTTTTTCTTTTTTTAAATTAAACATATTTCTTCATTTAAATTTTAAAATTAATAAAAAATAATTGTTATATTACGTGGGCAGGGGTGGCGAAGAAGGTTAGTTTAGATTTAAAACAAATTGAAAAACACATTTTAAAAAAGTGTTCAAATATTTGAATAAACAAAAAAACAAACAATTTTCTTTCGATAAAAGGGACCAACGACAGGATTAAAAGATAGGAGGAGAGGACGTGTTAAGAAAATATAAGATTAAATTATAACCAAAATAAAAATTATGTTATTTTATGTTTAAAATTAAGTTCCTTTTTAATAAGCTTAAGCCTCAAAATCAGAGTCATCATCATCTTCGCTATCAATTACACGTTTCTTCTTTTTCTATAAATAAAAGAAATTAAAAAAATATATATATTAATATAATTTTTTTATTATTAAAAAAAGTTCTCTTACCTTTTTGTCGTCCTCACTGTCACTTGATGATTTATTTTTACGCGGTCTTTTAACTGTTGTTTTCTTCTTTTTCGCTGATAAATCTTCCTCCTCACTTTGTACCACACAATCATCAGATTCATCATTATCTGACATTCTGGTAGTCTTATGGGTAGGTGCTTTTACAGCATCATTATCTTTAAATATCAATTCACCATCACTACTCTTTTCCTCTTCAGAATCTAATAGACCAGAGTAGTTGATCTTTTTAGTGGCTTGTCTTCGGCCAGGACGATCAGCTCTTGGTGCTACACTGACAGGAATATCAACATCACTACCAGATAATACATCCTCCTCTTCATCAGAACTGCCACCCTTCTTTTTACGCTAAAATCGTAAATTTTTTTACTATAAAATAATGAACTAAATTTATTTATTTGTTTATTTCAACTTACCCCTTTAGATTTAAAAGCCAATTTTGTTTGTTTAAGACCGTCCTCATCGCCTGTCTTCTTTTTGGGTCCTCTTTTAACCGGTTCTTTCTTAACTTTAGCCGCCGCCGCCTTAGGTGAAGACTTGGGTCCCTTGATGCCACCCTCTACTAAAGCATCAAAATCATCATTGTCCTCCTGTTTAATGGCACCACCTTCTTTAGCCGCCTTTTTATCCACCTTTTCCTTTTTGACTTTTGTAGTCAATGCCACTGCAGCCGATACCTTTTTCATGATTTCTTCTGTAACCTTAAATTCCACCTTAACACCATTAGGATCAGGGAATACATCTGCATTGCCGTCCTTGTTGCCACGTTTCTTCAAGGCTACATTTGCGGTGGCCTTATTCTTGGCCAAAGCCTTGGCTTGTTTCTTATTAATGCCCAACTCATCGAGACGTTCTTTCTCTTCCACTTCATTGAGTTTCTTTTCTAATTCATCTAAATCATCCAACCACAACATTTCTACAGTTTTAGCCTTTAAGGCGGCCAATTCAGCCAATTTTTGATCTCTTTGTTTTAACAATTCATTTTTACGTTCCTCTGTCAACATCCACATGGACATACCCAACAGATAGTCGAATTTCTTGACATCGGTTAGTTTCTGGAATGCTTTTTCAGGATCTACAGGGGCCTTTTTCTCTTTCTTAACCACTGATGTAGCGGCGCCTTCCTCTTCTTCTTCCTCTTCATCGTCATCTACCTCCTCTTCTTGTTGGTTAATGCGTTGTTGCCATTCTTTAACGGGATCAGGACGATAACCACGTTTAATAAGTTCATCGATCATGGCTTTACGTTTCTTGTTTTCAACCACCAAAGTACGTTCACATTTTTCCAAAATGAATCTAGCTTGATCGGTAAGACGGTCAGCCTGAGCTGTCAATTGACCCACTAAATATTCCTTACGCTTGTTATAGTATTCCAAACGTAAAGGATAAAAGGCTCTTAAAATATCCAAAGAAGTGGGATAACGTCTAAGGCAATTGAGTTCATCGAAACAATGCATTTGATTGGTTGACATTGAAGAGGTCAATTTGAATATGCGATGGAAACCACCTTCCTCTTGTTGTATACGCTCAAATTCGCCCGGAGCCAAAGTGATAACAAAACGTACAGTGGTATCAGTGTGATATTCACGATAATCCGATATAATGGCCTTTACTTTATCAGTGCCCGTAGATAGTGGTTCCAAAACATTTTCTTTATAATTTTGGGTCCAAGTGCCAATGGGCAACTCGGAAATTTCTATTTTATTACCTTGAATAATTTGTATATTACCCGAACTAATATAACGACCATCGGATATATACTCAATGGGTCCTTTGAAGTTTTTATACCAAGGATGCATGGTTACAGGCTCCTCTTTGGCCAACATACGTCTAAGATTTTGCATAATATCGCGAGGATTATGATTGTAGATCTTGGTAGACCAACCAGTACCAATACCATCGGCACCATTTACCAATACCATGGGTATAATGGGTATATACCATTGAGGTTCAATTCTTTGACCATCATCGACTTCATATTGGAGTAAAGGATCATCATGGGGATGAAATATCAAACGAGCCAAGGGAGACATAATGGTGAAAATATAACGAGCGCTAGCACAATCTTTGCCACCCGTTAGACGAGTACCGAATTGACCTCTAGGCTCTAGCAAATTGATGTTATTAGAACCCACATAATTTTGAGCCAAATTAACAATGGTCATTTGTAGTGAGACTTCACCATGATGGTAGGCAGACATTTCGGCTACAGAACCAGACAATTGAGCCACCTTGACTTCACGTTTGTCATTACGTTTGAAACAGGTAAACATAACCTTACGTTGACCAGGCTTAAAACCATCCACCATACAGGGTATAGAACGTACATTATCAGCATTGGAGAACAGAACCAATTCCAAATTAATAAAATCAGCATAGGTAACAGCCTTAGTGCCCTTGGTGTAGAGATAACGTTCAGGCAAACCCAAAGTTTTGCGTCTCTTTACTTCATCCATATGGGAAGTAAGCCATTCCTTACGAGATTCTATATGTTTGCGAGAGAAAGCCATAACAATACTATCATCATCTTGAGAGCCATCATATTTGAATAGAATACGATGACGTTCCATATCTTGGAAATATTCTTTCGCCTCCTTAGAGGTCGAAGTACCCAAACCTAAGAAAGAAATAGAGAAAAATACAATAAATTATATGAAATTGTTTATCAAAACACCAAAAATAATTACCTTTGTAGTATTTGATATTGTAGGTTTGATGGTTGGGTGTATCATTCTTCCATTCCTCAAATTCGGGCAGCGAATAGAAAGATAATTCTTCATTCTTTTTAGTAGCCTTAACAATGGGTGTAATAAATTCCTCCAGGAAAGGCAAACGCAATAATTCTGGCCAGTTAGTATGTATAAAGTTAATGAGCAGACCTTTAATATGAGAACCATCCTGATCCTGATCTGTCATAATCATTACTTTGCCATAACGTAAAGTCTTAATATCATCCATGGTTAAATATTTTTTCTTATATTGAAGACCTATGATTTTGCAAAGATTATTGATTTCGGCATTTTCAGCCAACTGCTTAAAAGTAGCTTCACGTACATTCAACAGTTTACCACGCAAGGGAAAAACACCATAAAAGTTACGACCTATAACACCCAAACCTGAGACAGCTAAAGATTTGGCTGAGTCTCCCTCGGTAAGAATCAAAGTACACATATAAGAGTTTTTGGTACCAGCCTCGTTAGCGTCTTCCAATTTGGGTATACCCTTGATTTTGGTAGATTTTTTACCTCCAGTCTTGGCAATATCTGTTTCAGCTTTAAATTTAGCCCAAGACAATACTGACTCTACTATGCCCGATTTTGAAACGGAACCAATGAATTTCTCAGTAATGACACATTTGGAACCAAAACCTTTCGCCTGCAAGGTCATGTTTTCTTTGGTTTGTGAATCAAAAGTGGGATTTTCTATCAAACAGTTGACAAATACCCATAAGTGGTTACGAACTTGGAAAGGTTTAATGCTAATGCCGCCTTTATTTTTCTTCTTCAATACTTCCAACAATTGTTTTATAATATTATCTACCACATGGTCAACATGACGACCACCCTTAGTTGTGGCAATGGAATTGACAAAGGATACTTGCTGGAAACCACGATCTGAGGGACAGCAGGCAATTTCCCAACGTTCACCGCATTGTTCATAGACAATTTTTATGGGTTGGCCACTTTCGTTGTCATCAGGCTTGACATATAAATCTATATAATCTTTGAAATTCTTAACCGCCAACTTTTTGCCATTCAAATACACAGCCACACCTTTAGTAGTGGCAGCCACATCAAAAGCTCTTCGGCACATTAAAGCCACTATATCTTCATCCAAACGTTCCATTTTAAATTTAGCCAAATCAGGACTAAAAGTAATTTTGGTGAAATCAGTACCAGCAAATTCTTTAATTTTGGGATCTGTAGTCTTAGTCATATTAGCCGCCCAGGTTTGTTTAAAACAACGCTTATACTGTTTGGTAGCCGTTTCCACAGTAAAGGAAGTGGAAAAAATATTACACAATTTGGCACCATAACCATTACGACCACCAGTAACTTTTTTCTCATCATCATTGTAATTCGAAGAAGTCAAAAGATGACCAAAAATCATAGTAGGTACATACATTTTTTCTTCCTTATGCATGGTTACAGGTATACCTTGACCATTATTCCACACCGATATCATATTCTTTTCAGGATCTATATCTATTTTAATGGTATTCATGCTTTTATCACGCTGCTTATTATCGGCAGCATTTACTAGAATTTCATCGAATATCTTATAGAGACCGGGTACAAAAGATATTTCACGTTGTACCATACGATTACGTTCTTCATTATAGACCCACATCAATTCCTTAGTATGTTCTACTGAACCAATATAGGTATCAGGTCTCAAAAGGATATGTTCCAATTGAGATTTTTTCTGATACATTTGTTCGATGGACATGCCACCGCCACCGGCATTACTACCATTCTGCATGGTGGTAAGGATTTTTTTAAGACGTTTGTAGTATATGTAGATAAAAAGGTCCTGCAGGAAATGGAAAGGAGATCGGCTGGTGCTACTCTTTTCAAATATATGAAATTTGTAAACTTTACAAAATTATTTATTCTGTAAAAAGGGGATTTAACGTAAAAATATAAGAAATTGTAGTAATTTTTATAAAATAAGGTAATTTAACATATTTCTACTTGTTTTCTTATAACAGGACTAATTAAATTATCCTAAACTAACATTTTCTTAACTCTTTATTTGTTACCCGATACAGTTTAGATCGGCAGATGTTTTTTTTTTTTCTACCTGGCATCATTTTCAAATTGTGCATACCAAACAAAATTAGAAACACCCTGTTATAATTAGCAAAATACTTAAAAACGCTATCCTTTTAATTATAAGGAAATTATTCAATAATTTTATTTTCTTTTTGCTATAAAACATCTTAAACATTAACAGCCGTATTCAAAAATAGTAATGTAGGTTTGATAACGATTTACTAACTTTTTCTTATGGAAATTTACATACAAAAAAGTTAGTAACTCGTTATCAAACATACATTAGTTTTTTTTAATACGGCTGTAAGTTTTTATTAATTTATTTATATTTTTAACCTCTAAATTTTTTGTTTATTAAAAAAAAACAAAAATATATTAAAAAAAATCAATTTTAAAAATTAATCTTTTTTTACACAATTGTGCCATTTTTTATTATATATGTATATAATTATTAATTTTTTCCTATTTTCATATCAAAAACGCTGAATTGTAAACACCGGCATGGCATAAAAAAAGGAAAATACAAAGAGCGCAAAAAGCAGAAAACCCACAAAAATGGAGAGCAAAAATTCCCATACACCGAAACGTGAGCGGGAAAAAATGCAATTATAATGCAAAAACAAAAAACCACACACAACACATGCCGCTTGTGAAAAAGCAAAATAAAATAATTTAAACAAAAACTATAAATTAAACAAAAAAAAACCTACAAAAGTAACTACTAAATGTGCTATGATTAATAATAAACATGTTACAAAAGCAAATAGAACAAAAAAACAAAATTTACATTAGAGCGCCATTTTTAATTTGCGTTAGTGAAATAAAAAGCATTAAAAAAAGAAGCAATGCCAAGAAGGAAAAAAAAATCCAAGCGTCCGGTGTACATACAATTTGAAGAAGATAAAATTCTATTTTTTTTCCCCGCAAACTAAAAAAAAACCCCATATTTTTTAAATTTTCTTATTAATTAACTTACCTTAGACAAAAAATTCCTTTTCTTTAAACTGTACGTATTCCAAAGGGTTTTTTGCAAATTGTTGCAAATAAGACGTAGTGTAGACGCGCCGCTTCAGTTTTTTCTTTCTTTTCTACCAAGAATTAGGCAAATTTTGCAAAGAAAATATTGTCTGTAAGTTTGTTGTACAAGTTTTATTTAATAATTTAAACACTTCACTTTCAATGTTCCGTACAAAACACAACACTTATTTTAAACAAATAATTCTTTTCTTTATTTTTTTAATTTATTTAAAAATTGCAAAGAAAAAATTTTACTTTTTGCCGCACACTTCGACTGTTGGCTGCAGCGTCGTCTTAACGTCTAAATTCGTGCAAATGCTCTCTTCGTTAATTTGTCGTTAATTACGAAAATTTACAAATATCAAGCACAAAGAGGAATGGCCAAAAATGTCAAGCAACGCATTTGAAGAAAAAAAAAAAAAAAACGGCGTGCTTGTTGTTTATAAACAGTGTTGATGATGGCAGCGATTTTTTTGGGAAATGAGTTGAATTTAGAAATTAAAAAATATAAAAATTTTCTAATACAAATTTAAATGAAAATTTTAAATAAAATTCCTATTAAAAAATACTAAATTTCAATTAAAGTTAAGTGACAATTTTAGAAATAGTTCCTCAAAACATTACCATTTTTCATGTACCAATATAAAAAAATAAGAAAGTTCAAATCAAGTAAAAAAGTAAAAATTAAATTTTGTTATTAAAAAATTAAAAAGAAATGAGAATTGTTCAAAGATTGGAAAATTAATGTTATTTATATTTAAGAAAAAAAAAATATTTTGATTATATTTTTTTTTAGAACAAAAAATCAACTTTTCTCAATGTTTAAGCATTTTTTGGCTTTAATTAAGATCCCCGGCTCACTTGATTTTCAAAAAATTTTTATAATAACTCAGTAGTACTTTGACTTAAATTAATGTAAAAAATTTTGGCTACTCTCTCTTAGTTGATATATTTTTCTAAATATCTTTATTAATATGCATGCGATTGAAATTATATTAATATCGTTTAAAAGTACATTTAAATACCTTTCCAATGATATATAATCACCCTTATTACGAGTGTCGTTGTCGTGATGAAAACCTGTCGTGTTATGATTGTCGTAAACATCAACAATTAACATTAATTTTGTCGTTTTAAACGACTACGACTTCGAATATAACAACGACACTAGTAATAAGGATGAATATGACGATATTCATTAAAGGGAAGAAATTGCAATAAGTTGAAAAAATTATTGATATAACGAAATTTACAAAATTTTTTTAATTTCAAAAAGAGCTTATTCAGCGAAGCCGATGTTCGACATACATAGAGGAGAAAGTCGTATAAACCTTTATTAATGTTAAAAATAAAATATTTTTATTTTAACTGGGCCCGAGTAATCTATTCCTTTAATAGTCGATTAATTAATAATAGCTGTGTTTTGTTGCTATCGTTCATGGGTACTTTCATACAAATTTATATATGTTAGGAGTTAACGTGTAGAATTATACATGTTAACTTTAACGTCGATAAAAGTGCTCCCAATGTATTAACAAAAATACAATTATGAATATAAGAATGGCAAGAAATAAAAAAATATAAAAATTAAATTAAATTCAAATATAAAATTTGTTAATTTTTAAATTTCTAAAAAAAATCGCGTAAATATCGTGTTACAATTTACAAATAAACATAAAGTTCTCCCAAATCGGGTTAGTGTCGTTTTTTGGCTAATACTATGTTCACATATAAAGGTTTTTTGAAAAACGAATCGTTTTCTTAAAAAACACAAAGAAATTGACTTGTTTTTTCATATATTTCAAAGCCAGAAAACATCTCGATTCGAGTTGTTTAATTATTTAACACAATAAAAACATGCTAAATTTCCATACAGGGAAGAAATTTTTAGTACATAGAAAATTGTTGAAAAAAGAATTTGTAAAAATTGTCAAACAGTTTAAAAACAAAAAATTAAAAATTATGAATGAAATTTATATTTGTTCATAAATTTTATTTGTGTGAAAATTTTATTTTGTTAATTAGAAAGTGTCTGTGTGTGTAATTTTTATTTAAATTTAAAATTTGAAAATATTTTGACAAAAGGAAAACAAGCCAAAAGAAAAAACACAATAAAATAATATGTGAACAGTGATGTTTAAACTCTTTGTGTTTTTTAAAAAACAAGTCGAAAACTAGTGTATGTGAACATAATATAACAGTCATCGTTAACAATCAGTGGGAGCAACAAAATACAGCTAATATACGTTTTCAAAAAATCAAATGTTATCAACACTATTTTATACAATCATTTTTGCAACAGCGTTGTATTTTGCGATATTAGACTTGCCAGATGAGTCAAATTATTTTGCCCAAGAAATGCCTCCCCGTAATAAAACTAGAAATAAATTAAGCATAAATCAAGATCAACGGAACTATTGTAAAAATAATTTGGTACTGATTCAAGTGTTCTTTTACTTGGGATTATAGTGATGCAAATTATTTTTCCCGCACTTTCTCAGTTTACGATTTATAGGCCCTTAAAATTTCAATATAACTCTCTTTTGTATAAAAATGGCGGAACTTAAAATTTTTTTTATATTCGAAAAATATTATTTAGCGAAGCCGGTGTTCGACATACTCGGAGGAGACGCAGACAACAAATAGCAAACTTTATTAAAATATAAAATTTAAATAGTTCCAGTAATCTTGAATAGTTCCAAATAAAAAAAAAAAAAAAACAATTTTAATTTTTCACAATTAAAAACAGTCTTTATTTTCAAATATAGGTATGTATTTTATTTACATATAAATCGGAATTTGTTTCCTCTTTAAATTTCTGCAAAAAAGCTACTACCTAAATCACAATAATTTTCAACTTCATCCAACTCCTGCTTGAATTCATTAAAAAATTTGCCATTACTATTTGAATTCCAGGACCCGTTAACCTCCTCCTCGACACTAGATTTTGCTACTTCTGGTGTATAATGCGTGTAAGTACATTCAGTATAGTTCAAAGGATTATTTAGAAATTCTGCATCAGCTTTAACATTATAATTGTCATAGAAAAAATCCAAAATTTGTTGTTTTTTGGTAAATGTATTGAATTCTAAACGTAATTTACGTTTTAAATTACAACCCCACATAAAAGTTAAATGATGATGAAAACACAAAAATTGTAAATTATCTCCAGCCTCTGCAGCTATATTTAACCAATCTTGTATGCAATCCAAGGGAGGTATCATGTCGGCATCTTTATATTTTGGATTAAATAAGACTGGATTTGCTAAAAGTCCTCGGGCCGCCATAATACCATCCGCCCGGGTTTGTTCATATAATTCACAAGCCGTTTGCCAAGATTTTACATTGCCATTAGCTATTAGGGGAATACGCAATGAATCTTTAACTTCTCTTATGGCTGTTACATTTAAAGGATCTGAAGTTTTCTGCCACATTGTTCTACCATGTAAAGTTAAAAATGTAGCACCACACATTTCCAACTGGCGAGCAAACTCTATAGTTGATTTACTCGTCTCATGACTAAGTAATCTTATCTTTAGGGAAACACTAAAATTTTCATTTACTCTTCTTCGTATTGTTTGTATGATGTCTTTAACTATTTCCGGTTGCTTTAGCAGACCACAACCATAACCTTTGGCTATGGCCCAAGACTGGGGACAGCCACAATTGAGATCTATGCCATCTACATATGGATATATTAACTCTGCCGAATTTGAAAATTCCAAGGAATCTTTGGCGGCAAATTGTGCTATCAAAGGTTTATCATCTGCATTTGTGGTGAATTCATTTTGTCTAGCTTTTTCACTATTATTGAAGGAATCTGCTATGATCATGGGAGTAAAGCAAAGTTTGACGCCATGTTTTCTTAACAAACGTCTAAACTCCAATTTACTGTAGCGTACCATGGGAGCTGATACACGTAGAAAACCATGTTCTTGGGATTTTTCTTCTCGAAAAACTTCCAAAATATCTATTTGTGTTCTTTGTTTTTGAATATCCATTGGTATTTTTATTTAATATACAAAATGAACTAAATACGAGGGGAAATTGTTGATTTTGTTAAATTTTTTTAATGTTTTGTTTTGATTTGTTGTTTTATCACTTGTTTTGTCATGCACGTGCTTGTTCTTAACAGGGATGTTAAATTACAATGAAAATCAATACAGTGTTGCTAATGAGTATATTTGTTTTAAGTTAAATACTTTTAAAGGGTTAATACATTTTTAAAGGGAACTTTGAGGATTTCTATATATCCAGGGTTTATATTCCTCTAATTTGACTTTCTTTTTGATATTTATACTACTTATGGGACTATGTAACTTTATGCTTTTTTGTTATATTATTATATATTCTGGCTGGGGAGCCTTTTGGGTACTCATTTACCTCCCTAACTCACTTAAAATCGTAAATATTTCCTATACTATTTATCCGATTGCAAAGATTAAGGTATCAATTAAAAGCTCTTAATAGCGCATTTATAAAAATAAAATTAAAAAAATATAAAAGTTTTATAAAGACAACTTTTTTAAATATTTTGTAATTTTTAGTGCAAAAAAAATAATTTATTTGTTGAAATATTTTTTTTAATAGCCGGCCTTCGGCCGTGCGGAAGGACTTTAAACTCTGTGGTATGTCCAAAAGCGGCTTCGCTAACGTAATTCTTCCTTTTTACTCAACTTTTTTTTATAACAAAAATTTTTAATGCGAATTTCTTAGGGAAATTCGATTTTCAAAGCCCTATAACTTCCAAAATATTTAATTGCGCTGAAAAATTTTTACATCATTATTTTCACCGATAAATGTACTATCAATGGCGAAAAAATCAAATAAATCGGAGCTGAGTTAGGGAGGTCTATTTATGCCGCCTTTTGAATTGGAGTAATGAATATGAGTGAAATTGATTTTAAAATTTTATTCAGGAATAAATCTTTGTAATATATATTTATTGGCCAAAAAAGGCTTTTTATATTACTGTGAATTGAAATAAATAAATAAAAAAATAAATAAATATAAACAATATAAACAAAAACCCCAAAAAATATATTAGTAAATCTGCAGATAGCTTTATTAAAAATTTGTGAAAATATTTCGACAAAAGAAAAACAGGCAAAAAGGAAAATACAATAAAATAATATGTGTTTTTTAAAAAACAAGTCGAAAACTAGTGTATGTGAACATAATATAATCCTTATTTTGTTAATTCAAATATTCTCAAAATTTAATGAAAAAAATAAAAATAAAATACTTTTTTAATTAAATTTTCTTTTTTTTTTTTAATATTTTATAAAATGAACTAAGAAATATTTTCTTAAGTTAATTTGTAACTGATTTGGATTAAAGCAAATATGAAAGATTCAATATATTTTTTAAGCTTGAACTATTTATTTGATAGTAAATTTAAGCCTATGAATTAAATTACTACGAATCTATTAAGGAAATTATTAGGATAACAAATTTAAATAAATTTTTAAAATTGAATTAAGAAGATAATTCTTTCGATCCTATAATTTAAAACTAAAATTTATTATTTTTGAATATTTAAATTAACTAATTTCTTTCCTAATTTTATTCTACTTGATTTTATTTTCTTGTTACTTTGAAAGTCACACTGTCTCCTTTTTTCGTTTACTTACATTCTCCCAAAAATACAACTCTGTTATCGCAATTACTACCCACACTCATGCACACACACACTCTCTCGCTCACACACTACACAACAAAACGTAAAAACATATGGGAGTAAAAATAAGATAAAGGAAAATACGCAAAAATCAACAAAAAATAGAAGAAAAATAACTCTTTTTACTTTAATTAATTGCAATAAAATTTATATACCAAATACAAATAAAGTAATAACAACAATAAGCAAGTGGTGACTAATTTAAATATACAATTTGTTGCTAAACAAAAAAGTAACGTCTTCAATAGAAAATATAACAATGACTAAATAAATTCAATAAAAAAGTGCAATTGCTGACAATTGGAAAAAATTAAAGCAAAATAAGATTAATATAAATTAATTATTTATAAATAAATTAGTGAAAATACAGAAATACAAAAGTCATTTATTTATAAGCTAGAATAAGTGAACGGGGAAAGAAAATATAATGCATTTTTCTATACCACATACCCAGGAGTTGTTTAGCGAAACAACTGGCACCTCCTACACAGGTTACAACATCTATATTAATGGTAGCTATCATGCCTGTTTGCGCTACAAGCAATTGCATGCCTTGAATGAACAATTGCGTAGGCATTGCTTGCCCATGGGCGTTGCAATGCCTGAATTTCCACCCAAGAAATTTTTGCCTTTAACCAATAGCCAGGTGGAAAGTCGCCGACAGTCTTTGGAACACTATCTACAAATGTTGGGTCAGGATTGTAGGGTATCAAAATTAGAAACATTTCAACGATTTTTTCTAAATGCCCAATTAGAGACAGCCTTGGCCGAGGGTGTATTTGAGGAATATTTTGGCTATGGGCCGGAAGAAACAAATACTTCTAATGGTATAGAGGAATTTATGCGTCCCATACGTTTGGAAGTTATACTACCCAGTGGTTATCAGCTAAAAGTTAACTGTTGTGTTTCAGACAATGCTACGGCTTTATTGGAAAAAGCTTTGTCTTGTGTGCAATTGCCTACAGAACTTATGCCCTACTTTTGTCTGTTTCTGGTACGCAGAGAAACAAAAGATTCTTTGGTTTTACTAAGAAAACTAATGGATTTTGAAACGCCATTTGTGTCACGCCTCTACAATCAGCCCTGTCAAATACAGATAAGAAAAAGCTATTGGAATCCAAACTATGACACAATATTAATGAAAAATTCCATAGCATTAAATTTACTCTTCTTGCAGACCGTGTCGGAAATAGAAAGAGAATGGATTATAGCTCCTCCGGAGATATTGAAAAAATTAAAATCTTTACAGGAATATGGTATGCACAAGGAATATGTGGAAGTGGCTCGACAATTGCCACTCTATGGTTGTTTACAATTTCTAACCTCTACGGTGGACTATCCAGATCCTGAAACTTCGGCTTTAATAGCCATAGGTAATAAAGAATTAAGTATGCGTACTGTAAAACAAGATAAAATACTAGAAACTAAATTTAGAGTAACACGTATGCGTGTCTGGCGTGTTACCGCTTTACATAACACACTCGAAACAAAAGATAAGTCCACGAATTTACAGCTTTCTTTTGAATATTTAATGTCCAAACAAAATTTACGATGGATTACAATTAATAGTCCACAAGCCATGTTAATGTCCGTATGTCTACAAGAAATGGTCAATGAGTTACTAAACTACAAAGATAATGAACAATTAACGACAAAACCTTCAACATCTTCAACTTCTTCAGCGAATTCCTCAACCTCTTTTACACGTTCCACACCCACCTCATCATCTTCTTCGTCTTCAACGCCCACTTCACATTTTTCTTCATCATCCTCTTCGTCTTGCCAAATGATAGATGAGTGCTCACCCTCTTCAGAGGCTCCTGTAAGATTTTTAGCACAACGCATTCTAAACAAACAAAATCCTAGATTAATCAAGAGTCATTCTTATGGTGCGGTATTCTTTAGAAATTCTCTAGCCCAAGAGGAGGCGGTGCAAAATGAGGCTTTTGAGGGTATCGGAGATGATGATTTGTAGAATGAGTTAAAGGTAAATAAAAAATCAATAATTGTAAGGAATTTTAAGAAACTAAAAATAACATTTACATGAAATCATTTTAGATTTATTAAAAGGCACAAGAGTCTTAGGGGTGTAAATTTGTTTTTTTGCGCTCAATGAATTGAGGTTTTGTGTCTTGAATTTCCTGTTGGAAATAAATTACAAAAAAATAATAATTTCTGTTATGGTAATTACCAAATTCTTATTATTTTTTCTTCAATTAAATTAAAACATTTTAAAGAACGAAGATTTTTCTACTTTTATTTTTAGAAATTTGTTTAAAACTTATTTTTGTTGCCATTTTTAATGTTTCAATTCCATTTTCATAGGTACTTTTGAACAAAAATTTTTTTTTTAATATAAACATTTATGGTCATTGTAAGACTGATATTTTTTCCATTTTGTACAAAAATGGAAAAAATGTTTTGTTTCAATTCCATTTTAACAATAATGTTGGAACAAATGTTTTGTTTTAGAAATTTGTTAATTTTTTTTATTTTGGTTCTCGTTGTTATTTTGATTACAAGCGTAAATATTTGTATGTTTCAATTCCATTTTCATAGGAACATTTTAACAAAATTCTATTTTTTTTACATTTTATAATTATAAATTCTACTTTTTTAAATTTTATAAAAAATTTATGGTCATTTTAGAAACATTATAAATATTAAGGCAATTTGTTTTAATTCCATTTTATTACGAACGTTGACAAAAATTGTATAATTTTTTACATTTGTTTAAATTTCTTGTTATTCATGAATTTATGTTGTTATTTTCAATACAATAGTTGAAATTTTGTATGTTTTTTATGTTTAGAACATTAAAAAATTCAATTTTTTTTTAATTTGTTTAAACGTTTTATTATTTTTGACTATATGTAGCCATTTTGAATATAAGCGTAAACATTTATTATGTTTAAATTTAATTTTCATTGACATTAAAAAAATTCATGTTTATGTAGCCTTTTTCATTTAAAATCATAAAAAATATTATGTTTCAATTCCATTTCTATAGATATTTTTGAACAAATTTAAATTTTTTAAAAATCTATAACAAATTCTTGGTAATTATACAATTCTGACATGATTTTTCAGTAAAAATGTTAAGAAAGATTTTTTTCAATTTCAATAATAATAGCATCGCTAAAAAAAAATTTTAAATTTTTAGAGTTTGTTTAAAATGGTTGTTATTTACGTAATTCTGTTACCATTTAATTTATATTTTTTGTGTTTGGCAACAACAAAACTACATATATAAAAAAATATTTATCTTCCTCTCTTAAATTCCATACATAAAAAATATAAGGCAAATCTATCTCTTTCTTTCTTACATAAATTTAATGTAAACCTATGTGATTCATTTTGCAATAACGGCAACACTGACAAAGAGGAAGTGTGAGAAAATGAGAGCTTTTGAGAATCCGTTGTGAAATTAAAATAGATTTTAATATCCTGCGGATTCCGCTGTGTTGTTTTAGTTGCCAAATCTTCATATAAAAAAAATAATTCGCTAGGTTGTGTTTGGGCTCTGAAATCCGCATGCTTGCGTTTGGGCTCTAACATTTTTATTATTTACATGTTTCTGTACCCATTAGTAATTGAAAAAGTTAAAATATATTATATTTCAATTCCATTTTTATAAGAACATTAAAAATAAAAAAAATTTCAGTTGCTATTTTTATTGTCAAAGAAATGTTTAATTTTATGTATAATTTTGTTACAAATTTTTGGTAATTATATAAAACTGATGTTATTTTAATTTTTGAATTTTTTTTTTTTAAATTTGTCTGAGATCTTTAAAGAATTCTAAAATTTATTTAAATCAGTACAGCTATTAGGCAATATAAATTATAGATCTTCATCATAAATTGATTTTTTATGTATTCAAGACATTAAACAAATCTGACTTAAATAAATTACACATTTGAGTTATCTTTTTTGTCTAAACCTTCACATACATATATTATTTTATATTTTATTATATATAATCTATTATAATCAATTATTTTATATTTAAAATAAATGCAATAATTGAAAACAAAATAGGATACTCTTAAAATATTAAATTTAAATATAAAAGAATTCCTTAAGTGTAAAATATACGATTTTTTTCAAAAAGGTGCAGTTAATATTAATAATATTAAACTAAATAAAAAACATACTTTTCTAAAATTAAAAAAAAAATATTTATATATTAATTAATATTTTATCTAATTTTGTTTAAAATCCTTTTGTAGTTCTAAAAAATTATTTTTATTATTTTCCTTGCCTGAAAAAATTTAATTAAATTATTAAAACAATTAGGTGCGATATCTTTTGATAAAATATCATTTAAAAACATCGAATTTTTTATTTTATTTTATTTTTTTTTTTTGTTATTAAAATTTTTTGAATTTATATTAAGTAAGCTCAATTTATTGCCAAAATTAAATATATTTGAAATATATAATGTTATGGAATTTATTAATATTTATGTAAGATAAGAAAATTGTTATGTTGTTCAAAAATAATTCTTCCAAAAAAAATTATCTAAATTTAATATTCATAATGACGATTTTTTATATATACACGTGACATTTTTTTATATATTATTATGTAATTATTATTTCAATATATCTTTTGTAAATGCATTTATTACAATTTTATACATATACATACATATTTACCTAAAAAAAACAAGAAATTAGTTTAAAATATTTAATATTTACTATTTTTACTACTCTATTAAAAATAATTCAATAAAATAACACTTTAAAAATACACACATGTTGAACTGTTTTTTATTTAATTAAAATATTAAATAAATTAATAAAAATAAATAAAATATTGTTTTAATTTAAAAATATAAACAAGGAATATTTCTTTAGAAGAACCACCAAAATCAAATTAAAAAAATATATATAATTTTTTTTCTTAAACAATTTAATAAATAAATAAATTAGACAGCAAGATGGGCACTCATCAAGATCCTCGGCACACTTGAAATTATTATATTTTTTTCCGCCTTAAAAAAGGTTTTTAAATACTTTCTCCTCTGGGTATGTCGAACACCGGCTTCGCTAAATAAGCTTTTTTCTAATATCAAAAATTTTTTTAAGTTCCGCCATTTTTATACAAAATGTCAATTTTGTTCCCAAATAATTAATTAATATGGTAGTGTTATATACCATTGAAAAGGTATTTATAAGTGCTTTTAAATGACATCAATATAATTAAGATCCGACAACTATTAATAAAGATATATTGAAACTTTGAGAACCTATAACTCTTAAACCGAGCAAGAGCGGACAAAATTTTTTATTGCACTATAAAAACGAGTAAAAGTACTATAGAATCACTATCAAAATTGTTTAAAAATCAACTGTGCCGAAGATCTTGATTTACGCCATTTGAAATATATTTTTTTCAAAAATAAATCCTAGTTTCTTATATAAGTCTATCAACACAAATTTTAACGGTTTCTGCCTTTAAACTCTAAAAAAATACAACTCTGTAAATAAAAACGGTTATCATAATTGTCTCAACAATTACTGGGTACTCTAACGAGTAGTTCTCTTTGTTACTATTCGCCAGCAGCAAACCTAAAAAACCGATTAAAAATTTAACTTCGTGGAGTATTTTTTCTCAAAAAAATATAATTAAAAGAATATATTGCTATAAAAATTATAAAAAATATTTAACTTTAAAGTCACCTCTATGTTATAAATACAAAAAGTGTTAAAAATAATAAAGGGAAAAAGTAAAATTTTCCATTTATAATTTTCGCCCAGAAAATTTTTTGCTGCCACTTTCTATTTCTGCCGTTTCATATTCACTCACACACACAAAGAGTGTCGCTGTACGTTTTGCGTATTTCGCCTTACAACAAAAAATATATTGGAATAAAACAGGAAAAGAAGGGAGAAAAACAAAATAAGGAAAACTAGAAAAACAAAAGAGAAAAAAACCCAAACACAAGTAGCAGCAGCAGTAGATAACAAAGAAGAATTTTGCAATAAACAAAAGCAAGAAACCTACAACGTTGCTGAAATCAAAATTTTTGCATTTTTCCACAAAATAAAATTTAATAAAAACAAATTACTACACAAGAAATAACAAAGAGAAAGGCGGAAATTATAAAACATAATTAAGAAAAAGATTGCGTGTCTTTTTTTTGCAGATAAAACTAATTTAAAACATTTACTAAATACAAAACAAAAAAACCAACAAACACACAGAAAAAATGGATCGTGGGTAAGTTTTATTAAATTAAATATTTGAAATAAATTTGATTAGTTTTTGTGTCTTTATTCAAATTACTTTAATTTATTGTTTTCTAAGTTAATGTATTGCATTTCATTTGTTAATTGTGCCAAGGTCTTATTATTTTTAAAACAAGAAAAATTAGGGCCATTTTGGGTGTTTGAGGTGCGAGCTGCTTGCAATTTATAGGGGTTCATTCGTTTTTCTGTTTTTTTTTTTTTTTTATTGTTTGTGTGTTTAATTTTATAATTAGAGTGCAAGATATGTATGTAGATATTTCATTTCTTTTTATAAATCTTAATAGACCTTGTAATGATTTATTTTTTTAGACGCATTCTTTATATTTTTTGTTCACTTTTTTTGTTTATATTTCGTATTTTTTTACGAAAGATGTGATGTATTTCTTTGTGCAATTGTATTGATTACATGGCGAGCAATTGAGTAAACATGTTTTCTCCCCCTCTATAAACAAAGAACATTCATTCATTTGTATTAAACATATAGAACACACAAAGCATTCATACATACAATGTATGTTTGTTTATGCGGGAGTATTTGATTTGTTTTGGTTTGTAGTTGTAGGAAGATTTTGTGAGATTTTTACATTTTGTTAATTTTGTTGCTGCTTTGTGGTGAATGATATATAAACAAAGTTGCCAGACAAATTACTTGAAGAAGAAATTTGCAGAAATTAAAATCGCCCAAGTGAAATAATAAATAAGAAATTTTTTTAATAATATAGTATTTTATAGATATTTTAAAGACATTAAATAATTTATCATAAATCTTAAACCTTGTAGAATGTTTATGTGTAATCTTATCAAACTAGAATTATCTATCACATTATTTATTACTGATTAAAAACTAAAAATTACTATGTATTTTATTTATTATTTTAGAAATTTTACTTAAAATTTCTTATTAAAAAATCATTTCTTCCGTTTTTTCCAGTTCTGGACGTTATTCCTACAATCGCCGTCAGGGTGGCGGACAAAGCGGAGGTGTTCACAACAATCAACATCATAATAATCATTCAAATTCATCACTTTCCTCTTCATCCTCTTCGTCCCTATCGTCATCATCCAATAATCATAATAATAATCATTATGATAATCATAATTCCTATTCACATCGTAATGCATCAACCAATAATAATTCCTCATCACATTATTCCAATAATTCACAACAGAATTCAAATTCATCGAATTCATCTTCGTCGGGCGGTTCATCTGGATCATCGATGTATATAAATTCAACAACACATATAAGCAATAATACAGGAAATATGTCCCGCGAACCGATTACACAACATGATGAACTTATACGCTATATAAGAGAAGCATGGACAAAAGTAAGTTTTAAAAATTATTTTGAAAAGATTTTTAAAGATACAGTTTTAATTTTTACAAACGAAATTTTTAAAAGAAAAACGTACCAGTTTTTAAATAAAAAAAAAAAAAAATAGTGATTCCAAGATAGTGATTCCAAGAAAACCTGCAGTTGTTTTGAGAGATCTTTTCTTGTTAGAGTAGCTCGTTGCTGGAATTATTTACCTGTTGAGCTCCGCATATTTTCGCATTCGAATAATGCATTTCGTTTGAAATTGATTGCACATTTCTCCACATCTAGTACTGATGCCTAATTATTTTTTTAATATTTTCAATATTTATGAGGTGCACTGATTTGTTTGCGTTTATATATACATGAGTTATTTTCGGTTTGATTTTTGAACTTTTTTAAACATTTTTGCTTTTTTTATAGGTAATTATTTTTCATTGTAACGGTATTATTAGTTGAAGAAAATAATACTTCAATGTTGGCAGCAGTTATTTGGTTACTTGCTTGCTTAAGGATAAATGTACTAGAATATTCGGTTTTATTTAATATATGTGAATATAATTTGTTTGTTTTTTTTTTTTTTTTTAAACTACCGCTTTGGGACATGTTTTTGTTTACTTTTACTTTTTATTCGGCTGGGGGGCCAAATTGTAATGATTTTTTTTATAATATAGCATATTTAATATTAAATTCTTAATTTATATTTATATACATATGTTATTTTTTGATATTCTTAAGATGTTTTAATGTTCAGGATTTTGCTTTTGTAATATATATTTATTGGTTTTGAAAGGCTTCTTTATATTACTTGATTTAATAAATAAATAAAAAAAAAAATACTTATTAACAAAAATAAAACCAATTTTCTTTTATAAAAACTCATAATTCGCAAGAAAGTATTCATTTTTAAAAAAGATCCTATTTACCTAAAAATTATTAATTTTCCAAGAATAGTTATATTTAAAAAAACACCAATTTTTTCATGAAAAATTTATAATTTTTCATAAAATTACTAAATTTTTGAAATAGTACCAGTTTTTGTAAAATAACTAATATTCAAAAAAGTACCTATTTACATAAAAAGTTATAATTTTGAAAAAAGTAGTAAATAAAAAAAATTAAAACAAAAAATTAACATGATGTTTTCCTTCTTCTCATTTCAGGTTAGTGAACAAAGTACATCAGTGCTATACAACGAATCTGATAATCAATTAAAAAATTTTAAACCTTTTAATTTGGAAGAATACTGGGGCCAGCGACTGGTTCAAAACATACATGTCTCTCATGGTCATCAATAAACAGAGTCAGAGTATTTAAAAACTCTACAATAAAATCATAATGATTTAAAAAAATATACTTTAATAATTAATTCAAAATATATACATATATAAACATAATTGATAAACTTGACAACAACAAAAAATCAACATTTATTTAAAACAACAAACAAAAAAAGAAAACATTTCTTTTGCTAAAGGCAAAATTATTAAAAAAAAAAACCAAGGAACATTTAAACAAAAAAAATACTTGACAACAATAATTAACATTATATTATGACAGAATTTTCGATAACAAAAAAACCAACATAAGAAAACATAAATAAAACTTTTAATTCCGTTTAAATTAAACATACATAATTGATATTTATACTCTTTGAAAATATAATTAAAATAATATTAAAAGAAACAAGAAAATTTTTAATTATATACAGGGTGTTTAGGGCAAAGTTATGCAAAAAAAAATAATTTAAGGAAAAGGGTTTAAAATTGGTTTTTATTATTTTATTTATATAAATTGAAATTGTTTTGTTTACTTTTTTTATAAACCCCTAATAAATTAAGAATTTTTGTTTTGTTTAAATTTGTCAAGCATTTTAAATTATAAAATAAAATCCAAACTGCCATTTAAAAATGTAATTCTTTTTTTTTTTTTTTGTTTTGTTAATTTGTTATAAACGTTTTATTCTACCTTCATGCTTTTTATTAAACAACCTGTATATAATTATATTTTTCTGTCCCCATTCTATTAATAAGCAATAGAGCATCTTAGTATTTAAATTAAAGTAAAATAAAACTAAAAAACCTTAAAGACACCAACATTTTTATTAAATTCCCCACAAAAAATTATACAAAATTTAAATCTCTAAAAAAGGATTTAAATTAAAAACAGAAAATGTAAAAATTCTTCAGCCCCCTATCTTACCCCTTTTAAATTCTAACCATTCCTTTTTTATTACAATTTAACCTCTTTATGTTGTATTTCAATAATGAAATTAAAAGATATCTTTTTTTAATTATTTAGTTTTTTATTCTTTTGTATATGTTTTTTTTTTTAATGTAATTTACACAATGGATAATGTATTTTAATTTCAAACACAAGGAAAAAAATTGAAAAAGCGTCAATGTTTATGTTTTATATTGTTAATAAAAACAAAGAAAAAACATTTTTTTTTTATTTTAAACCCGATTGTTTAATTATTACTTAATACAGCATACAAAACTTGGAAATTATTATAAAAACAATAAGGCCAAAATGAAAATTAATTACAGCACTGAAAAACGCTGGGCAATTTTATACAATTTTAACGTCTCTATTGTGTTTTATATTCTTATTTTAATTCAAAAGTTTTGCTCACACTACACCATTTTCAAAATTATTCTATTTAAAATTTTTAGATAAAATATAGAAGAAAAAAACTGTCGTGACTCGATTTTGTCTCAAAACATATATATATAAAGGTTTTTCAGTAAATAGTATAAGAAACATCATATTTAAATTAATAATAAAATTTGTCACGAATAATTTTAAACGAAAGCTTACCAGCTGTACTAATCAGATTGAAGAAAATTCAGATTATTGTGGGGTTTTATTGAGTATAACCATATGTTAATAAAATAATTAGAAATTTAGGGAATAAAGCATAACAATAAACCCTTTTTGAAATTAAATGAAGCTATTTGTATTTTATAGTAATTCGAATTAATTTCAATTAAAACATGTTCATCTGACTAGTACACGAACAGAGCTATTGTTTTATTAATATTTTTTAAAGGTTGATTTTTATTTTACACTTTTGTTACTATAGGTACGGGTTTAAAAGTCGTTTTTATAATTAATTTTTAATACTTCAAAATAAATACACTAAGAAGCATAAATCTGCGTACAAACTATTAAACAATAATTATTGTTGTAATTTCTCTATTATATCTTTAAAGATTTTAATTTTTTACAGCCCTATATAATAGCTTAAATCCTTGACAATATTATAGTAGTTTAGAAATATGAATAGATTCGCGGTTTTCCAAGAATATTTAAATTAAGGTTCTATAAATTATAGCAAAAGTCTGCGTACACTATTAAAAAATGTATGTTTTCATGAATTTTTTAATTTTACATAATTGAATTTGTTTGGGTTTAAAATTTCTATTGATTACTTAATTATTATTAAAAATTTTGCAATATAATTCAAGATGTTTTTCGCAATAAATAAAAAAAAAAAATGTATCTACTCTAATTTTTGTAAGGATGCTGAATGAAAGTTCCGGAAATAATTATATAAAACCATTCATCTGTTTAAAGAGAAATGAGTACTTATCAAAATAATAGAGTGCCTTTTACTTAAATCACGTTTTGAAAGCATTAATGAAAAAATAAAAATTCAGGTCATGTTATACGTCAAAAAATCGGAAAAAACCGCTATATAATTTACTAAATTATGAAGATCTATTTAAATTCAAGTGTATTTTTGATGAGATTGTAAAAAAGATATTAAATATTTGGCTTTATGATATAATACCACTAACATAGACTTATGCTTTATTAAAAAATAAAACA
This sequence comes from Protophormia terraenovae, assembly GCA_951394005.1. Classification (NCBI taxonomy): domain Eukaryota; kingdom Metazoa; phylum Arthropoda; class Insecta; order Diptera; family Calliphoridae; genus Protophormia; species Protophormia terraenovae. Next base: position 6,539,365 of record OX596074.1, on the reverse strand, counting down.
AAAAATATGCTCACTACATAAAAGTGAAAAAAATCAATAGAATTTCTAAAAAAGGTGTATTCTAAGATGATGCTAAATGTGTTTTCTCTAAATAAGACCATAATACAACATAGTACGAAAATCGGATATTGCCATTAATGAAATAGTCCCATTATAAGAAAACCTGGTTATTTTCTATTCATTTATAATATATAAAAATGTCGTATAGGTACAACTATACCGCGAGAATCAAGAATGCAAACAATATTTGTTATTAATTTTATCTGGAATACGCGTACTTTATTCGAATTTAATATTTTTGTAAATTTTATAGCTGTTTGTCACGATTTGTTCACATATAACATGACCGCATTTAAATTTTTTCATTAATCCATGTCGTTTATTTCTCCAAAACGTGATTTAAGTGAAAAGGACCCTATTATTTCGGTTAATACTAATTTCTCCTTAGACAGATAAATGGTTTTCTATTAATATTTCAGAATGTTTTATTCAGCATCATTACAGTAAGAATAAATTAATTTCTTTCTTGATTTATTACGAAAACATCTTTAATTATATTGGAAAATTTGTAATAACAATCAAGAAAACAATAGCAATTAGAAAAGCAACAAGTTTAATGATTTAAAATTAAAAAAACCCGCGAAAAATTTTGATTTTTCAATAATGTACGCAGACTTTTGCTGTATAATTATATCGCTTTATTTTAATATTTTTGGATAATCGCGAATCTATTCACTTTTTTAAAGTTGATGTTTTATCTAAATATTGTTAAGGATTTAAACTATTATATAGAGCTGTAAAAATTCCAAAAATCTTAAAGGATATATAGAAAACTTGCGTCAATAATGTCTTTCATATGTTCGTCAAAATTGGTCTATAAATGTCGAAAATATTGTAAAAAACAATTGCGTTTCTTACATTTTTATTATTTTTTTTTTTGTCTTTTTGAGGACCCTATAGAAATTTCGTTTGTTCAAAGAAACCTTTTATATATAGATATGGGCGAAAACTTGGTGGGTCCTGGTTATATTCTGAGTCGATCTAGCTATGTCCGTCCGTCTGTCTGTTGAAAGCAGGATAGGGCTCGAACGGGACAAGGTAGGGGGACGAAATTTGGCACAAATATTTATCTTATATTTGTTTGGTATTGAAAATGGGCAAAATCGGTGAATAAATAAAAAAGTTATGGGCTAAAAACTAGAAACACAGGGTGTCCGTTTCATACCTTTCTGCTGATATTTCTGAAACAAAAGCATGTACAACAACGAAATTTTGTATAAATAGTTTGAGGGTCGATATAAACTTTGAAACCAAAAATGGGCGTTGTCCGTCCACTTCCCATATAACGTAAAATTTGAAAAAGTTGATGGTGAGTATATAGATTCGGCTGAGCCGAATATAACATTCGCGCTTGTTTTTAATTTGAGTTTTTGTAAAATATTGCATTTGAAATATTACTACTGCTATAAACGAATTTAAATCAGTAAATTTTCACTTCTATTTCAACCAAATAAATAATTTTTAATCCCAAAATGGATTATCAATTTTTAACAAAAAAATTTTTTTTACCACATTAATTTTTCACCACAAAATTTACTTTTTCACCATAAAATTAAATTTTCACTACAAAATCAATTTTTCGCCATAAAATAAATTTGTTCACCAAAAAAGTAAATTATCGCCTTTTTTCAAAAATTCAAATTAAAATCAATTGGTCTATAAATATCGAAAATATTGTAAAAAAACAATTGCGTTTCTTACATTTTTTTTTTTTTTTGTCTTTTTGAGGTATACGGCATCCCGGTTATTTCGGCAACGGTATTTGGTCATGGTATTTTGGGTTTTTTTTTCGGAATCGATATTTAAGCGGTAAAAATTATTTGAGTCACTTTGGTAAAGGTTTTTTACCACACTTGCAATTTTTTTGGTATCGGCATTTTAGGGGTAACGGTAATCAAGTTGAATAGATTATTTTTTACCAAGGTTGGCAACCGATTCAAAAAGGTAACGGTAATGGTATTTTGAATTATTTCGGTAAGGGTATTTTAGCGGTAACAGTATTTTTAGTTATTTTGGTAACGGTATTTTAGCGTTATCGGAATTTCGAGCTATTTCGGTAAAGGTATTTCCAATTATTTCGATAACGGTATTTTAGAGGTAACGGTAGTTAAGTTGAATAAGTTTTTTAGCGGAAAGGATATTTTAGCGGCAGCCAATATTGATATATATGTATTTTGTGTAGATAATATTAAATTTAGGATTTTATTTTTGGCTATTAAGGTTTTTTCAAACTAATTTTATTATTATTATTTTTTTATATTTTATTTATCCATTTATTTTAGTAATTTTAAGCCTTCAAGTCCAAGGTTTTGTTGAGATAGCAATCCGTGTTGGATTCTATAAACAAGCCGATTACTTAGATATTATAAAAAACGATTTTAAATAAATCATTAAAATCTTTTTAAAGATGTTTTTGTAACAAATAAGAAATAACTGAAAATATGCATTTATAAAGTAGAAACCATTTTAATTTTGTAATATATAATGCGTAAAATTTACTTTAAATAAGACTTTAATATAATCTTATTTTATATTTTGTTATTATTTAATTGTCATTTCACTTATTTTGTTTTTTGCTCCTCAATACTTTTATTGACAACTCTGTGACTGTCAACTTCACACTCTAGCATCTCTATACACGTGCATATTTACAAATTGTGTTTTGTTTATTTTCTCAATATAAAAAAATATAAATTGAAAATTTTCTTTTTTTAAATAAAATGGATAAAATAAAATTTAAAAATGATGGTGACGATGATCAATATGAGCCCACAGATTCTGAAGAGGAATATAGTGAAGAGGAAAAAGAAATATTACAAGAAGTACGTAAGGGCCGTAAAAGGGATGAATCTAAACAAAAAGAAGTTTTAGCTTTTACCGAGTCTGAAGATGAAGAGGATGATGATGAAATGGGTTTGGCTGATAGTGATATAGAAGGCGCCGAATTAAATGAAGATGATTTACCGGATACCAAATATTGGGGCAAGAAAACCAGTGCTTACTATAATACTGATTTTGTGGATCAAGATTATAGTTCGTATAATGAAAAAGAAGAAGAATTGGCTAAATTGGAAGAAGAAGAGGCCAAAGCCATACAGTTGCGTTTGGCTAAACAATTAAAGGAAGAAGATTTTGCTTTGGATTCAGCTTTTAGTAAGATAAAGAAATCCAAAAAAGGCGAGGTCGAAGAAGAGGAGAAATCTTTAAAAGGCACTTTGTTAAAGGCAGACTTTTCGGGATTGAGTAAAAGAGAACGTTTGGAATTATTTGAAAAAGATTCACCTGAATTCGCTGGTCTTATAGGAGATTTTGAGGGTTATTTGGAGGAAATACAACAATTACATGCTCCCGTTTTACGCTATGTGCAAGAGAAAAACTTGAATATGATACCAGCTTTACTGTTTGCCCAACATTATCAAAATATTGCTTTGACTTATTGCAGCAATTTGGCATTTTATTTGTTGCTTAAAGCTAAAAGGGTTTCAATAGAAAACCATCCCATTATCCAAAGATTAACACAATTAAAAAAGTTATTAAATCAATTGGAAGACAAACATGAAAACATTATTAAACCTCAACTGGAAGCTTTACTTGAACGCATACAAGATGGTGATGAATTTGAAATATTAGATTTGAAAAATGTGCCACCACCACCTGGAGAAGAAAAATCTAAAAGAAGTCGTAACAATAAACAAAACAAATTAGGTATTTTATCGGCTTATGATGATGATGAACAAGAAAATGAAGAAGGTCCTGTTAAAAAGAAATCGAAAGTTGATGATTTGGCTACATTGGCTGAAATGTCTTCAGATGACGATGATGGTGATGAGGAAGACGAAGAAGATGCCATGGGCGAAGAAGAAGGTGATGAGGAGGATGGTGAGTCCCGCCGTGGCATTACCTATCAAATTGCCAAGAACAAGGGTCTTATGCCCCATCGCAAAAAGGAACAACGTAATCCTCGTGTTAAACATCGTGGCAAATATCGTAAGGCTTTAATTAGACGCAAGGGTGCAGTACGCACTGTACGCAAGGAGACTTCTCGTTATGGCGGTGAAATTTCTGGTATTAAGGCTACTGTTAGTAAGAGTATTAAGTTTAAAACTTAATTTAGTTATGAAAAGTTAATGTAAATAATTGTATAACATTTTATTGGATAATAAAGATTGTTAGAAAAAAAATGTATATAAAGGAATGAAAGTACTTGTTTGTTTATTTTATAATTTAAAACTTTTGAAAAATGTGGAGTGGAAAGTATTTAAAAAAAAAATAAGTTTAAAATTTATAAAAAGTCGTTTAATAAAAAATTAAGTTTTTTTTAGTTAATTTTTTATAATAAAATACTAATTTTGAAAAAAAAGTGCCAATTAAAAAATAACTCATTCTCAAAAAAGGTTTAAATTTCAAAAAAGTTCAAATTTTTAAAAAAGGAATTTCTTTTAGTATAAAAATAAAATTTGTATAGTATTTTTTTATAAGTAAGAATTAAAAAATGCATATGCAAAAAAGACCAACTACCGAGGAAAAATTTTGGAACATGTTCTAAAATCATTAGCTCTAGAACTGGTGTAATCAGAACCACTTCAGATTCTTTAATAACATCCTCAGAATTAGTGTCATTAAAACCAATTCTGACACTAATGAAGTAGAACCTCATTGTGATTCTAAGCTTTATTAAAGGATTTTTGTGCAAATTAAATTTTTTTTTTTTTAAGTACCAGCTTTAAAAAAAAATATTGTCTTAATTTCCAAAAAGAACTAATGTCCATAAAAAAGTACTCAATTTTCAAAATTTCTTTTTATAAACGTAAACCAATTTTCTTAAATTTCACTTCCAATACTCTTTTTTCACTCTTCATCCAAATCCTCTTGAGAAAAAAAAACTACAATTACCTTAAATTTAATATTTTTTAGTTTTCCACTTGTTTATTTTCTCCACATTTTTAAAATTAAAAATATAAAAAATCATTTAAAACGCTCTTAATAGCGTTTCTCCCACAAAACTGTTTCCTCTTCCTTAGCATGATGTTGTTGCATGTAAGCTTTTTAATTTGGGGGTGCCGGTAAAGAAATTAAACAAATAAAAACGTCATCACACTAAACTCTTATTTATAAAATAAAATAGAAGTTTTGCTGCAACAGCTGCTGCTTAGACCATCTTGCGGAGCAATTTGTTGATCTTGTCTTCACGGTTACCGAAGTCACCACCATCGACGTAGTGGTTAGCCTTCTTGCGCCAGCCACCAGTGGGGGTGTTCAATTTGAAGGGCCACAAGAAATTGGAGGCGTATTTGAAGTTGGGGCCAACGGTGAAGATTTCATGAACTAAATCTTCAACGCATTGGATGTTGTAGGCCTTGCGCATTTTACGTTCAATAACAAAGTTATCGGTGATGGGCACACGTTGACGGTTGTGCTTAACGAAACCGCGTTTGTAGATCAATTCGCGGACTGATTTCAAGTTGGGGTAACCCCAGGTAATGTAGGGTTCAGCAATGCGCAACATGTTGATGGTGGCCTTGTTCAACTTGATGAAGACACCATTGTTGATTTGACGCAAACGGAACAATTGCAACACCTTGCGTACCTTGGGGGCAACTTTGTTGATACTAAAATAGAAATAATATAATTTAATTTTAAAAAGTCCATCTACAAACAAAAAACAAGACTATACTTCACAAAAAAAGAAAGGTTATGTTTGTAAACAAATGGTTTAAAAATCGTTGGCCAAACATTAGGGCCAATTACTGCTTACAAAATAAATTTACTAAAACCTTTCTTGTTTTTTCCGAATAGTCGTCCTCCTCTAGTTATCATTACTTACCCACGAATACGGATAACGAAAGCTAATCTAGCTTCACCGGGAACGTAGTATTGTCCACGTTGTTTGGCCAAACGACGCAACTTAATTTCACGTCTTTCAGCTTTAACGTATTCATTTTGGTATTTCTCGGCACGTACCAAATTTTCACGTTTACGTTGAGCAATGACGGCAGCGCGTTTTAATTTTCTTTTAGTTTCTTGAGCACGCTTGCTGATCACCTTCTTGCTGAACTTCAATTTGGATTCGGGCACAACGGGAAGCTTTTTAGCTTCGGTTTTTTTGGCGGCCGTGGCAGGCATCTATGTAAAAAACACATTTTAACTGATTATTAAACAATTCACACGATTAATTATAAAATTTTCACAAAAAACACTGAATTTTTCACTAACCTTTACTTGTCACAGTGCACGTTGAAAGAGAAAAGGAAAAGGCAAAAGGAAGTTAATTTTAATGTTGTCAGCACTGTAAACATGGCGGATTTTTAGTACCCAATTGACAGTTGGGCAGTGTTTTGAATAAAGAAATTTAATGTTTTTAATATAAATGGTGGGGGAATTGGATAATATGAAATTATAAAAAATTAAGAATTTTTTATTAAGAAAAATATAAAAATCAAAATAATAAATTAGAAGAAGTGTTTAAATATGTTAATAAATTACTTTTAGTCTTTTATTTTAATAATTAAGTAATGAAATAAATGTTTTGCTTTTTTATCATGATTTTTTTAAGCCAATTTTTTATTTTCTTGAGGAGAATTTCATAATTTTATTTGGAAATGAACATTTTATAAAACAAATTTTAGTTTACATTTTTTTCATTATTCTGTTCTTCATTGTTAGAAAATATTGCTTAATAAGTATTTTTGTGAAACTAGCGTTTTTATAAATTACTTCTCTAATTTTTTTTCTATTTATATTCATATTTTCTAAAATATAATTAAAAAAATAATAATAATAAATAATTTATACCTTATATTATGTTCACATATAAAGGTTTTTTGAAAAACGAGTCGTTTTTTTAAAAAATACAAAGATATTGACTTGTTTTTTCATATATTTCAAAGCCAGAAACATCTCGATTCGAGTTGTTCAGTTCACAATAAAAACATACTAAATTTCCACACAGGGAAGAAACTTTTAGAATTTTTAGTACATAGAAATTGTTGAAAAAAGAATTTGTAAAAATTGTCAGTTTAAAAACAAAAAATTAAAAATTATGAATGAAATTTATATTCATAAATTTTATTTCTTTGAAAATTTTATTTTATTTATTAGAAAGTGTCTGTGTATGTAATTTTTATTTAAATTTAAAATTTGTGAAAATATTTTGACAAAAGAAAAACAGGCCAAAAGGAACAACACAATATAATAATATGTGAACAGTGATGTTTAAACTCTTTGCGTTTTTTAAAAAACAAGTCGAAAACTAGTGTATGTGAACATAATATTATTTTTCAAAACAAGTATATTTTTATTTTTGGTGACTTTTGCCATTTTTTTTTTTTTGGTATTATGAGTTTTTTTTTTGCAGAATTAATAATTTTTTTAAGTGAAATATTGTCAAATTATTCTTATATATAATTTTTTGTAAAAATATAAATTAATTATTAAAAAAAAAAAAAAATTTATTATATTTTTTTCAGAAAATTAAAAAAAAAAACTTGTTCGGATTATATTTTTTACTTATATGATATAAGTTTTTTTATAACTTCTTTAAATTTTAGACTTTTTGTTTAATATTATCTAAAAATTTGCGTATTCAAAATTATTGTAAAAGAAATTAATTTTTTGTTCTAAAATTGCGAAATAAGTGTTTTTTTTACTTTTTTTTTGAAGTAAGGGATTTTTCATCATTAATTTTAAATAGTCGTTTTAATTATTACTTTTGTTAAGTTTATAGAATTTTAATATAAAATTTGTTTTTTCAAATTGTTGCAAAAATAATATATTATTTATTTTCATTACTAATAAAAATGTGAAATAAGCATTTTTTGTGTGTTTGAGTCTTTTGGGGAATACAAAATAGACATATTATAAATACTTTTAAACGAATTCTTTTGGTATTTTTGGTTTAATGTGTGGAAATTTGGCTATGTATTTTTTTCAACTGAGTTATTATTATTTCCTAATTTAACTTTTATTTGTAAAATGTAGTAGAAATTACTTCTAATTAATTTATTATTTAAGTAATTTTGAGTATTTTCTGTAATTTCTTTAATAGAAATTGATTTCAATGAGAAGAATAACAAGCGCGAAAGTTATATTCGCCTAGGTCGAATCTATATACCCAACATCAACTTTTTAAAATTTTACGTTATATGGGAAGTGGGCGGACAACGCCCATTTTTTGTTTCCGAGTTTACATTGATCCTTAAATTATTTGAACACAATTTCGATGAAGTTTCACCTTATAAGGAGGTGGGCGGTAAAGTGGGAGGAACACCCATTTTTGGTTTTTAAGTTTGAATCGACCCTCAAACTATTTATGCAAAATTTCGTTGTCATACATGCTTTTGTTTAAGAGATATAAGCAGAAAAGTGTTTCTAGTTTTTAGCCCATAACTTTTTTGTTTATTAACCGATTTTGCCCATTTTCAATCCCAAACAAACCTTATATAATATAAATATTTGTGTCAAATTGTGCATGTTTTGTCTTTTAATTTTTTAGTAGAATTAAGAAGTAACACATTTCATTTGGAAGATTTATAATTATTTTCATTAATTTTGTAATTGTAAAATATTACAGAAATTGTAAGCTATAATTACAGTTTATACTTTCTATAAATTACTATAATACAATTATAAATTACCCCTTTTTTATAAATAAGGCTGCCTTTCAAGAATTTTTTAATTTTAGATATTTTTTTTATGAATTTTAAATTAAGAATTAAGTTTTTCAAAATTTGCATTACTCCAATTGAAAAGCAAACCAAGTAACATGATCCTTTATTAAGGCCGAAAAAAATATAATAATTTCTAGATAATCTTGATTTGTTCCAAATTTTTTAATTTTTATATGTGATTTTTTTCTTAATATTTCCCTTTTAATATAGTTTTTATTTAAGAAACTGCTTCTTTTCTCTGTTATTTATCTTTATCTTAACCTAATTGTTACTATTTTAAGATTACTATATGTAATTTATTTGATAATTATTAAAATTTTTACTTTTTATTAAATTAGCTAAAATTCAGAAAATAAATAAAAACGCTTGATCACCACATTTTTAGTACCATCATTAATGTCATTTATACCTTTAAGCTTACTAAACACATCTTTATCCGGTTGTTATCTACGCTAAAAATGACTGTCAACAAACAACAGCTGTTGAAAAGAAACAATCTCGCCCGCCTTCGCTTAAAGATTTTTTATTTGCTATTTGTCTAATTGAACCAAGAAATTTAAATATTTTTTCTCAACAAAATGTCTTTGGAATGTCCTACTAGTCCTGTTTATCACACCAGTGTAGAACAGAAGCTAAAATCCAAAAATGCTGCTAAATTATATCGTTTTGGTACACCTAAACTCCGAGATTTGTTAAGAGAGGTTAGTTTGAATTTTTCACAAAAAATATTAAATTTTTATTAATTTCTTAATCCTTTATACAAATAGAAATGTCGCATACGAGTCAAGGAAGCTAGACAAATGGGTTTTTCCCAAAATCGTCCTGAAGGTTCAACCGGAGAACCGGTAATTTTTCATATTTTATATACAAATTTTGTTTCTATAATTTTCCCTGTTTTTTCAGTTTTCTTTAAAAGATATTTTACGCCAGGAATTGGCTGAACTGGAACATGATATTACTTTGCAAGAGGAGATCTATAATGAATTGGAAGATGAACTAAATGACTGGTTTGCCGATCAATTGGAAGAGGAACAAAACTACTTAATCGATGTGGCCGTATCACAAGGTTTGGTATGTCCTGTTTGTCAAATCTCCAATTTGGTAATATTTCAAACCAAAGATGCTTCTTTTAACTATCGCTGTAAATGTAATGCCAAGTAAGTTGTTTTAGTTAAATTTTTTTTTAGGATTTTATTAAAAGAGTTTTGTTAGCTTTAATTTTCCTGCTAATATGGAGTCATTGCGGGGAAAACTTTCTCAATGCATTGATGAACATGAACAAAAATGTCTTACGAAATTAAATTTCTTTGTTAATCCTTTGAATCAACAATTGGAGGGAATGTGTGATAACTGTGATTATTTTTGTAGTATGTAGATAGAAAAATAGGCGCTGGAAGTCTTTATATACATATAAACACTATATTTTTTATATTATATTTATTATTTTTGTATTTTTCTAATGGTATTCTTTAAAATCAAATCAATCAGTCACCCCTTGAATATTATGTTTGTAAAAATAGAAGACAAATATTTATTCATTGTGTAAATTATAGTTGTAATAAAACTCATTAAGACTTTAAATAATATAAAACATATTAAAAAAATTTTAACAATTTTAAAACAGCTTTCTTAGTAAGAGTTTTCAAATAAGAATATGTTGAATATAAGGTTTTTGTTATACACAATTTATATTTCCTACGAATTTATCTTTAAAAGTCTCAATTAAGAGAAAATCCACAAAATATTTATGTAAACAGCTTTATAACGTCTTTAAAATCTTTGTTTAGTTTATTTTAAAATTTTAAATTAGAAACTGAAATAAAAATTTTGTTTGAATCCATTATAAATCAAATATTGATCTTTTTACTATTATAACCTTCAAAGTTGTTTAAAGATTTTTTTCTTAAAATTTTTATTTTTTTTAATGTACATGTTACAAATTTATAAAAAAAATACTTGCTTAATTTTTTGTTGAATCAAATGAATAAAAATGGAATACATTTAAAACTTTTCAAACTTAATCTCAAATTTCTAAAAAATAAAAAAATTAGGTAAAGTTGAAGTTCTACCAATTTAATATTCAAAATCCACTTTTATTTTGTCGAATCAAATAAATGAAAAATAAATAGTTATTTTTTTTTTTAACTTAGCCATAAAGAAAAAAATCTTATCTTTTTTATTTATCTACAAATTCCTCACTGCTTATAGATTCTAAATGATATAAATTATAAAAAAAACCCATTAAGTTTTAAGTTTGTTGGTAAATTATATTAAATTAAGTTAAACGTACACTAAACCTTTCAAAATCTAAAGAAGAACATTAAAAATTTTAAATCTGCATAAACTATACAAATACAAAACTCCATAGGAATTATAAAATTTGTAAAATTGAAAAATATTTTGTCAAACTTAACCTAACATTTTAAAAAGGTTAGGTTATGTAGAAACGAGTTAATTTTTAAAATGTATATATTTTTTAAACTCGATGAATATAATTATTTACATTTTTAATGTTTAAAAAAACTTAATCCATATTATTAACTCTGTCCTAATACTAGCCAGATTTAAAAGTTTTAGTCTGAATTTATAGGAAAGTTTTCTCGTACTCAGAATTTCTTTGTATTTTATTGTTTTTCGTATAATTTGTGAGGAATACTATAAAAGAGCTATTAAATAATTTGGCTTTTCCAAAGATTTGAAAAAGGAAAAAGTATGTTTAATTCTGTTGGGTTATTTGTTAAATTTAAAATTTGCTCCTTAAAGATTTTAATTTGAATTTTGATTGAAATTAACTGTAAGTAGGGGTGACTATTTTTATAAACTCTCATAACACTATGGTATTAAATAACTGTTTTAGTTTTTAAATAAAAATAAAATATTTGTTATTGTTCACATAATTTTCTTATTTCTTAGCGCTTACATAATTTTGTTATAAATTAAAATGAAATAAAAAGAAAAAATACAACATTTATTATTTTTAGCCTTTAAAAAAATTATTATACTAATACATACACTCCCCGAAATATTTATCAAAATAGACCAACATAGTTTTTTATATTTCTATGGAACTACAAGTGCAATTCCAGAAATATTTGGCATACATGTGAAGTCAAGTAAGGCAGTTTTTTGATATGTAAAAAAGTTGGTTCCGTTACTCCAGTGCAAAAATAACGGGACTTTTACTTGAGCTTCGAACGAAATAATTATAAGACCAAATATGACGAAGTATTTTAAATATTTAAAAAAATGTATTATATTTTCAAAATTTTTAAATTTTTTGTTCGTATTATTAATAAAGGCTGTACTGAATTAGATCAGAGTTAATTTTTGGTACTGTGGGACAAATATATTTTTATGATATAATCAATAAAAAGCAAAAAATAAGCCTAAAGGCTCAATTAAATTATATTTTTGTTTATATGTATATAAAAAAAAAACTGGAGAAAAATGGTGTTTATTATTGCTTTTGTAATTTTGGACTAGACTAAGATCAAAATATGTAAAATTAATTTAATTGTCTACGTAAAAAATGTATTTGTGGCCTAAAATGTTTGAGATATGGAATGTCTTGTTGAGAATAAATCAGAAAATATTAATCATATTTCAATACGCCTTGGCCAATTTGGTAATCACAAGACAGTTTATGGTTATTAATAACTAATTTGATTCTACAAATATAGTAAACTCATTTTAGTAGGTCTGGAAACAGGCGCAATTTAATGAATTCCATAGTAGGAATTATACTTATTGTTATTGGACTTTTATCTCAATTATATTCTAATGAATACTCTTAATTATTAGTATTTACGCAATTTCTGATACAAAAATTAAAAATTCGATATAATTTGTTTCAAAATAACCATAAATGAAGGCTAGATATTATATTGCGATATGCAATAACTTCCGGAGCTTTTAAAGCAATAAAAAGATATTTGTACAAGATATATTTACTAAATATCTTTAGTATAGTTAGCAATTATTATAAATTAGCTGACATTCTGGCCAATTTTTATTAAGACATGATAAATATTTTCTGAATTATTCTGAACAAGACATTCTATATCTCAAAAACTTAAGGCTATAAATAGATTTTTTACTTATAAAAATACATTCGTTTTACATATTATGATACAAATATAGTCCAAAATTACAAGAACAGCAATAAACAGCATTTTCCCCATAATCTTTTTTAATATATAAAGAAAAAAATAACTTAATTGACCCTTTGGGCTTATTTTTTACATTATATTGATTATATCACAAAAATATATTTGTCCCATTGTACCAAAAATTAATTCTGATCTAACTCAGTACAACCTTTATTAATAATACGAACAAAAAATTTAAAAATTTTGAAAACATATTCCATTTTTTTAAATATTTAAAATACTTCGTCATATTTGGTCTTATAATTATTTCGTTCGAAGCTCAAGTAAAAGTCCCGTTATTTTTGAACTGGAGTAACGGAACCAACTTTTTTTACATATCAAAAAACTGCCTTACTTGTCTTCACATGTGTGCCAAATATTTCTGAGATTGCATTTGTAGTTCTATAGAAATATAAAAAACTATTTTGGTCTTATAAATATTTCGGGGAGTGTATCTATTAACGTTCCTCAAAATCATATAAAATCTATCAAACTGAATTAACATTATAAAACTCTGCTTCTTTAACTAATAACAAAAGTTAATTTTGTTTATTAACTAGAAAAATTTTGTAATAGAAATATAGTTTCTTGTTGTAAAACCATTGTTAAACTAATTCCTATTTGACAAAGTAAATTCCAATAGCAAATGACAATAAATATTTTATCTTTAAGTTTTTGTTTTCCATTAAAATATTCTTATTTTATTTCATAATTTTGCATTAAATCCCTAATATTTTTTTCTTCCTAGTTTCTATCTACCCAATTCCATTTATTATGCAATATACATTCCAAATCCTTTCTTAAAACAAATAATTTACATTAGCTCTCCTTTCCTTAATCTAAACCCTAAAGTAAACAAATTTATTTCCCTTGTTTAATTTTAAACTTATCACTACATTTAACACCCCTTGTTCTAAATGACTCTTACTCCTTAATTAATGCATTTTATAAGATTTTCTATAAATTCCATTAATTGTCTACTATTGTAACCTACATACATGTATTGTCATTGGAAAATCTTGTGGTATTTTACTTGACTATAGAAAATATTTTAATATTTAAGATTCTCATGTTAAACTAAAGTTAAAAGCCATTTTGTGGATATTTTGTAAATTTTGGCCAAATCAAACTAAATCAAATATTTACGAATATATGTACATATATAGATAGATAATATGTATAATAGTTGTTTAGGGATTGTAGAACAGGAAAGGATTTACATATATGTGTACAAGTGTGTATAATATTATTGATATATTTACATTGTAAATATGCATACATATGTAGAGAATGTGTAACATGTAAAATTTTTTTGGCTTAAATATTAGTTTCATTAAACTAGTAGTAGAGATTTGTTGAGACAGTGAGGGCTATAAGTAATTTAATTTATAGGTATCATTTAATCTATTGATAAGTATGTTAGCTAGTCAATAGTCTAGTTTAATTGGTCTATAGTGTGGTCTATAGAATAGTCTATAGTCTGGCCTATAGAATATACTATAGTCTGGACTATAGGATAATCTATAGTTTGAACTATAGAATAGTCAATAGTCTGGGCTATATAAATAAAATAGTCAGGACTATAGACTAGTCTACAGTCTGGCCTATAGATTAGCCTATAGCCTGGCCTACAGATTGGTCTATAGTCTGGCCTATATACTAGTCTGTCCTATAGTCTAGTCTATAATCTGGCCTGTAGTCTAGTATATAGTCTGACCTGGAGTCTAGTCTATAGTCTGACCTATAGTTTAGTCTGTAGTCTAGTCTATAGTCTGGCCTGTGGTCTAGTCTATAGTTTGTCCTGTGGTCTAATCTATATTCTGACCTATAGTTTAGTCTATAGTCTAATTTATAGAGTAGTCTATTGTCTGTAGTATGATCTAGTTGTATTTATTTTAGTATATTTACTTTTGTGTTTAACTATATGTGGTGAAGTACATAGTAGATCATTTAGATTTTGTTCCGTAAGTGTATACAAATCATAGAGTATGGTCAATAAAATGTTTACAATAATGTTAACAATAGTAAATAACAAATATTTGAACACACACATACATTTATTCATTCACTTAAACATTTACAACTTGATAGTCTCACCAAGAAATATATACAAATATAAACAATGTAAAGGATATTTTGAAAATATTTACACAAGGTATTTGGTATTAGAATTAAATTTTTACATTAAAATATATAAAATATTTAAAAATATTTTTAAACTCTTAATAGAATTAAATTTATCAATTCAAATGTTTTAGATGTTTTAACTTTTAAATAACACATTTTTTTTGTTTAACTCTTTTGTTAGAAATACACTTGTATAGAAAATCATTAAACATAAAAGTCAAATATCATTATTTGGTTATTTTCGTTATTTGAATCCTCATGTTGATGTAATACGATTTACAATCTGTGGTTTTAAAATAAGATTTTAAAACAAAATTGATTTTTTAATTTGAGAAAAGAATGCCAGTAAAATAAAATAATTTCTAATACAAAATATATAAACAAAATGGAAACTAACACAGGACTACAATATTAAAAAAAAATAAAAAAAAATAAAAAAAAATAAATTAACTAAAAAGCAAATGTTTTGTCATCATTTAAACTTTAAGCTTCATTTTAAAATTTTATGAAATGGATATTTTTTTTTTTTACCTCAAAAAATATTGTTTTCTTGTGTAAAACAATTTCAAACACATACCCTTTTGATTATGTACACTACAACAGGAAACGGAAATAAAATAACTATTGCAAATATAAACTTTATAGTTTTTTTTTCTACTTTTTTCTCTCCAGCATAGTTATACACAAATTCATCAAATGAGTAAAAAAAAAAAAAAATAAAATAAAATCATTTTCAACTATTTGCAACCATTATTCAAATTTTAACTTTATTTAAATTTTAAATTAAACCAAAATAACTAAAAAAAAAAAAAAAATAAAAACAACATCAAGTACGAACTTTCAATTTTGCCAAGTTAATCGAATTGTAAAAATTGTACGATGAAAGTTAAAATAAAAATAACAACAACATTGATACATATGAACACATTACTATGTACTTTAGAAAACCACAATGTTTTAGTTTTTTATTTTTGGAATTTACAACCAAATTTTATCTTAAGTTCTTTATAGCAAAAAAGCAAAAAAAAAAAAAAAAAAAAAGGAGTAGAAAAAAAATTTACCAGAATATAATCATGAATGATGTAGGAAGTAAATACTGTGCTATAGCTGCTACTACGATTAAAACTACTAGTTGCTATTTTTAGTTGCTTATGAAAGTTTGAGTAAGTATATTAAGTTGAATAAAGGAAATGCAACATTTTGAAGTTTCAAAGGATAATGAATTGACTATAGACCCTAAAATAGATCAGACTATAGGTTAGTTAGTTTTTAGAGCAGACTATAGCAGAGAATAAAACAGATTATGTAGCAGGATATAGAGCAAACTATAGAGTAGTTTATAGAGCAGATTATAGAGCAGATATAGCAGACTATAGAGCAGACTATATATGATTCTATAAACCGACTATATATCTGACTATAGAGAGAATATATGACAGACTATATATAGAGAAGACTATATAGCTGACTATAGAGAGATTATATAGCAGACTATAGAGCAAACTATAGAACAGACTATAGACCAGACTATAGACCAGACTATATAGCAGACTATAGAATAGATAATAGAACAGGCTATATATCAGACTATAGAGCAGACTATAGAGCAGACTATATAGCAGACTATAGAGCAGAATATAGAGCAGACTAAAGATAATTCTAAACGCTAGACCAGGGGTTCTCATAATACCATGCTTCGCGACCCCCTTTTGACATTGCAATGGAAGCGCGACCCACTATTACTTTGACTAATTAAAAAATCAGAAAAAATGTAAAGATAAAGTCATTTTAAAAAATAATATTAATAACTTCGACATTGTTTTCCTTGAATATTAAGAGACTTTTTCGTATAATAAATCTAATATTATTCTCTGCGTCCACAAAAGATCGAATCTCCGCTTTGAGGGACAAAAATATATTTTTACATAGAAATGTATGTTAAAGAAAAATGTTTTAATATTTTTAGGGTTTCGGAGCCAACAAACGGATAAACTTTGCTATATTTCAACTATTTAAAATGCTTTTAAATCTGTTGATTCAAAATAAAATTTAACGAATTTCAACACTTTTTGAAATGAACCTGGTACTTTCTTAATATTAACATTGAAAGGACTTTCTGTCTTTAAATTATAAAGTTGCTTTAGCAAATTTTCTTTATATAGCCGGAAAACTTATCGATGAAATAAAAGTTTTGTGTACTGAAAACGATATTATAAAAAGTTCTTGGCATAATATATTTATATTTTTATAAAATAAAAGTAGAATTTCATGCGAAAAAACTATAGTTTAATCAAATTAAAGTGAACTACATATTTATCTTTTTAATTAATTATTTTCCCTGACATATCGTAAAGTTTTCTTCACACTGTGTCATTGGACAGTAGAGTGTCCCGTAGACAAAAATTTTGTAGGAAGACCCCTCAAACGATGCGTAAAAATTAGATAATTTTGGGAAAAATATTAAAAAAAATTTCAAATTTCAACATTTTGTCCACATTTTGAGTCTTGTCTTGAAATGGGTATCAACAAATTCGTAATTTTTAGCCAATTAATTTTTACAAATCGTTTGAGGGGCCTTCCTATATCGAAATCTCGAAAAAGACTTTACTCGGGACACTCTATTGGACAGTATTATTTTCTTCGTTTGATCATTGTTATATTTATCAAGCATAATATTTTTAATATTTTCAATCAAAAGTTCCTTAATTAGTAGTTTCTAAAAATAACTCATTTTAGAAAAAAAACTTTACGCTTGTCTTTAATTTGGATATATTTTGTAAAAATATGTATTTCCATTTTTAAATTGTTTCATGCTTTTATTGGAATTTTCATTTGAATATTTTTCAGGAACTCTTCGCGACCCCCTACGAATGTCCTTACGGACCCCTTGTGGGTCGCGGACCCCCATTTGAGAACCGTTGCGCTAGACTATAGACTATACTACATATAGCGTGTAGTCAATTCGTTCTGTTTCTTTTTTTGCAACTTTTTTTTCATTACATTCTCCAGTTACCTCCTTTATTTCTGTTTTTTTTCCCTTATTTTTTACCAAAATCGTATGCACAACGTGTTGAGCTGTAGTCGGTTATATGTTTAGTAATATTCTAGGACTTTCCATTAGTTGGGTGTTTTTTGCTTTCCTTGTTTTTTGTTTTCATCTTTTATATTTTTGATGATGCATTTCAAATTATGCAGCCTCATTTAAAATGTAAGAATTTTAAGGATTTCGTGGTAAAATGCTTTCAACTTGGATTTTATTTAATAGGAACTGGATATGTTCTTTTTTTTACTTTTACTTCGTTTTCAAAAAAAGTTAGAAAAAAGAAGGCAAGTACAACTGCATTAAAAAAATATAAAACATTTATAAAAAAAAACAAAATTTTTTAAACAATTTGTAAAATGTTTAAATTTGTTGTTATTTTTTTTTTAAGATTTGGGTTAAAAAAAAGTGTTATAAACATATTTCCTTTTGCATGAAAGTGAAAATAAGTTAAACTTTAATTTATAAAGTAAATCATTAAATTTTTATTTTGTTTTAAAAAAATTATTATTAATTACAAGAACAACTCTAATTTTTCCAATTACATACTTGTGATACTTGATCAATTTAAACATTGAGGGTGGCTTTTCTTTTCTTTTTTTCTTATTCTTTTTTATTGTATTGTATGTTTTTCATATTTTTTTGTTTATAAATATTTTGTTCTTTAACAAATTAAGGAAATTCCATTGCAACAACATCAATTACAACTATAACAACACAAAGAAACATAATATAGAACAAAAAACGAAGAACAACAATATGCTGAGGAATGATTAAAGTAGTGATCAAGTTAAGGGTCAATTAATATAAAACGAAATAAAATAAAGACATTATTTGAATGGATCTTAAATAAAAACTGAAGTAAAACCAAGAGTCACTTACATTTATAAATAAAAGCAAAAACAACAATCAAGTTACAACAAAGAAGCAGGGAGAGGAAAAATATGAAGGGCCTTTAAGGGAGGATTTGCTGAAAGGTCTTCATTTGTTTTAAGGGAGTTTAAATCACTAGAGACAAAATTGTTTATGCTATAGTCGAGACTATAATCTATTTTACAGTTGAGACTATAATCTATTTTATAGTTGAGACTATAATCTATTTTATAGTTGAGACAATAATCTATTTTATAGTCGCGAATATAGTCTACTTTATAGTCGAGACTATAGTCTCTTATATTGCCCATGCTATAGTCGAGACTATAGTTTATTTTATAGTCTATGCTATAGTCGAGACTATGGTTTATTATTTAGTCTATGCTATAGTCGAGGCTATAGTCTATGCTACAGACGAGACTATAGTCTTTGCTAAAGTCGAGACTATAGTCTATTTTATAGTCGCGACTACACTCTATTATATCGTCAAGACTATAGTCTATTCTATAGTCGAGACTAAAGTCTATTCTATAGTCGATACTGTAGTCTATTCTATAGTCGAGACTATTGTTTATTCTATAGTCGAGGCTATAGTATATTCTATAGTCGAGAATATATTCTATAGTCAAGACTATATTCTATAGTCAAGACTATATTCTATAGTCAAGACTATATTCTATTGTCAAAACTATATTCTATAGTCAAGCCTATATTCTATAGAGACTATAGTTAAGGTAATATAAGACTATATTCTATAGTCAAGACTATATTCTATAGTCAAGACTATATTCTATAGTCAAGACTATATTCTATAGTCAAGACAATATTCTATAGTCAAGACTATATTCTATAGTCAAGACTATATTCTATTGTCAAAACTATATTCTATAGTCAAGCCTATTTTCTATAGAGACTATAGTTAAGGTAATATAAGACTATATTCTATAGTCAAGACTATATTCTATAGTCAAGACTATATTCTATAGTCAAGACTATATTCTATAGTCAAGACTATATTCTATAGTCAAGACTATATTCTATAGTCAAGACTATATTCTATAGTCAAGACTATATTCTATAGTCAAGACTATATTCTATAGAGACTATAGTTAAGGTAATATAAGACTATATTCTATAGTCAAGACTATATTCTATAGTCAAGACTATAATCTATAGTCAAGACTATATTCTATTGTCAAAACTATATTCTATAGTCAAGCCTATACTCTATAGTCAAGACTACAGTCAATTTTATAGTCGATGCTATAGTCTATTCTATAGTCGAGACTATAGTCTATTCTATGGTCACGACTATAGTCTATTCTATATTCTATAGTCAAGGCTATAGTCTATCCTACAGTCAATACTATAATCTACTCTATAGTCGAGACTATAGTCTATTCTATGGTCACGACTATAGTCTATTTTATATGCTATAGTCAAGGCTATATTCTATTCTGCAGTCAATACTATAGTATATTTTTAATCGATAATACAGTCTAATCTATGATCACGTATATTCTATAGTCGTGAATATAGTCTATTCTATAGTCGTGACTATAGTCTATTCTACAGTCACGACTATAGTTTATTCCATAGTCGTGACTATAGTAGAGACTATGGTTTATTCTATAGTCGAAACTATGGTCAAGACTAAGTTCTATTCTACATTCGAGACTATAGCCTATTCTATAGTCAAGACTATAGTCTATTCTATAGCCGAGACTATAGTTTATTCTATAGTCGAGACTATAGTCTATTCTATAGTCATGTATATAGTCTACTTATTCTATAGTCATGTCTATAGTCGTGACTATATTATATTCTATATTCGTGACTACAGTTTATTCTTTAGTCGAGACTATATGCTAGAGTCTATCAAACAGTCCTAGTCATCATTGTAAGGCCTTCTGTATGGCATGATTTTTTATCACTTTCTTTCTCTGGAACAACAAGTACAAGTATATAAAAATACATCAACTACTTATGCACTAAACATTATATTAATGCTCTAATTAGTAAGCAAAATAACAAGTTGTATTAAAAATAAAAAAAAACTCTAAAAGCTGAAAAAAAAAAATGATGATCTTTCAAGTGGGAGAAGGTATACTAAACTTTTACTACCACAAATTTGCCTACAACACAAAGTAATTAAATTATCTTTAGTAACACACCTTCCCCGTTTCATTTTTACAGGCAAATAATACTTAAACTTATTTTGCGCAATCTTCATGAATTTATACTAAATATTTACTGAAAAAATAAATAAAAATTCGCTTATAACAAGCAAAAACCATTAAGGATATAAAACTCATATAAAAACGAAATTAAAAATAACAATTTAATTGAAAAACAAAATAATTCTAAATAAAAACAGACAAAATAGAATGATACACCGACAGATACTTTAAAGAAAGACATAACATCATTTCACAAAATGCAATTTGTTTTGTAAACAAATCAAAAAGAAAGAAACAAAAAACATTTATTTTACAAGTGGTGGCGTTGGCTATATGATCATCATATTGATTGTTTATACAAAAAAATGTTGAAGATCCCCAAGCAGGAGAACACAAAATATAATACAGACACTTTTCCAAACAAAATTAACACAAGGCAAAGAGATTAAACAAGTAATTTTGAAATCTATAGTTAGTAGAAAATAAAATGCAAATTTTATTTAAATATCCAGCCACATCAAACAAAAATTATCTCCCAATTATTAGCCAGCCAGCCGGTGGCTTTTTGTAAAGAAAATATGCTCTCTTTGTTTTGAAAACAAATTTTGAAAAATTGAAATATATACTCAAAATTCCCAAGAGTACGCCAAAACTCACACACGCATAATAATTATAAGGGTTTAAATAGATTGAGAATATTTATTAGGGTGGTACATAAGCTATTTTTCAAATTATTACAGAAACTTAAAATTTAAATATTTTTAATAAAAAATTTTTAAATAAAATTTCTAATAGAAAAAAGTTTTTTTTTATTAAGTTCCTAACTGGGATTTTAAATTTCCCGACGGAAAATTTTTCAAAACTTAAGGTATGTTCAGACTAGTCAAATATTTCACCAAAATGACGTAACCACTATATAAAATATTTTCTAATCTCCATTTTAGTGGGAAAATATTTTTTACTTATCATTAATCATAGCTACCATTTTACCGAATCTTGTTTGACACTCTTTTCTTTTACAAAACATTTGCTATATCAAACAACGGCAAACAAGTTTTTTTGTAAAACTAGTGGTTACGCAAATTTGATCAAATATTTGACAAATGTGAACATAGCTTTACAAAATTCTTGTTTTAAGACATCTTTAAAATTTGTTTTCTTCAATTATTTTATTTTTAACAAAAGTAATTTTTAAGGAAATTTCCGAAACTGGAATTTTATGAAATTAAATGGGAATTTGCTGAATGTCTTAAAATTTTACAAAAATACTTTATTAAAAAAATAGAAAATTAAAAAAAAAAACAGAATTTTTTTCAAATTTCTAAATGGGATTTTTAAATCCTGGAAGACAAATTTTTAAAATTTGTTTAAAAATCAATAAAAAAAGAATATTTCTCAACAAAAATTTTGGATACAATTCCGGAAATGGGTTATTTTTATAAACTAAATTTTGAGTAAGAAAATATTTTATCAAAAAGAAAATTCGTAGAAAATGTTCTATAGAAAAATACAATTCATAGAATTTATTCTATATAAAAAGGAAATTCATAGAAAATTTTCTATAAAAAGGAAATTCATAGAAAAACAATTGAAAATTTAAAATTTCTTAAAAATATTGAAAAAGAATAACACTTTTTATTAAAAGACAATTTTCTAGAACATTTTTTAGAAAAAATTTCTTAATTAACGAAAATTGTAAAACTTTTTTTATAAAAAGAAAATTGAAAGAAAATTGCTAATAAAAAAAAAATTAGGAAAAAATTTCTTTCTGAGAGAAAATTTCTTATAAAAAGAAAATTGAGAGAAAATTTCTTATAAAAATTGAAAGAAAATTGCTAATAAAAAAAAATTAGGAAAAAATTTCTTTCTGAGAGAAAATTTCTTATAAAAAGAAAATTGAGAGAAAATTTCTTATAAAAAGAAAATAGAGAGAAATTTTCTTATAAAAAAAATTGAGAGAAAATTTTTTTTAAAAAAAGAAAATTTGAGAAAAAAATTCTTATAAAAAAAAACTGAGAGCATTTTTTAGAAAAATAAAATTGAAAGAAAATATATAAAATTGAAAGAAAATATCTTATAAAAAGAAAATTGAGAAAAAATTTCTTAGAAAATTAAAATTGAGAAAAAAATTCTTATAAAATGAAAATTGAGAGAAAAATTAAAAAAAAAATCATGTAAAATTTTCTATAAAAAGAAACTTCATAGAAAATTTTCAATAAAAAGAAAACTCAGAGAAAATTTCTATAAAAAAAATTATAGACGATTTTCTATTAAAAAAAAAAAGAGAAAATTTCTTATAAAAAGAAAATTGAGATCAAATTCTTATAGAAAGAAAATTGAGAAAACATTGGGAGACAATTTCTTGTGAAAAGAAAATTGAGAGAAAATTTCTTATAAAAAAAAAAAATTGAGAGAAAATTTCTTATCAAAACAAAATTTTCTAAAAAAAAAAAAATTCATAGAATAAAAAAAAGGTTAAAAACAGGTAAATTCGGTAACCTTATATCTCTAAAACTAATAGAAATACAAAAGATGTTAAATAGTTATTGCTATTCATTTACAAAATAATAGGATAGGTGTTTGGTTCTTTTTTGAAATTTTTCTCTTTTTGTGAGAAAACGATTAAAACCTGTATTTTGGTACTTTTTTGACACCGCATCTATCTTTGAATCCAGTAAGCATAGATGTAAAATGTGCATCAAATTAGTACCTTATCGAAAATTGGCGAATACAACTTAGGTACTGTTTTGAAATTCGAACGCTTAAGGGGTGAAAATCGTACCTGTTTT
Source organism: Protophormia terraenovae (assembly GCA_951394005.1). Classification (NCBI taxonomy): domain Eukaryota; kingdom Metazoa; phylum Arthropoda; class Insecta; order Diptera; family Calliphoridae; genus Protophormia; species Protophormia terraenovae. Next base: position 6,515,482 of record OX596074.1, on the reverse strand, counting down.
TAGTACTTCTTCTCAAAATATTTTTTCTTTTTACTGACACAAACATATGAATATTTTAACATTAGATCCCAGTACAATTTAGAAATTCATTGGAACACAATCTTTGTCACATTCTGGGGGAATAAAAAGTACCAAAAAGAGGAAAATTAATTTTATTCAAATTAAATGATTTTTTTCTATTATATTAAACCTAGAAACATGAACTTTAGTACATATAGTCTTAATTGAGTGAGAATTCACAAGAGGATATTTTGTAATACTTTTTTGTTCTTTTAATGCTTTTTGAATTTTCTAAAATATTGAATCTGGAAACATGAAATGAAAGATATAAAGATATAAGAAAAACCCATAAGAGGGGACTTTGTGGTACTTTTTCGTTCTTCTAATGAGACTTAGAATTTTCTATAATATTGAACCTAGAAACATGAAATTAAAGATACATGGTCCTATTTGGGTAAGAATTCAAGAGAGGAACTTTCTGGTAGTTTTTCGTTCTTTTCGTATACGGTTCTGTGTTTAGAATCCACCAGCCCTATTGGTCACATTCTTCTCTACTAAAATATAATAAAAGAAATAATTTGGTAGTTTTTGAACCTTAGAACGTTAAAGATGTAAGAAACTGGTAACTAAAATATTTAAAAAGTTTATTGTTCTTAACACCAATATTATAACTGTTGCCACGGAAGATTAAAGAATAGTTGAATTTGACGGGTTTCTTCACTTTTGGTATTTTTAATTTTGTTTTTTCTAAATAAAAAGGCTGCCAAGTTTTTATCTGGTCTATGTAGGAGTACTGCAAGATTGGGTTAAATGCTATCTATATAAAAGTGAATTGTCTGTTTTTGAATTTTATTTCGAAGCTCTTATTTTATTTCAATACAATGGGGTAGCGAAGCACACTGTGTTTATGCTATTAGAAATATTATTCAAAAATTTTTAATTATAAAATTTTAACTTAACACAATTTAATTAATAATATAGTATAGTTTTTATAAAAAAATCTACACTCGTTTTCTATAAAAAGAAAATTTTTAGACAAATTTTTTATTTTTTTGCTTAGTTTTTGTGAATAACCCTAATATTTCTTTAATTTAAAATCCAGCAACAACCTCACAATATTGAGAATGGTTCTTTTTTTCTTTTTGGCGTGTGATGAGTAAAATGAAGAGTTTTGAATTTCTTTCATACAAATTTCAAATTTTGTATTTAAAATCTTTTCAATATCTTTAGATGCTTTTTAAAAGTCGGTGGTAACGGTTGTTCGCTAAAAAAGATCTTTTTCGGTTTAATGAAACAAAGAAAAAGTTTTGAAAATATTTAAAAGCGAGTTAGTGGTTGTGTGTGTTAATATTTTTTTTGGAAAAATAAATTATGTGCAATTGCTTTAAAAAAAAAATATTGAAATTTCTTAACAAAATGGAAACAATTTTCAATTAAAAAAAAATGTTTATATTTGTTCATATTTATGTAAAAATGAATTAAGAAATTATTGAAAAAATATATTTTAAATATTATTTTTTGTTAAGAAAAAAAAAAAAAAAAAAAAAAAAATTAAATGTGTGTGCGTGTGGTTTTCATACAAATACCCATAAAAAGTTATTTTGTGTTGAAATTATTTTATATTTGTTTTTGGAAAAATTAAATAAATATTTGAAATATAATTTTTGTATTAACTAAATGTTAAACAAAAACAATCATTGTTGTGCATATTCTATAGGGAATTGCTTTTTTCTTTTATTTTATGATTATTTATATTAAAATTTAAATCTAAACAAATGGTGTTGAAATAATATTGTGATTTTTTTCTGATTCTATTTTGTTATACAGAAAAAAATATTTTTGCGAAATTTTATAGAAAATCATGGAAAATTTAATTTAGTTTAAATAAAAAAAAAATAATTGAGAAAAAAAATTAATTTAAGTAAATAAATATTTTAAGAAAATAAGAAAAATATACCAACATGGGTTTAACTATTTATTGTGAAAATGTTAAAGCGGAAACTATTTACGAGCAGCTGGGTACGGATATTTGCAGTGTAACTAATGTTAAATGGGAGGCTTCAGTTATAGCAGCCCTAGTATTATTTATCATTATAATCTATATGATGTGGAAGTTTAAATACAGGTAAGTGAACATAAACTTTTAAAGAATTTTAAAATAATTAGAGAAAGGAATTTAAGAATTTTTAATTTTTTAATATTTTTATTTTTTTTTCTAAGAATCTTTATAAAATCTTTTCATTAGAACTTTACAAATCTTGCTTTCTTTACTTTATAATAAATTTATTTAATATTAATTGTATTTGTACAATTTTTGTTTATAAAGCAAATGGTTAAATTCAAAAACAAATGAAATTTTGCAAATGTTTAAAATTTATTAAGAAACAAAATTTTTAATAAACAAATTTTAAGAAAATATCTATAATAAAGAATTTTATTATCTATTTTTTTCAAAAATTAAATATAGTATTTCACAAATATTTCTTCTTCTACTTTTTTCCTAATAAAATTTCTCATTTGAAATTGATACTTTTAACAAAAAAATTTGGCCTAAATAAAGAAAACTCATAAATTTATAAAAGGCAACAATCATTTCAACTTTTAAATAAAATGACTGCCAAAAATGTTTAAAAATAGCAAAAAAATGCGAAAAATTTTGTTAAATACTTATTGAATATTTTCAATATTTTCTTAATTTTTTTTTTTTTTTTAAATTAGCTGAGTAAAATATGTTGACATGATTTATATGAATTTTTGTTTCTTTTGAATATCTAATAATTTATATTTTCTTTTAACACACCTGTCTATCACTGCTATTCTGAGCGAAATATAAATACTTTTTTAATTTATACAATTTTATACTGAAAACATGCAAATTTGTTAATTTTTTTTTTTTTTAGCTGAAACTTTTACTTTTTATGGAAATTTTTATTAAAAACTGCTTTGGAATCGTCGTGAAAGGGTTTATTATTCAAAATTAAGGTACTTTAATATTTTTAACGTCATGATCGTTTCATGGCTTTGTTAGTCTGTTTGTAGTTTATATAATATTCATTTAAAACCAAAAAAAGTTGTTTAGTATTTACTAAACAACGTTCGTCCGTCTGTCTCTCCGTTTGTTTGTTAAAATTAACAATTTGAATGTTATCTATAATTTATGGTTATTTGAAACTAGAAAATAAAATTATAGAATAATCTCTTGAGGATATAGGTATAAATTTATACAATCTATAGTTATTTCATTGAATAAAAAGAAAATTAAAATACAGTATGTAAAAAAGTGTAAGTTTAAAAAAGAGCCCGTTTTCAAAAAAGTTACAATTTTCAGAAAATAAAAATTCTAATAAAAAATACTATTTCATGTCTAAAAAGTCCTAGTTTTATTTAATGTTAACATTTTCAGAAAACTTTATCCAAAAGAACCAATTTTCAAAAATGTGCTAATCATTACAAAAAGTAAAAGTTTACTGAAGAGTGCAATTTTTCTAAAAAGACAAAAAAAAAAAAAAAAAAAAAAAAAATCAACGGGAGAAGTCACAAGTGTCCACTCTTTAAATTTATGTATTAAAACACTTGTCTATTCTTGTTCATTACCAGGGAAACCACGATATGCTCAAAAAAAATGTGTTTTATGCGCATTAAATATGCAGTAAAATACTTAAAATATGCTCTAAAAACGTGAAAATATGCACTTAAAAAACAAAGACTTTTTATAATTTTTTAACAAAATTATGTCTTTCATTAAAACAAAGTGTTTTATTAATATTTTAACATTAGAAAATAAGGCAAAACTGAAATTGACCAACCGTGTTGAAATTGGATTCCCCATTTTTTATTGTATCTCATAAAATCGTTATTGATCTTCTATTTTCTTATCCATCTAATTCTAGACACTATTATTTGAGAAATTATTAAAATTATCATATTGATCGCTGGCTGCCAAAATATCGTAACCGACAACATTTTCGAAATTCGCGTTTTGATGGAAATCTATAATTTAGAATCATTTAGATCATCTGTCAAAATTTCATCGACATATTGTTTTAACAACATTAACTTCAATCATAATCTTGTTGCTACAAGCCAGGAACCTCAATGATAAAATGGTATCCATTAAAGTTAATTTTAAAATTGATTTATTTATTTTTTTTGTTTTCTTTTTTTTATAAAATCAAATTTGATAAACATTTTATAATGTCAAAATATGCTCTAAAAGGATTAAATATGTCATAAAAATAACAAAATATGCTATAAATATGCAATAAAAATCGCCAAATGCAAAAATATGCCGTTAAGGGTAAAATATGCAAAAATATGCACTAACAAATAGATGCCAAAATGATTTATTTATTCTGAAACGGATAAATATTTTATCGATGGCTTCATTAAACGTCCAGGAAAAAACATGCAATTACATACTGTGAGCGTCAAAAGAAACTGTACACCAGTGGCATTTATGTTTAAACTTTTATTTTATTATTTTTTTTATAATGTAACTTAAAATTTTTTTAGTTTTTATTTATTATATGTCCTTCTTAAACTTTTTATTAAAAAACAAAAACAAAACTTTAACAACAACAAAAAATATATAACAAAAACAAATAAATCTTCAAATTCCACGCGTCAAAAGAAACTGTACAACTATTTTGTACAACAAATAATAAGCAATTTTACAGTAAAAACCTTCCGTTATTTTTTTTTATTTTCTTTCATATGACAATTTAAGCAATATTAACTAATTATTAAAGATATTAATAGATTTGGTTTTGTCACAAGCAGTTCAAACAAGGAAACTTTTGTATTTTTTAAAAATGGGCAAACAAACTTCTTTGGATGTTCGTGAACTTGTGTTAAAATTTTACAAAGAAGGCAAATCTTTACGAGAGATTGGTGTAATAATTGGACGAAGTCACAACACTGTAAAAAATATAATTGATAAGTACCAAAAATTTTCAAATTTAGAAAATCGCCCTAAATCTGGAAGGCCAGCTAAACTAAACAGTACTCAAATAAGGTCCATTGTGCGACAAGTGAAGAAAAACCCAACGGAAAGTGCTGTAAAAATATCCGAAAATATTTCAGAATGCTCCGGTATTAGTGTCAGTGCCAGCACAATACGCAGAGCCTTACATGCAAATGGACTGCATGGACGAGTTCCAAGAAAAAAGCCATATATTTCACCAATCAATCAACGTCGGCGTCGGGAGTTTGCCAAAAAATACGAAAATCAATCTAATATATTCTGGAACAATGTGCTTTTTACTGCCGAAAGTAAATTTGAAATATTTGGTAAGAAAAAACCAGTTAAAATTTGGAGAACGAAAAATTCTGAATTCGATCGGCAAAATGTAATGTCCACAGTAAAGCATGGTGGTGGGTCGGTGATGGTGTGGGGATGTATGGCAGCGAATGGTGTAGGAAATTTGGTATTCATAGAAAATACTATGAATAAAACAGATTATCTCAACATTTTAAAGGACAACTTGGCACAGAGCGTTGAAAAATTGGGCTTGGATCGAACTTGGGTCTTCCAGCAAGACAACGATCCCAAGCATACTGCCAAAATAGTAAAGGAATGGCTGCTTTACCATACTCCAAAACAGTTGGATCATCCCCCCCAGTCACCCGATCTCAACCCCATAGAACATTTGTGGGAACATCTGGATCAACAAATAAGAAAAAGGGAAATTACAAGCAAGGATTCCCTCAAATCAGCTATAATGGAGGAATGGCTGAAAATTTCCCCTGAAGTTACTAGAAAACTTGTGGAATCGATGCCCAGAAGACTGCAAGCTGTAATAAAAGCAAATGGCAATCAAACTAAATACTAATTATTTTTAACTAACGTTATTATTTTAATGTAGAAATAATGTACAGTTTCTTTTGATGCGTGGAATTTGAAGATTTATTTGTTTTTGTTATATATTTTTTGTTGTTGTTAAAGTTTTGTTTTTGTTTTTTAATAAAAAGTTTAAGAAGGACATATAATAAATAAAAACTAAAAAAATTTTAAGTTACATTATAAAAAAAATAATAAAATAAAAGTTTAAACATAAATGCCACTGGTGTACAGTTTCTTTTGACGCTCACAGTATTTGTGGTTTCCCTGTTCATTACTATCAAGTTAATAACATAGAAAAAATCTTTTATCAATTCCAAAAACAGTGAAATATTTAGTAGAGTAATGAAAAAACTTTTAATCACTTCTATCTTTCATAGAGGAAAAGAAAATAAATTCATAATAAAAAAATATTACTTCGTTTTCAAGATAATTACAAAGAATGAATGTGCACCAACGTCGAATGCTTCCCCTTGTACCCTATTACATACCAATATTTGTATGGGCATGTCCTACATCTCCCCCTTAATAGGGACGGGTTCTTCGACATTTGAAATACCAAAAGATGCAGACAAAAATTATCTTTAAGGAAAACTTAACATTTTCTTCTTTAGTCAATAGTTTTTGAGTTATTCAGAAATTAGTTTCGGAAAAAGCAAGAAAAAAATTAAGCCATATATCATCAAAATTGATGCACAAATCTTGAATTCATTTTCTTTTAGAACTTATAATGATAAAGAGCTTTTCTCAATGTTATCTGTAAAAATATCAATCAAGTATAGAGAATATGTATTTACATCTTTGCCAGATTGTCAGGTCAAGCCTCTTTTAAATGTGACTTATTTTATATTTAAATTTAAGTACCAGATATTTTTGTGAAATTTACAAATGGAGAGAAGTTTTAGGAAACTTAACTCTTTCTAAATTAATTTCTATATTCTTTAATAATTCTGAAAGGTTCCTTTTTGTTGTATACAGCAGTTTTCCTTCTAGAGAAGTTTTTTTACTCACTCAAAATATTAAGTTCTTAAAATTTTGTTATTAAAACGCTTTTAGAGTGTCCTGAAAGTGTTAGCTAAACAATAGATAAAGTACTTTTTTATTTCTTTACTAGAAACAAAATAAAAAGCTAATACTTTTTAGATTAAATTAACAAGAATTTTTATTTTTCATTAATTTCATTTAATTTAATTTTGCCTTATTATAGAGTATCAGAAATGCTTAATGATTATTTATGTTAATCATTAAGCATTTCTGATCGATTAGATCTCAGAGAGTTGTTTTGCAAGATATGAAGGTCAGGAAAACTCTTATTTTTGTTCTTTTAACACAACTTTCCTTTAAAACCCTACCAAACTGTGAGTACCTTAATACTTTAATACACAAAAAAAAAAAAAAAATCCTATCAATTGTAATTGTTTTTAAAACAATTTTCTTGAAATTAAACAAATTTTCGTTACAAAAAAAAAAAAAAAAAAAAAAAAAAATTAAAGAAGAAAGCAAATTAATAAATAAACAAATGGAAAATGAACACATTTTTTAAATTTAGCACAAAATAACAATAACAAAAAGAAACAAAAATGTGTATAAACAAATGGAAAATTAAGCACAAAAAAAGAAGCAACCATGAAAATTGTATTTAAAAAAATGCAAGTTTAATTTAAACAAAAAAAATCTAAATAATAAAAAAAAAAAAACACGAACCACTGAAGTCAAAAAACACATTTTTGAAAAAATTCATATGAAAAGAAATAAAGCTCTATGATCATATGTTGCCATAAAAATTGTTGGAAAAAGGAATTCCCCCAGAAAATCATTCATATGAACAAAAGATTACTAAGAATATTAAATTGTGGTCATAAATTAAATTCGCCTTTTTTTGTCATAAAAATTTAAAATAAACAAACAAATTATTATTTATGAGATTATTTTATATGGATCATTACTATGATGCAGCAGCTTGATAGTTTGTTTGACAAAGTGTAACAAAATTGATGGAGGAAATTACAATTTAAGCGACACACGACAAGCTGCAGAAAATAGAGATAACTTTTTAAGAGAAAAAACACAGTCAGTTGTATTGATATAGATCAATACAGCTGACTTTTAGATTTAGGTAAAGATAATTTAAATGAATGAGTACAATATTATTCTCATAAAAATATATTTATGACAGATGTCAAATTTTTCAAAATTAATCACCTGCTGCTAATAGAAAATAAATTCTTTATTTAAATTATATGTATTTTTCTGAACAGAACTTTGTCATTATATTGTTTATTTTAAACACTTTAGCCACTTGTTGCCTTGATGCCCTAATTGTAATTTTCTTTTATTCCTAGTGAGAGTAAGAGTGACAGTGACGAAACTATATAAATTAAAAAAAAAAAAAAACGTCTGCTACTGCACATCATGATGACGTTATTAATGATGCTTTTAGATATGGGTGATTGTTTACGTTTATGTCATTTATAGCAGAGTATCTAAATAGCATCATCATTAGCTTCATCATTATGATGTTTTAATTAAAAATCATTAAAGTGAATTACTACAAACACAAGTAATAATTTTAAATATTCTTTTGAGACATTTGCGTCTTGTAAATCACATGTGTCTTTTAATGATTTTGTGGACATTATTTAAAAATTCATTTTAATTAATCTTAATCTTGTTTATTTTAGAAGCGGCAAACATTTCGAAATTATGTTAAGTAGCCAGAAAGCGACTTAAATTTTTAATAAAAACTATCAAAAAATATAAAATGGACTGTAGTTTCTTAAATACAGCTCCAATTGAGAAAATAACGTTAATCTGTGATCACTTCTATTTTTTTTTTATCAGAATTCGATTTTTCATTAAAAATTATAAGAAACTTAAAATGGGCTGTAGTTTCTGAAATACAGCTCCAATTGAAAAAATAACGTTAATCTGTAATCACTTATATTTTTCATCAAAATTCGATTTTTCATCAAAAATCATGAGAAACTTAAAATGGGCTGTAGTTTCTTAAATATTTTTTTTTTTTTTTTTTATCAGAATTCGATTTTTCATTAAAAATCATAATAAACTTAAAATGGGCTGTAGTTTCTGAAATACAGCTCCAATTGAGAAAATAACTTTAATCTGTGATCACTTATATTTTTCATAAAAATCATAAGAAAACTAAAATATTCAAGTCTATAATCAGGTTTATATTCAAGACTACAGTTAAGCCTCTGGCCGATCTATAGTCAACTCTTAAGCGAGTTTAGTCAAGTCTATAGTTGAAACTATAGTCAATTTTATAGACGAGATTACAGTCAAGTTTATAGTCGAAACTATGATTAAGTCTGTAGGCGAAGCTACAGTCAATTTTATAGTCGAGTCTATAGTCAAATCTATAATAGAAGCTATAGTTAAGTTTATAGACGAGTCAATTTTCGATAAAGAATCAAAACTTAAGTAAAGTCTAAAGGCGTGACTATAGTCAAGTCTATAGGCGAGACTATAGTCAAGTTTATAGTCGAGATTATACTCATGTTTATAGTCTCGACTATAATCATGAGTATAATCAGTTTATAGTCTAGACTATAATCAATTCTATAGTTGAGACTATAGTCAAGACTATATTTAAATTTATAGTCGAAACTATAGTCAAGTTTATAGTCAAGCCTATAGACAAGTCTTTAGTCGATATGATCTTAATTCGTTATGGATCTGGGATTGTCCTTATTTTCTTAAAGTTTGTTATTAGCTTGTAATTTCTATTTCTTGCTATAAACTGTTTACAGTATCTTGTTTTCTAAATAAATAAAATTTAAGCGAAAACTATACATTTTACTAGAATTTTAAATCTGGTGGCATTAAGTTTTTGTTGTTATAATTAAGTGTGAAAACCTGCTGGGATATTTTCCGTTTAAATTAAATCAAGGAAACTAAGCAACATTGTATACGAATTGAAAATAGTTTTATAAAAAAAAAACAAAAATTTAAATAACAAGTGTCAGAAAAGAGAAGATTTTTAAACAAGAAAAAACACTTTATTAAATATAAAGTTGCTAAAAATATTAAAGAAAAAATTAAACCAAAACTTAAATAGTGTATAACACTAAGTAATTTCAAATTAAATTAGTTTAAATTTAAAATATTATAAATAGTTTTTTTTAAATCTTATCTGCTTCCAAAACTATTTTTTTTATAAAAAATTCCAATAGATTATTTTAGTATTATTCCTTTAATTTCCCCATAAATCTTGTTAAACTAATATTTAGTTTTCCTTGTTTTTTTTTCACACATCATAAATTAAATAAAAAATCCATAAAAAGCTGCATATTTTTATTACTCTTCTAGTATTTCATTTAATGAGCTTTTTTTGTTTCTCTTGTCTAATACAAACTTCCTTTTTAATAAATTTCTTCACACTAAACTCCAATTTGGCCCAATATCATAAAGTAAAAAAGCCATAAAATCATGTGCCATAAAAAATAAATAAAAATTCTAAAAAATGCTGCCTTAAAAAAATAAAATCAAATTAAAGTGTTAAATGCACTTGATTTCGGAAATTGTGTTTTTTTTTTTTCATCTCCAAACACTAAACAATAATAATTGACCTTAAATTTTTAGAAAATTTGTTTATAAAAACGCATTTCGTATGCAGCCCCCATAAAATTTGAAAAAAATAAATTTAATAAAATAAAATTTATGAGTTCTAAAGAAAATGAGGAGGAGGAAAAAAACTTCAAAAGATTATTTTTTAATCTAGTGTCTTACAGATTTAGAAAAAAAAAAAAATTTAGTGATTTTTAAATTATATTATTAAAATTGTTATGGATGATTTTTAAAATTCTTTCACTTGTTTATTCATTCATAAAAAATTATTTTCAAAAAGGGGGTTTTAAAGGTATTAAATCATTTCAGAAAATAATTAAAATTAAAATTTAATTTAAATTTTATATCATTAAAAAGTCTCTTCTTAAAATTATTGACTAATTCGAAATGATTATTTAAATATTATACTCCTCTTCTATTAATTTTCATAAAAATATTTTACATTTATTTAAATTTCTATTAAACACTCTCCTTCATTATTAAATGCTATCATTTACTTTGGTGCCCCTTAAAATCTTAAATAGAATCAAGAACATGTAACACTTAAAAGAAATTAAAGTACATGAAGCTATGTCAAGCCAAAGAATCATCATTCGAAAAACACTTCCGTGTAATCAACAATAATTTGTCTGATCAATTACAATTTCCCAAAACACTTGAGAGTACGACATACGGACGGACTGGGAACATATTTAAAATTAACAAGAGCAAGAAACATAAACCAAACAACTCCATTAAAATTGCTTTTTAAATAAAACTTTGTTAGTTGCTATTTATAGTGATATTAATTTAAAAATATACGTAAAAGAAAAATAATAATAATGAACACTTACTCGTATGAAACAGGGATGGGAAAACTACAAAGAACTAATAATACTGTCTGGATTATAGAATTGACTATAGTCGAGTTAATATTATAGTTAATGCAATAAACGAGAATATAATCAATACTATATTCGATAATATAGTCAATACAATAGCCAATACTATAGTCAATACTATAGTCTATACAAAAGTCAATACTTCGACGAGACTATAGTCAATACTATAGACGAGAATATATTCAATGCTATAGTCGAGACTATAGTCAATACAATAGTCGACACTATAGACAATACTACAGACATACTATAGTCAAAACTATAGTCAATACTATAGTCGAGAACTAGAACTGAACTAGAGCAGAACTAGAACTGAACTAGAACTGAACTAGAACTGAACTAGAACTGAACTAGAAATGAACTAGAAATGAACTATAAATGAACTAGAAATGAACTAGAACTGAACTAGAACTTAACTAGAACTAGAACTGAACTAGGACTGAATTAGAACTAAACTAGAACTAAACTACAACTAAACTAGAATTAACTAGAACTGAACTAAAACTTTATTAATTTAAAACTGTCGGCTATAGTCTTTACTATTGTATAGTCTGCAACCTTGTGCTTACTATTTACATATGTGCTTAAATGTCCATCCTTGTTCCCTTCAATATTTGTATACTTTACAAATATAGCTCGTACACATGTACAAGCATCAATGCACGTGCATTTGAATTGTGATTTTATTTTAATATTTTTTTTTTTTGCTGCTGGTACTTCAGATGCTTTTGCTGCTTATTTTTAGTGTGTTAATGCCACATTAATGCAGCATTTGTATGAATAAATATATAAACAATTATGCTCACGTATAAAACAAATGCACTTGTTTGTTGGTGTATGGATTTGTTAAAAACAGATGATGATGATGATGTTTTATAAAGTAGTGGTGGCATGCCACTTGCCACACACCACCACCTCTAACCAACACTAATAATGCACATACAAATTCACATATGAGTAAGTGCATCTATGTTTTAATACGCGCCAAATGCGTCGCGTTCATACAAAATAATTACAGTTGTTAATGAATGCAATTGAGACATTTTTTAAATGTATAAATTGTAAGTGTTGAAAATAGGGCAGAGTTTAGAAAGAATGTAATAATGGGGAACTAAAAGTCTTCTTTTAATCTCATAAATCAAAATTTTGTATTTTTATTAAAAACTTTCCTTTTACTTTTAATTGTTTTCAAACCGATTTCAAGGTTACTATTTACCCTACTGAGTGCACATAGTTTATTTTTAAGAGATTTTTTTGTTTTAAAACATTTTTTTTCTTTAGTTCATGGTTTATCTTTAACTTTTCTAAACCATTAATTTTTTTCTCTCTCTAATACCACTAACAAAGAACAATTTCAAACTAAAAGAAAAACAATACAAAATTCTAAAAAAATATATGAAAATCCATAAAGTATAGCAAACATATCAATTATTTATGTTGTTGCCTTTGCTATTGGCAAAAATGGCAAGAGAAAAAAACATTTGAGTGAGTTAGTTAGTGTAAAGAGAAAAAGCCAAAAAGTAATTAATACTTTATTTTTTAACAAACTAAACAATTTTCACAGTTTTACCTCTTTTTTTCCTCTTATTTTGTTTGGGAATGTTTTATTGGAAAAAATTTAGCAATACATCATGTATGCAGAGTTAAAATAAAAAAAATTTAGGCAACAATAGCAAAAAAAGCTATAAAAAACTGGGGAAAAATAAATGAATTTCCCAAATGCGCCTGAAAATATGCAACAGTAATAAATATATTTTAGCACCCAAAATGTATGGCAACAATTTTTTCGCACCATTTACGTAAATTCTTGTTATAACGAGTTGTTTTTGTTATTATTTTATGTTGTTGCTGCAGTTTGTTATATTTTTTTTGGAGCAATTTTTTTATTAGTTTGTTTAAAATTCTGCAGTTTATTTTGAAAATAAAAGAATAAAATGTAAATGGCAAGAATATTCAAAATATTTAAAGTTACGCAGATGGTTTAAAAAAAGTTAAATTTCTGGACTAAAATAGAAGAGAACTAGAACAAGAACTGAACTAGAACTGAACAAGAACTGAACAAGAACTGAACTAGAACTGAACTAGAACTGAACTAGAACTGAACTAGAACTGAACTAGAACTGAACTAGAACTGAACTAGAAATGAACTAGAACTGAACTAGAACTGAACTAGAACTGAACTAGAACTGAACTAAAACTGAACTAGAACTGAACTAGAACTGAACTAGAACTGAACTAGAACTGAACTAGAACTGAACTAGAACTGAACTAGAACTGAACTAGAACTGAACTAGAACTGAAATAGAACTGAACTAGAACTGAACTAGAACTGAACTAGAACTGAACTAGAACTGAACTAGAACTGAACTAGAACTGAACTAGAACTGAACTAGAACTGAACTAGAACTGAACTAGAACTGAACTAGAACTGAACTAGAACTGAACTAGAACAGAACTAGAACTGAACTAGAACTGAACTAGAACTGAACTAGAACTGAACTAGAACTGAACTAGGACTGAACTAGAACTGAACTAGAATGAACTAGAACTGAACTAGAACTGAACTAGAACTGAACTAGAACTGAACTAGAACTGAACTAGATCGGAACTAAGTTTAAAATATTTTGTTTCTAGCCTGAAATCTATAGTTTAGTTCTTCACCTCTCCCAACAGCCATCGTAAATTTTCTACCATACCAAACTATAGTAGTCATATATATCTGAGTGTTGATTTGTGCATATCCAACGGTTCTTTTGTTTGTTATATTGACCAATAAATTCGTGCGGAGAGCAAGAAAGAGATTATCAGTAGTAATGGTAACTCACATGTTCAATATAATAAAATGAAAGAATAATTCATTATATTTTTTGTTACCCGAAAAAAAGTGTCGATTTTTTTTATGTAAAAGACCATGAGCACTCATACATACATTGAACTTTCCATAGCAGACGGTTATTACTCCTAAAAATATGCAAACTCGTTGCATAAAAGGCCATTGTTTTCGGGACAAATGTAGGTTAAATTCTTTTATATTACATATATTTAAAAAAGAATGCATGAATATCATCACCCAAAAACTTTATCAATACTCTCAATATGGTTTTTATTTTTTTTTTGTTTTTGTCTTTTCTTTTTTAATTTTCACAACAATACAACTTCATAATAGTATTTGTTGTTTTAAATGTTTCATCAATGTGTGTTATTTTTATATTTTTATTTTTTATGGATTTCTTTTTTAATTACTTTAAAAATCTTTAGTGTTGTTTTAATATTTTTGTTTTAAAATTAAAAATATGTAAGGAAAGAAAAAGTTTTATTTCTTATAATTAAGCACGTTTTTATTAAACTTTTAAAAAATTATGATATATTTATGATTTGTTTTGAGGTTTTTTCAATGTTTTATGGTCATAATAAAAAATTATTTTTTGTATTTTAGCATATTAAAAAGTTTTTGTAAACATTGTCAAAATATTAAAGATTTTCAAGATGTTTGGAATTCAAACAAAATAATATAATTTTGAAAATAGGTAAAGTGGTCTTTAATCTGCTAACACTCAAATTTTTAAGAAGCAAAATAATAAAAAAGTGATATGAAACATATGAAGAAGACATTTATTATTAAATTATGAGTTTTAGTTTATTTCTGTGTCAGCTTTTGAATGGTTTTAGTCAGTTCTCTTTTAGTTATAACTCAGTTCTAGTTTAATTCTAGTTCAGTTCTAGTTCAGTTCTAGATCAGTTCTAGTTCAGTTCTAGTTCAGTTCTAGTTCAGTTCTAGTTCAGTTCTAGTTCAGTTCTAGTTCAGTTCTAGTTCAGTTCTAGTTCAGTTCTAGTTCAGTTCTAGTTCAGTTCTAGTTCAGTTCTAGTTCAGTTCTAGTTCAGTTCTAGTTCAGTTCTAGTTCAGTTCTAGTTCAGTTCCAGTTCAGTTGTAGTTCAGTTCTAGTACAGATCTAGTTCAGTTCCAGTTCAGTTCTAGTCCATTTCTAGTTCAGTTCTAGTTCAATTTTAGATCAGTTCCAGTTCAGTTCTAGTTCAGTTCCAGTTCAGTTCTAGTTCTGTTCTAGTTGAGTTCTAGTTCAGTTCTAGTCGATTTCTAGTTCAGTTCTAGTTCAATTTTAGGTTAGTTCTAGTTCATTTCCAGTTCAGTTTTAGTTGAGTTCTAGTTCTGTTCTAGTTCAGTTCTAGTTCATTTCTAGTTCTAGTTCAGTTCTATTTCATTTCTAGTTCTGTTCTAGTTCAGTTCTGGTTAAGTTCTAGTACAGTCCTAGTACAGTTCTAGTTCAATTCTAGTTCAGTGAATATAAACAATTTAGAAACACTTTAAACAAAAAGCTTATTTTTGCAAAAAACGATTATTACAAATCAAAATTTTTACAAAATAGAAATAATATGCGGATTACGTGGCAAATAATTAACGAAATAACGGGTAAAAATGTGAATGATATTGATACAATTATAACAAAAAATTTTAAAAACGAAAACATTACATCAATAGCAAACAAATTTGCAG
This sequence comes from Protophormia terraenovae, assembly GCA_951394005.1. Taxonomy (NCBI): domain Eukaryota; kingdom Metazoa; phylum Arthropoda; class Insecta; order Diptera; family Calliphoridae; genus Protophormia; species Protophormia terraenovae. The sequence continues at coordinate 6,499,665 of OX596074.1, read as the reverse complement.
TAAATTTCAGTGATAACGTCCAGAAAATACTTCACAAATGTGACAAAAAAATCCTGGAATACTCTAAACCAAGACTAAGAAACTCCATTTATCTTTCTCCTACGTCTGAGGAAGAAATCTTCTCAATTTTAAAAAACATAAACGCAAACAAAGGTGCAGGTATAGATGGCATTAGGCCGAAAGACGTAAAATTTAACGCCGCTGTTCTTACGCCAGTAATTACATCCTTTATAAATTCCAGCCTAAGCAGCTCCACAATTCCACAACTACTAAAAACCTCAATAATTAGGCCAATTTACAAAAATGGTACTAAAGATGATTATAATAATTATAGGCCAATCGCTATATTATCAGTGCTCGAAAAAATTCTAGAGGAAATAATTGTCAGGAGACTAAATGAATTTCTAATTAAATACAAAATTTTAAATCCTAATCAATATGGTTTCCAAAAAGGTAAAAATATAAATAAACTTTTAGGAAACTTTTCTCATGAAATAAATAAATGCTTGAGCGATAATATCCAATGCCTAGCGCTTTTTATAGATTTTAGCAAAGCATTTGATACCCTTTCGCATAGTAAACTTCTAGATATTTTGGAGAGAAATGGAATAAGAGGAAATAGTTTACAATGGTTTAAAAATTACTTAGAACTAAGGACATACCGGGTTAAAATCTGCAACAACCTAAGCGAAGAGACACCTTCAGGAGATAACGGAGTTCCCCAAGGATCAAAACTCGGCCCAATTTTATATCTCATTTATGCGAATGACATGATCAATATACTAAAAAATAGCTCTGCCTTTGCTTATGCAGATGACACTGCGATCTTAGTATCCAATGAAAGAATTGAAAATGCAGTCATGATTATGCAACAAGAATTAAATATTGTAACCAAATGGAGCCATGATAACGGAATCGTTATCAATGCATCTAAAACGAAAGTTATGCACATAAAACCACGACATCTTCCAAATTACAATATAAACTTAATATTTCATAGCTACCAATGTCTACACAACACTAACGCGTCGAATCGAGATTCATGTACCACAGCCATTGAAATGGTTAAAACTTACAAATACCTAGGTGTCTACGTGGACGAAAACTTTAAATGGCTTACACATATACAAGAACTAAGGAAAAAATTAAAAAAATCAGCATATAGCCTTTTCCACCTAAGCAATTGCTCTACTTTTACCGTTCTTAAACAAGCCTACTTTTCGCTAGCGGAATCATACCTAAGACATGGTATTACTGCATGGGGTAGCTCAACATATTGTAGCAGTTTACAACAAACCCAAAATCAAATCTTAAAAATATTATGGAAAAATCAACTAAAGAATAAACAACAATTACAATACGCTATGATATATGGTCAAACAAACAACACAAACATCGTAGTCGTAAACAATACTAACACAAACAACAACACACACGCAAACAACATACATATAAACAACAATACCCACGTCAACGGCACCATATACGCAAACAACAACACATATGTACATAACAACAATCACGTCAACAACAACACACACGCAAACAACATACATATAAACAACAACATCCACGTCAACAGCACCATACACGCAAACAACAACATACACGTAAACAGCAATACATATGCACACAACAACAATCACGTCAACAGCACCATACCCGCAAACAACAACACATATGTACACAACAACACCACACACGTAAATAATACACATGATATTCACGCCAACAACAGCACAAACGTCAACAATTCACAATGGAACAATAGCACACACGTTAATATCAACACACTCGTCAATAATACACAAAACTACCATCATACTAACACAAACATTAACCACAATACATACGTCAACCATAATTCAGAAGCCAACAATGTAATCTACAACACTCATGTTAATAGCAACACCCATGGCAACAACAACCTCTGTATATACAATAATACACACGTAAACAACATCACACCAGCAAACAACATAGCTTCAAAACTGGAAATATTAAACGTAAAAAGTATATACAACATCACATTAATAAACGAGTTCTACAATGATCCAAGATTTCTGATACCTATCGACCACAACCATAACACTAGACGTCGAGCAGAAGGAAGGTTCAAGGTAGAGCGATTTCGCAATAACTATGGAAAGAACTGCTTAAACGTTGTACTACCAAACATTTTCAACAAACTACCCACTAATTTAATAAATATCTCAAATCCGTATAAAAGGAAGAAATTATTAAAAACATATTATATTAATTCGCAATGAAAACAATTGTAAATCCAATATTGTAAAAATCGCAACTTCTATAATTATTGAATATACAATTATAATTATTATTATAATATCCTGCAGATAAGCCACATGGCTTCGCGGGACTAGAATTAAGATTATTGTAAATCAAATTTTTAAAATGAATAAAATTGATTGATTGATATATTTAAAAAAAAAAAAAAAAAAAAAAAAGTTCTAATTCAGTTCTAGTTCAGTTCTAGTTTAGTTCTAGTTCAGTTCTAGTTCAGTTCTAGTTCTAGTTCAGTTCTAGTTCAGTTCTAGTTCAGTTCTAGTTCAGTTCTAGTTCTAGTTCAGTTCTAGTTCAGTTCTAGTTCAGTTCTAGTTCAGTTCTAGTTCTGTTCTAGTTCAGTTCTAGTTCAGTTCTAGTTCAGTTCTAGTTCAGTTCTAGTTCAGTTCTAGTTCAGTTCTAGTTCAGTTCTAGTTCAGTTCTAGTTCAGTTCTAATTCAGTTCTAGTTCAGTTCTAGTTCAGTTCTAGTTCAGTTCTAGTTCAGTTCTAGTTCAGTTCTAGTTTAGTTCTAGTTCAGTTCTAGTTCAGTTCTAATTCAGTTCTAGTTCGGTTCTAGTTCAGTTCTTGTTCAGTTCTAGTTCAGTTCTAGTTCAGTTCTTGTTCAGTTCTAGTTCAGTTCTTGTTCAGTTCTAGTTCAGTTCTAGTTCAGTTCTAGTTCGGTTCTAGTTCAGTTCTTGTTCAGTTCTAGTTCAGTTCTAGTTCAGTTCTTGTTTAGTTCTAGTTAAGTTCTAGTACAGTCCTAGTACAGTTCTAGTTCAATTCTAGTTCAGTTCTAGTTCAGTTCTAGTTCAGTTCTAGTTCTGTTCTAGTTCAGTTCTAGTTCAGTTCTAGTTCAGTTCTAGTTCAGTTCTAGTTCAGTTCTAGTTCAGTTCTAGTTCAGTTCTAGTTCAGTTCTAGTTCAGTTCTAGTTCAGTTCTAGTTCAGTTCTAGTTCAGTTCTAGTTCAGTTCTAGTTCAGTTCTAGTTCAGTTCTAGTTCAGTTCTAGTTCAGTTCTAGTTCTGTTCTAATTCATTTCTAGTTAATTTCTAGTTCAGTTTTGGTTCCGATCTAGTTTAGTTCTTGAATTGTTTAAAGTCGAGACTGTAGAATAATTTTTAGTCGAGACTATAGAATAGTTTGTAGTCGAGACTATAGAATAATTTATAGTCGACATTGTAGAATAGTTTATAGTCGAGACTGTGGATTAGTTTATATCCTTGAATATAGAATAGTTTATGGTATCGACTATAGTATAGTTTATAGTCTCGACTATAGATAGTTTATAGTCAAGATATAGAATAGTTTGTATTCTAGGTTATAGTACAGTATATAGTAGGGGCTACAGATCAGTTTATAGCCGAGACTGTGGAACAGTTTTTAGTCGAGACTATAGAATAGTTTATACTAAAGACGAGACTATAGAATGGACTCTGGGCTATACTATAGACTGGACTATAGACAATGTTATAGATTATTCTCTCGATTTTTCTTTATTAATTTAAAAATCTATTTTTTTTGGTTCATGCCAAAATTATAAGCTTTTCTCACCTTTTTATCACAAGTGATTTCAATGCCTGTAAGGCATTTAATTTAAAGCATTTATCTTGAAAATGCTCCCATTAACACTTTGGTTAAACATGTAGATAATCTAATTTCATATGCATCCTTTAAGGATATCCTATGCAAATGATAAATTTTATATTTATATGAAGAGGAGTTTAAGGAGTTACACTCTGCACTTGGTATTATAATAACACATAATTGCCTAGAAATTATGTGTTCCCAGATGGCAACTTAAGGATGACGACGATAATAATAAAATACATAATTTTCAACTCTTTAGCAAAGTGCATTTATATATGTTTGTTCGTTTGTTGTTAAAACTCATAAATTGTTTTCACTTACGAAAACAACAACAAACTGAAAGTGTAGTTCTACTAAAGGTATGCAGTTAAAAAGGCAGAGCAATTAATTAAAGTTAATTTGTTTAGTAATTTTTATTTGAAACTCCTTTTGAAAGCAAGTAAAAGGTAAACTTTCTCCAGTCTAGTTTTATGCTATTTTAAGTTGCAGCTTGAATAAAAAATTTAATAATATTTAAAATTTTTATTATTGTTACTGGTTCTTTATTTAATTTTTATTTTTTTATTCACAGGTGCCATAAAACTTTGTTAACATTTCATAATTTACGGGCAGCAGTGGCTCTTTTATTGTTCGCCATTAATACAATAGAATTAGCAAAGGCACTGTTGCCCTTGCCTAGCAATATAAATGATGCAGGAGGAGGAAAAGGGGGAGGTCTAGATGGTGACAATAACAGTGGTAATAACGGATATGAAAACATTTACCAAGGAAACGGAAGTGAAAGTAATTTGCCACATCAGGAGCAGCAACAACAGCAACAGTCACAGACATTTATAGACACTGAACCGGATTTTATAGTGGTGGTTATTGGTTTTGCCAGCCTGGCCAATGCTTTGGCTGCTTTAATTTTAACCATCATGTTAATTTGGTATCATCGTTTGGTTGAACTAAAAAAATCTCTAGGTAAATTAAAATAATATATATTTTTAATATAATTTTTTTTAAACGTTTTCACTTTATATATTTTTATAGAATTTCTATATGTCAGCAGCACATTGTCGGTGTTAATTTTTATTTTACGTATTTATGAATTGGCGGAAATTGTTTATTATGATTCTATAACGACCTTGGAATCTGTTATACAAGCCTCATCAGCTTTGTGTTTATTGCTGTTGGCTATTATAGATGGTTTTACGGTTTACAAAGAGGTAAGTTTTTAATTTAAATATAATTTAATTTGTTTTTACTCCTGTTGGTTTGTGGAATTTTACAAATGATTTATTTATTATTATATTAGAGGTTAAAGATTATTTTTTTAAATAGTTAAATATATATTTTTTAAACATTAAATGGAGAACTTTATTTAATATAAATTAAGCTTAAGCCTAGTTTTATTTCTGAACACAGATAAGTTTTATTCTAATAAAGTTCCAGCTCAATTATAATTTGGTTTTAGTTTAGTTCAAGTTTGTTTCAGTCCTAGTTCAAGTTAAGTTCGGCTCTAGTTCAGTTTTAACTTAGTTAGTCCAGTTCTAGTTCAAATTTAATTCAGTTCTAGTTCAGTTTTAGTTCAGTACCAAATCAGTTCTAGTTCTATTTCAGTCTGTTCTAGTTCATTTCTGGTTCAGTTCTAGTTCAGTTCTAATTCAGTGCTAGTTCAGTTCTAGTTCAGTTCTACTTCAGTTCTAGTTCTGTTCTAGTTCAGTTCTAGTTCAGTTCTAGTTCAGTTCTAGTTCAGTTCTAGTTCAGTTCTAGTTCAGTTCTAGTTCAGTTCTAGTTCAGTTCTAGTTCAGTTCTAGTTCAGTTCTAGTTCAGTTCTAGTTCAGTTCTATTTCAGTTCTAGTTCAGTTCTAGTTCAGTTCTAGTTCAGTTCTAGTTCAGTTCTAGTTCAGTTCTAGTTCAGTTCTAGTTCAGTTCTAGTTCAGTTCTAGTTCAGTTCTAGTTCAGTTCTAGTTCAGTTCTAGTTCAGTTCTAGTTCAGTGCTAGTTCAGTTCTAGTTCAGTTCTAGTTCAGTTCTAGTTCAGTTCTAGTTCAGTTCTAGTTCAGTTCTAGTTCAGTTCTAGTTCAGTTCTAGTTCAGTTCTAGTTCAGTGCTAGTTTAGTTCTAATTCAGTTTTAGTTCAGTTCTGTGCAACGCACAGAAAAAATGATCGAACCCCCATCTTAAAGTATACCGTTCGACTCAGAATCACTTTCTGAGTCGATTTAACGATGTCCGTCCGTCCGCCTGGTCGGCTGACTGTCCATGTAAACCTTGTGAACAAAGTACAGGTCGCAATTTTAAAGATATCTTGATGAAATTTGACACGAATAATTACTTTGGCATAAGGACGAAGCCTATTGAAATTGGTTATGATCGGTTCATTATTTCACCTTACCCTCATACAAATGTCCCCCGGAATAGGGGTTTAACGATCATAAATGCCTTAAATATAGTAATATTTCAATGAAACTCGGTATAAGTTTCAATCTTTGTGCCAAATTTCATCAAGATCGGTCCATAAATCCCTCTTCCGAAAATCACTTTAAAGTGCATAAATCCCATACAAATGTCAGTATCAAGTTAATATTCGACACAAAAAAGTTTTATATAAGTAGAAACAACATTGCCAAAATTTATGAGAATCGGTCCATAATTTACCATAGATCCCATATAAACCCATTTCCCATATTTTACATTTAGTAAAAGTGTTGGCCTACAATTGGCCACAGGTCTAATTTTTAGCTCATACACAATGGTGTGGGGTATCATATGGTCGGTCTTGACAGACTATAGTTTCTCTCTCGTTTTTTCGGAAAAATCATTTAACTACTTTATCAAATTTATAACAATAAAAGACACTTTTAAAAACTAAAATCTACTCATGACAACAGCAAAAAATTGGTATTTAAATAGCTTTATAAAAAAAAAAAAACTAAGATAAAATATATTTTTTTAGTTGTTATGAAAACTGATACTTTAAATAAAACATCTAACAATAACAACTAGCAGCTATATATGCTAAAGATAGGAGTAGGGGTATTGGTTGGAAAAAAGAGGAGTTGATAGCATATGGATTCATTGTAAATTCCACAATTCCCTTGGAATACTATAACTGAAAAAACTACCAAAAACTAAAGCATAACAAAATGAAAAAAAAAAAAAAAGAAAATAAATCTCATACATGTGTAGGAATATTTATGCATATGCTCTCTCATGTATAGAATATGTGTGTAAGAGAAAAAATCTGTGTGTTTATGAGAAATATAACCAAAAATTCATATGATGTTATGATAGACTACTATCACTACATACATGAATATATGGAAACAAATGTCTATACAATTGCCTGCAGTAGCAATACACTAACTTACCAAATATTCACAGTTATGTATGTATTGTATGTATGTGACTAAGTATTTGTAAGAGTTTATGTGAGTGTTTATGTATTATATGTACTTTATAGAACTGTATTTACGCGTTGAAATCCCATTCCCTGAGAGCTTTTTCTATGCGGATGATGATGATAAAAATAAAAAGTGATAAAATACATTTCTTCTTTAGTATCAGCTGCTGTGAAAAATATTTTTTTGTTGGTACTAGTTTATGGTAACATTTTTGTATATATTTTTACTAACAAGTATGTAGAAATATAACAGCAACAAAAATCATGATATAATAAAAAAAAGAAAGGACGAGATATTTTCCAAACAGCAACAATCTATACAACATATAAAATATTTAACATAAAGGGAGTGACAAAAAATGAAATGAATAAAAATGAATGCTTATATATAGGAAATAGTGGGTGAAAAAAGTAGGGAAGATAAATTATATTTTTCGAGTTACTTAAAAAGTCATTATAAAGTCCAAACTATACCTTTTAAAGTCCAGAATGTGCTTGTTTGTACTGAGCAAATTATACTAATTTCTGAGTCTAATCATAGTTCTATTTCTCTTTCAATATGTGCTATATTTTATAATTTAAACGTAGCTTTTTTTATATGATTTCTATTTATATTTTATGCTACTGGAGCGTATGATTAATATTAATTAAGGGCTTATTTCACAAAATTTGTGATAACTTTTAAACTAAATATGATTTATAAACTTTTTAAATTCCTAAAAAAAGACAAGATTTTAAGTTTCTAAATTATCTAAAAAGCATTTTCTGTTTCACCCTTTTCCCTTAAATTTTATCACTCACTGTCTCTTACCAAACAAAAATGATTTTATTTTTAAAACATACTCCCAAAAAATAGTTATGTTTTTTTTTTTTTTTTCTCCAATTTTGTCAACTAAAAACGGTGTGTGAAATCTATGTGTATTTGCCTTGATGAGAGTACTTATCATTCAGTAAAAAAACATTTTTAACATTTCGTTTAAAAAATATTTTCTGCATATTTTTTGCACAATTTTTGTTAAAGTTTTTTTTTTTTTTTTTTTTTATAAACTCAATAGAGTTGTAAATAAATAGTTCACTTTTTTATGATTTGTTCTATTTCTATTTGATTATGAATTATTTAGTTGAAATGTACAATATTTGCAAATAAATTGACATGAAATATGAAACAATAGTGATGAGATATTTTAAGCATATATCAAATTTGGGAAAAAAGAATGTTAAATGAAGGATATTTAAATGAAAGTTTTTTAAGAAATTGTATAGAAAGAATATTAAATATTTGTTTTAAAGGTTAATTAGCACAGTTTTGTATAAAATTTAATTTAAATTCACAAAGAATTTTTCTAAAAGAATCCAATATATTTGTTATTGAAAATTTTGTAATATATTTGAGTCTTATATGGTAAAAATATCATTATATGGTTTAAAAATAATAATTTCTTTTATTTTGAATCATTAATTTTTAACAATTAAATTTTAAAATTTATAATTAAGACTTTTTTTTAAAGATTTTAATTATTTTAAAGGATGCGTATTAGTAATATTAATTATTAAGTTAAATTAGAAATTAAGTAATGAATATATTTTAAAAAATTTAAATAATAGTTAACTATTAAGTATTTTTTAAAGTACAAAATTTTCAAGTCTTTTGGAGTCTTAAATGATTCGACATGTTACACACGGAATGACAAAATCAATATGTCCCCCATCTTTTTGATGGTGGGTATAAAAATACTTAGAAAAAAGTACTAATTTCTTACTAGAAATACTATTTTTCTAAAAAGTATAATTTTTATGAAAAAGTACCAATTAGCAAAAATAAAAATTGTTCAAAACAAGAATTTTATTTTTTTTAATTTGGAATAAAAAAAAAATGCGGGTAAATTTTGTAAATTTTTTTAAGTTGACAATTTTCCGAAAGAAAAGTACCAGTAACAACTTAAAAAATTCCAAAAAGTGCAAATTTTGAAAGTGCTGGTACTTGATACTACACAATACTTTCATTTGGGTACTTAATGGGTTTTTTTATTTAAAATATATATTTTCTAAATAAGTTATTACTAAACATTTTATTTCTAAATGTACTATTTAAAGTAGTCTACTTTACAATATTGAGTACCCCAAAAAAAAAAAAAAAAATATTCGATACTTACTTAGTACTCAATACTTCATAGTACCAAATTTCAAAATTCCTAAAAAAGTAAAAATTTTTAACAAAAATTGAATGAAAAAAATTTCCAAAAAAAAAATTTAAGTAGGATTTTCAAAAAGTACCAATTTTCCAAAAAAAAAAAAAAAAAAAAAAAAAAAAAAAATTAAACTATAATTACTCGAAAAAGTGCAAAAAGTAAATCAATGGTTTTAATCATCAATAAAAAAAATTACAAAAATACCAAGTTTCGTAAAAACGTGTTAATGTAAAATTATGGAAAAAGTACCAATTTTCAAGAAAATTATGAAATTTTAAGAACTAGTAATAACTTTTTAAACTAGTTTTTCAAAGAAGTAACATTTTTCCAAAAAGTATCAAAGTAACTAATTTCAAAAAAAGAACAAAAAAAATCTATAAATGTAATAATTTTAAAACTTTTCAAAAAAGTATTTCTTTAAAAATATTAAATGTTAGAAAAAGTACAACATTTTTAGAAACAGTAATCATTTTCGAACAAGTTCTTTAAAAAGGAAAATTTTCAAAAAAAAAGTACCATTTTTCATAATAGTGCCTATTTTCGAAAAAATTACTAATTTACAAAAAAAAAAAAAAGCAAAATTACCAAATTTCAAAAAAGTACAAAATAATAAGAAATACTAATAATCTTCAAACTATTTTTTCTAAAAATAAAATTATTCTAAAAGATACCATTTTTCATTAAGGTACTAATTTTCAAAAAAGTATTAAATTTCTACAAAAATCTAAAAAAGTAAAAATTTCAATAAAAGTAACAAAAAGTACAAAATTGTTAAAAATTATAAAACTACAAAGTATAAAAATTTCTGAAATAGTAATAATTCTTAAAGTAGATCTTCGAAAAATAAAACTCTTTTTAAGAAGTACAATTTTTTTATAAAAGTTCTAATTTTTGAAAAAGTACCAATTTATAAAAAATTAAAAATGTTCAAACATTTTTTAATAAAGTAAAAAAGGATAAAAATCTAAAAACGGATAAACATTTTTTAATTTTGAAAAAAATTTACCAATGCACAGTGGGGCCAAAAGCAAAATAAATGGTAATAAGTCTGGAACTTTGAAACCACTGAACCGATTTAAATGAAACTTGAAACATCTATAGAGGAGGAGTTAGACTTTCAGAATATTGTTAGATAGAATCTGTAGCTGCAGCGCCGCTACAGTGGGCCACAGTTGACTACCTCGAGAGTGAAAAACATATCGGGGCTTATAACTTTTACAAATATTAACCGATTTGAATTCTCCTAAGCAAGACAAGTAAAAAATATGCTTATTGTGCTAAATTATCTCGTATGGTTTAAAAGATATTTAACTTCAAAAAATAAATATCTCATTTTTGGCCTTGACTTTTTTGCGATTTTGCCCTATAACTTTTAAACTAAAATCTCTAAAATTTTTTTAAAAATATACTGAAATTCTCTACAATTTTCTAAATTATACTAATAAAAAAATTTTTTAGTTATCTCAATTCGATAAAAAAAAATTTTCAAAGTAAAAATTTCAAAACAGGTCTCAAAAATGTTAATTTTTTGTCAAAAAAGCAACTTTATATATTTAACTTTTTTAAAAAATTTTGTTCAAAAAGTTTAATATTTTTTTACATTTTCTGAAAGATGGGACTCCAAGAAAAGCTGTAAGTGTAATTTTGAAAAGTTCTGAACGTTCACCCTATATTCAGCAGTGGGCAAACATGATCAATTTTGGATGAGAAGTTGAACTTTTTGAGTCTGTAAAAAAATTGATTGTCACACGAGGCAATTTTCCGAAAATACCCATATTTTCAATAATAGCAACTTCGACTCCTAAAAATATATAGAAAAATTATATATATTTTTCTGATTTTCACATTTATCAATTATATGTTGATAACTATAAGCATTTAGAAATTATTCAGTCTCAAATTTTTGAAATAAGTCAATATAAACATAATTTGCATTTGTTCCCATTGTTTCAAGAAAAGTGTACTAAAAATTTAAAAATAGTTAAATTTATTATACATAGTTTTAAAGAAGACATAATTTCCTTCAAAATGATATATAACATGACTATTTTGTGTTTGCAACGTTTCTTGTAAATAAATTTGAATTCTGAAAGCCTAACTCCTCCTCTATCTATGTTCCAAGTTTCATATAAATCGGTTCAGTGGTTTCAAAGTTCCAGACTTATTACTATTTATTTTGCTTTTGGCCCCACTGTGCAATGTTCAAAAAAGTAAAATTTCTAAACAGAAAAAATTTTCCAAAAAGAACCAAATTTCAAGAAAAATACAAAATAATAGGTAAAAATTCAAACTGTTTCTGCTAAAAATAAAATTTTTCAAAAAAGTACCAGTTTTCATAAAAGGTCACAATTTTCAAAAAAAGTACTAAATTTCTTTAAAAAATTAAAATTAAATTAAAATTTTAGAACTAAAAATTTTTCGGAAAGAGTAATCATTTTAAACTAGATCTTCAAAATATAAAACTTTTTTAAAAAGTACCATTTTTCATAAAAGTACCAGTTTTCGAAAAAGTACCAATTTATAAAAAAGGTATTTTCAGAAAATTTTGAAAAAAAGTATGAATTCCTAAAAAAAGTAAAACAAATTTCATTAAAAATTAAAAATTTTTCAGAAATTAAAAAAAAAAAATATTTTTAAACTAGAAAAATAAAAGTTTTTCCAAAAGTACAATTTTCGAAAAAAGTACCAATTTATAAAAAAGTACTAATTAAAAAAATCTAGAAAAAGTCAAAATTTTGTTATTTTAATCAAAAAAGGAAACAAATATTAAAAAGCGAAACTTTCAAAATGGTACTAATTTTTAACAAAAAGTACCTTAAAAAATTATTAAATACTAAAATGTTCTGCCTATATAAAAAAAAATAAAATTAAAGAATTTAAACAAAAAACAAAGATTTTCAAAAAAGTACCGATTTTAAAATACAATTTAAAAAGTACCATTTTTATATAACTTTTTTTTTTTTTTTTTTTATAATTCAATTTTTATTTGCAATCTATTTTAAAATATTAAGCAAATTTTATAATAAGTTAAAAATAACAGAAGTTATAAATCCTCAATAGGAAAAATTTTTATATAACTAAGCTATTTACTTTGATATGATAGATAGTTATCGATTTGAAATACTTAGTAACTTTCTATCTCTTTTTCACAAAACTCCTAAAAAAAATGATAATGCCAAATGTACTGAGGGCTATGGCAGCTATTTCCGTTCTTTAGCTATTAATTGATTATTTTTTTTATCATAATTACAAGTGGTTCCTGAATTTAAATAAAAATATATTTATTCTTGAAATTAAAGTCCTTTTTTTACTTTTACTCTAACCTAAAGGTATGTTTAGACTAGACAAATATTCGATTTTAATGGGAAAATATTTTTCACTTATCATTCATCGTAGCTAACATTTTGCTGAATCTTGTTTAATGCTGTTTTCTCTTATAAAAAATTTACAAGATCAAACAATTGGTCACCCAAATTTGGTCAAACGTTTAACAAATGTGAACATAACTTAAGATTGACTGAAAAAGAAAAATATGGCTCAGAAAATTGATTTAATATTTCCTCAGTATCTCACATTTTTCATGTAATCATGTGCCATTTGTTCAATGAAATCACACATTTTTAAAGTTCCATTAAAATTGCCTAAAAAGTACAAATTTTTTTTATAATAAATGGTGGTTATTATTACTATTAAAAAAAAGAGTTTTTTTCCGTAGTGTTTACCATTTTTTAAATTTAACCATATTCCAATAAAGTGCTATTTTTCAATTAAGCAAGACACATTGATGAATGACATCATCATTTAATACAAGTGACTAAATTATAGTTATTTTTTACTTTTCTTTGTTCTAAGCAAAATAACATTTAAACTATTCAATTCCCTTGAAAATTGTTTAAACTACAGCAAATTTTCTAATTTGACTACTGTGCGTATGATTAATATTAATTCAGAGGTTGATGCATGAAAATTATTATAATTCTTTTTGTATGATACTAAAAAATTTTGTAAATACTCCATCCTAAAGCTAATATTATTACAATTAAAGGTAAAATAATATTTTGTATATAAGCAACAACAGTTTTCAAGAAAATTATCTTTAGCTTAAAAAAAATATAATACAAAGAAGTCATGATCACTGAATGGTAACCTGGTAATGGAAGACAAATAGTATCTTCAGGCTGTAGGACTCAGGCAAAATAGAAAGGATTTTTAGAGACAATCACCTCATCTCTGGAAGAAAAGTGTCACAAAAAGTTAATTGCTTTAAATCTTTATCAGAAAATTTGAAAGGAAGTCTAGTCTGAAGACGTATAAAGTAAGAAAAAAATCATATTAGAAACGCAAGCAAGAATTTGGAGGTAAAAAATAACATGAAAGTACTTCGGATGAATTTTTTCAGAAATTTTATTTCTGTATAGTAGACGATGAAATGTTCGTACAGGGTGACTTTTTTCAACTTCCTAACCAGAAGGTCTATGTCGCAGATGGTAGAGGGATTATGGCAGAAAAATTTCGTGTATCAAAGAAATCAAAATTCCCAAGAAAGTTTTTGATTTGGGAAGTCATATGCATACGCAGGAATGATGCACTTCATTCCTAAAAAATGGCTGCATTAACTCAGAAATACACGTGAATGAGTGCCTTTGGAAAAGACTTCTCCCTTTTCTAATAAAATTCAGTGTGTCCGCTATTTTGTGATATGTTTCCGCTTCTTCTCATTACAACAACAAAACAATTGAGTTGCAACAAAGAAATTATAAGAGTTTATACCGAAAGAGGCTAATCCATCAAATTGTCCGAAACTCCGTGCAATTGAAAGATATTGGACTCTAGTAAAAAATAATTTAAAGGACATTAAACGCTCAGCATAAAATGAAACGGAGTTTAAAAATAAATGGACTTATTCGAGCAAAAAAGTGACCGAAACACAAAAAAACCTTAAATCGGAAGAATTGTGGAAAAGATCAGATATTTCCTTAAAAACTAACAGGAACTAATTAATTCTTTTATGTTTAGAACTTGAACATAACAGTCATTAATAAAAATATCACTTTAAAAAAATTGGCACCCTAGTTTAGTTTCTATAAGCAGATTTGCATGCAGGGATTTTTTCGTGCGCAGTTCTTATGTTATAGGTGACTTATGATTAATATTATTTCCCTGGTTATAGTATTTAATTGCTTATAACTTTTCTTGTACAAAACTTAGTTTTTTTTTTTCAAACTCGTTAAGAAATCTAAGATAATATTTAATAAAATACTTTGTCATTAAATAATTTTCATAAATATTTAAAAGTAAAAGAGCAACCTTTTACTAAATTTGTGAAACTAATTTTATTACTATTGTTTTTTTTAGAAACTTTAACTTGTTTGCATAAAATGTTATTATTAACAGACCTTAAAATTATTTTTCAAATACTAGCTTAATGCTTTAGATAAAATATTTACTTCCAAATGAATCTAAAAACAACAAAAATGCATAAAATCTTGACTCTTAAATATTAGACATTTAACTAAATTTAGTTGGCAGTGAGTGTAGCGGAAGAAAGAAACTATAACTAAGTAGTTTTCCGCTAGTTGACTAACAAAATCTACACACAAAAAGCCAACATAATCATACAATAAGTATAAAAGTGTCTGCTTCTTTTACTTTAAGAGGGTGAGGTGGAGAAACAGTAAATATTTTTGAGTTTGTATAGTGTGTCTTTTTTAAAAAGAAAGATGAGTATAAAAGTCAGTATTATTACTGCTATTATACCTAAACAGCTAAGAATACAATTTGCTTTAAATAAAGCAGAAATAAAAAATCCAGTTTAAATAACAACAGCAGCAACAATACTAAGAATACAAGATGAAGCTAGGATAAGCTCAAAAGGCGCAACAAGGAATGACATTAAATGCATAGAAAACAAACATGGCTGCTGCTATTGTGGAGTACAATAAAGACTATAAAGGACTCACAGAGAAATTTTCATAAAATCCGGAAATTTATTTGTTTTTCTTTTAACCGCAACAACTATAGCACAAGTACAGCAGCGCCTGGTTTGAGCAGCAACAATAATAATAAACCGCAACAAAACATCAAAAATGCATTTGCATTTTTTGTTAACTTTTTTCTGTTTGTATTTAAAATAAACTATTAGATATAAAATAAAAAAGCAGAAAGAAAACAATAAAACAAAAACTCTAATAAAATGAGATAAATAAAAATATAAACTAAAAATATAACATAAAAACACTTAAAATGTCATAGTTGTCGTAATAGGCAAAAGAGGGAGTTTAAAAAGACAAAAAGGTTAAACTAAATTTAGTGTAAAAATAAAAATTTGTCAGAATTATTACCTTAAATACTATAGAAAGAGATAACAGATCTAAAAAGATAAAATTTCCAATTTTTCAGAAACTACAAAAGTTTTCCTATTTTAATTAAAAAAAATTAAAGTTTTATTTTTCTTTCATATGTAAGAAATTTTATATCTTTTATAAGTCATTTAAAGTGTTATTAATTCTGAGCAAAATTACGTCTAAAATTTTCAAATCCCTTAAAAATTGATTCAACTAGAGCAAATTTTCTAATATGAACTACTGTACGTATGATTAATATTAATTCAATGGTAGTTCAACAAAAACGCTTATAACTTTTTTTCTTATAAACCTATAAATGTTTTTGAAATGTCATTTAAAAGCCAAAAATATCGCGATTAATGGTAATATAACATTTTCTATATAAAATTTTATAATATTACACAAAACGGCCTCTAACATAAAATTTTAAAAATTAAATTTTTTATTTTTTTGTAAATCTATATAATTTACTACCAATTTAATTTAAAAATGCCTTTGCTTTATAAATTATGTTATATAATATTTAATTTTAAATAAAGTAGATTCTAAGAATCTCACATTTTTTGCAAATTCTTTAAACTAAATTATATTTAATAAACTAAACCTCTAAACATACTTTAAATTTTTAATCTTAAGAGTAAATAAACAAAATTCTTTATTAATATAAACAAATTCTAAAGAAAATTCTCTAAAGCTCTATATTTCTTTTTAAAAAATAAATATTAATAATATTAATAAAATTTAACAAATTACCCTTAAAAATAAATAAAACGTCTCTGTTGTTTTATAACAAACAAATAAAAAAAAAAAAAAAAAAAAAAAAAACAATAAAAATAACAACAATAATAAACCAACAAAGTCTTTACTTAATATAATTTATATTTAATGAATTCAACAGATCACAAGTTAAGGATTTTAAGAGTTAAAAAGATTTTTTTCTTCTATGCTAATATACAAAAAATAAACTAGATTTTGTAACTCTTTCCTTTTTATGCTGAGAGATTTAATAAATAAACACACAAACCTTTTATGAGAGAAATAACAAGACAAAATTTAAATAAACTGAAAATTTTATAAGAGATTTTAATATGTTTACAAATTAATTGAGGTTAAGCTTTATAACAAAAATATGTAAAAGTATGTTTGTGTAATACAGTATAAGCTAAAAGCGTGGTTATGTTAGAAAGAAAATGTAGGAAAAATATAATGTAATATTAAAAAGTGTATAATGTTGTGTTTTTTTTTTTGTTAGTGAATAACTTGAGGAGAAATTTTATATGCATTACAAGATAACAGTTGAGAGGAGAAATATAGCAAAAGAAGAAATTTTGTAAAGAAAAGAATAGACTATAGCTAAGTATACTGAATATATTATTGTTAAATCTATCGAATGGATTATATTATGGACTATAGTCTAGTCTATAATATAGCCTATAGTTTACTTTATAAAATAGACCATAGTTTAGTCTACAAAATAGACTATAGTTTAGTCTATAATATAGCCTATAGTTTAGTCTATAAAATAGGCTACAGTTTAGTCTATAAAATATACTATAGTTTAGTCTATAAAATATGCCATAGTTTAGTCTATAAAATATGCCATAGTTTAGTCTATGAAATAGACTACAGTTTAGTCTATAAAATATACTATAGTTTACTGTATAAAATAGACTATGGTTTAGTCTACAAAATAGGCTATAGTTTAGTCTATAAAATATGCCATAGCTTAGACTATAAAACAGGCTGTAGTTTAGTCTATAAAATAGACTATAGTTTAGTCTCTATACTATAGTTAAGTGTGCAGCATAGACTATAGTTTAGTCTATAGCATAGACTATAATTTAGTCTATAGCATAGACCATAGTTTAGTCTATATCATAGCCCATAGTTTAGTCTATATCATAGACTATAGTTTAGTCTATAGTATTAATCTATATCACAGACTATAGTTTTGTCTATAATATAGACTATAGTATAGTCTATAGTATAGACTATATTTTAGTCTATAGTATAGACCATAGTTTAGTCTGTAGTATAGACTATAGTTTAGTCTATTAATAGACTATAGTTTTGTCTATATCATAGACTATAGTTTAGTCTATAGTATAGGCTATAGTTTAATCTATATCACAGACTATAGTTTTGCCTATAATATAGACTATAGTATAGTCTATAGTATAGACTATAGTTTAGTCTATAGTATAGACTAAAGTTTAGTCTATAGCATAGACTATAGTTTAGTATATAGCATAGACTATATTTTAGTCTATAGTATAGACTATATTTTAGTCTATAGTATAGACCATAGTTTAGTCTGTAGTATAGACTATAGTTTAGTCTATTAATAGACTATAGTTTAGTATATATCATAGACTATAGTTTAGTCTATAGCATAGACTATAATTTAGTCTATAGCATAGACTATAGTTTTGTCTATAATATAGACTATAGTTTAGTCTACATCATAGACTATAGTTTTGTCTATAGTATAGACTATAGTTTAGTCTATAGCATGGACTATATTTTAGTCTATAGTATAGACTATATTTTAGTCTATAGTATAGACCATAGTTTAGTCTATAGTATAGACTATAGTTTAGTCTATACCATAGACTATAGTTTAGTCTATAGCATAGACTATAATTTAGTCTATATCATAGCCTATAGATTAGTCTATATCATAGACTATAGTTTAGTCTATATCATAGACTATAATTTAGTCTATAGTATAGACTATAATTTAATCTATATCACAGACTATAGTTTTGTCTATAATATAGACTAAAGTTAGTCTATAGCATAAAATATAGTATAGACTATAATTTAGTCCATGGCATAGACTATTTTTTAGTCTATAGTATAGACTATTTTTAGTCTATAGTATAGACTATTTTTTATTCTATAGTATAGACTATAGTTTAATCTATATCATAGACTATAGTTTTGTCTATAATATAGACTATAGTCTAGTATATAAAATAGACTATACTTTAGTCTATAGTATAGACTATAGTTTAGTCTATATTATAGACTATAGTTTAGCCTATAGTATAGACTATAGTTTAGTCTATAGTATAGACTATAGTTTAGTCTATAGTATAGACTATAGTTTAGTCTATAGTATAGACTATAGTTTAGTCTATAGTTTAGACTATAGTTTAGTCTATAGTATTATATAATTATAGTCTATAGTATTGATTATATTTTAGTAAAATTTTCATTTCTATTTTTCTTTCCTTCACTGTTTTATTTCAATTCATTCTAACACAAAAGCTTATTTTGTGGTTTTAGAGAATTTATAAATATTTAATAATAACGAAAACATTATAAATTTATGGAAAAACAAAATAAGTAGCAAAAAACAAATAAGATAAAAATAAAAACCAAAAAGCAAAGTTAAAAGAAAACTGGCACCTAAATCTAAAACCTTTTAATATGCAAAAATATAATACAAATAAAAATTTATCTTATATTAGTTTATTTCCAAAAAATTTAACTAATTTAGCTAAAACAAAAAAAAATCATAGTTAGCAAGGCTGTTTTTTTGTGCTCATCCTGAAAACTGTTTACGTTTCCTAAATGCATAAAACTAACATTTATTGCAATAGAGAAAAACGTGAAAAAAAGAACTGAAAATAATACTACAAGTGACTTCCTTTAGGGATTCTCTATTACACGTACATTTCCTGTATTGTTTGCATATTATTTTCCGCTTGTAACTGTTTGTTTCGTTTGTTGCTTGATATAAACTGTTGGTAGTGTATATGCTTTTGTATTGTTATTTTTTATTTTGAAGGACGTTTAGAACGTTTTTCGAAAAAAAAAAAAAAAAAACAAAGAACAATAAAATCAGTAGTGAAGGTAGAAAAAATAAACATGAAACAAAGGTTTTGTTTTATGGCTTAACATGATGTGTTTTTTTTCCTTTTTTCTAAATTTAAACCCCTCTAGAGTTAAAAAAAAAACAAAACTAATGGCAAAATATATTTATTACTATGTAACAAACAACTGAGAAAAAAAAATCAAGCATAAATAACCAAACAAATAAACCCCTTATGAATAACGCAGATTGTTTAAAAAGCTTTGAGTTTTGAAAAAAGGATTTTAACATTAATGGGTAATATAGTTTATGGGCAAAAAATAAAACTACAAAAAAAAAAAGTTATAGAAAAATTATGTTCATTAGAAATATTGAAAATATATATATTAATAAAATAGTTTATATAAAGTTTTGGTTACAAAAAGCAACCCTGAAATTAATTTTATTTAAAATAAATGAAATTTTTTTAAGGTCAAATATAAATCATTTCAAATATAAAGTTTTATGTCTTCGTTATTTGATAAGTAAACTTTTTTTTATTAAAAGCCAATTCAAAGAAAATTATCTTGGCTTTTGAATAGCATTTCTAAAAATTTAATAATGAATTTGAAAGAAAATTTATGGGTATTTTATTAAAATAATCTAGGAATTAATATTAATCATACGTCATGTATGCTCTCATCAAATACTTCAAATTTTTACTTTAATTCAATGAAAAATTAATGATTTCCTTAACGATTTGTTAAGAGTGTCTGTAGTTTTATTAATATTTGAGGAATTTAAATAAAATTTTGTTTTCTAAATTCAAAAAATAAACAAATAAAAATTTTTTTTTAAATTTTTTAAATTTTCTTAAAACTAAATATTTAAAAACTATTGTGAAACCTGGATAAAAATAATTGTTTTGATAAGATTTATTTTTAATTTTAGCTTTTTATGTCTTCTTTTTCACATCTAGCGCTATCGTCCTGACTACTTAGAAGATTATGATAAAATTGGTTATCGTCATACTTTGGCTACTTTTTATTCTAAAGCTTGTTTCTGGTGGCTTACTCCCTTACTATGGTTTGGCTATAAAGAACCTTTGGAATTAGAAGATTTAGGACAAATGCGTGTAGAGGATAGTGCTCGAGCTCATTATGATCGTTTTTTGTTGATATACAAAACAGCAAAAGTGGTAAGTTAATTACAATGAAATTAAATATTATAATTAATAATAAGAACTACATTTTAATTTCAATATTAATTTATTTTTATTCACTGAAAAACTGTTAAAGAAGACAAAGCAAAATAAATATAAAAATTTAATGAAAATTCCATATAATTGTTTCAAAATGAAAAGAAAACAAGCGTACATTTCCTCTCACTCTCTTTTTGAATTTGATTATTTTCCTTGGTTAATTGTTGTTATAGAGTGAGTGTTTAATATATTTGTGCCTAATATAAACAATTAAATTGTTTTTCTCCCAACTTTCCTTCTTCTTTCCAACTACCTCCGTAATTAACTGTTGTTCCTTTCTTTGTTTTTATTTTCAAATTACTTATTTGTTCGTTATTGAAATTTCCAACTACATATTTGTAAATTAATTGCTGTTAATGTTTATTTAGTGACTTCTACTTATATATTTTCTGTAGTTTGTTGTAAAATGCTTCATATACATATATATTTGGCAAAATGTATTGTGAGTCTGATTTATTATTAATACTTTAATGTATTTTTAATATAAATACAGAAAAAAAGAATTGAAATGCAATTAATTTTGTGTTTATGAGTATTTGATAAAACCCAATGGAAAATAAAGGTTTCTCAAAACAAATTGAAAAAGTTCCAAAAGGTATTTGATACTAACAATGTTATATCTTTTGCTTTAAATTTTCTGTTGGGTTGCTACAGGTAAAGAAAAAATTTTGACCACTGACATCATTGATGGTAAAAAAGTTAATGTTATTATTCTTGTTTTAATTTTATTTAAATGAATTAAAATTAATTGTTGGTATTAAAAGCAGGTGGAGAGATAAAAAGACTTGGTTAATTGGTAACATAGTTTTAAGTTTTAAAGCATTTAATTTTAACGACTATAGTCTATTCTATAAAGTAGACTTTAGTATATAGTCCAGACTATAGCTTATTTTATATTCCAGACTATAGTCTATTATATATTCTAGACAACAGTCGATGCTATAGTCTATTCTATAGTTCGGACTTTAGTCTATTCTATAGTAAAGACTATAGTCTATTCTATAGTCCAGACTATAGTCTACTCTATAGTCCAGACTATAGTCTACTCTATAGTCCAGACTATAGTCTACTCTATAGTCCAGACTATAGTCTACTCTATAGTCCAGACTATAGTCTACTCTATAGTCCAGACTATAGTCTACTCTATAGTGCAGACTACAGTCTATTTTATAGTCCAGACTATATTCTATAGTCCAGGCTATAGTCTATTTCATAGTGCAGACAATAGTCTATTCCATAGTCCATTCTATAGACCAGACTATAGTATATTCTATAATCCAGATTACAGTATATTCTATAGTCCAAACTATAGTCTATTCTATAGTCCAGACTATAGTTTATTCTATATTCTATAGTTCAGACTATAGTATAATCTATAATCCAGATTATAGTCTATTCTATAGTCTAAATTATAGTCTATTTTATAGTCTAAAGTATAGTATATTCTACAGTCTAAACTATAGTATATTCTATAGTCCAGACTGTAGTCTATTCTATAGTCCAGATTATAGTTTATTATTATATAGTTTATTCTATAGTGGAGACTATATAGTCGAGACTATAGTCTATTTTATAGTCGAGACTATAGTTGAAACTATAGTCGAAACTATAGTTGATACTATAGTCGATACACTTTAGTTAATGCAATAGTCAATTTGATTGTCGATACTGTAGTCAAGACTATAATCGATATTATTACCGATAGAATAGTCTTCTATAGTCGAGACTATATTGAAGACTATAGTCAAAACTATAGTCAAGACTATAATCAAAACTATAGTCAGGACTATAATCAAGACTATAGTCGATATTATAGCCAAGACAGCGGTCGATAGTATAGTCGAAGCTATAGTCGATACTATAGTCGATATTATTAGTCGAGACTATAGTCAAAGCTATAGTCAAGACTATAATCAAAACTATAGTCAGGACTATAATCAAGACTATAGTCGATATTATAGCCAAGACAGCGGTCGATAGTATAGTCGAGACTAAAGTCAATTTTATTGTCGATACTATATGCGAGTCTGTAGTCTATATTGTAGCGTCAGTGTACGCTATAGTCGAAACTTTATTCTACAGTTAAAACTAAAGTTTTGTTAATTTTTTTTTTTATTTTCTTCTTAATCCACTTTTCTATTTTATTTTTTAATGCTCTCATTCATTTGTTATTCTTTTTGTCACTTTTTTTTATAGAAAAATTCAAATAAACCTCCATCTTTATGGTTGTGCTATTTGAAAAGCAGTTGGCGTATGTTCACATTGGGTGGTCTGTTGAAATTGTTTGGTGATTTATTTGCGGTGATTGGCCCACTGGCCATACAACAAATTGTGCAATACATAGAAAATATGTATAACTTGCAATACGTAAGCAATAGCAATAACAATAACAACGAAGATGCGTTACTACAAATGAATACAACCAAAAGCAACATTACCAACAGCAATAATATAAGTAAAGGCAATAACAATACATCAATTACCACCCCAGAGATACAATCATCATTGTCAGCTATAACATCATTATTAACAGCATCAATATCCTCATCATCCTTTGAGGAGAATGGAAATTTAGTTAGAAATATTAGAAGTCCTATTAACATACAGTCAGCAATAGTTAAAGTAGTAACACAAGTAAAAGAAGCAGCTGCTGTAGCAACAGGATCAATATTGTTGCCAAATTTAAATGTCACTTATAACAAGAACAACACAAACACTACTAATAATATGTGGTACAACGGCAACAACAACAATACTAGCCATGAGAATAATACCAATGTGTATAATAAAATTGCAAATAGCATCGATTACATTGATACCACATCGTACTCATCATCATCATCATTGTATTCTTCGCCATATACGAATTTATACTCAAGTGGTGCAGAAGTGAAAATTTACTATCCAACTTGGTTAGATTTACTATCGAATGGTTGGGCTATTGCCTGGATAGTTTTGTTGGCCGCATTGGCACAGGGTGCCTTATCACAGGCCTCAACACACATACTCAATATGACTGGCATAAGGATTAAGACATCACTGCAGGGTCTTATATACCGTAAAACACTATTGTTAAATTCAACATGTATAGGTGGTGGTAATAGTAGTAGTGGTGGTGATGTTGATAATGTTGCTACAACCACAGATACAAATGAATTTAATACCCAAACAGATGCAAATACAAATGAAGATAATAGTAATATTACAACACCTCCGGTAACCGGAAGTAAAATTGAAAATAGTGTGAATAGTAATTGTCATAATAATATGAATAGTAATAATATTCCCCATAATAATCATAAAGATTACAATTATCTCAAAGATAAGAAAATGCAAAAAGAACATATAGAAAAGGATAAAATGCAGGATAATTGTAAGTAAACCAAAAAGGAAAATATTTTAATTTATAAGAAATTCTATGAACAAATAAGCACACACTAACCAAGCCTAAAATATCTTCTTTTTTGTGTGTCATTTTCTGTTCCATTAGAATTATGAAAAGTCTTTCCAATACCTGGTAATTCTTAGTAATATTCATATAATAACCTAAAGAAATTTATTAATAAAATTGTTCCTTTATTACGAAGAATATTTATTTAGCTTTGTTAGAATTTATTAACAAGAAACTAACGAACTGATTGATTAAATGAATAGCATTATAGGAAACTAGGACAATTTTTTTTTTATATAATTTTTGCAAAAGGCTAAATTCTGGGAATAACTGAATTTTTAGTCCCTTTGAGTTTTATTTAGAGATTTATTTTGTTTTTGATTTAGAGATAAGTCCTTGCACGTGATATATTTCTTGACTAAATTGGTTTTTAAAATTTTACATAAGCTATAGCTTTAATAAATTTAAAGCTAAAGAGAAATTAGTTTTAAAATTTATGATTTTTTCTTGTATTAAGTTTTTAATAATCTGTGTAGGAGTGATTTAAAAGAGCAAATTAAATTTGAGTTTTTATTGAAACTATGATAATTTGGCAATGAATGTTTTCGATATAAATATTAAAGTGACAACTTTAGGCAAAAAAATTAACGAGGGGTGGTTTGAAAGGGACAGACTTTAGTTTATAGCCAAGATTATATAGACTATAGTATATTGCTGAGACCATAGACTATAGGCGAGACTATAAGCGAGTGTATATTCTAGTTTATATTCGAGAGTACAGTGTAGTCTGTAGCTAAAACTATAGTCTAGTTTATAGTCAAGACTTTATTTTATGGTGAAGACTATAGTTTATTTTATAGTCAAGACTATAGTTAATTTTATAGTCAAGACTATAGTTTGTTTTATATTCAAGATTTTAGTTTATTTTATAGTGAAAGCTATAGTTTTTTTTTTTTTTTTTTTATAGTGAGGATTATAATTTACTCGTATTTGTAGTTTATTTTATAGTCAAGACTATAGTTCATTTTATAGTCAACACTGTAATTTATTTTATAGTCAAGACTATTGTTTGTTTTATAGCCAGAACTATAGTATATTTTATAGTAAAGTCTGTAGTTTATTTTATAGTCAAGACTGTAGTTTATTTTTTAGTCAAGACTTTAGTTTATTTTATAGTGAAAACTATAGTTTTTTTTTTATAGTGAGGATTATAATTTATTTTATAGTCAAGACTATAGTTTATTTTACAGTGAATACTATAGTTTATTTTATAGCGAAAACTATAGTTTATTTTATAGTCAACACTGTAGTTTATTTTATAGTCAAGCCTATAGTTTGTTTTGTAGCCAGGACTATAGTTTATTTTATGGTAAAGTCTGTAGTTTATTTTATACTCAAGACTATAGTTTATTTTGTAGTCAAGACTAGTTTAATTTATAGTGAAAACTATATTTTTTTTATAGTGAGGATTTTAATTTATTTTATAGTCAAGACTATAGTTTATTTTATAATGAAGACTGTAGTTTATTTTATAGTGAAGACTATAGTTTATTTTATAGTCAAGGTTATAGTTAAGTTTATAGTCAAGACTATAGCTTATTTTATAGTAAAGACTATAGTTTGTCTTATAGACAGTTTATTTAATAGAATATAGTTTATTCTATAGTCATGACTATATTTTATTATATGGTTAGGACTGAAGTTTTTTTATAGCTAATATTATAGTTTATTTTATAGTCTAGACTACATTTTATTTTGTAGTCAAGATTGTAGTTTGTTTTTTAGTCAATGCTATAGTTTATTTTATAGCCAAGACTATAGTTTGTTTTATAGTAAAGTTTATTTTATAGTCAAGACTATAGTTTATTTCATAGTCAAGAATATATTGTAGTCGAAAATATAGTTTATTTAATAGTCAAGTCTAAAGTTTATTCTATAGTCAAGACTATATTTTATTTTGTAGTCAATACTACAGTTTATTTTATAGTCAAGATTGTAGTTTATTCTGTAGTCAAATCAATAGTTTATTCTGTAGTCAAAGCTATAGTTTATTTCAAAGTCCAGACTATAGTTTATTTTATGGTCAAGGTTATAGTTTATTTTATAGGCAAAACTATAGTTTATTTATAGGCAAGACTATAGCTCATTTTATAGTCAATACTATACTTCCATAATATGTATATTCCATAGTCAATATTATAGTTTTTTTTATATAATTCGGATTGGATTATAGACTAGATTTTATGCTAGACTAGAGTTAAGGTTTGACTTTGACTAGAGTTAAGATTGGACTTTTGATTAGAGTTTAAACTACACTTTAGTTAACACTATTGATAAAAATTTAGACTAGACTTTATACTAGTATGTAAACTAGAATTTAGACTCGATTTTATATCAGAATTTAGACTTGAGTATGACTAGACTTTGGACTATGGTTTAGATAAGTCTTTAGACTGGAGTTAAGATTAGACTTATGACTAAAGACTAGAGTTTAGACTGGACTTTTAACTAGAGTTTAGACTAGAGTTTATGCTAGAGTTAAGACTAGATTTTAAACTAGAGTTAAGACTAGATTATAGAAAAACTTAAGTCCAAACTTTAGATAAACATTGATGTAAACTACAGTTTAGAGTTTAGGTCAAACCTAGACTATAGACTAGAGTTCAGACATTAGACAGAACTTTAGTGGAGACTTTAGACTACACTTTATATAGATAAGACTTTAGGCTAGACTTTTAAATAGACTTTAGACTACATATTAAACTATGCTTTAGACTAGATATTAAATTTTAGGCGAGAATTAAAACTAGATTTTGGAAAGAACTTTAAACTAGAATTTAGATTAAATTATGAGCTAGACTTTAGCCTAGTTTCTACACTTAACTTTAAATTTTGCTTCGTTTTACATTTAAACCTGAACTAGATCCTTTTTATATTAATAGGACTTTTGCTGCCACCCTCGTTTTATATTTTAAAATCATTATTTAATTTTCATTTCATATACTGCATTTGCATTTTATTTTTCAAACACTTTTACTCTTTGGAATCATAAATTTTCATTCAATCGTTTCTGTTTTTGTTTCAGCTTTAAGTGACATTGGTGCCATTACAAATTTGATGTCAGAAGACACTTTAAATATAATGTCCTTCTTTTGGATTGCTCATTACGTTTGGGCTATACCCTTAAAAGTAAGTTTTTTTTTTGTTAAAAAAAGGAAAAATTATTTTTTATTTATAAAACTCTTGTTAAATTTGCAATAAAATGCATTATATGTATGTATAATATGGACATTCGTCTTCTTTAATAGCCCATGGTCTATAAATTATACAATTCAGCAAAATAATATTATATTATTTTATTTTTGTTGTACGTTGTTGTTGAAATAAAGTATAAAATTAATGGCTTTTAAATACAATTATGTTACATTTGGAAAAAAAGAAAAAAACAAAATTAAATTTATGTGTTTAACTTTAAATGTATAAGGGAAATAACATTACGAATCTAAAGAGAGTAAAAGATTTATTTTGCAGAAAAATTTTTATGTAAAGGCTTAAATTAAATATAATTTCATTAAAATTATAGACAAAAGAAAATTATATATTTTATAATAATTTATAGGAAAATAAATAATTTATCTTTATTTGTAATTGGGTAAATAATATTTGTAATAAAGTAATTTAAATAAATTTAAAGTAAAATGTTAGTAGTTGGGAAAATTAGTATTCATTTCAAGTCAAGGAATGGGAAAAATCTAATAAATTTAGCTAATTTTTTACTTTTTTTTACAAGAAATTTAAATCTTGTTTGTACATTGTGGTGATTTAAGTGTTTAAATTATTTTGTAAAATTCTTTATTTTAATTAGTTTTCTTCTAAATTGTATTAAAATTATAATATTAAGTAAATTTAAATTTTGTTAGGGGTGACGTATGATTAATATTAATTAGATATTATTTGTTATATGTTTAGAAAAATCTTTATAACTTTTTTTCTAAAAGGAATTTTTAATATTTAAGGCAGTATTCTGAAAGCTTACACATTAAGTACATTAAATATTTTATATTATCATCATTCTTTTCATTATATTTAAATTTATTTGCAAGAGAATTCTAGTAAATAAAATTTTTTAATTTTATTTTTTTATTATCATTTTTTTTTGATATGTTATTATAATAAGGCTATAAATATTTTATAATATGAATGGTTGGTTTCTTTATAAACCACATAATTGTTTTTTCATTTAAAACAAATCCTTTATAATTTTAAACAACCAACTTTGAAATATGGAAAGTGAAATAAGTTATATTTATGTTAATTGTTATTTTTGTTATTTTTTTCTCAAGACCAAATAAGCAACATAATGAAATTAAAATAAATATAATCTAACCTTAAGAAACATATTGCAAACATGTGTGTGCATAATTAATTTTGCCGAGTTTTTGGCTAAAATAACATTACAAAAAGGTTCATGTTTATAAAAGGGATAAAGATAATAAGTAATTTAACATCTACAAAGATTTGGTTACATTTTGTATTAAAGAATAAAGTCATGAATAATATTAGGTTCAAGTACATACACAAGTTAAAATAATAAAACAGTAAAAGCTGACTATATTAGATACTTTTGAAATAATAAAATACCAAAGAAAAATCAAAACTTTCTCGCAAATTTTGTCCTTTTTGTTATAAAACCTAATTTTCTGTTATGTCTGCAGCATTATATACATAAATTTATAAATTCTTGTAACTAGAAAGTCATTGTATATAATATTTAAGTATGTTTTTAGTTTGGTTTAATACTAAACACCTTTTGACGTTTGTTTTCCATATTTTACCCCATAAACATATACAAATTATCCAAAAACATAATATAATATTACTTAAATGCATGTTCTTAGATTTCATATCTACATACACACGCACACATACACATACACCCACTCATATGTAAATATATGTTTGAACTCAAATGAACAATAATGTATAGTCTACTTTAAGGTTCATACTTTCTTACACAAACAAATCTCTCAACCAAAATTTAAGTCCTAGTAATTGGGGAGATAAAGAGAGAGTGAGAGTTGTAAAATATTAGTATCACTATTGTTTAGCTTATTTCCCTTTTTGTTCTAAGTTAAGAGGTTTAAATTTGAATTAATTATCTTTAATGTTTCCGCATTTTAACTAAATAGTTTGTTAACTATTCATATTGACTTCTAAAATTATACCATGATTTGTTTGTTATTAATACAACTTAAAATAGACAATTATTTTTTGTTATAAGGGGAGGAATAGAGAAGATGTTTTAGCAATAATAAAAGGAATTAGTAGGAATTTGGGGTGCTAAAGTTTATTATAAAGGTTAAGGTTTTATTGAAAAGTTTGTTGTTCTTTTAGATTTAAAGTTAGATCTTATTAAATTAATTAAATATTTGCTTTTATTAATATTTCTTAAAAAAAAAATTCAATAATATTAAAACAATTTGACAGTTTTTAAAATTCAGGAATTTATATAAATTAAACGAATTTAATTTTTGTCATATGTATCGTAGGATTAATATTAATTTGTTTTAAAGTATACTTAAAAAATTCTTTATAACTTTTTTCTAAAACATATAATAGAAAACTAATTAGTTTTTGGACAAAATTTACAGGAAAATGTTCCCGTATTCAACAATTTATTTATTTATTTTTTTGACAATTTAGGATTAATACTGACTAAAAACCTGTTAATGTGACTGGTAACTAGTAAATTCATTACATAAAGTTTTTTAGATAACACTATGCAACAAATTGATGATCATCGCGTGGGGGCAGTTGCAATTGATAGATTTTGATATGTGTAATAAATCCTCCAAAGGATTTTTCGCTGGTAGGCCTAACTTTTGTTTTATGACCACTAAAGTTTTTCTATTTTTCCACCAAAGTAGTTTCAGATAAATATAAAAAAATAATATAAATATAGTTCGAAACTCAAATATTTTAACATAAATGCTTAGAGCACTTAAATGGCAATATTTCATTAGAACTTTCTATTCATTTATCTATAATAATAAGGGGTCATTTCTAGTCCGTTTAAACAAAATTAAACAAAAGTCAATTAAAACTTGATTTTAATGGGTTAAAATATTCTACAGAAATTTCCTACGTCGAATTTTACTAGGGTTCACCGAAGTTTCAAAGTTCATACGGTGAAGCGTTTGTCCAAAGAAATTAAATTGAAGAAATAATTATTAATTTTGTTTACGATTTGTACAAAACTTTTAATTTTATGTTATATTTCATTGCCTAGTTTAAGGAGTTTATATAAGAAATGTGGGAAAATTTCATAATTTTCTTTTTTAACAGCATATGATAAGTCGGATGAATTTTATATCTTTGGAATCCCCTAGTAAAATTTGACGAAGAAAATATCAGTAGAACATTTTAACCCATTAAACCCAAGTTTTAACCGACTTTCATGTTATTTCTTGAAAAAGGACTAGAAATGACCCCTTATAAAGTAAGATAAATGAATTGAAAATTCTAATGAAATATACCCCGCTAAATGCTTTAAACATTTATGGAAAATTATTTTAGCTTCAAACAATATTGATATTATTTTTCTCGATTTATCTGTAAGTACCTTGGTGCAAAAAGAGAATAGTTTAAGTGGTTATAAAACAAAAATTTTGCCTAACAACGAAAAATCCTTTGGAGGGTTTATTACACATATCAAAATCTATCAATTGCATTCGGAATGATTCCGTCCCCAGAATACTGTTGCATAGTGTAATAGGTAATAAAATATTATTCTTTTTATATAAAGTTTGGTTCCTTTAAAAAAATATATTTTTGCGTTTTTTTTCTAATTAAACGTTGTATTTTTTGTAAAAAATCGAATTTAGTGCGAATTGTAGTAAAAAATTTTTTAAATTTCTAGTAAAAAAAATTAATTGTTAATAAAAAATGGAATTTTGAGTAAAAAATAAAATTTTTAATAAAAAATTGAATTTTGAAAGAAAAATTAAAATAAAAATAATTTTAAAGAAAAAGTCGAATTTTCAGTGAAAAGTGAAATTTTTTTTAGTTAAAAATCAAATTTTAATGAAAAAATCGAATTTTAAGTGAAAATCGTAGTTTAAGTGATAAATCGAATTTTTACAAAAAAAAAATAAAAAAATTGAAATTTTTTAGTTAAAAATCAAATTTTAATGAAAAAATCGCATTTTAAGTGAAAAAATCTAATTTTAAGTGAAAATCGTACTTTAAGTGATAAATCGAATTTCTACTAAAAAAAAAAAAAAACTAAATCTTTTACTAAGGAATTTTTAGTGGAAAATTTAATTTTTTCTGAAAAATCTAATTTTTAGTGAATTTTAAAATTTAAAGTAAAAAATTTTAGTGAATTTTCGAATTTTTATTGAGTTTTAGAATTTTTAGTAAAAAATTATATATTTAGTGAATTTTCGTATTTTTAATGAATAATTAAATTTTTAGTATTAACTAAAATTTTAGTGAAAATATGAATATGAATAAAGTTGTGTATAGAGAGATTTAAGTGGATGCTGGTTTGGACAATTTAACAACTTTATTAAATTGATGTTTACATTTACATATGTAGACAATATGTAAATGTAAAGTAAATGTAGATAATTTGTCTTGTATTATAATTGCTACAATGTAATTATAATTTTAGGTTAAAGTTTCATGTAATGAAGTAAAACAAATTTAAATAGATTGATTAGAGAATTCTATGAGTTTAGTTGAAAATTAAATGCTCACCGTTTGGTTGTTGAAGATAAAGTGGAAAGATTTTATTACAAGTTAGTTGCAGTTAACTTATTCTTTTGACAATAACTTGTTCTAAATTCATTTTTAACAAAGGGATATTTTTGACAACCTAACTAAAATAATAGAACGAACTAACGAGCATTGAAATTCGGTGACCATTAGTATTTAAATTCAAGATACAATTTGTATGAAAATAAAAACCGTTAAATTTGGTACTAATTATTACAAAATTCAATAATTACAAATTAAAAGTATAAAAAATAACATTTCAACTAGAAATATGAGTGTTCAAACCGTGTTTGGACAATGAGTTTTGCGTGAAAAGTTTAGTTATTAATGGAAAATTTAATTTTTCATGAAAATGGTATTATTTTTAACGAAAAATCGAGTTTTTACTAAAAATCAGATCGTTGTTTAGGTCCGTTAACAATAAAACGATAACTACAAGTTAAACACTAACTTCCAGTTAAAACAAAAAGTTTAAATAATATCTTTAACACAAAGTTCTTGTTAGCACTAACTTTAAGTTAAATTTAAACGAAAAAATTCTTCTAGTTATTTTTTTAACAGTTTATACATAAAATAATTTTATTTACAAATAAAACAATACAAAAAGTGTGGATCACATTAACAAATTTGTGAATAATTGATCCAATGCTGTCTATATCTCCATATATAATACATTAAGAAAAATCATTTCAAGCTGCATAATGCTCACATATATATCAAAATCGCACTTCACCACTGTAACATTAATTTTTGCTAATTTTTTCGACATTTTGATCGCCCAAAATTGTATTTTACGGATCCTCTCAGAGATATTTATTTTCTCACTTACCTCAGACATTTGACTCCTTAATATTTCTAATGAAAACAAGACATTTTGAGGCTGAGTCTTATTGCTAGCAAAAGGTCCTATCGGAACTAAATCGAACTACTAGTTAATCATTCAAATCAAAAAATGTATTTATCATTCAGACCTTTCCCCTGGGAATCATTGGCCTAAACCAGACCCCAACCATTCGCTCAGAATGCCTGCATACATTTGTGCGATTTATTGAAGTCCATTCAGGAATGTTTGTAATAGTAATTGACCATAGCTTACATATGTATATAAAGTCCTTCTCCGAGAATCCTTCTAATGTACGTAAATACTATGCACATCTTTTTATAAAAATTTAAATGTTTCATTTCAACAAAAATAAAATTATTTTAAATATTTTGACTTTTAGATACAACCAAATTAACAATAGTGTTAACTGAAAGTTAAATAACTTTTCAATACTGTTAATAAAAATTTTTAACTTCATGTTAAATATTAACCGGAAGTTAGATAACTTGTTGTTAAATTTAACCAAACCGTATTTTGTGTTAACGGGCATTAGTTAAAAAATTAAACTTTAAATGAATAATACAATTTTTAGTATAAAGAAAAGTTAATTAAAGAACAAATTAATTTTTAGTTTTAAATGAAAAATTGTATTTTTTGTTAGTTTATTTTTTTTAGGGAAAAAGCAAAACGATTTTTAGATGATTTTTTTAAATCTAAATCTAAAAAAAATACTTTTCACTAAGTATTTTTTTTTTTTACTTTTGGAAAAAATGTTTTTAATTAATATCTTCTACTTATGCCTGATCATTATTACAAATCAATTTAATTTGTTTCTCTTTGTATTTGTTCTTCAAAAAAGTTTCAGATATTTTGGGGAAATAGATGTTCACTTCCTTCCTCCAGAACATACGAGAAAAAAGGGATTTTTTTTTTAAATTTTATATATTTTTTATTTTGCAAAAAAATAAAAAAAAAAAAAAAAATAATAATTGATTTTGTTATTCCGCTTGTAAAATGTTGAAAAAATCATTTAAGACCCCATAAAGTATACATTTTCTGGGTTCTGATTAGATTCTGAGTCGATCTAACTATGTCCGTCTGTTTGTCTGTTGAAATCACGAAATTTGGCTGAAATAATTATCTTATATAAGGTTTGTTTGATACTGATGGGAATGGGCTAAATCGGTTAATAAACAAAAAAGCATGTACGGAATTTTGTACAGATAGCTCAAGGACAATCAATATATATTGTAAAATAGCTCAATTTAAACTAGGAAACAAAAAATGTTTCCGCCCACCTCCCATATAACGTGAAATTTGAAAAAGTAGAACTAGAGTGAACTAGTTTTATTGTAGTAGAAAGTACCAACACCTATCTTTAATTTTTTCATTTATAGGTCTTTTTGGGAAAACTTATGGTTTATTTTTATACCCTTCACCACAGGTATAAAGGATATATATAAGTTTGTCATTCCGTTTGTAATTCCCACAATTTTAGTCGGAGAGCAAAAAAGTTTACATTTTCGGGATCCTTGTAAGAAATGATGACGATAGGACCATGTCCGTCCGTCCGTCCGTCCATGTGTCGGTTGAAATGGCGTTTATGAAGCCCACCGATAATTGACATATATAATGTATATGTCAAACGATCGGAAATGCTTTCGAGAATTTTGCTATTGGAATTCAGCAAGATCGGTTCATACAATGCGGAGATATGTTAAAAAAACCGGTTTTTAGAACCGGTTTTCCAGTTTCTGAAGCCCCTGTATATACTAGGGACTTCGTTTTTACAAAGAAGTCTCGAACATTTTTTTCTGAATTTTTGTTCTGAAAAAATGAAATAAATCGGTTCAATAATAACTGAGATATCGGACAAAACGCATTTTTTATTTTTTGAAGCCCTGGTTTAAGCTATAGATTTTTATTTTTATACAGATCGGTCACAAATATTTTTGTAAAATTTCGGTTTTTTGAATCAGCAGGATCGGTTTATAAATGGCGGAGATATGCTTTAAAAACCGGTTTTTGGAACCGTTTTTTCAGTTTCTGAAGCCTCTACATATAACAGGAACTTCGAATTTTTAAGAGGGGCTCGGAAATTATTTTCTGAATTTTTGTTCTGAAAAAATGAAATAAATCGGTTCAGTAATAACTGAGATATCGGGGAAATCGATTTTTTTATTTTTGAAGCCCTTGTTCAAGCTACAGATTTTTATTTTTATATAGATCAGTCATAAATGTTTTTACAAAATTTCGTTTTTTTTAATAAACCAAATTCGTTCATAATCAACAGAGTTATGGCCCAAAAACAAAGCATTGTAATGACTATTAGTGACGTTTTTTGTTTTTTGTATAGACAAGTAGTTTAGTTAGAAACAGCAGTAATATAATGTTGTTGTTCTTTGTATATGCAGTCTGTACAAAGATAAATAGATATGGAATTGTTGTTGTTTATTTTTAAAAACTAAAACATATCTGTTAAGAATATACATAAATACATACACAAACATTTATATTAAGCATTTTAATGACTATTAGTGACGTTTTTGCCTATAAGACAAGTAGTTTAGTTAGCAACAGAAGTAATATAATGAATAACAGTGTTGTTGTTGTTCTTTGTATATGCAGCCAGTTTGTATATACACACATAAAAAAATAAGTAAATATGGAATTGTTGTTGTTGTTTATTTTTTAAAAGCAAAGCCTGCTATGATTGTTTTTTTTTATATATTCAAATTTTCGTAGTTTGAAAAAAATTTAGATTAATATATGTGAAAATATGAAAGCATACGTTAAGGCGAAAATTTTATTATTTGTCGGTAATATGGTAATATGATGTCGATAAGATAGTAAGATGGTAATATGGTGAAGGGTATCAATTTCATTTTTATTTGTACTTTTTTTTTAAGAATTTTTAGTAATTATAAAATTGTACTTTTTATGAAACATAGTTCTTATTTAGAAATATGATGATTAATATATTTATAATATTTTAATCGCATAATATTGGTATCAAATATTAACAGATCATAACATAATGTTAATTAATAATAATAAAAAAATAATAAATGGAAAATTATTTAATATAGTTTTTTTTTTTTTTTTTAAATTGATACTTTTTTAAAAATTGCAATTTTTGGGGAAAAAAAAATGTATACTTATTTTATATCCACCAAAAACAAAGAGGTATATATTGTATAACATGTCGAAATAATGGTTTATATATTTTGGGTTTGGGTGCCCCTATGGCTTAGTTGGTAGTGAGCTAGTCTGTCAGCCTGGGGATTGTGGGTTTGATTCCCACCAGTGACTCCGATCTGTTTAACTACAACGAGCAATATTCTTTGTTACTCCGCTCGCTTAGAATTAGAATATAATTTGTAATTGTATTGTAATTATTCAATAAATAAATATTTTGGGTCTAGCAATGTCCGTCCGTCTGTCCGTCAGACCACATAGATAGTAAACATATTATTTTGTATTTGATGGAATAATATTTTTAATTGTATTTTTTTAAATAACGGCGCTTTTGTATAAATCGGTAAATTTTTTGTAAGGATTTCTTATATTTTTGAAAATAGCAATTGGTTTAGTTTTACAATTTTCGTTTGTGTGAAAATAAAAATTAATTTTTCTTTTCTTTTTTTTTTTCGAGAAAATAATAAGTCCAATAGCGTTCTTGTGTGATAAATTTTTGTAAGTCAATAATTTTCATTCGTGTTTTTTACAAGCAAATTTCCCTCTTTACCCCTAAAAATATGCATTTTTTTTTGCAGCATACGATGCGTATTATTAATATTAATTAACTTTTGAAAAGAAACATTTTATTTACTTTTTATTTAAACTAAAATATATTTACCTACTAACTGAATGAAGTCTTAAAGAAATTAACATAAATTTGTTTGTTTATATTAATGTAATTACAAAATTGATTTTATTCTTTGACATAATAAAGTTTAATTAATTACAAAACAACAAATAAGATTGGGTTTAAAATGTAAGAAGTTTTTTT
Source organism: Protophormia terraenovae (assembly GCA_951394005.1). Taxonomy (NCBI): domain Eukaryota; kingdom Metazoa; phylum Arthropoda; class Insecta; order Diptera; family Calliphoridae; genus Protophormia; species Protophormia terraenovae. Next base: position 6,462,814 of record OX596074.1, on the reverse strand, counting down.
TATCCTACACCACTATAGGTGAGGAGGGTATTATGCGTTTGTGTTGATGTTTATGACACCCAAAAATATTGGTCTAAGACTCATCTTAATTTATACCAATCGGCTTAGAATCACTTTTTGAGTCGATTTAACGATGTCCGTCCGTCCGTCCGTCCATGTAAACCTTGTAATCAAACTACAGGTTGTAATTTTGAACATAAATTGATGCAATTTGGCACACAGGTTTCTTGTAGCTTAAGGACGAAGTCTATTGAAATTGGTTATGATCGGTCCATTATTTTACCTAGCCCCATACAAATGTCCTCTTGGAAAATGGCTTTAACGATCATAAATCCTTTAAATATAGCAATATTTTAATGAAATTTGGCACATATAAGTTCCATATAAGTCTAAATCTATGTACCCATATAAAGCCCTTTTCGGCAATCACCCAAAAGTAAATAAATTCATATAAATGTTAGTATCGACGTAATATTCTGTATTCGCATGTTTTATTTATTAGTATTGGTCCACAATTGACTCCAAGTCTAATAAAAGACCCCTCCCCTACACAATGGTGTAGGGTATCATATGGTCGGGCTTGACCGACTATATCTTTTTTTTTCATTTTTAATTAATAAATTTTCAAGGCAGAAACTTTAACCTTTTAAATTTTATTTTGAATTATTAATGTCAAGATGAAAAAGATAGCTCTGTACCCGTGTTTTGTAACTTGTGAAAAGTTTTTGAAACGAAAACAATTTTAAAATTCTAGTAGTCACCCAGTTTTTAGCAGATTGATTCATATAATATTTGAAATAAATACATTTGATGTTAATAAAAAACAGACGATTTATTATTAATCACTCTGTTTTAAACAAGACGACTATAAATTTCTCGAAATAAAATTTTCTCACAAAATTACAGAACACAGGTACAGATAAGGTTTATTTTATATATTTATAAAGATAATATTAATTAATTTTTAAGAGATTAAAGTAATATTGAATAATTTTATTTGTATATTTTTGTATTAATGAATTATTTCATTAATTTTTATTTTTTTTTGTGTAATATAAATAATATTTTATTTTATATCCTTTTTATTTAATGTTGTTTCTATTTATTTTCCAGATTGGCATTGTTATGTATTTATTATATTTAAAGTTGGGCATAAGTGCTGTTATAGGCTCTTTTGTGTGCATATTAACCATGACTCCTTTGCAGTTTTTGATTGGCAAGGCCATGTCCCAAAATGCTGAAGTTATGGCGGTAAGTTTATAAATTTTTTTTGTATTTTATTTAAATAAAAAAAAAAAAAAAATCCCAGCTGAAAACTTTTAAGGTTTTTTTTTTAGCCCCAAAAGTAGGCAACACAAATAAAGCCCCATTTAAAGTAATTGTTATTACCTGTAGAAAGCCCTAAAAGTATGCTTTAATTTAATGTTATAACCCCCCTTAAAACAAATTCTATACAATTTATAGTTATTAACTGTTATACTGTGTTGAACAACCCTTTTAGTAGCTATTGTTTTTGGCAGTATTATTCTTATTTTAAGCAAAAAAAAGTGGGCTTTATTTATTTTCAATTAAAATTGTTCGTAGTTTTTTTTTTTCAAGAGTAAAATAAATGCAGCCATTGCAAGGAAAAGTTAAGGCAAAAGTTTTGTGTTTTTTTTTTTTTTTTTTTTTTTGGAAAAGAAAGTTAAAATTTCTTTTTGCAATGAAACATTAAAAATGTTTTTAATTAACTGTTAATATTAAAACAGGTAATAGAAATAAAATATTCTTTATTAATTTAAGTAAAGATTAATTAAATAAGTTTATTTAAGGGATATGAAAGTAATTTTATACCAAATTATACCCTCAAGTAAATAGTTCCTTTTTTTCTGTTACCTAGATACTTAAAAATAACTCCAATCTTGTAGAAAAATATTAAATAAAATTTAATTGAAAAAAATATACTTTAAATTAAAAAAGTTCTCAAAAGAAACAAGGGTTAAAATGCCTTAAACTATGCCATAGTACTGCTCTAAAAAATTACTCTATGGTAACCTTAGAATATGAGCAACTACAAGAGCATATAATTGTTATCTTGTTTTATTAATAAAGTTTTAAAATCATGTGTTAAATGATATCATTTTTAAACAAATTTTGGGAGCATATTTATCGTAATTGTAAGCCTAAGGTTAGGCAACATAAATAGTTAAAGAAATATTTGATAAGGATAATATACAACGGAACCTTAATACTTATTAAAAATAAAATAAAAATATAATCTTACAAATAGTTGATTAAAATACATATGTGCCTAAATAATAAAAATGACATGATTTTAAAGCATACTTTTAGGCTTTTAATAAAATAATTATTAAAACATAATGTAAACGTTCAAATTTTGTATTTTACTTAGAAATTTACCGACAATCGCTTGAGGAAACTCCATGATTGCTTTGTGGGTATTAAGCTTATCAAACTCAATGCCTGGGATAATGTTTTTATCAAGAAAATCACTGAAGCTCGTAAACAGGAATTAAAATATCTCAACAAAGATTCTTTTTACTGGACCATCATGAGTAAGTCTTAAAACTAATAAAATCTTCAATTAAAATATAACAAAATCTAAATAAACTTCTTTTTCCTTTTTAGCCATTTTAACCCACATTTCCTCGGTCTTAATTACCTTTGTCACCCTGGCTGTTTATGTTTATCGTGAATCTGGCTCTGATATAACAGCCAGTCGTCTTTTCTCCGCCTTGGCTCTATTTCAACAACTTACCGTGCCTCTTCTAATATTTCCCATAACAGTGCCCATTATTCTCTCGGCTGTGGTGTCCACCAAACGCTTAGAAACCTTTTTAGCAGCCCATGAAATACAAAAACAATTTGAGGGTATACGCAATATGGCGCGTATTTTAAGTAAAAGTGATGCCTCTCTGGATATGTATGAGGTCAAAGATAAATCACAATCCTTGCCCTCTAATATATCCTGGAAAAATGACTCAACAGAACAAATAAAATTTAATAAATTAAATGAAAAACCTAAAATTAAAATAGTTATACCGGACAAACCCGCACCACTGGCTAACTCAGAACCTCATACTCCTTTAGTGACCTGCGACCCCAAGGAATCAATACGTTTTTCAGATGATCATAAGAAATTATCTTTACATGCCCGCAAAGAATTACTACGAAATACTCCTTATGTAGTAATAAGGCCTAGAAAATTAAATATGGCTGGTTTAGCTCAAGCTCCTGCTTGTAATGTAGCTCATGCTAATACTCATAGAAAAACTGATTCTTGGCATCGTGATTCTTTGCTTCTAAAAATGCCTGATGATATAGCTGTTTCAGTTAAGGAATGTAAATTCTCTTGGAATCCTCAAAAATTAATGCAAATTTTATATATAAAAGATATTGTTATACCCAGGGGAAAGTTAACTATGATAGTGGGTAAAAATGGCAGTGGAAAGTCTTCACTGCTGTCAGCTTTGTTAATGGAAATGCCGCTAATATCGGGAGATATGATATGGAATAAGTGAGTACTTAGAAAATTATATAATTAGATTATAATTATAGAGCAGAAACTAAACCAATTTAGACTAGAGAGTGGACTAAATAAACTATAGACCAGACTATAGTTAAGACCATAAAGTAGACTATAGTTAAGACTATTGAGTAGACGATAGTCAAGACTATTGAGTAGACTATAGTCAAGACTGTTAACTAGACCACAAGACTAGACTGGACTATTGACTATACTATATTGAGCAGGTTGTAGTCAACTTCATTGATTATACTATAGTCGGAAATATTGATTAGTTAATAATTGATTAGTCAATACTATAAAGACTATTTTGGGTAGATTATTGACTAGACTTTAAACTTAACTATTGACTAGACTTTACTTTAGACTATTTACTATCTTATTTTATATATTCTTATTACCCTACAGTATAGATTTTAATTATTGAAGAGATTACAATTTACACTATTGACACAATTAATTTCCTTTTACTAGGGTTCCTTTTTTGCTTTTTCAATTACTATCAATTTTATTTAATCACAGTAATTATATTTGTAACTATTTCGAAACCACTATAATCATCATTATCAGCAACATGATTATTTATTTAAACATTAAAATTTAGTTTTTTTTTTAATTAATAATCTATGTTGTGTGTATATGTATGTGGTCATGCGAATATATATTAAAACAAATACAATTGAAACCATTTTCAAATTTTCACTTAGTTAAACCAGTTCACCGGAATACTTGTCTGTCTGTTCTTCCATCCGTCAGCCACTCAGTTATTTTGGTTTTTAGTTTTTGTTGTAATACAATAATGAATAGATTATTACAACTGTATGTATGGCATATGATGTGGTTTTAATGCATCACTTAATGTGATATTTTTTTCTATGTATATGTGAGTATTTAAGTGTGTGTTTTACAAATGTAATCATTTAATTATATTACTAAAATGTTTACACAATGAACTTAAAATATATTTAAATATTATTTAATGCTTAAATATTTTGCTAAACTAATTTTCATTAGAATTTAGAGGAAATATGTAAAAGGGGATTTATATAAATTTTATAACTGATTTATAAATGAATGAATGATTTAGTTAAGGTTTGGAATAAATATGATTTAAATAATAAATATTTGTTGGTGAGTTAATTATATGCTATCAGTAATTTGTTTGAATTGTTTATTGTTTTGAGAATTTTTTATAAAAAAATTTTAAATATTTTTGTTTGGTGAGGAATTAAATAATATGAGAAAAATTAAAGAAGTTTTGTTAATTTTTAGTATTTTTGTTTTAAAATAGTCTAGACTAGAAAATTTACTACTGACTAGACTATTGACTAAATTGACTAGACTCCAGTCCAAACAATAGACTAGACTATAGTCTATACAATAGACTAAACTATATTCCATACCAATGACTAGATTATCGTCTATACTATGGAAAAGTCTGTAGTCTAGACTACTTACTAGTTTGTACTATTGACTATCACTTATTAGAATATAGTCCAGATTACTGAATAGAATATAGTCAATACTGTTGACTAAAATATAGTCAAGACTATTGACTAGACTATAGTCTAGATTACTGACTAGACTATAATCTATATGATTGACTAGACTATAGTCAAGAATTTAGTCAAGACTAATGACTAGACTTAAGTCAAGTTTATTGACTAGACTATAGTCTAAATTGTTGACTAGACTATAGTCTGGACTATTGACTAGACTATTGATTTGACTCTTGACTAAACTATAGTCTATACTATTGACTAGACTATATTCTAGGCTATTGACTAGACTATATACTACACTATTGTCTAGACTATATTCTAGACTATTGACTAGACTATTAACTAGACCATAGTATAGACTATTGACTAGACTATGGTCTAAACTATTGACTGGACTATATTCTAGACTATTGACTAGACTATAGTCTTGACTATTGACTAGATTATAGTGTTTGTCAGTATTTAAGTGTTGCATAAATAAAGTCAAGACTAATGACTAGACTTAAGTCAAGACTATTGACTAGACTTTAGTCTAGATTATTGACTAGACTATAGTCTGGACTATTGACTAGACTCTTGATTTGACTCTTGACTAAACTATAGTCTATACTATTGACTAGACTATAGTCTATACTATTGACTAGACTATATTCTAGGCTATTGACTAGACTATATTCTAGACTATTGACTAGAATATATTCTAGACTATTGTTTAAATTATTGACTAGACTATATCTAGACTATTGCTTAGACTATATTCTAGACTATTGATTAGACTATAATCTAGACTATTAACTAGACTGTAGTCTAGACTAATGACAGACTATAGTCTAGACAATTGACTAGACTATAGTCTAGACTATTGACTAGACTATAGTCTAGACTATTGACTAGACTATAGTCTAGACTATTGACTAGACTATAGTCTTGAATATTGACTAGATTATAGTGTTTGTCAGTATTTAAGTGTTGCATAAATAAAGTCAAGACTAATGACTAGACTTAAGTCTATACTATTGACTAGACTTTAGTCTAGATTATTGACTAGACTATAGTCTGGACTATTGACTAGACTCTTGATTTGACTCTTGACTAAACTATAGTCTATACTATTGACTAGACTATAGTCTATGCTATTGACTAGACTATATTCTAGGCTATTGACTAGACTATATTCTAGACTATTGACTAGAATATATTCTAGACTATTGTTTAAACTATTGACTAAACTATAGTCTAGACTATTGTTTAGACTATAGTCTAGACTATTGTCTAGACTATAGTCTTGACTATTGACTAGATTATAGTGTTTATGAGTATTTAACTGTGGCATAAATATGATTTAAATAATAAATATTTGTTGATGAGTTAATTTGTAATTTGTTTGATTTATTTATGATAAAAGTTTTGAGGATTTTTTTAATTTTATTTATAAAAGAATTGTAAATTTTTTTGTTTGGTGGAGAATTAAATAATTGAATGTTTTTTGTAATTTTATTTTTAAATTTTAATTTTCTTTATTAAATTTTTTATTTGTTTTCATTTAAAATTAGTTTTGCTTTTTTAACTTGATTAGTATTAATAGTATATTTAAATTTTTATTAAAAGATAATTTTCTGGGCTTTACAAATTATATTCTTAATCTTTCCTACACAATTTAGTAGAAAAGTTATGCCATGTTTTGTTAAGTGAGATAATAATTAATATTAATCATATGCCATGTATGTGCAAGTTATGTTTTTTTAAATTTTAAAGATGTTTTTTTAAATCGATTTAATAAATATATGGGTAAAAACTGTATAAACTAGTACTTTAGCACTTTTAATTATAAAAGCTTTTATTAAATATTTGGCAAATTGAACGGAATCTGAAGAAGATCTTGGTAATATTGTTGTTATTTTATGTACAATTTTAACTTTATTTTTATATTTTTTAATTATATTTTTTAATTGAGAGCTTTAAAATAAAGTTTTAAAATAATCTGAGGTTTAATTTTATAAAACTTAATTTTTATATTGTTTCTTACAAAAATAATTCTCTCAGAAAATAACTAAAATAATTTTTATTTAAATAAGTTCAAAAAACAAATTTGTTTCATATTTTCTTTAAGACTTTCTTCCTGTTATTTTAAATATTTTTTTTTTTATAATTTAATCTATTTTTTATTTACTTAGTACTTGTTATTTTTATTTATTTTTTATAATTTGTTGCTGGAGAAAAATATTTCCTTCCTTCGCATACACACCAACAAACTGAGAGTCTCTATCACACACATACAAACAAACTGATGGTATTTCCTTTTCTTTACATAGACGACAGTCTTACCGACATAATTGTTATTATTTTTTCACACATTTATAAAGAAACCAATACAAATAGAGACATACATTCTTATATATGTATACATTATATAAAAAGAAATATGCATTCTTTATTATATAAATATTTTTATTTTATTATCAAACAAAATTCAATTTATATGCAATAAGTCTACTAGGATATATATTTTTTATTACCAAACCACATGAATATTTGCTACACATGTATTTGAACACTTTATTTTGGTAAAAAAAAATTTAGGCTTTTAGCCAACATAAAATATAAAAAATAAGAAAACGTAGCCGGTATTGGCCATAAACTTGTATATGAAATAAAATTCTATAGCTGTATCTATTACATTTTTCTTATTCATTGTGTATATGTGTTTTTTTTTTTTAGGGAATATCTACTGTCAAAGTCATAAATAAGTACATTTATCAATATTATAGATTTATTATTTTTAAATTTATTTATTCTTCTATCTTTTTGTAAAAATTTCTATGCAGGCAGCATCTTTGTCGTCATAAAATTTATAAATTATTTGCTAATGCTATAAAATATTTATTATTTTGTAATGTTTATTTGTTGAGAAAGGTGTAAAAGTCATGACAAATTATATGGTAAGTTTAAGAAACAAAAATTAAATCAATATAAATTTAAAAAAAGTGACTTTGTAATAATTGCTTTTGGTTTTTTAAAGCCAGACATTAGGGTGTTTATTTCGAAAATAATTTAAAAGAAATTTAAATATTTTTAAACTGCTGAAAATTGAAAGTGTATGAAGGCGTATTATTAATATTAATTTTAAAAAAATGATAAAAATTTGTTTCACTTCATTTTCTGTTTTATATTGAGAGAGTTGTAGGGAAGAAAGGAAATTAAAGTCTTAAAGCTTTTATATCAAAACCTTAACCCTTTAGTGCGCAGTGATACATATATGAATTAAACATTTTTATTATGTTATAATATTTTAATCGCATAATAGTGGTATAAGATATTAGCAGATATTAAAAAGAATTAAGTCAGAATATTTGTCACAGATTATTTTTTAGTTAATGAAGACATATTTTACTCTCTAGTTCATATATGAATTGTAAAATTTATTTTTAAAAAATTTTAATGAAAATTTTTAAAACTGAAACTATAATGATTTTGTAATTCTGATATAAATTTTGTATCGTAAAAAATTAGTTTGGGTAAAAAAAAAAAAATTTGCATTAAAGAGTTAATACAAATTTCTTGTGAATTTTTTTAATATTTCGGAGTTTGGGTGAAGTTTTTAACATTTATTAAAAATTAAAATTTTTGGTGAATCTTTTTGTTTCATGTAAAATATTGTTTTTTTTTCATTAATTTTAAAGTTTCTTGTTAATTTTTGTTAAGATTTAAGATTTTTGGTGAAATTTTTAGTCTTCGTTGAAATCTTAAATTTTTATTTTTGGTAAAATTTTAAAGTTTTGTTAAAATTTAAAATTTTTGGTGAAATTTTGAGTTTTCGGTGAAATTTAGAATTTTTTTGTTTTTGGTACAATTAAAAATTTTTTGGTAAAATTTTTAATTTTATATAAAATATTGAGTTTTTTTTAATTAATTTTAAAATTTATTTTAAAATTTTTTGGTGAAATTTTGAACTTTTTTTTTTTAGTAAAATTTTGAGTTTTTGGTGAAATTTTAAATCTATTTTTATACCTTTTACCGCAGGTGTTAAAAGTATATATAAGTTTGTCATTCCGTTTGTAATTTCTACAATATTCATCTAAGACCCCAAAAAGTCTAAATATTCTGGATCCTTATTGATAGGAAGTCGACCGTCTGACAATCTGTTTGTCTGTCTGTTGAAATCAGTTTTTAGAAAGCCCCAGATATCGGTTATACATGTTTTATACATCAAATTGTAGGGAGTATTTCTTAGAAGAACGCTAATAAAAATGAGCAAAATTGGTTAATAAACAACCGAGATATCGCCAAAAACTGAAGATACCTCAAAAAGCTAGCGATTTCGTTCTTGCACGAAAAATTCAGAATATTTTTTTCAAAAATTTGTGCTTTTAAAAAATTTGGTCCATTAGTATCCGAGATATCGACCAAAGGCGTTTTTAGACTATTTGAAGCTCCTATAGTTCTTGAACAGATTGGTCATAAATATTTTTTTTTTCTAAAATTTAGGTGTTTTGAATCGAACTAATCGTTTCATAAACAACCGAGTAATTTGATTTTTTTTTTTTTTTTTTTTTAATTTAATTAATGGCAGCTTTGCTTATTGTTGTTTTTTTACGAGTAATGAAAAACAACAACAATAAGCTACCAAAAAATTTAGATTAATATAAATATGAAAATTTAAAAGCATACTTTAGGGCGCATATTTTATTATTTGTCGGTAAAGCGGTGAAGGGTATAAAAGAATCGGCCCAACCGTATATAGACCCCGATCTCTTAAATTATAAATTTTTTCGTAAAATTTTGAGTTTCTGGTAAAATTTCGTATTTTTGGTTTATGGTGAAATTTAGAATTCTTGGTTAACATTTTTGTTTTATGTAAAATTTTGAGTTTTGTTTTTATTAATTCTTAAATTTTCTGAGTCTTGGTAAAATTTTGAATTTTGATTTGGGATTTTTGGTGAAATTTAGATTTTTTTGTCAAGTATTTGTTATTTAGTAAAATATTTTTATTAATAACTCAGAAACCGTTTAAATAATCACTTTCAAGATTCTGCGAAATATAATGAACATAATAGTGAATCATATACATTTCTTCTATGTTATTATAGACATAAATAATGATATAATTACGTCTGTCTGTATGTCCGGCACAAATATATGAAAAATAGTAACATTTCACCAAATTTTTATCAATGACTGAAACCAATTGAATAATAATTTAGACAATTTTCAGAAATAAAACTGTGATAATAGTGAATCATATATTTGATATCTTTTTCGATTATAAGCTTAAATTATGATATAATTACGTCCGTCCTCATGTCCGGCTCAAAGAAAAATTTATTTAAAAGTTTTTGTTTTTTTGATACCTTGGTTACATCAGCAGATGAAATGTTAAAAATCGTATATACAATACAAAAAATTCTTTATACTATATTAAATTAAATGTACTTTAGTCTCTTTAAATATTTTTTGGTATTTAGTATCAATACTTATATATTTAAAATAAATAAAAATTGCAAACTCAGACATTTTTCTACAATTATCTCAGCTATAATCATTATATACAACATATTTAAATCGCCAGTTAAACCTCTATTCTCCTTTACATATTTCAGAGTAATTTCAGCAAAAACTGAAAAAAAAAAAAACAAAACGCTGATAAGTATGCTATAAATAGTAATGTATACTTAAGAAATTGTTACTTTTATGAGAAATAGGGAGAGACTATCTTCTCTCAAGGATTTTTTTTGTGGGAAACAAGTAATGCAAAAACAAAATATATGAAAAATAAATGTTATTTTTTTTGCAAACTGTTGCAATTTCATTATTTTTTATGAGATATTTTTGTGGAAAAAAAAAAAATCCTTTAACTTGTTAGTATATTTTTCTAACAGTCATGATGATATTCTTATGCGTTTTATTTTATCTTGATACTAAAACTTTTACTAGTTTCTTTGCAGTTTATGTCTGACTATCTGTTTTATTTTCTTGTTTTGTTTAACAGCTTTTGATGACTTTGTCTATAAGTGCAAACAGCATATGCATATTAGATTATCATTAAAGACAACATCATCAGTAATATTATCATTATTATTTCTGAAGTCTTAAAGATAATAATGATGTTAAAATAAATACATATATGAAAGAACAATCAAATATACTCCCACATTTATCATTGAATATTTTTTTGCATATGAGTTTGTATGCAGGAGTTTGTTAGTACAAGTATTCACCCCATAAAATTAACATTTGTGATAAATTGCTTTTACGTGCTGCACATATAAACATCATATGTGCGAATGTTGTTTTTTTTCTCCTCTTTTTATTAGAATGTAACAGATATTTCTTATATGTATTAACTCGTTTATGGCAAATTTCTTAGAAATACATTTGTTTGCCTCTTTTCTGTTACTCATAAAAAGTAAAAAAATGAGTTGAAAAATATGTATGAAGAAAAGAAAAAAGCAGCTTTTAGTGTTTATAATTTTTAACTGCATAGAACTTGAGTAAGAAAGAAAAGCACATGAAACGAGATCAAAAAGAATAAATATGGAATATAATATTATCTACTTGTAATAATAAAACAAAAAAGAAAATTTTTATGACTCTTCAAAACATCTGACAGCAACATATTTTTCATTTCTTTTTTCTTTAAATTTTACTTGAGTTCATTTTATTTAACACTTGATTTTATTTTATTTTTTTTTGTTGCTCAGACATTTTGTTACATTTATTTGGGAATAAAAGAATTAAATAAGAAAAAGACAAATTTAAAAATTTTTTTTAAAAATAATTTATTTTTTTTATTTTAATGAAAATAATATGAAAATAAAATATTTTAAATAACTAAAAGTAAAATCAAAACTTTAAATATAAAATTGTCATTAAACCCGTCAAAAAATATGCTACATAAATAAAGCTATTTTATAAAACTTCTCACTCACTCTCTCCCCCTACTAAAATAACACAAAATATTCAAAAAATTAACTTAGAGTCCTCATAAAATAAAATATAAATTCTTATACACATACTTAAACATTCACAACAAATATATTTATAATTTTGAAATCAAAATTTTCTATTATACCGTTAGAATAATATAGTTATTGTTATTATTTTCCTACTAATTACAATTACTATTACTTTACCCCATTTACATCACACACCCTCCCTATCTCTCTCTTTCATTCACACTCTATCCCTAATCCCCTAAACTTGCTATAACTGTTTTGTTTAATTCTAGGAGTCTCTCTCTTTCTCCCTCTATATGTGTGATATGTGTATGTTTTCACATATATAAAATGCTATGGTATAAATTAATTAAATATTTAAATCAAGTTAAAAGGTTTAAAATTGTATATGGTAATTTTCATATAAATAATAAACAATAATTAAATGTGTATGTTTACACACACCCAGACTATTATCGATATACAGCTACCAAAAATTTGAATATAATCAAAAGGTTTAAGATAAAACAAAATACTGAGCGAGAAATATCAAGATTTATACATAATTACCCCACTTTAACTGCTAACTATCATTTTATTTTTGGTGAAAATGGTTTTAAAATTAAAATTGTTCATAGTACCGTATTTAGTTCAATATATACTTTCTTTTATAATTTTTAATTTTATCAGCTGTTAAGCAAATTTTAGCTATTTATAATCATATACATAAGTATATTCATACTGTATTTATTAGAATATTATAAAATTAAAACAGTAATTTTGATGTACGTTATAGGTTGCTATACATATTTTTTTTTTTTATCATTTTCACTAAAATTTAAATCAATTTGTGTTTATGTGGCATAAGTTGCCTAAATATGTAAATCTATAAATATTATAATCTAAAAATATGTTTACATAAATTATTAAAATATTTACTTAAATAACATAATTAGTCTCCTAAAGTTAAATACTGTTACTTAATAAATAATTCATAAACATAAGGGAATTTTAAACAGTAATATATAATTGCAAAAAAAAAAAAAAAAAAAAAACGTAATATTTTTAAAAACAAAATCAATAATCTCGATTATAGTCTAGTAATGATCTTGACTATAGTCTAGTCAATAATCTAGACTATAGTCCAGTCAATAGTCCAGACTATAGTCTAGTCAATAGCCTAGACTACAGTCTAGTCAATAATCTAGACTATATTCTAGCCAATTCTATAGACTATATTCTAGTCAATTGTATATACTATATTCCATACTATAGCCTAGTCAATGGTATTGACTATAGTCTAGTTAATAGTCTGACTATTAATAGTCTGGACTATAGTCTAGTCAATAGTCTTGACTATAGTCCAGTCAATAGTCTAGACTATATTCTAGTCAATTGTCTAGATTACAGTACATACTATATCCTAGTCAATGGTCTTGATTATAGTCTAGACAATGATCTTGACTATAGTCAAGTCAATGATTTTGACTATAGTCTAGTCAATGATCTTGACAATAGTCTAGTTAATAGTCTTGACTATAGTCTAGTTAATAGTCTTGACTATTAATAGTTTATAGCCTTGACTATTAATACTCAATAGTCTGGACTATTAATAGTCAATAGTCTAAAATATAGTCTTGTCAATAGTCTAGACTGTAGTCTAGTCAATAGTTTAGACTATAGTTTAGTCAGTAGTCTAGACTATAGTCCAGTCAATAGCCTAGACTTTATTCTAGTCAATTGTCTATACTATAGTCCATATTATAGTCAATGATTTTGACTATAGTCTAGTCAATGATCTTGACAATAGTCTAGTTAATAGTCTTGACTATAGTCTAGTTTATAGCCTTGACTATTAATACTCAATAGTCTGGACTATTAATAGTCAATAGTCTAAAAGATAGTCTTGTCAATAGTCTAGACTGTAGTCTAGTCAATAGTTTAGACTATAGTCTAGTCAGTAGTCTAGACTATAGTCCAGTCAATAGCCTAGACTAGTCAATTGTCTATACTATAGTCCATATTATAGTCTAGACTATATTCTGGTCAATTGTCTAGACTATAGTCCATACTATAGCCTAGTCCATGGTCTTGATTATAGTGTAGTCAATGATTTTGACTGTATTCTAGTCAATAGCCTTGAGTATAGTCTGGTCAATAATCTTGACTATAGTCTAGTCAATATTCTTGACTATGGTCTGGTCAATGATCTTGACTATAGTCTATTCAATGATCTTGACTATAGTCTAGTCAATGATCTTGACTATAGTCTAGTCAATGATCTTGACTTTAGTCAAGTTAATTATCTTATCTATAGTCTACTCAATAGTCTTGACTATAGTCTAGTCAATAGTATAGACTATAGTCTAGACTATTTATTCGATTGACTAGACTATAGTCTAGTCAATGGTCTAAACTATAGTTTAGTCAATAATATAGACTTTCGTCTACTTAATAGTGTAGATTATAGTGTAGCCAATAGTTTAGACTATATTTTGGTCAATTGTCTAGACTATAGTCCATACTATAGCCTAGTCAATGGTCTTGATTATAGTGTAGTCAATGATCTTGACTGTAGTCTAGTCAATAGCCTTGAGTATTGTCCGGTCAATAATCTTGACTATAGTCTAGTCAATAATCTTGACTATAGTCTTTACTATAGTCTAGTCAATATTCTTGATTATGGTCTGGTCAATGATCTTGACTATAGTCTATTCAATGATATTGACTATAGTCTAGTCAATGATCTTGACTTTAGTCAAGTTAATTATCTTGACTATAGTCTACTCAATAGTCTAGACCATAGTCTAGTCAATAGTGTAGACTTTAGCCTAGTCAATAGTCTGGACTATAGTTTAGTCAATAGTCTAGTCAGTAATCTTGACTATAGTCCAGTTAATTATATGTACTAAAACCAGTTTAATAGTTTATACCAGTTTATAAAATAGACATAGTTTATTAGAAATTATAGAATATAGTCTATTAATTAGTACAGACTATAATTTGTCTAATAGTCTACTAAAAATTCTGTAGTTTAGTTTATGCTATAATCTAAAGCCTCCTAAATCCTAAGATTTTCATACTTTTCCCTATTATTTTTACAGAACCTCTACAATTGCCTTTGTTCCTCAACAGCCTTGGCTGCAAAATGCCAGTATACGTGAAAATATATTATTTGGTGAATCATTTCGTCCTCGGCGCTATGATTTCGTTTTAGAAGCCTGTGCTCTTAAGCCTGACATTGAGCTAATGCCAGCTGGTGATTTGACAGTAATAGGAGAAAGAGGCATAAATTTATCAGGTGGTCAAAGACAAAGAGTAGCCATAGCCAGGGCTTTATATTCCTCAGCTAATGTGGTAATAATGGTAAGATAATTAAAAACATATTAAAAGGTTTTTTCGCCCATTTCATTATTATTTACTAAGGCTTTGTAAAGTTTTTATTATTAATTTTGTAATCTGTCTTGAAATATAGATTTAATTTAATATTTTATCTTTCTTTTTCTTTTTTTTTTCAACAGGATGATCCTTTATCATCGTTAGACAATGAAGTGGCCCGTCACATATTTGAACAAAGTATTAAAAAAATGCTATTGAAAGCCAATCGCACTGTCATTTTAGTGACACAACAATTAAATTTACTACAACAGGCGCACAATGTAAGTAGTCTTTTATAAAATACTAACACTTGTCTTACTCATACTTTGTTAAAAATAGAAAAGAACTTTTTTTTTTTTTTTAGTTTGGCTTTTGTGTTTGAACAAAAATTTTATAACTATAATAACTCGACTTGAATGTTGGGGAAAATAACTCAACTGTCACTTCCTGGCGTTAAAAAACTAATAAATTTTTATAGATTTCTTTTTAATATTTTTTTGATTTTGTTATTAAAAAAAAAGGCCACACATTTAGTTTGTTTGAGAAAAAGTTAACGCTTCAAGGCCGGGAGGTATAAAATGATAGACAAATTTTAATTTTGTTAGAATAAGCTTTTTTTATAGTGTTTGTTTTTTAATTTTATTAATATTAAAAGGATATTTTGAGTAGCTGTTTTTGTTACTTAAATTCAATTCAAATTTTATTTTTAAATTTTTAGAATTTTTTTATTTGTGTCTTGCTATATAACAAAAGAAATATTTAATTTATTGCTTGATATTTTAATACTTTTCAGTTATTATTGTTTGGAAATTTATTTTTCATTTCATATTTTTTTTATTGATCTGTTATCTGTTCTGTTTTCTTTTGAACAAATTCTAATTTCGTTGTGGTAGTTGATTCTCATTTAAAATTTTTGTTATTCTAGTAGATATTTATTCATTTATTTTGCAATTTGTTTTATTTTGAATTTTATTTTTTAACGTTATATTCTTTTCTACTTTATAGTTAATTGTGTTGAAAGATGGTTGCCTGCAAGCATCCGGTAGCTACAAGGATATAGAAATAACTCATCCTCATATAATCGCTAAATGGAATTCAATAATTGCTAAAGCCAATGCAAAAGAACAACAAAATAAGTAAGTAATTTTATAGCAAATAAAAAAAAAGTATAAAAATCACCCTCAATGTCCAGTTGAACAATTGAAAATGAATAAACAATTTTTATTGCTCATTGTGATAATGAAAGAATTCGCTTTTATATAGATGAATAAAAAATTCAAATGGTTTTTGATAATAGAGTTGAAAACGTTGAGTAGAAAAAAAAAAACTGAATGTTAATTAGGAAAATTACTAAAAGGAATTTTTATAAAATAAATTTTTGTTTCAAAGCTAAAAAAAATACAATAATTAAAGATTAATACAGTTCTTTAAATTCAATTATTCTTTAAAAGCCTTTTTAACGGTCCTATAATAAATATTACAAAACTCTTCAAAAAATATGACAAAAAACGATTTATTGGCTTTAAGCCCTCCTGCTTTTTCTCATACTTTCCTATTCAAGCTATCAAATCTGCCACACGCTTTTTCTCTAACACCCATCTTGCTTTTAATTTCCCCATTTCCGTTTCCCTTTCCTGCTTGTTTCTCTCCTACAAAACCACACGGTATTAAACAGTTTTCTCTATTAAATTTTTATACCTCATAAATTTTCATACAATGTTTCCACGAACTTAAACAATTTTCATTCACTTAGACTTTACTCTGCACCAGTCAACTAGAATTACAAAAATTATCTTTAATATTCAATATACTTATTTACCACTTTGTGTAGCCCTTGTCATATTTTCTATGACCCCATTCAAATGTTGGTAATGTATTTACTCAGCAGCTTTAAAGGACTACTAGGCTAGTCCTACTTTCACTGCTACTACTTGCAATTCAATTAAAATTCATTTCTACAGTGTGTGTGTAAGGAAAGGGGAGGTTTGGTAATAGGAGTACTATAACAGAATATATCAAGTGTTGTGTAAATTAAAACCATGATTCTAAGTTCGTAAACAATACAAAATAGTAGAGTTTTTTTTGTTTATGGAGAAAAGTAATAGAGAAGTAATAAGTAAAGTATAAGTATGAGTATTAGTATCTAACTGGTGACTTGTAATGATTATAGGCCTAAGTAAGTTAATTACAGGTAGTAACTCAAGTGGAACGAAACAAAACTAAAATAAGCAAAATAGTCTTTAATAAAAGGGGAAGAACTTTTAAAAGAAATACGAGGGCAGGAAGAGTGTCAAAATATAGACCAGACTATAGACTAGACTGCAGTCAAGACTATAGAGTACACTATAACTAAGTCTATAGTCAATACTATAGGTAAGATAATAGTCAAGACTATAAAATAAAGTCAAAACTATAAACTTGACTATAGTAAATATTATAGACTAGACTACAGTCAAAAAAATAGTCTGTCTGTAGACTATTTTGACTAGACTAAAATCAAAACTATAAACTAAACTATTAGTAAAGCGTATAGACTACAGTCAGGGCTATAGACTATACTACAATCTAGATTAAAGACCAGACTATAGTCAATACTATAGACTAGAATGTTAAGACTATAGACTAAAGTCAAAACTATAAACTAGAATATAGACAAGGCTATAACCTATACTATGGACAAGACTACAGACTATACTATGGATTATAAACTAAACTATAGACTAAATACTAAACTATTGACTATAGTCTAGATTATAAACTATTCTAAAGACTAGGTTATAGACTAGACTATAAACTAGACTGTAGTCAATACTACAGACTAGACTATAAACTAGACTATAGACTTGACTATAGACTAGACTATAGACTAGGCTATAGACTAGGCTATAGACTAGACTATAGACTAGATTATAGACTAGACTATAGACTAGACTATAGACTTGGCTATAGACTAGACTATAGACTAGATTATAGACTAGACTATAGACTAGACTATAGAGTAGACTATAGACTAGGCTATAGACTAGACTATAGACTAGATTATAGACTAGACTATAGACTAGACTATAGAGTAGACTATAGACGAAACTGTAGACTAGACTATAGACTGAAAATGGAACTAAACTAGTACTAGAACTGAACTAGAACTGAACTAAAACTGAACTATAACTGAACTATAACTGAACTAGAACTGAACTAGAACTGAACTAGAACTAAACTAGAACTGAACTAGAACTGAACTAGAACTGAACTAGAACTGAACTAGAACTGAACTAGAACTGAACTAGAACTGAACTAGAACTGAACTAGAACTGAACTAGAACTGAACTAGAACTGAACTAGAACTGAACTAGAACTGAACTAGAACTGAACTAGAACTGAACTAGAACTGAACTAGAACTGAACTAGAACTGAACTAGAACTGAACTAGAACTGAACTAGAACTGAACTAGAACTGAACGAGAACTGAACTAGAACTGAACTAGAACTGAACTAGAACTGAACTAGAACTGAACTAGAACTGAACTAGAACTGAACTAGAACTGAACTAGAACTGAACTAGAACTGAACTAGAACTGAACTAGAACTGAACTAGAACTGAACTAGAACTGAACTAGAACTGAACTAGAACTGAACTAGAACTGAACTAGAACTGAACTAGAACTGAACTAGAACTGAACTAGAACTGAACTAGAACTGAACTAGAACTGAACTAGAACTGAACTAGAACTGAACTAGAACTGAACTAGAACTGAACTAGAACTGAACTAGAACTGAACTAGAACTAGAACTGAACTAGAACAGAACTAGAACTGAACTAGAATTGAACTGGAACTGAACTAGAGCTGAAGTAGAATTAAAATTTACTTTTGTAGCCCAGTATTTTTTTGAGCAACCCTCGTTTTATTAACATCCTCAACATGAACCAGTCTTCAGTCAAAATATTTAAATATTTGACATGCCATAAGCTTTTGAAGTAATGATGATGAGGAAGCCTATAAGGACATTGATGATAATAAAAATGAATTTTATTTTATATTATATTGAAGGACGACACTTAACAAAAAGTATTAAATGAAATTAAACAATGACAGGCATTAAAGGCTTAAATTAAAAGAAATTTAAATTCCAGTTAAAGAAAATGCTTGATAGGTGAAGCTTAGTTTTAGAAAATCTAAAGAATTTTTAAAGGAACTAAAAATTTTGTTTAATAAACTTTAGGCTCTAACATCTTTTAAATTTTACTTTAAATATGCTGTAATGTAAAACAAAATTTAATTTTTTCTTTCTTATTTCAGTTCAGTCGATAATGGTGCTTTAGGACGTACAGCTCGTGAACGTTGGAAATTATTTAAAAATGTGGCCAAATTAGGCTTACAACGTTCAGCTTCAATAAAAGCTTCTGGTGCTGCTGCTAGTGGTGGTGTTGCAGGTAATAATATTATTACTTCAGCCTCGAATAGTAACCACAATGAAGTAGATGCGGAAACAGAAATGAAGACAACATCTATGGAAAATATATTGGCAGCCGATGATGATGAAGATGATGCCTACAATGCTATAATGCCTGTGGTAAGTGTTTTTTTTTTTGGGGGAAAAATATTTTTAATTCCCATTGTCTGTTTTCTGTAGCAAAGAATGTTAAGTGTTTGAGAGTTAAATGAAGAAATTTTTTTGTGTTTTAAAAATAAAATTTGTAAAAATATTTTGTTATTGTTACGTTGAATGCTTATGGTTATTATTTGAAAAATTTTTTATTTTTTAATTTTAAAAATAAAAAAATATTTGTGAGATGGACGAGTGGTAGAATATAAATTTAAGGAAATTTTATAATAAATTAAAAATAATAAGAAATAATATAATTGTTTTTATGTTTTCTTTTATTTATTCTAAAAACAGCATTCCTCCATGATGTCACACAATACCAGTTTCAAATTAAAACGTACACCCTCGACTGTTTATGGTTCAAGACATCTCATCTATGATGTTCCTTTACCCTTAGATGAATGTCAAACTGAAAATGTTATATTAAGACGTCGCAGACGTACCAGCAGTCGCAGTGATAGCCAACAAAAACCTCGACCTAGTTCCCGAACTTCTAGCCGCTTGAGCAACATAAGCAATACCCCCACTGAATTGAGAAGAAGTTTACTTACGAATAGCTGCAGTAGTGCCAATAGTTATATGACTAATTTAAGTAGCAGTTATGGAGGAGATGAAACACCTGCATCACGCACTCAATCTTGGCAACCATTTGGAGCGACTAGCAATAAACAACATCAGCCGGTTTCAAGAAATATCTCCTCACCACCCTGTTTCGATGAGCAACAGGTTAAGGAAGAAGATGAAAGAGATTCAGATGCCGCTTTAGTGGCAGATTTAGTTAAGACTTCTTCTTCTAATAATGGTTTTCAACAGTTTTTAAGACGAATGTCTATGAGGAAGTCATTTAAGCCGAAAGGAGTAGCTGCAGCAGGGCACAATAGGAAACTTCATGGCAATACTGGGTCCATATTGTGAGTGAAACTAAACTAAACTGAACTAGAACTGAACTGGAACTGAATTAGAACTAAACTAGAGCTGAATTAGAACTGAATTAGAACTGGATTAGAACTAAATTAGAACTGAATTAGAACTGAATTGGAACTAAACTAGAACTGAACTAAAACTAAACTAGAACTCATTTAATACTGAATCAAAACTAGAACTGAACTGAACTAAACTAGAACTAAACTAGAACTGAACTAAAACTGAACTAGAACTGAACTAGAACTGAACTAGAACTGAACTAGAACTGAACTAGATCTGAACTAGAACTGAACTAGAACTGAACTAGAACTGAACTAGAACTGAACTAGAACTGAACTAGAACTCAACTAGAACTGAACTAGAATTGAACTAGAACTGAAGTAGAACTGAACTAGAACTGAACTAGAACTCAACTAGAACTGAACTAGAACTGAACTAGAACTGAACTAGAACTGAACTAGAACTGAACTAGAACTGAACTAGAACTGAACTAGAACTGAACTAGAACTGAACTAGAACTGAACTAGAACTGAACTAGAACTGAACTAGAACTGAACTAGAACTGAACTAGAACTGAACTAGAACTGAACTAGAACTGAACTAGAACTGAACTAGAACTGAACTAGAACTGAACTAGAACTGAACTAGAACTGAACTAGAACTGAACTAGAACTGAATTGAACTAGAACTGATTTAATACTGAATCAGAACTTAAACTAGAACTAAAACTGTACTGGCTGCACTTTTTATTTTATTTGTTTTATTTTTAATTTAACTCCTTCTTTTCTTTAATTTTTTATTAAAAAGACAAAATATTATGTTTCCTCTTTTTTCTTTGTCTAGAAAAGAAAATGTTTATCTTATTTTTTATGTAATTTAAAAACTTCATTCTTACTTTCTTTTATTTTTATTTTATTCTATTATTGAAAAGGTAGAATGAAAAATTGTAACTTATACCTGCAACTACAAAATAAAAAAAACTTTTGCACTCACTTTTCTCTTTTTTTGTATCCATTTCCTTTTCCTCTTTTATATTTGCCAACTGCGTATGTATGTGTACTCCTATTGCCACCCCTTTAGGAGTATCTCTGAGGAATCTGGTATTGCTGGCTGTAGTGCTGCTTCAGTGCCATCAATTGAATTGAGTTCAGTGGCAGCAACGGATACTGAAACTGAGACGGAAAGTTGGATTGCTGGTATAGAAAATGAAGAATCCATACAAGGTAAGTAAATATTCTATAAGTTTTATATAAAAATAAACTATAAGTATGTTGCCTACTAAAAACTTTTAACAGCTACAGAGAGGTAAAATTAAGGATTAGGAGCAGTCAAAACTGCGTTGCTATGAGAGCAACAACGTAGTATTTATCTTAAAGTTTAATGACAATTAGCAATTTTACTTTACTCT
This sequence comes from Protophormia terraenovae, assembly GCA_951394005.1. Taxonomy (NCBI): domain Eukaryota; kingdom Metazoa; phylum Arthropoda; class Insecta; order Diptera; family Calliphoridae; genus Protophormia; species Protophormia terraenovae. Next base: position 6,440,539 of record OX596074.1, on the reverse strand, counting down.
GTCCTTTATTAAATTTTCACCAAACTTCTTGTACATTTGTGTATACAGTTTTAAATTGTTTGAGTCCGCTATTGAGTGGTTGTTTGCAGTTATTGAAATTCAAACTGTTACCGCTTATCAATTGTATAAGTATTTTATTGAAAAGCGACAGGTGGTATGGTGTGAGGAAAGGTATATACTAGTGCGAAAAAAGGTGTTTATTAAACACTAATGATAACTGATATTTAAAGCGATAACATTCAGAGAATTTCAACAATTGGCAACAATTCAAATTGAAATTGTTTAATCGATTTTAATTGAATTAAATTTGAGATGCTATCATCTTCACGTACGTACGTGGATGCATTGGGGGAATTATGTGCAATTTTTAGTGATTTTTTGTTGATAGAAGTGAAGTTTAGTTATATAGAAATTAAGAATTTATTAAATGGAAAATGTCATAAATCAAGGAAATTTTAATGAAGATAATTGAAAAATAATTAAACTCTACTCAAACATTTAAAAATTTAGCAGGAACAGAATTGATTTGAAGCAGAAGTGTACTAGAAATGAAACTTAACTGAACTAGAATGTAATAAGAACTGATTTAAAAATAATTTGGAACTGAACTAGAACTGAACTAGAACTGTATTAGAAGTGAACTAGAACTGAACTAGAACTGAACTAGAACTAGAACTGAACTAGAACTGAACTAGAACTGAACTAGAACTGAACTGTGTTGTTAACAACAACACACACGTAAACGCCACCACATTGATAAATAACAGCATCACACACACTCACAACAATACACCCAGTAACAACACACCGTCAAACAGCTTAGCCAGCAAACTACAAATACTTAACATCCAAAGCTTATATAGCATAACATTATTAAATGAATTCTACGGAGATACTAGATTCCTTAAGCCAATCGACCATATTTATAACACTCGACGTCGATCGGAAGGAAGGTTCCAAGTAGAACGTCATAGAAACAATTATGGAAAAAATTGCTTTAATGTTGTTCTGCCTAATATATTTAATAAGCTACCCACAAACCTACTTAATATAACTAATTTATATAAAAGGAAAAAATTATTAAAAAGTCACTTTATGATTTCACAATGATAATAAAAAAATAAAAAAAAATTGTAAAATCATATACTATTTTAAGTTTTTCATCCTGCAGATAAGCCATATGGCTTCGCGGGATTAGTTTTTAAATTACATGTAAACCCAAAATTTAAATAATAAATAAATTGAAATTTAAAAAAAAAAACTAGAACTGAACTAGAACTGAACTAGAACTGAACTAGAACTGAACTTGAACTGAACTAGAACTGAACTAGAACTGAACTAGAACTGAACTAGAACTGGACTAGAAATGTACTAGAACTGAACTAGAACTGAACTAGAACTGAACTAGAACTGGACTACAACTGAACTAAAACTAAACTGGAACTGTATAGAAATTTTTTATTGGGGTATGGTGTTTCCGTTTTAAAATTCCTTCAGCCAAATATTTTTTTAAATTCTTCAAAATCATATATTTTTTAAAAATTGCTGGAGTTCCTTCCTTTTTATTTATTACCTAATCAAACTGTTAGTTAATTTATTTTTAGTTTACAAATATTTGCATATTAAAACTAGTGCATCCCTAGCCTTAAGGATTATATTGTTTGTCATATTTTTTGTTATACAGGATATGAATTTATTTAACGAATTTACACTTTCAAAAAGCAAATGTTAACAATGTCTAAATATACGAGTATATAAAAAATACTGCTACAGTTTCTATTATTTTTAGATCAAGTCAAAAGGCCTTTGGCTTAAAATTGCATGTTAAACAAATATAGAGCTTGGTTTTTCACTACATTCAATACTTAATTGCATGTATACAATTTGGGGGAATTGATATGGTAGATATTGGCTAAAGGGTGTATAAAATATAGGAATGATTTGCTGTTTAAATAATATGTTTGATATGTATTTATTTATCGATTTTCTTTTCTGAATACTCTGTTCTATTTATCTATAACAATACAATATTTTACATTTGTAATAAATTCTCTCAAATAAACTAAAAATTATTAAAAAATATAAAAATTTCATTTTTGTTTTGTTTTCCTTTCTATTGCCATATTTTATACAGATGCCAATATTGACTATAAAATGTTGTTGGCCAACAATGGAAATAATTCTATGAAAACAGGTGCTGATATTGCTACAGCAACCAATAAACAAACTTGCAACACAACAGTAGATATACCAGCAGCAACAACAAAAACCACATCAACCTTAACAAAAACTTCTACAAAAACACCAGCAACAACAACAATGACTACAAGTTATGATGTAGAACGTAAATATGGCAAAATACCGGCGGAAATATATTTGCTTTATTTGCGTGCATCTGGTTTAACAATTGTTTTAATATTTTTTATCACGGCCCTAATTTGGCAAACATTGCGCGTTTATACGGATGTCTGGTTACAACAATGGACGGACGATAACATACAAACAAATGTTGTACAAAAAGCAACAGCAGTTGCTTTAGCTGCTGCTGCTAAATCAGCCTCAAAAAATATATCTGCACTACCCATACAAGGACACGAACATGAACATCAGTCAGTGCAACAAATGAGGCAAAAATATGCATCATCAACAACAACAATGACTGCATTTGCATCTGCATCAGTATCTCTGACTGGTGGAGCAACAATGTCCGAATATGTGGATCATCATGAAGTCACGTATTATTTTCATATTTATGCGGTCATATCGTCTGTTTGTATTGTAATGGCCATGTTATCAACGCCGGCTGGTCAATGGGCCGGCTGTAAAGCTCGTCAAAATTTACATGATAAACTTTTACAGTCGATTATGCACAAGTCATTGCATTTTTTTCAAATTACATCATTGGGCAGAATAATGAATAGGTTTAGTAATGATATGGCCATAATAGATAAGGTAAGTTGGATGCTGGACAGAAAAAGTAAAAAAAAAAAAAAACAATCAGAGGGGAAATGATGAATATTAAGGGAGTTCAGCATTAGACTGAAATGCAATTTAAATGAGTTGAAGACTTTAGTCTTAACTACTGTCAAGTATGTAGAATAGACAATATTCAGGTCAATAGTCTTAACAATTGCCAAGACTATATACTAGACTATAGTCAAGATTACATACAAGGCTATAGTCAGGACTATAGACTAGTCTAGTTCGGTTCTAGAATAGACCATAGTCAAGACTATAGACTAGACAATAACCGAAACTATAGGATAGACCATAGTCAAGGCTATGGACTAGACTATAGTCAATTCTATGGATTAGGCTATAGTCAAAACTATAGACTAAACTATAGATTAGGCTATAGACTAGACTATTTCAATTCTAGATCAGTTCTAGTTTAGTTCTAGTTCAGTTTTATTTCGATTCTAGTTGAGTTTTAGTTCAGTTCTAGTTCAGTTCTAGTTGAGTTCTAGTTGAGTTCTAGTTGAGTTCTAGTTGAGTTCTAGTTCAGTTCTAGTTCAGTTCTAGTTCAGTTCTAGTTCAGTTCTAGTTCAGTTCTAGTTCAGTTCTAGTTCAGTTCTAGTTCAGTTCTAGTTCAGTTCTAGTTCAGTTCTAGTTCAGTTCTAGTTCAGTTCAGTTCTAGTTCAGTTCTAGTTCAGTTCTAGTTCAGTTCTAGTTCAGTTCTAGTTCAGTTCAGTTCTAGTTCAGTTCTAGTTCAGTTCTAGTTCAGTTCTAGTTCAGTTCTAGTTCAGTTCTAGTTCAGTTCTAGTTCTAATTCAGTTCTAGTTCAGTTCTAATTCAGTTCTAGTTCAGTTCTAATTCAGTTCTAGTTCAGTTCTAGTTCAGTTCTAGTTCAGTTCTAGTTCAGTTCTAGTTCAGTTCTAGTTTAGTTCTAGTTCAGTTCTAGTTCAGTTCTACTTCAGTTCTAGTTCAGTTCTAGCTCAGTTGTAGTTCAGTTGTAGTTCAGTTCTAGTTTAGTTCTAGTTTAGTTCTTGTTGAGTTCTAGTTCAGTTCTAGTTCAGTTATAGTTCAGTTATAGTTCAGTTCTAGTGTCGTGTTAGTTCTAGCTGACTGATAGTTACATTATAGTTCGCTTCCAATTGACTTATTGTCTATTTCTAGTATTGAAAATTACAATTTGTTTGTTAGTTTGAATACCCCTAATACTTATGTTTTCTTTCTTTTTTCTATTTTCTTGTTTAGAAAATTGCTGCCACTAGTCAGCGCCTGTTACAATTCACTTTATTGTGTCTGTGTGCCATTTTAATCAATGTCATTATTACCCCCTGGTTTATGGTGGTCACCGTACCTGTGTGTTTGGCCTACTATGCCATACAAAAATTCTATAGATGCTCCTCCAGGTAAGATAAAATAAAATAAAATAAAATATATAAAATATAATGTCAAGTTTATTATATTTCAAAAGGTTTTAAATTTGGAAATACTACAAGAAGTGAGATTAAAATTATAATCATCATTATTTAAATACTTAAAAATTTAAAAGATTTTGTTAAATTGTTGACAATAGTTTACAAGAGATTTGAAAGGATTTTCCATTTTATCTGCCACTTTCAACCCTTCTTCTATTTTTTGTCATATATTATCAAATTTTTAGCATAAATACAGTTTATAAAGTCAAGTATTTATTTGCTATATTCCCACTAAAACAACTACTTAATATTCAGTGAATTTCATTTAATATGATTTGATTTTTTAAAATAAAAATAAAATGAAAAGAATCAGCATCAACTTAATTAAAAACTTTATATGCAGCTAAAAAGTCTAGACCAACTTTTTAATCAAATTATGAAATGTCAAAACAAAATACACATATTCCTTTTTTTTTTTTTTTGCTGGTTTTCAGAAATATGAAAAATGCATTAGTAAATAAAATAATAAGAGTAGAGAAAAAGTTAAAACTTTTCAAAAAAGCAACAAATACAACCATTTTCAAACTATTTAAACTATTGCTCAGACTCCAAATGCAAGTAATTTTAAAACTACTGCTACAAATTAAGCACAATTGTTGCCATTTCCTTTCCACCACAAAAACTTTAAGAAAACAAATGGGGAAATAGCATTTGCTATTAATAGCAAGTAATAGAAATGAACACGTTAAAAGTATAAGTGCCAAAAATGGGGTAAAGCACGCACAAAATTGTTTAGTTTTTTCTGCTATATGTCAATAGTTTTTACTCTTCTCTCTGGTTATTCTTTTTTTCTGTGGCAGTAAATGGTAAGGAAGTTGAAGAGCTTTAAAACAAAGTGTTATATTAGTTCAGATTCGTTAACCAAAAATATGAAAATATACTTAAAAAAGTTGTTAAATAAATGGTGGTAATGAGGAATAAATAGGGGAAAGAAAAAAATTTACAAAGAAAGAAAAGAAGTCAATCACAACATTCTAGTCTTCAGTTTAGTTAAACCTATAGTTCAGTTCTAGTTTAATTCTAGTTCAGGTCTAGTTCAGTTCTAGTTCAGTTCTAGTTCAGTTCTAGTTCAGTTCTAGTTAATTTCTAGTTCAGTTCTAGTTTAGTTCTACTTCAGTTCTAGTTCAGTTCTTGTTCAGTTCTAGTTCAGTTCTAGTTCAGTTCTAGTTCAGTTCTAGTTAATTTCTAGTTCAGTTCTAGTTTAGTTCTACTTCAGTTCTAGTTCAGTTCTTGTTCAGTTCTAATTCAGTTCTAGTTCAGTTCTAGTTCAGTTCTAGTTCAGTTCTAGTTCAGTTCTAGTTCAGTTCTAGTTCAGTTCTAGTTCAGTTCTAGTTCAGTTCTAGTTCAGTTCTAGTTCAGTTCTAGTTCAGTTCTAGTTCAGTTCTAGTTCAGTTCTAGTTCAGTTCTAGTTCAGTTCTAGTTCAGTTCTAGTTCAGTTCTAGTTCAGTTCTAGTTCAGTTCTAGTTCAGTTCTAGTTCAGTTCTAGTTCAGTTCTAGTTCAGTTCTAGTTCAGTTCTAGTTCAGTTCTAGTTCAGTTCTAGTTCAGTTCTAGTTCAGTTCTAGTTCAGTTCTACTTCAGTTCTAGTTCATTTCTAGTTCAGTTCTAGTTCAGTTCTAGTTCAGTTCTAGTTCAGTTCTAGTTCAGTTCTAGTTCAGTTCTAGTTCAGTTCTAGTTCAGTTCTAGTTCAGTTCTAGTTCAGTTCTAGTTCAGTTCTAGTTCAGTTCTAGTTCAGTTCTAGTTCAGTTCTAGTTCAGTTCTAGTTCAGTTCTAGTTCAGTTCTAGTTCAGTTCTAGTTCAGTTCTAGTTCAGTTCTAGTTCAGTTCTAGTTCAGTTCTAGTTCAGTTCTAGTTCAATTCTAGTTCAGTTATAGTTCAGTTCTAATTCAGTTATAGTTCAGTTATAGTTCAGTTCTAGTCCAATTCTAGTTCAGTTCTAGTATCTCTAGTCTATAGGTTATTCTATAGTCTAATCTATAATCTAGTCTGTAAGTTAGTCTATAATCTGGTCTATAGTTTAGTCTATAGTCTAGTCTGTAGTCTAGTCAATAGTCTTGTCTATAGTCTAGTCTATAGTCTGTCTATTGTCTAGCCTGTAATTTAGTCTGTAGTGTAGTCTATATACTAATCTGTAGTCTAGTCTATATTCTAGTCTTTAATCTAGTACATAGTCTAGTCCATGTTCTTGTCTATATTCTAGTCTATTGATTAGTCTTTAGCATTGTATTTAGTGTGGTTTATTAACTAGTCTATATCTTAATCTATATCTTGGCTATAGACTAGTTACCAAAGTAGACTATAGCCTCGTATATTGACTAGTCAATAGCCTAGTATATGGTCTATTGACTAGTCTATAGTCTAGTCTAATCACTAGTCTATAGCCTAGGTTATAGTCTATTGACTAGTTTATAATCTAATCTATAGGGTAGTCTGTTGATTAGTGGGTAGTTTATTGTATAGTGTAGTATATAGTATATCATATATTTTAGTTTACAGTCTAGTCTGTAATGTCTATAATCTATCCCTTTTAGTTGGAATATCTTTGTTTATGTTAATGTTTCCGTTTTTTGTTTTATTTTTCTTTCCCTTTTAAGGAAACTTTAAATTAAATATTCCCTTTTTAAATAGTTCAACTCCCTCTACAAAGTAATCACATACTTATATTTATCCTGTTCCTTAACCATATATTTATTGTACACATACGAGTTTGTTCCCTCATTTACTATAGTTGTTATTGTTGTTGTTATATTATCATTATTTGTTGCTTAAACTTGTTTACATTTTGTTAAGTTTTCCTTTAGATTTCCCTTTGTAGTTTCTTTGGCGAGTAGGGAAAAGTAAAGAATAAAAAGTTCTTTGAAACTTTATTCCAGCCATCGTTGTTTAGTAAATATATAATAGAAACTATACTTTAACTTTTAGTTTGCTACTTGTTATCTTTATCAAGAAACATGCAGTGTAGCATATAACAATAGTTATACGGTGGGAGGTAGAAACAAACAAAAATCCCTTTGTGGTTGTCGATTGTGTTGTTTGTTGCAGCACTTAGTTTTAGTTTTGTTTTATTATTGTTGCATATAACACTTGCTATTGTTGCTGCTGTTGCATGTTATGAATATTTTATTTGTTTTTAAAATATGTATTGTGTTGTTGATTGTTTAGTGGCTGTAGCTATAAATTGACAGGATAGGAATTAGGGAATAGGAAATATATTAAGTAGATTTTTGCTAAGCATTAAGTAGAGCTTTTATAGCAGACAAGAAGCTTAAAACAAACTTTATTGTGAAAATTTTCCTTAAAGAAATTATTCTTAATGAAACAATTTTTTTATTCCTTTTTGTTTCGTTTAAAATTCAATATTAATCTTCTTTTATTTGTTTGTTTTATTTAGAGAATTACAACGTATTGATAATGCCACAAATTCTCCAGTAATATCACATTTATCGGAAACAATACAAGGTGTAACAACAATACGTGCCTACAATCAGGAGTCACGTTTCACTGAAATCCTTTTTAGACGTCTTGAAGAAAATACAATTGCATTTACCATATTGAATACCAGCAATCGTTGGTTGGGTATATCATTGGTAAGTAGCAACACAAAATATAATATTAACACACATGAATAAATTTCCCACATGAGATTCTTTAATATTTAACTCCTTTTTCTTTTTGCTTGTGAATTTTGTGAATTTAAGCCATTAAGTCATATGTAAAAAAACAATTAAGAAATCATTAAAATATTTTTAAATTCTGTTTTTTTTCCTTAACTATTTTGTTTTACTAACATTTTATAGTTTTATTTTTCTTTTGAAATCTTAGCTCCTTTTTCCCATTTCCGTTTTAATTTCTTAAGAATTTTATTACAAAACTTCTTTACATCTTTGAAAATAAAAATGAAACAAACTCCCTACAACAGCTGTCATAAATGCAAGAACGTGCCAGGGTTTTGTTAAGGCCAGCAGCAAACAACTAACTATTTTGTAGTTATGTTGCTGTTATTTTTATAAACAAAATTTTAGAAGTGAAGTTACATGTTTATTTTTTAGTTTTGGAAGGGGAGTAAGAAAACTACAAAGACTCTGTTTTAAAAAAAGTTATACCTTGAAAAGAGTTTTCTTGTTTTATTTAACATGAGTAGAGTTTTGGGGAAATTTGTGTTGTAAAATTTTAGTAGCAAAATCAAACACGAGTTTAAAAGGTGTATTAGTGTAATGTTATGATAAAGCAGGTGTGCTATACATTAAAAACTATTTAAATCAATTAAGTTATCATTAAAAAAAAATAACTTATTTAAGGTTGTATAATAATTTGTATTCAGACCCAGATTTCTATATCAAAAATCTAAAGCGTTACAAGGTGCAAGTAATCATACAGCACCTAAAACATAAAAGCTCGAAATTAAAAAAAAAATTTACTATAAATAGAAGATTTAAAACTTATTAAAATTAAAAATTATAATAGCAAAGTTTATCACAAAATAGTAAATTTGCTAAAAATATCAACTTAAAAATATTTACTGCCAAAAATTATATTAATCTGAACTCAAATTTACTAAAAATAGCAAAACGAACTAATATTTACTACAAATAGCAAATTGGAAAAAATTTGGTTTTAAATATGAATTTAAACAGAAATATTTATAGCAAATATCTATAGCAAATTGAATTAAAATTTACTATAAATAGCAAATTATTGGAAAATTACTAAAATTAGCAAATATATGCTTATATAAAATGTATAAAAAAAATTCATAAAAATAGCAAATTCTTTGGAAAATTCATAAAAATAGCAATTAAATGAAAAATTTACTATAACTAGAAAATTTCGTAATGCACAAAAATTTACTGTAAATAGCAAATTCTGAAAAATTTCCATTAATAGCAAAATTTTGAAAATGTTTCTATAAATAGCTAAATTTTGAAAAACATAGTAGCAATTAATAGCAAAACTATTACTACAAATAGCTAAACTATGGAAAATTTAATATAAATAGTAAATTTATGGAAAATTTAATAAAAATAGTCAATTTATGGAAAATGTACTAAAAATAGTTAATTTGTGGAAATTTTACTAAGAATAGTCATTTTATACTAAAAATAGTCAATTTATGGAAAATTAACTAAAAATATTTAATTTATGGAAAATGTACTAAAAATAGTCAATTAATGAAAATTTCCTATAAATAGTAAATTAATCGAAAATTTACTATAAATAGCCAATTTATTGAAAATTTACTATAAATAGCAAATTTATTAAAAATTTGCTATAAATAGCAAATTTATTAAAAATTTGCTATAAATAGCAAATTTATGGAAAGTTTATTAAAAATAGTCAAATTATGGAAAATTTAATATAAATAGCAAATTTAAGAAAAATTTTCTAAAAATAGTAAATGTATAGAAATTTTACTAAATATATAAAAAATAGTAAATTTATAAAAAATTTACTAAAAAAATAGACAACCTATGAAAAATGTTCTAAAAATAGTAAATTTTGGAAAATGTAATAAAAAATAGTCAATTTATGGAAAATATACTAAAAATAGTCAATTTATGGAAAATGTACTAAAAATAGTCAATTTATGGAAAATATACTAAAAATAGTCAATTTATGAAAAATTCATTAATATTAGTCAATTTATGGAAAATGTACTAAAAATAGTAAATTTGTTGAAAATTTATTAAAAATAGTCAATTCATGGAAAATGTACTAAAAATTTATATTTATGTAAAATTTACTATAAATAACAAATTTATTGAAAATTTACTATAAATAGCAAATTTATTGAAAATATACTATAAATAGCAAATTTATTGAAAATTTACTATAAATATCAAATTTATTGAAAATTTACTATAAATAGTAAATTTATGAAAAAATTACTATAAATAGCAAATTTATGGAAAATTTACTATAAATAGCAAATTTATGAAAAATTTACTTTAAATAGCTAATTCAGGGAAAATTTACTATAAATAACAAATTGTTAAAAAATTTACTATAAATAACAAATTGATAAAAAATTTACTATAAATAGCAAATTTATGAAAAATTTACTATAAATAGCAAATTTATGGAAAATTTACTACAAATAGCAAATTTATGAAAAGTTTACTTTAAATAGTCGAATTATGGAAAATTTAGTATAAATAGTATTTATGGAAAATTTGCTATAAATAGTAAATTTTTCGAAAATTTACTACAAATAGCAAATTTTATAGAAAATTTGCTAGAAATAACAAAATATTAAAAACATACTATAAATACCAATTTTAAAAATATTAATTAAAAACTTACTATAAATAGCTAACGTATGAAGCATTTACTATAAATAGCAAATTTGTCAATAATTATTGAGAAAAATAGCAAATTTCCAAAAATATTCTTAAAGTACCAAATTTGTTAAAAATTTACTAAAAATAGCAAATTTATCAAAAAATTACTAAAGATAGCAAATTTATCAAAAAATTACTAAAGATAGAAAATTAACTAAAAATATTAGCTTTATACATAATTTACTATGAAAAGCAAATATATTGAAAATTTTCTAAAAATATCAAATTTATAGAAAATTTACTAAAAATAGCATATTTGTAGAAAAATTATTTATTTATTGCTGCAAAAAAAAAAAAAAAAAAAAAAAAAAAAAATACTATAAATAGCAAATTTTTGGAAAATTTATAATAAATTTTAAAATTTTTTAAATCTTTTCCTATTTTACTATAAAAATTAAATTTATGGACAATTTCCCAATAAAAGCAAATTAAAGGAAAATATCCTAATTTTTTTTTTTTTTAATTTGCCCATAATAAAAGATTTTGAAAAATTATTGTAAATAAATAGACTAATTGGGAAAATTTACTATAAATAGCTAATTCTCTAAAAAATTTCCTAATAAATAGTAAATGTTGTTTTTAAAGTTACCTAAGTTACCAAATTTCTTTAAAACTTCCTTTAAACTTCTTTTATTACAAATTAAGAATGAAGCTAATGTTTCTTTTAATAACTTCTCCTGTTTGTTAACAACTTCTTAATAAAAATTTCTGTTTTTTTTTAATTCCTTTAAATTGACAAACTTTTCCACACCCTTCTAAATGACATATTTTTTCTTTTCATCCTTTCTCACTCCTCTAATGCTGCCAACAACAAATAACAGGATTACCTGGGTGGTGTGATTGTGTTTGTGGCCATAGTGACAGCTTTATTGGCGGCAACAATAGCCTGCAATAACTATAGTAAACAACTTGAACAACAGCAGTTTCAACAGCAACACAACAATGAACATATGATGACAAGCGATACAATAGCATCAATGTCGTCAACACTGTTGCCCCTGACACCAACACCATCTTTGGTTGGTTTGGCCATAAACTATACACTATTGATGCCAATTTATTTGAATTGGGTTGTAAAACTTTTGGCCGATATGGAAATGTATATTGGTTCCGTTGAACGCATTGCTTATTACACTGAACCAACAGAAAATATGGAAGATGTTGTGGAGCATGATGATAAAGAGGAAAAGAAACATGAAGAAATAGCAACCAGACAAGATGATAAAGAAACTGGCGATGATGTTGATGATGATGATGAAGCAAATGTCAGTTGTGCCAGTAACAACAACTGCAAAGAGTGCATGATAAAAGATGATACTGGCCACAAGGAAAATAATAAAAACATTGTAGAAAAGTCTAGTTTTTCATCGTCAGACAACAATGATAAATGCCTTAACTTAAATGAAAATAATAAAACAACTGACAACAATGTCGATACAACTAATACTGCTGCTACTTCTTTTACGATTGTGGCTGCTGATGATACCCATCATCATCATCAACAACAACAACTTACTAATGATGGACATATTGCAGCATTAAACATACAAACTTTTCCAAATAAACAGAAAGGAACAGGAGCTAAACGAAAGAAAGAAACAAAATGTGATGACAACAATGACAAGAAGACGATTGCAACATCAACAGCTGCAGCAGTCATGAACATTAAGAATAAGAAGTCCTCAGCATTTTCTAATACAAACACATCGTCGAAGCCATTAGAACGTAATGATGCAGAACGAAAAGCTAGTGTGAGACGTTTGGCCAAGTATAAAAAACAATGTAAGTAAATAATAGTGTTTACACTAGCTAAAAATAAATAAGTAAATAAAATTTAAACAAAAAATAGCTATATATTCTTAAATTTACAATATTTTCCTAATAGCAAATATATATGTATGATAATTTTACTATTAATAGCTAGTTTTTGGAAAATTTACTATAAATAGCAAATTTATAAAAAAATATACTATAAATAGCAAATTAATAGAAAACTTACTATAAATAGAAAATTTATGGAAAATCTACTATAAATAGCAAATTTATAGAAAATTTACTATAAATAGCCAATTTCTGGAAAATTTACTATTAAAAGCTAATTTATGGAAAATTTGCTATTAAAAGCTAATTTCTGGAAAATTTACTATAAAAAGCAAATTTATAGAAAATTTTCTAAAAATAGCAAATTTGTAGAAAATTTACTATAGAAAGAAAATTTATAGAAAATTTACTATAAATAGCAAATTTCTGGAAAATTTACTATAAATAGCAAATTTCTGGAAAATTTACTATAAATAGCAAATTTATGGAAAATTTACTGTAAATAGCAAATTTATGGAAAATTTACTGTAAATAGCAAATTTCTGGAAAATTTACTATAAATAGCAAATTTCTGGAAAATTTACTATAAATAGCAAAATTATGGAAAATTTACTATAAATAGCAAATTTATAGAAAATTTGCTATAAATAGTAAATTTATGGAATATTTACTATAAATAGCAAATTTATGAAAAACCTACTATAGATAGCAAAATTATAGAAAATTTACTATAAATAACTAATTTCTTGAAAATTTACTATAAATAGCAAATTTATGGAAAATTTACTATAAATAGAAAATTTATGGAAAATTTACTATTAAAAAGTCAATTTCTGTATATTTTCCTAATAGCAAATATATATGTATGATAATTTTACTATTAATAGCTAGTTTTTGGAAAATTTACTATAAATAGCAAATTTATAAAAAAATATACTATAAATAGCAAATTAATAGAAAACTTACTATAAATAGAAAATTTATGGAAAATCTACTATAAATAGCAAATTTATAGAAAATTTACTATAAATAGCCAATTTCTGGAAAATTTACTATTAAAAGCTAATTTATGGAAAATTTGCTATTAAAAGCTAATTTCTGGAAAATTTACTATAAAAAGCAAATTTATAGAAAATTTTCTAAAAATAGCAAATTTGTAGAAAATTTACTATAGAAAGAAAATTTATAGAAAATTTACTATAAATAGCAAATTTCTGGAAAATTTACTATAAATAGCAAATTTCTGGAAAATTTACTATAAATAGCAAATTTATGGAAAATTTACTGTAAATAGCAAATTTATGGAAAATTTACTGTAAATAGCAAATTTCTGGAAAATTTACTATAAATAGCAAATTTCTGGAAAATTTACTATAAATAGCAAAATTATGGAAAATTTACTATAAATAGCAAATTTATAGAAAATTTGCTATAAATAGTAAATTTATGGAATATTTACTATAAATAGCAAATTTATGAAAAACCTACTATAGATAGCAAAATTATAGAAAATTTACTATAAATAACTAATTTCTTGAAAATTTACTATAAATAGCAAATTTATGGAAAATTTACTATAAATAGAAAATTTATGGAAAATTTACTATTAAAAAGTCAATTTCTGGAAAATTTACTATAAATAGAAAATTTATTTAATATTTACTATAAATAGAAAATTTATTTAAAATTTACTATAAATAGCAAATTTCTGGAAAATTTACTATAAATAGCAATTTTATAGAATTTATAGAAAATTTACTATAAATAGTAAATTTATGGAAAATTTACTATAAATAGTAAATTTATGGAAAATTTACTATAAATAGTAAATTTGTGTAAAATATACTATAAATAGCAAATTTTTGTAAAATATACTATAAATAGCAAATTTGTGTAAAATTTACTATAAATAGCAAATTTATGGAAAATCTACTATAAATAGCAAATTTATGGAAAATCTACTATAGATATCAAATTTATAGAAAATTTACTATAAATAACTAATTTCTTGAAAATATACTATAAATAGTAAAAATATGGAAAATTTACTATAAATGGCAAATTTGTGAAAAATATACTATAAGTAGCAAATTTCTGGAAAATTCACTATTAAAAAGTCAATTTCTAGAAAATTTACTATAAATAGAAAATTTATATAAAATTTACTATAATAGCATTTATTGAAAATTGACCATAAATAGCAAATTTATTGAAAATTGACTATAAATAGCAAATTTATTGAAAATTGACTATAAATAGCAAATTTCTGGAAAATTTACTATTAAAAAGTAAATTTCTGGAAAATTTACTATAAATAGAAAATTTATTTAAAATTTACTATAAATAGCAAATTTATAGAAAATTTACTATAAATAGCTAATTTAGGGAAAATTACTATAAAAAACCATTATGGAAAATTTACTATAAATAATAAATATATGGAAAATTTACTTTAAATTGCAAGTTAATAGAAAATTTACTATAAATGGAAAATATACTATAAACATTTAATTTCTGGAAAATTTACTATAAAAAGCTAATTTCTGGAAAATTTACTATAAAAAGCAAATTTATAGAAAATTTATAAGAATTTATTAAAAATGTTCTATAATAATTAAATTTTTGTTAAAATGTCCTTCAAATAGCAAATTTCTGGAAATTGTCCGAATTTGTCTTCGCCAGTGTAAACACTTGGTTAAATATTCTTAGATTTTTAAAACAGGACAAGTAAACTTTTTAAGTATTTGTTTCTTTTGCTCTTTTAGTTATTTACTTTTTTCTTGTTTTTAAGTTTTATTTCTTAGAATGAGCTATAATATCTGGCTATATGTAAGAAAGAGATTTTTGGTTTTGTAAACGTGTGAGGTTCGTTCGTCTACAACATATTTGTTTATTATTTTCTTGAAAGAATTGTTGTTATAGTTGTATCTAAGTGATTGTTTATTTGTGTGTGTGTGTGTACATATGTATGTATGTGGAAAATAGAATGAGTGATTATGTGTGTTTTGTTTCAAGGTAAGTTTAATGGTTAAAGTTTATGGGCAAAAATTGTTTGACTTTGTTTTGTTCCAGCTGTGTTAGTATTTGTTTGCTGAGTAGTGGTGTAATATAGGTATACATGAGTATTTAAGTGGTTGTAAAGGAATGCTTATATGTGTACTAGAGTTTGGGAAATTTGGTGGAAAACAGGATGAGTGGCAATATCAAAATTAAACAAAAGTTTTTTTTTCTAGGTATTTATTTATAGTTTAACTTTTAGCTTCATTCAATTAGCCAACAAATTAAGAATTAGTTTAATATAAAAGGAAAAAAGCAAATAGAAAAACCTAAAACTTTTACTAAAAGTCTTAAAAAAATAGTTTAATTTTTTATTAAATTAAAAATATAAATTTCAAAAAATTGTTTCTAATATTTTCTTAAAATTTTATTTAGTTATTACTCAAGTTGCTTGTTCCATATTGAATGTTTAACAAAGCATAACTAAAGCTTTATGGCAAAGTTTTCTGGGATATAACAGCAATTTCCGTTTTAAAAGTTTATTGACTACTTGACTTTATACAACATTTTCAAAACACTATTATCGATTTAGTTATAAATAAAATAAAAAAAAACTCCCTAAAATTTTATTACAAAGTTAAACTTAATAAAAAAAAAAGAACATAGAGTTTATTCAAAGAAAAATATAAATCATATTGCTATATTTTGCTCTAGTTCATCTTTTCTTTTTTTTCCTTATTTGTGATTTTTTGTTGATTTCATGTAAGGATAAAATCCTTTTAAATATTTATTAGTATTTTACTTTCATATTTATTTTAATATTTGTTTCTATTTCATTTCTTTTTTTGACTGACACATTTTGTGGTTTAAAAACAATAAATCTTAGAGTAAATGTTTTTGCTATCGCCCGTCATTTTTTACAAACTGTATTTTAACGAAGCTCGTCCTGTTTGAAAATGTTTGATGTACTAAAATAATGAAAGTGTTATCGGTTTGTTGGACTTTTCTATAGACAATTCTATAGACTATTTTTATAGTCTATTCTATAGACTTTTTTATAGTCTATTATATAGACTATTTTATAGTCTATTATATAGACTATTTTATAGTCTATTATATAGACTATTTTATAGTCTATTCTATAGACTATTTTATAGTCTATTATATAGACTATTTTATAGTCTATTCTATAGACTATTTTATAGTCTATTCTATAGAGTATTTTATAGTCTATTCTATAGACTATTTTATAGTCTATTATATAGACTATTTTATAGTTTATTTTAAAGACTATTTATAGTCTGTTCTATAGAATATTTTATAGTCTATTCTATAGACTATTTTATTTATTTTATTCTATAGACTATTTTATAGTCTATTCTATATAGTATTTTATAGTCTATTATATAGACTATTTTATAGTCTATTATATAGACTATTTTATAGTCTGTTATATAGACTATTTTATAGTCTATTATATAGACTATTTTATAGTCTATTATATAGACTATTTTATAGTCTATTCTATAGACTATTTTATAGTCTATTCTATAGAGTATTTTATAGTCTATTCTATAGACTATTTTATAGTCTATTCTATAGACTATTTTATAGTCTATTCTATAGACTATTTTATAATCTATTTTATAGTCTATTTTATAGACTATTTTATAGTCTATTCTATAGTTTATTTTTAAGTCGTGTTTGTACTTTCTTTTTGTAGGGTGTTCAAATTTTATTCCTTTTGCTGCCTTTTATTAGTATTCCCTTCTGTTTTTAGTTAAAATATTGTTTTTTTCTTTTTTGTCTGTTATTATTTATTTATGTTTATATTTTTCTATATATTTTTTTTTATTATTTTATGTAATTTCTTTATATTTTTACTGTTTGATATTTTTCAGACAAACCAGTAGCAATTTCGTGGCCACAACGTGGTGATATATCTTTTGAAAATGTCAGTTTACGTTATGAAGGCCAAACAGAGGATGTTATTAAAAATTTAAATTTAACAATACCAGCAGGTCAAAGGGTAAGTAAAATCTAATCATAAAGAAAATATTAAATTTAACACAAAATATTAAATGTTAAATAAAGAAACTTTCATAAGTAACAAAGATTAAGTGGCAGTAGACAGTGATTTTTTAAGGTTTCAAAAGGTTTAATATTTAAGGCTTTTCAAAAATTTACAGCATCCTTAAAGGGATAAAATTGTTACTTTATTAGCAACGTAGTTGATTTTAATAAGACCTCTTTATAAGCTTTTATTGCTTCATGAAAAAAAAAAAAAATAAATATAAAACGCTTAATATTTTGGTTGCTCTATAATTATTTTAAATTTCTCTTCACCAATGTCTGGCAATTTAGTTATTATATTGCCTATATGTTTTTCTTAGAAAAAAATAATTTGTTCATCTTTTATACAATTTGTTAAAATATTAAATTTTTTCTATAACTTTTTTGTTTAGTAATAATAGACGCTACACACTTATTTATGGCTTATTCTCTATAAAAAATTTTTAATTTTTTTTTGTTAGCTGTTGAGCTCAATTAAACTATATCATCACTACAATACAAAAACAGTTTATCATGATAGACTGCTCCTGTTAATAGACTTTACTTTTTTTGTGCACACATATATTTTTTACATACATATATTTTTTATCAATATGTAGTATCTTCTTTTGTGCTTTATTTAAGTCGGTTTATTATCTGTAAAAAAATGTTCACACATACATAACTACATGAGAACTTATACAACATAGGCAGCTTTATATATGAAAACAAATTATACAAAAATATGTTACTTATGGAAAATTTATAAAAATGTTATATAAAATATTAAAAATAAAAATACTTTCTATAGAAATTAATTGCCTTTGGGTCTAAAAGACTAAAAAGTGGAGTGTAGAAATTTTTTGCTTAAATTAAATAACAACAAATGGTGAAATTGTATGTATAGTTCAGTTTCTTTTCTATAGAACTCCTGCAATTATGCTTTTTTTTTTTTTTGTAAATGTAGCACAAAACATTTGAGCATACTATAGTTTATTAAAACACTTATACAGTTTAAAAGCATTTATATTTATCTGTAAAAAAGTAGTGTATGAATTCTTTTAAAACTGTGTAACAGTTTTTAGTAAAACTTTTATAAAATTACTTTAAGAACTGTTAATTTGTTTTGTAAAACTGTTTTACGATATTTTTAAATCCGATATTCAACTGTATAAAGTTTGTTTATAATAATAAAAACTGTTATACAGTATTAAAAAATTTGCTGGTGTTTTTAAAACTGTTATATTATTTAAAAAAATTCTTATAAATTTAGTTTGTTATGTTTTTTAGTGGTAAGGCTCTTATGTATTTTTTTAAACTATAGTACAGTGCAGTTTTTTTAATGATATACAATTTTAAAACATGTTTTATATAAACATTTAAACATATGGCTTGTTGAAACTTTTATACATATTTTTTTTAAACAGTTATACTTGCTTTAAGACTATTATACAATTTTAAGACTTACAATGTCTCCTTAAAACTTTTTTTTGTTTTGGAACTGTATTTTAAACTGTCATGCGATATTTTTTAAATGTTATACACTTTTGTCATATTACTAAAACTCTTATACATTTTTCTATTTAATACTGCACAGAGGGACCAATTGCATAATAAATGGTTATAAGTCTGGATCTTTTAAACCGCTGAACCGATTTTAATGAAACTTTTAACATCGATAGAAGATGAGTTAGGCTTTCAGAATATTGTTGTCTGGAAAGTGTATCAGGAGCACTGACGGCGCTAGAGTGGACCCGGAGAGTGAAAAACTTATCGGAGCTTATAACTTTTACAAATATGAACCGATTTAAAATATTTTTACATTTCTTAATTTTTCTATGCAAGTCAAAAAGTGCTAAATTATTTCTTTTGGTTTAAAAGATATTTGACTTTAAAAATAAAATTTTTCATTTTTGGCCTAGACATTTTGCGATTTGGCCCATTATTCCTAAAATAACAGATTTTTTTTTTTTTTTAATGCTGTGAAATTCTCTACAACTTTTTTAAATTATCCTAAAGAAAAAAATTTTTAGTTAACTCAATTCGATAACAAGAAAAAAATATTCAAACAGGTCTCAAAAATTGCAATTTTTAGCCTTTAAAGTAACTTTACATATTCAAATTTTTGGAAAACTTTTGTTAAACAACTTTAATACTTTTTGGCATATTCTGAAAGACTGGAGCGTAAAAAAGCGTATTAGAAATTTTGAACTGATATATTTTGGATGAAATTTTTAGCTTGTGAAAAAAATTAATTGTTGATTACGATACTTTTGTGAATTAAATTAGATAGTTCAATATGTTCCTAAATGTTTTGCAAAGAAATATGGACAGCTTACGGGTAAATTTGGTCACAAGAGGCAATTTGGGAAAAAAAAACCCATATATTCAACAATAAAAATTTTCACCTTTAAAAATGAATAGTAAAATTCTATATATTTTTCTGATTTTTACATTTATCAATACTTCTTTAGCTATTTTATAACATGTGCAAAAACCATTTTGATACCTATAAGCACTTGGAAAATATTAAGGCTGCAATTTATGAAATATGTCCCTGTAAACATAGTTTGCATTTTTTGTTTTGTTTTATTTTAAGAAAAGTGTGCTCAAAATGTTGAAAAAGTAAAATTTGTTATACATAGTTTTAAAAAAGACACAATTAACTTTAAAATGATATATAATACGACTATTTTGAGTTTATTACGCTTCTAGTAAATCAATTTCAAATAAGCAAAACACAGAAAAATTTTGAAATCTTTATGTTTCCTTCCATTTTTGGGTAATGCAGTTGCGTAAGACAGTGCGATAAGGCCGTATCTAAAAAAACAACATGAAAAAACAAGATCTTGCGATTTGCAACACTGCTAATTTTAAATTTATTTACAAGAAACGTTGCAAATACAAAATAGTCATATTATATATCATTTTGAAGGAAATTGTGTCTCATTTAAAATATCTAGACTTATTACCATTAATTTTGTACTGTTATATAGTTTTTTTAAAAAATTCTATTTAGTCATACAGAAATTTTTAAACTTATAGCTTGTTATTGAAACTTTTATACAATTTTTTTAACAGTTATGCATGTTTAAAGACTGTTATAAAGCTTTTTAAGTTTATAATGTTTCCTTACACTATTTTATATATTTTTTCTTAATTTTTTTATTTTTAAAACTTATACGTCATTCTAATATTGGAATATGGTTTTTAAAAGTGTTATACAATTTAAAACCCTGTTATACGCATATATAAAGTATTTTCAAACTGTTGTACAGTATTTATTTTAACTTTTATACGGTTTTCTAAAATTATTAAAACTTTTATACGTTTTTTTTAATAAGCTATAATAATATTAATCTTATAGCTTTTTGAAACTGTTATACAGTTTTTTAAAAGAATTACCCATTTTATTAATACCATAATAAAGATTTTTAGAACTGTTATAAAGTTATTTAAAGCAGATATATTTTTTAATACTGTTATACGGCTTCCTAAAATTGTTATAGTTTTTAAAACTGTCAGTTTTTTAAAACTTTTATAAAATTTTTTAAAACTGTTAAACAATTTTTTAAAACAGTTAAAATTTTTAGAACTGTTATACAGTTTTTGAAAACTGTTATACAGTTTTTGAAAACTGTTATACAGTTTTTGAAAACTGTTATACAGTTTTTGAAAACTGTTATATAGTTTTTTAAAACCGTTATGCTGTTATTATTCTGCCACAAAATACTTTTTCGTTTTAAAAAGTATATTTTTTTTTTTAATTATAACTGTTTTCCTTCAAAATCATTGAATTATTCTTGGCTTATTGACGTACACTTTTTGTTTTAAATAAGTATTCCCAAAGAAAGAAGTCCAACGGTGTCAAATCACACGATTGTGGCGGCCAATTAACATCTCCACGACGTGAGATAACATGGCCATTGAATTTCTCGCGTAAAAGAGCCATTGTTTCGTTGGCTGTGTGTAAAGTGGCACTATTCTGTTGGAACAACATATCTTGCAGGTCCATATCTGATCATCTTCAAATGTTTATAATTTTTTTGGAAAAAAGATATTGCAATTTTGTATAAAATTTAATTTTTTCAGCAAATAGGCTTAATATCTCCATAACTGTTGGGCGTATTGAAAGTTAATGTAAAAATGACTTGAAGACAATTTTAATTAGAATTTTTTGATATTTTTTTTGAATAAAATCGGACAAGCTGTTCTTTAGAAATGTTGCAATATATGGAGCAACCTATTTATCGCAAAAACTAGAATCAATTCAAAAAAAATGGATTAGACGCCTAGTACTTATTAATACCTTGTATCCGAATTTAATGAAATACGCTGTGCCGCAGAATCTCTTTTTCCTACTTCTTGCTATAGGGTAATTCCATTTTAAATTTAAAAAATGTTACATATCTGAAATTTCGTCTAGATAGAGCTTCCTACAAAAAAATTATAAAAAAAATTGAAGATGGACTTTTTAAGATAAACGTCTTTAAAGAAAATGTTTAGAAAAAAAATGTGTTCAACTTTGGTAAACGAATTCAGTAAAAATTATTTCATCAATTCAATTATATATAAAAGTTTTGTTAAAGTAAATTTTTGGCTATATTTTGACGTTTGTTTTATAAAAATAGCATAAGAATTAGTTAAATTATAAAAGATTTTTTTTAAAATAAGTTATTAATCATACGCCACTTTGATCTTTAAAAATAACTTTAATATTTAAATGAAAATAAAGGAATTTTGAAAATAGTATGTAGAGCATTTAAATATATTTTCAAAGTCTTAATAAATACAAAAGAAGTAATTGTCAATTCAGCATTAACCTAAAAGATTAGAGAGATTACTAAAGTCAAGTTTGTGATTCCTAAAAAATGAATTACTAATAAATTTAATTAAAAAACTTCCTCGTGAATATAAAAATATAAATTTGTTTAGAATTTTAACTTCTTTATATACCTTGGTGTAGAGTATAATGCCATCTTGTTAAGCCTACTATAAAATTCTTACTAATTTTATCTGTTAAATAAAAAATATGTTTCACATATCCTGTAGGCAATTCTAATAAATTTAATTGACTTTTATTTTTTAATTTTCTAAAAATTCTTTTTACAAATAAATGAATATTTAATACCGATTATTATTAAAAGGTAACTAAATAAAACAGACAAAAAAATACTTCCTGTAGATATTTTTTTGTAAATAAAAAATTTCAAATTCTTAATAAAAAGGTAAAAAAATTTCAAACTAAAAATAAAAACTTTTAAAAATGAAAAACAAATCAATTAGTTTTTAAAAGAAATGTTATATTACTGTAAACAAATTTAAATCTTTAAGTTCTTGTTTAAATTAGTTAAAAAATATTAATTGATTGGTTTTAATTTATATTTCATTTAAAATCTTTTTCTCTGTTTTAAACTCTTTCTAATGAAATTTCAACTTTGTTTGTCTAAAGTATTCCAATGAATTATTTTCATAGTTACCGCTATATGTATTCCCTTTGCTATACTCATATTTTTAAATCTTTTAATACCTCTTGTTTTTTCTTTCTCTTCCTTTTTTTTTGTTTTTTGTTTCCTCTTTTTATAGATTGGTATATGCGGTCGTACGGGCAGCGGTAAATCCTCATTGGCCTTGTCATTGTTTGGTGTTTTACAGATCAGTAATGGTTGCATACGCATCGATGACAATGATATCGCTACCATACATCCTGATGAAATACGTACAAGATTATCAATAATCCCACAGGATGTTCATTTGTTTAGTATGACGGTTAGAGAGAATCTTGACCCGTCTGGTTACTATTCAGATTTAGAATTATGGAATTGCCTTGAATTGGCACAATTGAAGGAGTTTGTCAATACAAAAATGCCACAGGGTTTAGGTATGTATTTACATATGTGTATAGATGGATGGATGGATGTAAAAATGAATGAATCAATGTACAATTAGATTTTTGCATACAATATAAAACTGGGAAGTGGTTTAACATTAGTATCCTAACTCTTGTGTGTTATGTACTGCAACTAGAGAGTATGAACAGGCAGCAACGAGAACAATATTTTACAGGCAAAACACTACAAAATGTAAAAAAATTCATATGAATTGAGTTTGAGCTTGAGTTGTATAGGGGTAGGGAGAGAAAAAAACTGCTTATGCAAGAGCACTATGGGGGTAGATGAGAAAAAATATTGAAAGAAATTGGAATCATGGACCCTCTGGAAACCCAATGTTAAATATTAGAAGCTTGGAACAGATTAGACAAACCAATATTGTCCAAGCGGAATTTCTAGATAGGATGGCAGTTTTGTCAGCCGTCATTCGGCTCGAAGGACCATAAATAAAATGAAATGGATTGGATTGTTGGATAACACCAAAGCAGTATTTGGGATTTAGAAGAAGGCATCAGCAGAATTAAATATCTATTTTCTATTAGCAAGAATCTCCATCAGTATTCAGGGGTGTTTTGTATTCAGGCTTCGTTGGAACATAAATGAAGAAAGAAAATAAATTTTATTTTTATATTTTAAGTTTTGCTATGCTTTTTTTTTAAACTATCAACCCATTGTGATTTAGCACTCAAGTATAGATTTATGCTTGTATTTGAATAGGATAAAAAACAGCAACAACAAAATGCAGTTAGATAATTGAGGAATACAGGATTTAGTTTAGAGAGCAAATAAATAACGAGGGTTAAGCAATGAAAGTCTTGGGAAGTTAGCAAACATATTGATTTGACTATAGATTAGATAATAGACTATCTAAACCATAGACTAGACCACAGACAGACCTATGAACTTAGCTATAAACTAGTTCATAGTTTAAACTCCAGACTAGTCTATAATTATATAGTTTATAAACTATACTATAGTTTAGACTATACACAGTAGTTCAGACAATAGACTAGTGTATAATTTAGTTCATAGACTAGACTATAGTTCAGTCTATAGACTATAGATTACAGACTATACTATAGTTCAGAATATAGACTATAGACTAGACTATAGTTCGGACTATAGTCTTAAATGGGAGATAAATGAAAAACAATAAATTTTAAATGCAAGTAAAAAACGAATAAACTTTTTGTTTTTCCTTTTTGCCAATTATTTTTATTATTTATTAAGGGTTTTATATATTTATATTTGTAAAGAAGACATAATATTCTATAAATTTATAATAAAATAAAATTAACCAATTTTATTCCAAGAACCCAATTAAGGGATTCAAAGTTAATAATTCACATTAATTGATTACACCTTGTAAAAATTATAACAATGATAATATAGTTTTTGATAATGCAGTTATATTAATTTTATTATAATTTTTATTAACTACTAGCTAATACCCGGTGTGCTTCGCTACTCCCCGAAATGAAATACATAGTAATTAAAGGATTAAAAAAATATATTTATTTAGTAATTAAAATATAACATTTTTCTTAAAAATTAAACAGATAGATAGATAGATAAATAGATAGATGTTTCCCGTGTAAAATTTGAAAATTCAAGCTCTAATAGTTTCCCAGATATACTAATTTTTGTATTTAATTTTTATGGGAGGGACCATACCCCCATAATCGGCTAATTTATTAGACAAATGTTTTCATGGATGTCAAAATTCTTTGTGCAAAATTTGAGCATTCCAACTCCAATAGTTTCCCAGATATAAGAATTTTTGCATTTAATTCATATGGGAGGTACCATGCCCCCCAAATATGGGCGGACTAGAAGCCCATATTTTTTCTTAAATATTAATATTGATACTAAAGTGGCTCCGACAAAATTTTAGAACTCTAACTGTTATATTTTCTCAGATATGATAATTTAATATTTTCTTTATATGGGAGGTGCCACGCCCACTAGTGTACCAATTTTTGTCCAAAATATTCATATTGAAGCTAATGCTAGTCGTACAAAATTTGAGCTCTCTAACTTCAATAGTTTCCCAGATATAAAAATTTTTGTATTAACTTTATATGAGAGATGACACGCCCACTATATCTTTTCCGCCCATTTTTGCACAAAATGTTCACATTGACACTTAATTTGGGAAATGTAATTGGTATTGGCAAGCAATATTAGGCATGGGATGTGCCACACTCCCTATCGCTAGTTCGCCTATTTTTTTCCAGAATGTTTAGCCGTTTAGGCGGCTATAGACTTCAAACAAACATACATACATACCAACAAACACACATTAATTTTTATATATATAGAAGATAGATTAAGAGTTTTATATTTTATTTATTTTTTTTCAAAGAAGACATAATATTTTATTAATTTATAAATAATAAAATTAATTTTATTTCGAGTCCAATTAAGAGATATTTCCAATCCAATTAAGAGTAATTCTGCATCTTGTTATCTTTTTAATAATGATAGCGTTTCTGATAATGCAGTTATATGTAACGGCATTATCGCATACGTAGATTTTCTTATAATTTCTTTTGTAATTTTTGATTTTGAATTAATTTTTTTCTTATTTTTATTATAAATTACATTTTTTAAATTTCTTAAATTGAAATAGACTATAAACTATACTATAGTTTAGACTATATGCTGTAGTTCAGACTATAGACTAGAATATAATTTAGATCATAGACTCGGCTATAGTTCAGTCTATAGACTACAGTTTAGATTGCAGACTAGACAATAGTTCAGACTATAGACTAGACTGTAGTTCAGATTATAAACTGGACTATAGTTCAGACTATAAACTAGACTACAGTTCAGGCTATAGTTCTCACTATAGACTAGACTATAATTTATATCTCTTTTTAAAATTTAATTTTCTTAAACCTTTTGTTACAACCCCTCGTTTGACATTTTGAGTTTTGTTGGATTTAGCATGTCAAGTAGTCTTTATGGCTTTGCTGGCGTTTGCTTTTCTATATTTGTTTAATATGTTGATTTTTCCCCCATTTCCTGTTACATACTTCATATATTTTTTTAAAGCATTTTCTTCCCTGAATATATTTGCCATGTTTCAAGTCCTACAAATGTTTGATTTTTTAAGTGTTTTATAGGAATTTATGGAATTTGTTGTCAAGGAAATGGTTTTGCTATTGGTTTGGCTAAACTCTATTATAAATGTTCTCTTTTTGCATTTAACACAGAATAAAAAAAAAAAATAGATTTTAAAGTAAATTTTTTAAGCACATTAATTTAAAGCCAAACATTTTCAATTGGATTTAAATTTTTATTATAATTTGTATTTTATTTTTTTTTTTCTAGATACTGAAATCCTGGATGGTGGTCTTAATCTAAGTGTAGGTCATCGCCAGCTATTTTGTTTGGCTCGTGCCATTTTAAGAGGTTCTGTGTGCTTGGTGTTAGATGAGGCTACTAGTTCTTTGGATTCTTCAACAGAAAAAGCTTTACTCAATGCGGCACATAAAGCATTTCAGGGCAGAACTATTATAACGATAGCGGTAAGGTTCTATACTTTATTATGAAAAAATATTTTTAATTATTATTATTATTATTTCTTGCAGCATCGTTTATCCACCATTATGGACTATGATCGTATTATTGTTTTGGATCAGGGCAAAATCATAGAAGATGGTTCTCCTCAAGACTTAAAACAAAAACCAGATGGTATTTTTTCCACACTTATACATTCAGGGCGTCCTTTGTCCGCTCTTAGCCTGGATGACGTGCTTAATAATATGTAGGATTTTAGATTGCCTTTTTATGATAAATTTTAAAAATATTAAATTAAGAACCTAAAGTTGTATTTAAAATATATTTTTTTTGTATAAATTGTACTTAATTTGTAAATTATTGTAATATTTTTGTGTATTTTTATTGCTTTATTTTCGTATAAAAATAAATCATTTATAATGAAACGATTTCTTTTTGGTTTTTTATCCCGAAACAAATTGTTAGGGCATAGACTTTTTGTGTCTCCTTTCTTGAGAAAAAGTTAGAAATTATATAAGTGTTTGAATTATTGTATATTTTAAATTTTATATGCTTTATTTTACGTATTTGATTTGCTTTTCATTATCCTTTTTTTTTTTTGCTTCCAACAAATGTCATAAGCAAGGACTACTCAAAGAGGAAAAAAAGAAAAACTTTCCTTATGCTTGTGGTACTCTATTTTGATTTTTTTCCACTTGTATTCAAGTGGTAGAGTGTTGATATTGGTGAGGGGAAAAATTAATTCTGAAAGGGAAGGTAAATGAAAAATTATAAATTTAAATGCGAATAAAAGACTAATGAACATTTTGTTTTTCCTTCTTTGCCAATTATTTTTATTAATTTCACAGGTCAACACTAAAAAAGTATCTTGAAAATCATGTTGAGGATATTGTAGGTATATTCATCCCAATCACCAGGAACATTTCTGTTTTTCTCCGTCACGTCACATTTTGAACCCATTGAGGACCAAAGAAAATATGTTTTCCTGAGGAGTTTTTATAGGTAGATGAAATTAGTCACTGATGTTTTATATCCAAGACATGGAACTACAAAAACGAGGTACTAGCCAAGTCTCTACATGTCAGACATAGCACCTAGAAGTCTTTAAAATTGTAAGAACCAAGAATTTCTCAATTAACCCTCATAAAACCATTGAAAAATTAGGGGTAAGGAGCGGGTGTAGAGTGAAAATTTGTATTTGAAGACATAATATTCTATAAATTTATATATAATGATATTAATCAATGTTACTCCAAGAATCCAATTAAGGGATACAAAGTTAATAACTCACAGTAATTGACAGCACCTTGTTATATTTTTAATGGTAGCGTTTATGATAATGCAGTTATGAGAAACGGCATTATCGCATAGGTAGAATTCCTTATAATTTCTTTTATAATTTTTGATTTTAATAATTTTTTTTTCTTATTTTTATTTTTAATTACATTATTTTTTAATTTGTTAAATTATTTCTTTAGTTGAAATTACTTTTTCTCTTACCTTCTGAACCCTGCATAATAATAGTCATTCAAAACGTGCCGACAACACGTGCAGCAGTAACCACATACCCAACATTCATATTTTAAAGAACAAAAAAATCACACATTAGAAAAAAATGTTTATAAGAAATCTCATATATAACAGAGTTATTTATTTACTTACTACCCATATGTGTAAGAGAGAAAAAATCAGAAAAAAAGTTCCAACAACCAAAAACACATACATAAATCTTATATAACGAAAAAACCTAAGAGAAATTGTTAAACTTTCAAGGGGAGTCCTTAGATCTTTAAAGTATTAAAAAGAGGACTTAAACAATTTTAAATTAAATAAGAAAAGGTTTTTAAAAAGTTTGGATTATAAGATTTGTGAATTAATCGGTCGGTATTACCATGATTATGTTGTTAAAAGTATTGCCTGCTTTAGGAGATCAGATAACTTTGTTGACCATTTTAGTCTTCATATTATTTATTTAGTCTCGTTTTTACGAATTCATCTGTATATTTTAAAATATATATCCAATAGAGCAGAAGCTAGTCTTTCAAATTATTGTGTATTGAAAATTGTATTTGAAACACAAACCAAGCTACAGTGGGCCAAATTTGACTACCTTCTTACTTTTATAAATGGAATAAGATTTTATATATTTTTTTATATCTAAATTAAAATTAGTCATGTTCTATGGAAGGTAAACAATCGTTTAAAGCAAGATTTTTGGATCATAATTCGATGGTAATGTGTTTTGTTATTGTAATTTGTGTATTTTCTATATTTGAACGTCTAAAAGTGACTAAAAAGATACTTTTTAATAGAAGAATCCAAAAGCTCACTTCCAATTGCTGGCAGGGCAATCTATAATATATGAATTGTATATGTATTAGAAATGTGTCTTTGTATTTTTCAAGTGCGTACCTCGTGAAACTGTCAAATTGTTTTTGTATTCGGATGTTTTATTTTTTGCAATTCTTATATTTAGTAGTGCAGTTCCCTATTGTTTACAATCAAGCCGAATGGAAAAGTATAAGAAAAAATTAAAGCATTACTCCTTTACTACTAATACATATTTAAAGTTTTAAAAAAATCGATGCAGTAGGTAAGAAGATCTACAATGAAATCTAAAAAACAACTTTATCATTGAGCACTGTTTTGCCTTTACTGTATACTGCGTTATTCACATCACTTACCATATCACTAAAAACCATTGCCTGATTCAAGGGATCTATAATGCAACACTGCTTGTATTTACTCTTTGAGTTGTTATTGTCATTTCCTTTTAGTTTCGTTTTACAAAAGCGCGGCGGTCTATAATTTTGTGAACAAAAGTGAAAAAAGTGTGAATTTAGTGAATTTTTAGTTAAATAATTAACTAAAGTGTTGTTTATATATTAAATATAAGTGTTTTTTAAGTGATTCATTAATAAATCAAGGTTAGTATTATTCATTGTATAATTTTTCATAAGAAATTAGCTTCTGTGCCAAATTGCTGGCGGATTCTTGGCATTAAATTTAAAGAAACTTAAGAAATTTGTGCTTAGAAAAGGAAATTTAAAACCATTTAAAACCAAGGATTAAATTGATTTGCTTCATTTAGTAAGGGAAATTATTAAATTCATTAATTTCACTCTTGTTGCAATAATTTTAAGTCATTAAAGCTATCTCACCGGCCACAATGATTGACAATAAAGTTATTTATTTGCTTTGTGCATATGTGTGTAGGTGTGTGTGTACATATTTGCGTCTAGAAGCTACATTATTAGTTTTATAATTTGCTCCCAGTAAAATTGATTAATATTTTCGAATTAAAAATGAAAATATATTGGACATTTTTTATTTAATTTTTATATAAAATCATTGACTTTTCTTCTTAATAGAAATAGATCTTTAAACTTTATTATAAAATATTTTTGATAAACTTTCTTTTTATAGACAATTTTTGTTAAATTTTCTTTTTATAGAAAATTTTCGTTAGATTTTCTTTATATAAAAAACTTTTGTTAATTTTTCTTTTTATACAAAGGCTTAATTAATTCAAGTTTTATACAAATTTATCTACGAAACATAAAAAACGGTCTTATCCTGTAAGTGTAAAAGTTTTACTGTTTTGCCGTTACTGAATACTGCATTATCCACAGAAGTTACCTTGTTACTAAAAACCATTGCCTGCTTCGAGGGATCTTTAATGCAACACTGCTTTTGTTTACTTTTTGAGTTGCATTGTCATTTCCTTTCAGTTTCGTTTGTACCATAATATAATAATACAAGGTAGAATCAATAGAGAGAGTAGTCAAATTTAATTCTTGATAAGTCAAAAAACTGAAAAATAAAAAACAAAAAATAAAAATCAAGAATGAAAAAATATAAAAAGATTTGTTTCCATTTACTTTTTGAAATACTTCCTGAAATGCAGAGTTCCATTCTTAGAACGTTTTATGTAGCTTTATTATATTCATTTAACCATTTACCAGCAACATATTGACGAATATTTTCTTGTTTTTAATAAAATTAATTTGAAAAAATTTGTTTACAGAAAAATATTATAAAAAAATATAAATTTTGTTTTCTTTTATTTTTGAAGTTTTGTTTTAAATTTTTTTACATGTTGTTTTACTTTTCATTGGTTGACTTTTCAGGGTAAATAAAATTGAGAACGAACTTTCTAATGATTCTACCTTTAGTAGTTTTATCATGGTTTGTACAAAAGTACGTTAGTCTGCAATTTTGTGGACAGAAGTTGAAAAAGTGTTAATTTACAGAAATGTTTAATTTAATAATTAAATAAAGTGTCTATTTATTAAATATAAGTGTTTTTGTTAAGTGATTAATAAATCAAGGTGAGTTTTAATCATTGTATAATTTTCTGTATCAAATTAGCTTCCGGGCCAAACAACTGGCGGCCACCTGTCATTACATTTTAGGAAACTTTAAAAATCCATGCTTAGGAAAGGAAATTTAAAATTAATTTGCATTTTTGTTTAATATAATAGTGAATTAAATCTATTTGCTTCGTCTAGTTAAGGAAAATATTAAATACAATAATTTCACACTTGTGGCAATAATTGCAAGTCATACAAGCTGTCTTCCCGGCCACAATGATTGATAATAATGTTGTTATTTATTTGCTTTGTGCATATGTGTGTACGTGTTAGCGTCTTGATGAACATTTTCTATTAAAAATAAAAATGTATTGGACGTTTTTGATAAAAAGAAGATATAGAAAATTCTTTATAGATTTTATATCTATAGAAAATTATTTATAAATTTGGCGAAAAATTTTTATTTTTTTATAGAAAATTTTCGTTAAAATTTTTCTTTTATAGAAAAGAATTATTGAATTTTGTTTTCATTTACAATTTTTCCTCCACTTTTTACTGGGTTATTAAAAA
Source organism: Protophormia terraenovae (assembly GCA_951394005.1). Classification (NCBI taxonomy): domain Eukaryota; kingdom Metazoa; phylum Arthropoda; class Insecta; order Diptera; family Calliphoridae; genus Protophormia; species Protophormia terraenovae. The sequence continues at coordinate 6,408,608 of OX596074.1, read as the reverse complement.
ATCCTTTATTTATTTTACTAATATTGCAAATTTTATTACAAAAATCCTTTTGAATTTCTATTTTTAGTACTTTTAAACTAAAAATACCTTAAAAGTTATATAAAATCTTTATATTATATTTTAATCCTGGCAATCAATCTTTTATGGTCTAAAGAATTTATATATTCATTTCAAAATTAATAGCTATCAAATATCCATAATAATACTTGTGCTAATTTGTATGTCACTTGTTACAATGAATATATCAATCAATAAGAATACTTATAAAATTTCTCTAAACATTTTTGATTTATTATCAAAATCATTTAATCAATTATTATTTAACATAAAAAAGAGTATTACAAAATACTTACTAATACAAAAAAGGAAATGAAAGTATTTTTCCATTAATTTGCAAAATTTGACCTAAAAATCCTAATTATATAAATTGTGAATATTTAATACAAAATAAAATCTGTTTATTTGTAACAATATTTCTATTTATTGGCTCAAATACAATATTAAATGGCAATTATTGCTTTACATTTTTCTAATATTTATTTAGGTTGATGTTTGTGTTGCTGCTGCTGCTATCGTGTTTGTGGCTTAAAAGCTTCATGTTGCAAAATATTAAGAATTATGTTTAGAAAATAGAAAAATTTTATGTATACGTTTTGCTGAAGTATTTTTTTGTGTTAAGGTTTTTTTTATTTTGTAAGAATAATTTTTTAGTTTTATATACATTTTACAAGTAGATTTTTTTCTATTGAAATGCTTCAACACTTAAGTAAAGAAGTATACAATTTTGTAAACCAAAAAACCGTAACCAATATAAATAATATCAATGTTTTGAAATGTAATGCAAAAAATTGAATAAATATTTGAGGAAGAGCACCAGCTAGGGAGAAAATAAAACAGGGAGATTTTGAGGGAAATTTTAAGGGCAATTTTAAGAGCTGTCTTTGACCTTTTGAAGTATTTTATTTTGTTCATTCGAACCCGGAGATTTTTTTGTGATTTTTAAGATTTTTTTTCTGTCTATTTTGAAGCATTTTATTTTGTTATTTTGAACCCCTAATATTTGCAAATAAAACCTTTTCAATTAGTTCTCCAAAGTTCAATGAAAAAAGTAAATTTTGAAAACACTTTTTTCCAGGTTGGGATTTCGAATATTGTGGTACAAAAAAGTGGGAGTTTTTTAACTTCCAGGTAAGTTTTAAAATTTTATTGCAATACCTCTGCTTGTTAGAATTTTATTTAGGTCGATATATTAATAAAATTTAAATTTTAAGTTTTTCAGATTATGGTCTGATGAAATATGAAGGGAATTAAAAAATATCAAAAATCCCCACCAGGAAAAAACGTGTTTTAAAAAATGACTTTTTTTATTTGTTTTTGGAGGCTTAATTAAAAAGTTTTTAATTGCAAATATTTTCGGGCTCGAATGACCAAAATAAAATGCTTCAAAATAGACACTTAGAAAAAAATCTTACAAATCACAAAAACTTCGGGCTCGATATATATCACTTTAAAGGCAATATCTTTGTTTTTAAAGGTACACCAAAACTAAAATTTTATTTTATATAGCTTAGAAGTTATTAATAATTGGATTTTATTTTTGTTCATAACTCCTAAACTAAATAAGCTCCAACTTGAAATTTTATATCCATATGGAGAATAGTTATGTCAACAATATATATTTTTTTAAGAATTTGAAAAATACCGGTTTTTGAGATATAATAGTTTTAATTTTTTGTATCTCCATATTTGAACTTTTGATGTAAAAAATTATTGGGGGATTCACAAAGTGTGCTTTCATGTCGTATTGTCATAATGTCATAAAATTTTTTTCGAAGCCCCAACATTTAGTCAAAGATTTGTATTTAGACAAACGTCAATTTTTTGTGTGAGTTGCAGATGACTTTTTATTTCTGTCAATTATAGGGGAAAACGTATGTCAGAATAAACCATGCAAAAAGTACCAACAATAATCAATATGGCGTCTTTTACCAAGCATTATCAAGACAAAGTTGTCAGATTTCGAGCGCAAACAATTTTTTTTTAACGCTGCAATATTACTGACAAATTTAGTCTACATTAGACAAATCTTTATCATGATAAAATTTTGACATTTGTTTTGATAAAAATTTGTCTAATGTAGACTCGAAGGTACAGTTTCATTATTACTTCCGAACAACATGGTTTTCAAAACATCAATTTTTATTAGAAAATTATATATCTCCAAAATATATTTTCTTTTAAAATGTTTATTTTTAATTTGAATTGTGGAATATCCAGCTTATTGTTTAACAGTATCAAATGACTCATGGGAGTATTTCGGTATTTTTTAATGTTAAATACCCTGCAGGAAATTTGTGGCAATTGCATTAATGGACCGGTTTCTCGGTACCAGCTAAGTACCAATTGACACCTAACTCGTCACCAAAGTTCCAATTAAGAACCAGTCGCAATCGTTAATAACGAAAAATTATAAAATAAAAATAAACATAAATTAAAAATCCATAGCTTAAACAAAGGCTTCAAATAATGAAAAATGCGTTTTGCCCGATATCTCAGCTATTATGAACCGATTTCTTTCATTTTTTTAGGAAAAAAAAAAAATGTCCGAGCCTTCTTTGCAAAAATGAAGTCCCTAGTATATACAGAGGCTTCACAAACTGGAAAACCGGTTCTAAAAACCGTTTTTTTAAGCATATCTCCGCAATGTATGAACCGATCTTGCTGAATTTCAATAGCAAAATTCTCGAAAGGATTTCCGATCGTTTGATATATATATTATATTTGCCAGTTATCGGTGGGCTTCATAAACGTCATTTCAACCGACCTGTAGTCTAAGACCTGTAGTCTAAGACCTGTAACCTCGAGACTGAAGGCTTCATAAATATACCTAGTTTATGAGTCTATTTATATTAAGCTTAAATTATATTATAAAAGCAGCCTCTTTAATATTCTTGTTGACAATCCTGGCATTTTCTGAATATAAGACTTTAAGGTATCACATTTCATACATAAATGTACCTGAAATATTGTTTATGACTTTATTTATATATGTGTGTATATGTAGAAAAGGAAAATTCCATGAATCTATATTATTTCCTATATATTTTAACTTTTCCCATGTATAAAAATGGCTACAAATGTTGCAAATATGAAAAATTAAAAAAAAAAAAAAAAAAGAAAAAGAAATACAAAAAAAAAAAAAAAAAAAAACAACAAGTATTTGTTAAGAATTTTAACAACAAGAGATTGAATTTAAAGTGCACGAAGAAAAAAATAGCAAACAACTTCTATATCAATATACAAATTTTAAGGTAACAGAGACTTAAAAAAAGCCTATTGTGTTTAGGTGTATAACTATACGAATAGGAATGAAAATATATATTAAAATTGTGCAGTTAAACTTAACAGAACAGGCCACAAACTTCCATACAAAACAGAAGCTAGAATGGAATAAAAGCAAAATAACAAAATGAGTAAGAAAAATCGTTTTTTTTTTTCCTGCTCAAACAATATAAAATAAATTGATTGTAAAATCTGTTGTACAGTATATCAAGTTATAAATACATACTCGTATAACAACAACAATTTGATTTACAATCTCTAATAAAGGAAGTTGGGTTGTTTGGTTAGAAAAGAAAGTATAAATATAGGGGATTGTTAAAGCGAAATATATAGGGTCTACTTTTAGGCGTTTTGTAAAGAATTTGTATTAGAATAAGTGAGTTGTTGAAGGTAAATTTTAATGAATATTCAAGTTAAAGCAAATATATAAATTTTGAATATTTCCTATAAACTTTAGCACTTTTTTCTTTCTTTAGGAAAAATAGAAAAAAAAATCCTTATGGAATTTTTTCTTTGCTACCTTTCTTCCCCTTGTTCTTAGAAATCTTTGATATTGTGGTCTATTTGTTATTTGGTACTTCAAGTAGGAACATAGTTATTTTGTAGTGAACAACATTTTAGAGGCAATTAAAAATTCGTAATTGGAGATCGAAAAGAAATGAATGAAAAAAATTGTGCTAAACATCAGCTTTGAAGAGTACTTGAATACTGAAATTTGGTCAAGTAGAGAATATTTTGTACGTTACTGCTTGAAGTTGTTTTTGAATAGGAATTTTAAGTGAATTTTGCAAATTCTCTACATAACAAATTATTGGAAAAGACATTGTTATTTTTTCATTTGTAAAGTGCCACGTTATTGGTTTAAATACAAAATGAAAGTGAAATTATGAAATGAAAAGACTTTGTAATTTAACAGGAATTATTGCAAGGAAGTTCCACATAATCCAGGAGTAAATGAATGAGTCTTTGTTGGGCTATTAAAATGAAATATTGTTTTAAGAACTATTCATAAGAATTCTATAACAATAAGAACTATTTAACATACAAATATTTTACAAATACTCTTAGCAGAAGCTTTAAATTTTGTAGAAAAATTTGCAACTTTATAGACAGACAGATGGACATACTTATATACTTCTCTATTACTATTTTCTTCATTTTATTATTTTTATAATCTTATATTTTTAATAGAACATTAAACTTAAATAACCATGAAATATATTCATCAACTTTTTAAAAGCCTCTAAAATCGGCTTAAGTCTATACACACGAGTATGAATTATATACCAGTACTCAATCTACTCGTATTAAGTATAAAAATATATACAGTTTTGCTTTTTAAATGCCATCCCCCCATTTATTAATGTTTAACTTTTTGACCTTGTTTCTTTTTATAACCAAAATAAAACTTTGCACTTTTTTTATTTAAAGAAATTCATATAAACTCTCTTTGAATAATACATAAGTATTATTTTAATATCAAAACGAATAGAAAAAAATCCCCTAAAACTATTACTGAGAGAAACTAAAAAGAAGAAAAAAATCTAAATATGTACATTTAAACTATAAATGATGGGCAAACATGATGCTTGAAAAAAAGTAAAGAAAAATTGTACAAAGTAAAACTTTAACAATTGTTAGCCATCATCATCATCTTATTCTTTTATAAAAAAGTTCAAAGAAGTTTAATAAATATTACAAGCAAATAGAAGAAAAAAAACCTTAACGAAAATGCTAATAACAGTAAATGAGTTTTGTTTAAGTTTAATTTTTTTCTAAGGGAAAAACAACAGAAAAATGAAAAAGTTTGTTGGTTATTATAAGAAACAAATTCAAAGATTTATTAAAGCATTTGATTAGCAACAAATCAATAATAGACAAAAAACCTTATATGCAGAGAAAAAAAGAAATATTAAGAAAATAAATAAAACATTTGCAGTACCACAAGAGATTTGTGGCATAAGTTCCAAAATTTCCTATTAATGCAAAAATAAAATTTTCAAAATGAAAAAAGTATCAAAAAGATCGTAAATGGAAAAAATGGAAAAAAGATCGTCACAATAATAAAAATTCTTAAATAGAAAAAATTAAAAAAAAAAAAAAAAACGAAGAAATTTTAAAATCTAAAGATATGTTTATTGTTAAATGCAAAAAACGCCGAAAGAAAAATATTAAATAAACGTAAAAATTTACAAAATAAAAAAAAAAAAACGAAAAAATGAAAAAAAAATTGCCAAAACGAAAAAAAAATCCTAAATGAAAAAAAAACGCAAAAAAAAAAAAATAGCTTAAACGAAAAACCAAATCGACAAAATGAAAAAATCGCTAAACGAAAACGAAACAAGATAAAAAAAATCCACTAATCGGAATAAAAGCGCTAAAAAGGAAAAAATTGCAAAAATTAAAAAACGCAAAAATAAAACAACTTAAATTCTACAAAAAATCGCAAAAATACCAAATGGAAAACCGACAAAAAAAATAGCTATTAACCCATTTCCAACCACTGTTGCGTTTTCGCATCAGTAACTTTACCTATACCGTAACTAATTTAGTTTAAAATTAATAATGTTTTATATACGTACATTTAGCTTCGAATGTTAACTAAATAAATTGAGAGAAAAAATTAATTCTGACGAATTTTTACCCCCGGTAGAACGGATCAAAAAAAAAAAAAAAAAAAGGCCTATAAAATAGACCCTTTTTAAAATTTAAAAATTCATTCGAAAAATTTTACAAAATATCTTTAGTAACCTTTGAAACGATAGCCAAGATATCAAAAAATATGAAACTATTTACTTGTTGACAAATAATTTAGGGAGATAAAAACACCAAGCTCCCAAAAATTGGTGTTGCGATAGTGTGATTTAGCTACATTACGCAAGGTGGCGCACTGAAAATATAGAAATTTTTAAGGTAATATATATTATGTTTATACGTACCTCATACTCGCAATTAAAAATATTGCGATATGAAAATTTTGCCGTATAAACGGTGAGTTAATATTTTATTTGGGAGTTAGTAACTCACAAAAACTAATCATGATTAGTGAAACTAATTGCAAATAAAGCGTACAACGTTGCCACTTCCTTTTACATTCATCAACTTTTCTATGACCAAAGTAGTATTTTTCCCATCTGGCACAATAAAAAGGAGATTATATTTCTTTATGCAATTTGAGTATAAACAGTGAGTTAATTATTTACAAGTTATTTTTATTTGCAATAACCGTGCGTATAAACGTAATAATAGTATGTTAAAATTATGCAAAATAATTAAGGAAACCATTATAGATGAAAGAATATAGAATTTTTTGAATTAAGACTTCATGTGCAATAGAATTTTTTACTCTAGCCTTATAAAAGTTGTATTCTACATTATTTATGACTTACATATGAAGTAAAAAATAAGCAATTGTCAGCAAATTACAAGAGGTTATATTTTTTACAATCATTGAGAACAAATGTAAGAAAAATAATTTCCAAATGATCGACGCTATCTGAATATGAAGTGTATTTTGTGAAGGATGTTATTATATTGAATATGATCACAAAAATTCAAGGAGTTACCTGTCGTAAACTGATGAATGAAACCAATAAAATTATGTAATTTGTTGCGATATTTTTTCAGTTGTCTTAAAAAAAGCATAATAAATTTTCTTCAAAGGTCATAAAATTGCTAAAGAAAAACATAATATTTGCAATTTTTATGATTACACATTATTATTTTTTATTCAAAGTATTACAAAATTTTAAAAACCAATATGAACAGGTAAAATTTGATAATTTTCGAAACAGCCTTTTTCTATAAAAGGCCATGATATAATAATAGAAGGTAGAATCATTAGGGAGAGTTGTTAATTTTAATTTTTGTTATGTCAAATAGAAAACAAAAAATCAAAAACAAAAATGTAAAAAATAAAAGGAAAAGGAAAAAATTAAAAAAGTCAAATAAAAATTATTAAAATGTTTTTCTTTATATTTATGTATTTGAATTTCAATTTTTTTTTTTAAGAAAAATACATGTGTTACAATTTCTTGGATAGATTACAAAACTGCCTAAACACCAAAAGCTTTTCGGGATTCCTGCTATATCTTGCTATTCGCCTTTGTAGAATGTTTCCACACAAAATATTTTAATTTAAAACATATGCTTGCAAGCATTACTTAAACTTCCTTCCAAAGATGGACCAGAATACATCTTGCACATCACCCAATGTCGAGGACTATATATTAGTATCATATTTGTCGACAGTGGACATAGAATTGTAGAATATATTTGTGAACAAAAATTTTTAACAAATATGTTGTAATTTTTTTTATTCTTTTATATTTTGTTTTGATTTTTTTAATATTTTCTAGTTTGACACTTCAGGGTAAAATAAATTGAAAGCTCTCTCTTTAATGATTCTACCTTCTGTTATTATATTATGTAAAAGGCTATGCTCTTTACTCAAAACGATAGTTCATTTTGGGTTTTCAATTAAATGAGATTAAGAGGATATCAAAATATAAACAAAATAAAATCTCCAAGGATATTCAAGGTGTAATAAAGGAAAAATCTGTGAATATATGTACACGGATAGATGAAAGCAAACAAATTGTTTCATTATCCCAATTTTCAAATCCTGTTTCATCATATTATGAGCCACTGCATTTGGTTCATTACCAGGATTTTTGATTTTACAAATTCGGGAATATTCTGCAAGAATAACAGAATAGATTTACGTAACATTTGTGTTTGAAGTACAACGTGGTTAGGCAGCCTGTACAAAGGACCAAAATGCTTTCCTGACCACCGTATTGAAATCCTAATCGAGATAATGCGCATACTGATAATCGAATACAATGTACATTACATTCCAAATGCTTTAACGTGTAACATATCTTATTTAATATATATTCTATTTTATACATTATATGAAATTATTTAGTCTTACACCGTAAGTTATTTAACGTTTTTATGTCATTATTTAGTTGCCTTAAATTTCAATTGGAATGGTCCACCTCCAATTTTTTTTGTTCACACTTAACATATTTAACATAAAATTTGTAAAATAATCACAAAACTAAATTTAAATGACAAATAAAACTCATTTTGCCATACAATTTGTTTAAACGTCTACTTCTTATATGGGCGAAACAACATACACCTAATTGACCATTGATGCGTTTTTGCAACACCCGATATCTTGGAAACTAAAATAGCTAGGCTCACAAATCTTTCGATTTTATGATCACAATCACTAAAATAGACCCCATACCAAATTTTATTAATTTTTCTTAACGGGATCGGGTAGTGGTAAGAAATGGGTTAAAAATGTAGCAAATAAGTGCTGAAACCGGAAATATTGTCAAAATTAAAAACACGTAAAAGTAACAAAAAAATGAAAAAATTCTCTAAAAAAAAAAAAAATTGCCTAACGAAAGAAAATTACAAAACGAAATAGCTAAAATTAAAGAAATGCACAAAAAACATACCATATATATAAATATACGACAATATGAAAAAAAAAGAAATTCAAAAGAAAAAAAAAAAATCGCCTAAAAAAATAGCTAACATGAAAAAAAGCAAAAATAAGAAATTTACTAATGAAATAAAAGTGCTAAAATGGAAAAACAATTGCAAAAATAAAACACGTCAAAAAAGAATCGTCACAATAATAATAAAAAAAAATTTAAATCGTTAAAAGGGCAAAAAATAGTTTAACGAAAGAAAAGCTAAAACGAAAAAAAGTCGCTAAAATGAAAAATCGCCTAAACGGAAAAACCGTAGAAGCTAAATATATATGGCCAAATGAAATCGCCAAAGTAAAAGAAATCGTCAAAATGAAAAAAAAAATCTTAAATGGAAAAAAATCGCCAAAATGAAAGAAATTTCCTAAACGGAAAAATCTTTACAGTTACAAATATATATTGTCAAATAAAAAACTCCAAATAAAAGAAAAAAAAAAAAAAAAAAAAAAACAAAAAAAAGCGACAAAGTGAAAGTAACGAGAAAAAAGCTATAGTAGGTCAATACCGACCATATGAAACCCTACATCATTGTGTATGAGCATACAAATTCGGGAAGGGGACAATTATAGACCAACACTTTTTTCTAGATGATTTTATGCCCTTTAGGGCGGTTCCCGGTAGTGTGTTAACATGGTAGCTATAGTAAATAATTTACCGATTCTCACAAAATTTGGCAATATTGTTTCTACTTATATAAAACTTATTTGTGTCGAATATTAACTTGAAACTGGATTTATGCACGTTAAAGTGATTTTCGGAAGAGAGATTTATATGGGAGCTATGGTCAATTATGGACAAATCTTCAAGAAAAGAAAAATATTGCTGTTTGTAAGGCATTTATGACCTCTAAAGCCCTATTCCGGGAGGACATTTGTATGGGGGCTAGGTGAAATACATAGTAGACCGATCATAAGCAATTTAAATAGGCTTCGTCCTTATGTCAAAATAACTGTTCGTGCCAAATTTCTTCAATATATTTTCAAAATTGCGACCTATACTTTGTTCACAAAGTTTACATGGACAGACAACCAGCAAGCCGTCCAGCCAGACGGACGGACATCGTTAAATTGACTAAGAAAGCGATTCTGGGTCGAACGGTATACTTTAAGGTGGACTTTTCTGTGTGCTACAAAACGCATAATACCCCAACTAGCTATGGTGGTGTAGGGTATAATAAATCTTAAATGAAAAAATCGCCAGAAATTAAGTATAACAAGATATTTGTGGCTTTTTTTTTTCCAAAATTTTATATAAATCCATCTATAAAATTAATAGGAAAACACTTTTTCTGATATACCCAAAATTTCAAGAATCGCAAAAATGAAAAAAAAAAAAAATAAAATAAAAAATCGACTAAAGCAAAAAGAAAAAAATAAATAAATAAATCATTTAAGCGAAAAATTTGCTAAAATGAACAGAAACGACAAAACGAACAAAAAAATTCGAAAGGATACAAATCGCTTAAACGGACAAATCGTAAAAGCAAAAATATATTGTCAAAATAAAAAAATCTATAAAACGCAAAAAAAAAAAAAAAAAAAAACGCTAGTTAGAGAAATCGCTAAAACAAAAAAAAAGATCCAAAACGAAAAAAATTTGCTAAAATCAAAAATAAAAAATTCTAAAACTAGAAAATCGCCAAAAAAAAATCATAAAAACTAAATATTAAATAAAAAAATTCAACTTTCTGGAAAAAAAAACTACCAAAATGAAAGAAATAGTAAAACGAAAATAATAAACAACAGAAAAAATAGAAAACAAAAAAAAAAAAAAAAAAAAAAAAAAAAAAACGTCAAAACTGTTTCATCCGCATATTCCTCTAAAAAAAATTTTATACGAAAAATCTGAAATCATTTGTAAATCTTTAAATAGAGTTCAGATCATATTAATATTTTTTTTTTGTTCAAAAAGTGGATTTTATAGATTTTTATGAGAAAAATCTAAAATCGCTTATAAATCGTTTAAGGACGAAAATAATAAAAACTTTTCTTCAAAAATCTAATTTTAATACAAAAACTCTTAAATAGGTTTTAATTCGTTAAATAGTGGGTTAGAAGCGAAAATAATGAAATACTGTGTTGACATTTTTACCTTCAAAAATCGATTTCTATGCATTTTTATAAGAAAAATAGAGGGTTTGGAGCAAAAGTAATAAAAATCTGCTAATCATTAAGATTTCATAGTTAAATAGATTGTTTATAAGAAAGTTCCAAAGCTTTTTTCCATATTAAATTTTCTACGTTTTTTTCCATATTACCCTCTTTTATAGTTTCTTCTCATTTGGCTGCTGAAAATAAAATATATAAAACATTATCCTTCGTCTATTATTCTTTTTGATTATTTTCAATCGTATCCATAAATTTTTTATTGAATTTCTTGTTAAGATAAATATAGCATACTTTTAGGAATTTTTGCTTTTAATGTTTGTATTTTTTCTTGTTTTTTGCGGGGTTTTTGTTACGCTTTTCGCTGTTAATTTTGATAACAATTTATTTTTTTTTTCTTTCGCCGCCTTTGAGTATGAGTCTGTCTGTGTAGAAAATCAAGTTAAATATTGTTTTTGTTTTGCTAGTATGTACGAGTGGTATTTTTGATGATGTTTATTTAGTAAGAAGATTAATTGCAAATGTTCATGTTTTTACTTGTGATTATGTGATTCTATAGCGTATACATTTACATTGTATTTACAAAGGCGTAGAAGAAAAAAAAAAAGAAATAATAATCTTTTAGTTGTTGTGGTATTAAGAAAAGTTGTTTAAATGTTTGAAATTATTAAAAGTGGATGAAAAGTCCTTAGAAAGGAAAATTTTAATTTTGAAGTTGGTTCACAGGCATATTTTTTTTTTAAAGGGAAATATGAGTTTTAACAGATTTTCCATATTTTCTTTGTAAATTATAAAAAAAGCTGAAAATTTTCTTTAAAAAATATAAGTTGTTACAAAATTTTCTTTTAAAAAATTTATTTGTCGCAAAAGTTTTTGTTAAAAAATTTAATTACGAGTACAAAATTTTTTGGAAAAAAATTTGTTCACAAAGTTTTTGTTAAAAAATTTAGTTGTCACAAAATTTTTATTGAAAATTTTATTGGAATTTTTGTTAAAAAATTTAGTAATTACAAAACATGTTAAAAAATTTAGTAGTCACAAAACTTTTAATAAAAAATTAGTTGCCACAAAATGTTTGTTAAAAATTTTATTGGTATTTTTGTTAAACAATTTAGTTGTCAAAAATTTTTTGTTGAAAAATTTAGTAGTAACAAAATTTCTATTAAAAAATTAGTTGCCACAAAATTTTTGTTAAAAATTTTATTGGTTTTTTGTTAAACACAAAATTGTCACTAAATTATTGTTAAAAAATTTAGTAGTAACAAAATTTTTATTAAAAAATTAGTTGTCACAAAATTTTTGTTGAAAAATTTATTGGAATTTTTGTTCAAATATATAGTTTTCACAATGTTTTTGTTAAAAATTTTATTAGAATTTTTGTTGAAATATTTATTTGTGTTATCTAAAAAATTTTTTTTCGAAAATTTAATTGGAATTTTTTTGGAAAATTCAATTGGATTTTTTTTTTTTTTTTTTTTTTAATTTAGTAACAAAAATTTTTTTTTTTTAAAATTTGGTCACAATTTTTTTTTTTTTTGAAAAATTTAGTTTTGTAAATTTTTTTTGAAAATTTCCTTGGAATTTTTGTTAAAAAATTTAGTAGTCACAAAATGTTTATTAAAAAATTAGTTGTCACAAAATTTTTATTTAAAATTTTATTAGTATTTTTGTTAAAAAGTATAGTTGTCACAAAATTAAAAAAAATTTATTCATTAAATTTTTGATAAAATATTTAGTTGTCACAAAATTTTTGTTAAAAAATTTAGTTCTAATAAAATGTTTGTTAAAAAATTTAGTTGTTATAAAATTTTTGTTGAAAATTTTATTGGAATTTTTGTTAAAAAAAATTAGTTGTAACAAAATTTTTGTTAAAAAAATTTAGTTGTCAAAAAATTTTTGTTAAAAAACATTTTTTAATAAACAAAATTTTTTTCAAAATTGTATTGGAATTTTTGTTAAAAAATGTAGTAGTCACAAAATGTTTATTATGAAATTAGTGGTCACAAAATTTTTGTTTAAAATTTTATTAGTATTTTTGTTAAAAAGTATAGTTGTCACAAAATTAAAAAAATTTAGTTGTAACAAATTTTTTGTGGAAAAATTTAGTACTTTTTTGAAAAATTAAAATATAATTGGAATTTTCGTTGAAATTTTAATTGGAATTTTTGTTGAAAAATTTAGTTGTCACAAAATTTTTTTTTTTTTTGGTTTTTTAAAAATTTAGTGGTCACAACATTTTGTTGAAAAATTATTTGAATCCATTATTTTTTAATTTTTTTTTTATAACAAGTATTTTCTTTGGAAAATTTAAGTTGGCAAAAATTTTGTTTAAAAAAACTTTAGTTGGGACAATATTTTCGTTAGTTGTCATAAAATTTTCTGTAAAAAATTTTAATTGTCACAACATTTTTATCAGAAAAATTTAGTTGCCACAAAATTATTTTGAAAAATCCTTAGAAAACGATTTTTGAAGAAAAATATAAGTGATCACAGATTTTCATTATTTTCGCTCTCAACCTCTTATTTAACAATATAGGTTTTTCTTATAAAAATCGATTTTTGAAGGAAAATATGAGTGATTACAGATTTTCATTATTTTTGCTATAATTCCTCCATTTAGCAATTTATAAGCGATTTTAAAATTTTCTTATAAAAATTTATTTTTGAAGGAAAATATGAGAGACCACAAATTTTCATTATTTTCGCTCTAAACCTTACAAAAATCGAAATTCGAAAGAAAATATAAGTGATCACAGATTTTTATTATTTTTGCTCTTAACTCTATATTTAACTATTTATAAACGATTTTATATTATTTTTATAAAAATCCATAAAAATCGATTTTAAAGAATACATGAGTAATCAAATATATTAATAATTTTTGCTTTTAACCCTTTATTTAACGATTTAAAAGCGAGTTTTTATTATTTTTATTAAATAGATTTTTGAAGAAAAACATGAGTGATCACAGATTTTCATTATTTTCTTGCTAAAACCTCTGTTTAATGATTTGTTAAGGGATTTTCAAGTTTTCATATTTTAAATAAATTTTTCTCCTGTCCTCGTATTAAAATCATTGCATTTATTTAAGTGTTTATAAGTTGATTCTCTTAAGCATATAACATATGTTGCGTGTGAATTGTAACAATTTTTTTTTTTTTCTATTTTGTTTATAACTTTGTATGTATATGTCTGTCTGTTAGTTTCCTTTTCCTCCATTTTCTTTTTAATACTTATTATAGTTTCATTACAGCGTGCTAAATAAGCACTTAAGCACAAACACACTTTTATTATTTATCTAAAGAAACTCTGAGCGTGAAAAGAAAAAAAGCAAAAAACAAAAAGAAACTTTCAACTTGATTATCTCATTAATTACTACTAATGAAACAGATTGATGTGGATTTTGCAATTGTATTTTAAGTGTTTTCATATTTTTACTCGTAAGTTTGTGGTGGTTTCTAAATTTTCTTTAATGTTGTCTCTTACAAATCCAACTTGTATTTGTAGTTGTATTTGGTTTTTTAGCTACTTAAATAGTTAAACAAAAAATCAAAGTTTTAATGAATTTGTTAAAATATGTATTTTTACTTTTACTCTTATGTTGTTACTACATATTTAAAGTGTTTCATTCCCTTTTTTAATTGACGTCAAATTGTTATCAATTTTTTTTGGAAATTCTTCGTTTTTATTTAAAAATGTCAAAAACATTTGTAGATTTTTTAGCTAGATTTTTATTTTGTTTGTTTCTATTTTCTGTTTTTGTTTAAAATATTTTAATCAGTACTAAATCAATGTAATTTCCACGTGACTTATCCTGCTGGTTAGAATACGCACATTTTACGCAACTCTTAGATCACAGGGTGGCATGTATCTGTTTTTGTATCCTTTTGTGTAGGGACATAAACTGGAGTTTCTGTTCTTAACAGGCGGAAATATAAGCTATTAATTCGGGTTCATTAAAAATTCATACTTTCTTTGAAAAAATGTATTAAAACATAACAAATTAAATATGATTCTGCAATTGGAATTAAACTGAAAATGCTATATATATAAAGAAATTGAGTGTCTTCTATTGAAATACATATGTACATTAGAGTGTCCCGTAGACAAAAATTTTGTAGAAAGACCCCTCAAACGATGTGTAAAAATTATCTTAATATGGAAAAAATATTAAACAAATTTTTAAAATTTTTCTTCAGTTCCCTACCAGCATTATAGTAAGTACTATGGATAATATATAATTTTCCAATTTTTTCCAAAAAATTTTTCATCAAAATGCCTTAGAAAGTCTTTTAGCGAAAAAAAATCTCATTGGAAAAATGTTTAAAACATTTTTCCCATAATCATTGATACCCATTTCGATGAAAAAATCGAAACTTTTTTTAGACCAAAATGTATAGGACCCATGATTTTTCAATCGCTGGTAGAGAACTGAAGACCAGTTTTTAAATTTTTTAAATAATTTTTTCGTATTAAGCTAATTTGTATGCATCGTTTGAGGGGTCTTCCTACATCGAAATCTCGAAAAAGGCTTTCCACGCTAGATTCTAATCTATATATATATAAAAGAGTAACGTGACTGACTGACTTATTCATCATCCCACAGCCCAAACGGCTGAAGCTAGAGAGACGATCCACTAAGAAGGGACTTTTGGAAATTCGAATGTTTAGGGGGTAAAAAATTGTAAAAACGGGTAAAATCAATAACTCTATAACTCCCAAACTAATAAAGATACACAAAAAGTTGAATAGTTGTCGTTATTCATTTAAAAATTAATCGGACAGGTGTCTGATAATTTTTTCAAAATCGGCCCTTTTAGGGAGAAAACTTTTAGGGTAAAAACTGTATTTTGGTACTTTTTTGTCACCGTATGTATCTTTCAAACCAATCAACATACAAATAAAATTTATGCCGTGTTAATAACTTATCAAAAAACGAGAAATACAAATTTGGTACTTTTTCGAAATTCCAACGTTTAAAGGGTAAAAATCGTACATATTTTTGGTACTTTTTTCATAAAACATTTTTATATATTTATTGACATAACCATATGCGTATTTTAATATGGGACCTCACTATAATTTAGGAACTCATTGGAATACAATTTATGATACTTCTATGGGTAAAAAAAGTACCAAAAAGGGGGTAAAGGCGGGAAATTACATTTTATTCAAACTTAATAATGAATTTTCCTTTACATTAAACATAGAAACATCCTGTGGGTAAGAATTCAATAGGATGAACTTTGTGGTACTTTTTTCTTCTTTTAATGGTACTTTTTGCATTTTCTGTAATATTTAACCTAGAAACATGAAATTAAATATGCATGGTCCGATGTGGGAAAGAATCCATAAGAGCGGTTTTTCTGGTACTTTTTTGTTCTTCTAATGGCACTTTTTGAATTTTCAATAACATTTAAACTAGAAACATGGAATTAAAGATATGTTGCCCTAAGAGAGTGAGAATTCATAAGAAGGGATTTGTGGTACTTTTTCGTTCTTCTAATGGTACTTTTTGAATTTTCTATAATTATGAACCTAGAAACATGAAATTAAGGACATGTGGTGCTAAGTGAATGAGAATCCATAGGTGGGACTTTGTGGTACTTTTTTGTTTTTCTAATGGTACTTTTTTAATTTCCTGTAATATTTAACCTAGAAACATGAAATTAAAGATATTTGATCCTAAATGAATAAGAATACATAAGAGGAGACTTTGTGGTACCTTTTTGTTATTCCAATGGTACTTTTTGAATTTTTGGTAATATTTAACCTAGAAACATGAAATTAAAGATATATGGTCCTAAATGAATGGGAACCCAAAATAGGGGATTTTGTGATACTTTTTTGTTCTTCTAATACTACTTTTTGAATTTTCTATAATTATGAATCTAGAAACATGAAATTAAGGACATGTGATGCTAAGTGAATGAGAATCCATAAGAGGGGACTTTGTGGTACTTTTTTGTTCTTCTAATGGTACTTTTTGAATTTTCTATAATTATGAACCTAGAAACATGAAATTAAGGACATGTTTTTTTTTTTTTTTTTTAAATTTTCTATAATATTTATTCCAGAAACATGAATCCATAAGAAGGGATTTTGTGATACTTTTTCGTTCTTCTAACAATACTTTTTCTGTAATATACATCATAGAAACATAAAATTGAAGATGTAAGGTCCTAAGTGAATCAGAATCCTTAAAAATGATTTTGTGGTTAATTTTCCTTATACTTTTTCGTTATTTTAATATTTACTTTTTGTTATTCTAATATTAGAAATCTAATATTAAAGAGATATTGTTATTAATGAATGAGAATTCTCAAGCTCTATAAGTCACATTCCTCTATACTAAAAAATAATAATAGGAATACTTTTGTAGTTTTTTAACTTTCGAATGTTAAAGATGTTAAAAACTGGTATTTTACTGGCACCCTATCAAACATGCCTTTTGTACGAAAATCCTATTTGAAATTTATTTTATAGTATGGTTTTTATCAAAAATTTCCGCTAACGAAGTAGCGGGTTAACAGCTCGTATACATATATAGAAATTGAGTATCTTCTTTTGAAATAATTTTTTTTTTTTTTTAAAGCTACTGCAAAAGTATTAATATAACATTTTGTGCAAAGTATTCATATTATGCGTTTTGTGCTGATGTCTGCAACACATAGAAAAAATTATCCAACACCCACCTTAAAGTATATCAATCTACTCAGAATCACTTTTTAAATCGATGTCCGTCCGTCCATCTGTCTGCCTGGATGGAAGTCTGGTTGGATGTCTCTCTAATGTCTCACCGAAATAGTAACAATCTTTGTTCTAAATTTCATGAGATTTAATGGGTTCTCAATTGACCATAGCTCCCATATAAACTCCTCTTACGAAAATCACTTTAACGTGCATAAATCCCATACATTTTTTTTTTTTTCGAAAATAATTCTGTAAATTGTGATCCGTTGGAAATATCTAAATGAAACTTCGAATGGTTAGGGCTTAAGTTAAAGGATAGACCTCCAAAGTTGGTCACCTCAAGTATGTAATTTTTTTAAAATTCGACAAAAATTAGTTTATATTTAGGTAATACTTGTAAATCTCTACAGAAAACATGTGTAGGTTATCTCTTTTAATTTAAGAGATATTTGGATCGACACAAATTTTATCCTCGTTTAT
This sequence comes from Protophormia terraenovae, assembly GCA_951394005.1. Classification (NCBI taxonomy): domain Eukaryota; kingdom Metazoa; phylum Arthropoda; class Insecta; order Diptera; family Calliphoridae; genus Protophormia; species Protophormia terraenovae. Next base: position 6,390,475 of record OX596074.1, on the reverse strand, counting down.
CGTTTTTTTTAAGTTTTTTAAACTTGGGGTCCTTAATTTGGACTCTAACATACATATTACATACACTATACATATTTTAAAAATAATAGCTTTAATTTAAAAAAATACTGAAGTATTGAAAAAACAAAACTTCGACACATTTCGTCAAGAAATTAATTTTTGATAATTTTTTTTTCATAAAACATTTTAAAACCCAGCTTTTTTTTTCATTAATATTTGCTTTAAATTCTCTGAGTTTATCCCCTAAAATATGCTTTTATAAATTTACTTTTACATATGTGTAAATTACACTGGTCAACAAAAAAATCCTCCCCCATAGACGAATAGTTGGACTTGATGTATTTTGATGTGCTAAACACGAATCTGCTTTCAGTTTTTTTCCATCAGGTCTTGATTTTTTTTATGGGCATGTCTAATATTTCGCCCATAGTAAGACCATTACTCTAGTATATTTCCTCATAATTCAAGAACGGTGTGTACGATTGATCAAAGTGATACATCAAAAGATGCGTACTAAAAATATCTTCAAATTCCCCAAACTTAATTTTTTATGTGCTCAATAGTTTCGGGTTTATTTTGAAATAAGTGTCCGTAAAAAATCATTTTCATGCAAAATTTTAGATTTTTTTGTTACTAAAATTTTTTTTAATAAATGGAAACATCTAAAATGTTACAGTTTATCATCTTTATCTTAAAGCTGGTAATGCTGCAAACAAAATAAGGTATGTATCTTCTAATTGATGCACAAATGGTGATTTTATTCGCAGTTAAGTAAAAATACCCATGTTACATACAATTGCGTAGAAATACAGTGGTGGGCAAAAAAAAAAAAAAAAAAATAATAATAATTTTTTTTTTCTTGAAACAAAAATAGGTGGACTATGTGGATTCTGACGAGTTAAACAAGAATCTGCATTCAATTTTTTTCTATCGGGTACTGATTTTTTTTTATGGGCATGACTAATATCATCAACTTATTCAGCGGATACACTATAAAATTCGTGAATGGTTTGTCGAACTTAGGCTATAACTCAAGAACCCTTTACACGATTTTGATAAGTGATACATCAAAAGATGCATACGAAAATTGTCTTCAATATTTTTCATTCGTTTAAGAGTTTGAGAGTTATGGATCAAAATTTTCACCACTTTTCAGAAAAATAAATTTTAAAATTTTCGATACTAATTACCGAATAACTACAAAAATATTAACTGGACGAAAAATTATATAAATTCAGATCAAAGACAATTTAGGTCGCTATATAATAAAGTTCAATTTATCTTAATTGGACAAATTGTTCTCGAGTTATACAAGTGTGACTGCCTAAAGGCGGGGTCATAGTAATCATGCCCATAAAAAAAAAAATCAATGCGTGATAGAAAAAAAGTAAAAGCTGATTCTTATTTAGCACGTTGAATTCCATCTAATTCAACTATTTTTTTTATTTTTTATTTAAGACGAAAAATTTTTTTTTATTTTTTGCCCACTAGTGTATTTTCACTTAGCTATAGGTATGCATGAGTATCCAAACATAACTGTGAATCCAATCAAGATTTATGCATAAATTTTTACAATATGTGGCTTTATTTACTCGTAGTTTTGCCAGCTTTGAGATATAGGTGATAAACTTAAATATTTTTGATGTTTTCACTTTAAAAAAAAGTTTTAGTAAAAAAAAGAAATCTTGAATTTTGCATGAAAAAATTTTTTTCCGACAATTTTTTCGAAATATCTCCTAAACTATTGAGCGGATAAAAATTTGATAGTAAATCATGCATACCGTTCTCGAGTTATAGTGAAATATACTCGAGTAATCGGCTTATTTAGGGCGCAATATTAGACATGTCCATAAAAAAAATCTCAACCCGATAGGAAAAAAACTGAAAGCAGATTCGAGTTTAGCATGCGGAATTCCATCTAGTCTACATATTTTTTTTCGAAGGAACTCGAAAAATTTTTTTTTTGTCGACCAGTGTTATTAAACATTTTAGGGCATATTTAGGGGCTTATTTTAAAAGAATAAATCGTAGAGAATTCAGCCTCCAATTATTTTGTTTCCCTTATGGCTCATTAAAAGCTGAAAAATATGGCTATAAGCATTTTTTTCAAATAGTAAAACCAAATTATTTATTTTAAACATAAATATATTAAATTTATTCTATTTAATCATTTATGGAATTAAAATAAACCCCTAATTTTAAAAATTTTAATTATTTACACTTAGTAAGTTAACTTTATTGAGTTACTAACACTTATGTAAACGTAAATTTCTAATAGCATATTTTAGGGGCTTATTTTTTTTAACATAAAAATGCATCATTCGAAAAAATATTTTGTAAATTTACAAGAGCTGCGAAACTACATTTTGTGTTAGCTGGCTTTAGAAATTATATTTCAATTAACAGTAGATTAAACAATTATTTAAAAGAATTTAGAAAAAATTAAATTTACTTTATGTTAACAGGAAATTTTATATTACAAACATTTAACTTACCATTTTCAAAGCAATTTAACAAAAAAGTTTTCCATTTACATATTTTTTTTTGTCAACTTTAAATAAATCCCACACAAATTTTATTTTTTTTTTCTTGATTATAGTATTCTCAACTACCAATCACTCTTTTAGTGGTTTTTAACTTCCAAAACTTAATATTTTTTCTATTAAAATAAAAAAACAAAAATCCATTAGAAAAAATAATGCAATTGAGTCTCAACAAAAAGTCATGTACCTTTAAAATCTATTTAGAAAAAAAGCTAAGAAAAAAGCTGAAAAAAATTTCATTGACAATAATCCTGACACAAAGCAATAAAGCATCAGATGTGGAGGTTAATAAAGCCTACCGCACACACACAGAGAACAGAAAACAAGCAGCAGGAATAACTGACAACAAAAACAACAGCAACAACAGAAAAAGAATAAACAATGTGGATATTGACCCAGTGATATACATATTTAGTAATCGGAAAAAATACTTGCACTTTAACTAACACAGTAAATACAACGAACTGCTTTCTATACAAGTAAAAAAAGACAACGTGACAATATAAAATCCACAAGTGGATTTTTTTGAGAGCATACTTTTAGGCGAGCTCAAAAAGTAGTGTGTGATAGAAAGGAAGAGAGTTAGAAAGCAAGAGAGTTTTAAAAGGATGCTTTTTGCAAAAGAAAACAGATTCAGCTAAGAGCGATGAAGATTACAATGTTACACCCTTAGAATCCAAAATTCATTTGCGGCTTTTTCTTTAGCTAGTAATTGACGTAAGTGGATAATAAGTTTTATATGTGAGAATTTTACTACCCGGATGCTGTGTGTTTTTTTGGTGTGTATGTATGAGAATTTTATTGTGTGGATTTTAAACATAATTTATGTTGCAAGTTTTTTTTTTTTTTGTTTTTGGATTTGTTCATTATTTTGTAGTAAGTGTTGCCGACTTTGGATAGATTTTATTTGTTGAAGCTGCTATTAGTTCTATCGTGTCTGCGGAAACGTGCGGTTGTTTTTAAATCGTATTAACGCTAAGGCGTATATGGTGTAAGCGCGCTTGAAGATTTAGCAAAATTAAAAGAAATTTGGTTAAAAAAAAATAAATAATAAAAAAATAAATAAAATTTTAAAAATAGTTTTTAAAGTGAAAAAAGAAATAATAAAAATTAAAATATTTAAGCCATAAAATAGGCTTTATATGTTTGAAAAATATAAAGCCTTAAAATAGCTTTTGGAAATTAAAAAAAAATGTATAAAAAGCCTTAAAGTAGGCTTTAAAAATTAAGGAGAAATAAAGTGTTTCATTTAAAAAAGTCTTTAAATAAAACTAAAAATTTTAATACCTAAAAGAAAAACAAAAGAAAAAAAAAAAAAAAAAAATAAAAAATAAAAATTATCTTAATTTATGAGCGTGCTTTGTTTTTGTTTCGCTGTTGTAACGCCTAAATGTTAAGCTAATGCTTTTGCCTGCGATAACTCTAACATTTAAGTAAAAACGCGTGTTTATCGTTTGTGTTTTTGTTGTTATTTTTCGCTAAAAAGTTCCGGATTGTTGATGTCGCCAATTTGTTTGAAAGCTAAAACAAAAAAATAAAAATAAAAAGAATAATCGTTTGTATATTTTGCCATAAACTTTTATGTGTGCTGCTTCAAATGTTTTTATGTGTGTGCGTAACAGTACGCTTTGCTGTTATAAGTGTGAGTGTTTTAGTGTATGTGTGATGATTATTAAAAATATTTTTGTTATTTTTCGCACTGACATCTTTAAAATTTTGTGATAAAACCTAAGCATACTTTTGGGTTGACAATGCTATAAACATCAAAACACTGATTATTTTTAACAAAAAAAAAAAAAAAAAAATAATCTTTTTTAAACAAAAATTTTTTTTTTTTTGAATTTGTAGAAGGCGATAAGGAAAAAAAGTATATGTGAGCAGTTTAAAAATCTTGTTAAAGCTGATTTTGTTTTATTTTTTTTATAAGATCCTAAATGTATGCTACATTAAGAAGGGCAAGAAGTTTAAACTTGATAATAAAGTAGATGTTGTTGGGCTGTTTGTATTTATGTCACATAGGCACTTTTAAAAAGATATTAAAAATACAGCTTGTTAAAAAATAATAAACTTTAATAAAATATGAAGCCTAATTTTAGTAAAAAAAATATTTTTATTCAAATTTAGTTTTTTTCTATTAATATTATAAAGCTCTTAGTGGAATTATTCATTTATGATATATGTAAAATAATAACAATTACCTTCACTATTCTTATTAAAAATCTTAACAAAGATTTCTCAAAATATTTAATAAATTTCTTATTTATAAATACAATATTATTTTCGTTTCTTCCTAAATAAGTTTTTAAATATTTTAAATTTCTTAAAAATCATAACAAGGATTTCTTTCAATATTAAACAATTTTCTTATTTATTACTTTATTTTCAATTCTTTCAAATTACTTCCTTATAAGAGTCCCTTAAGTCTCTTATATTCACCATAAATCTTTTTCTTCTGTTTTTTTTTCCTTTAAAATTGTTCCTGCTCAAAATAACTTCCTCTCCATTTTTTCTTCTGAGATTAATTCTTTTAAATCTTGTTTATATACTTTAATGTTTGTTAATTTGTCTTCTCAGAAAAAAAAAGTTTTTCTTTTAACTTGTTAAAACATTTGTTAAAAAACATTTCATTAAGTAACTGCCTAAACATGGTAACTCTATAGCAGCCTTTAGGTTTGCTTTTTTGTAAAACAATATTTAAAGTATACTTTTAGGCAAACATATGCTTGGTTGCTAACTCGGCTACAAGTTTTCTAAAGTAAAAGTAATTAATATCTTAAGGGTATAAATTATTTTCAATTTTTTGAAGAAAACATTGAGAATTTATTTATTGAAATTCATCCTGAAATTTTTAGGAAAAATGGAAATTTGATAAGAAATTTAAAAGTTGAAGAAATATGGATTTAAAAATAAATAAAATTAGTAGAAAAAAAAAAAAATGAATGAAAAAATTAACAGAAATAGAAATTTAATTTTAAATCAGATAAACAGAAAAATATGTTCATATGATCTTTATTCGTTGATGCCAATACAGAACCTTATTAATATTAATTAGTGGCCCTGATTTGCTTAAGACGGATCTATCTAATTGTGACTCAATTACTACGGTACTGATTGTTAAAAATTTCTGCTGCTAAAAATTTTTACGGTACCTAAAAATAATTTATAAAATGTTAAATCGTTAGCTATAAAAACCACTTGTAATAGTTTAATTTTTTCTTAAGTCGATGTTATATTTCTTTCTTTGGAAAAGGCAAAACAAAAAGTGAATTTATGAAGTTTTTTTTGAAGTGTATTTTGGAGAATATTTTGTTTGGGAGCCAAGTGGAATAATGGAGCGTTAGTTGTTTTATTTTACAGGCTTTATTTTTGAAAAATATATAAACTATATACTAAGTTTAAAGCAGCTTTGAATTTACGTTATGTATTTTGATTAATATATTTAAATTCGTTACTAAGATGGATGGACGGACAGACAGACACTAACGTAGTTTTCAAAAAAGAAAATCTAAACATTCCAAAAGCACACTTAATTTATTTACTAGCTTATAAATAAATTTAACAAAATTATTTATACATTAAATTGAATTTAACTAAATTATTTTAAAGATTTTCGAACTATATAACGATTAATAATGTTTCAAATTAACATACAGACAGTTGGACAGACATGAATGTTGTGTCTTAAGAAATCTTAAAATTCTCAGGGAATACTTTTTTTATTTACTAATACATAGTAAAATAAAATGTAAATATTGCTATCTCTTTTTTCAATTAAATGCCATTTTTGACCTCTTTTAAGCCAATGTGCACAGTGAAGAAGCCTTACATATAGTGGATTATTCTGCATAAATATTGCTAAAGTGTTTAACCAATAAAATTATTCTAAAGTATTAACTAAATGTGTTACATGTAAAATCTAAATATTAAACTTTGTAAGATTATAAGAAAACATATTTTTTTTCGCAGACATAAGGACGGACATAATTCGTTCTTTGTTATGGTTTATAATAGCATATAAAAAATATATTTAAATGACTTTTATGACCTTCATTTTTTAAAAATTTTTATTTGGATTATTAAATTTATTTATGATTTGTTAATAAGATTATTGTGGTACAAAGGTATTATTTACACGAAATAATTTCTTTTTTTATTGATAAACTTCCACACTTGTATAACTCGATAACGGATTGTCCAATTAAGATAAATTGAACTTTAATATATAGTGACCTAAATTGTCTTTGAGCTGAATTTATATAATTTTTTGTCCAGTTAATATTTTTGTAGTTATTCGGTAATTAGTATCGAAAATTTTAAAATTTATTTTTTTTAAAAAGTTGTGAAAATTTTGATCCATAACTCTGAAATTCTTGAGCGAATGAAAAATATTGTTGACATACCTTGAAGACAATTTTCGTATGCATCTTTTGATGTATCACTTATCAAAATCGTGTAAAGGGTTCTTGAGTTATAGCCTAAGTTTGACAAATAATTCTCGAATTTTATAGTGTGACCGCTGATGATATTAGTCATGCACATAAAAAAAAATCAGTACCCGATAGAAAAAAAGTGAATGCAGGTTCTTGTTTAACTCGTCAGAATCCATCTAGTCCACCTATTGTTGTTTCAAGAAAAAATAAAAAAAAAAATTTTTTTCACTGTATTTCTACTCAATTGTATCTAACATGAGTATTTTTACTTAACTGTGAATAAAATTTAGATTTGTGCATTAATTTTGAAGATACATACCTTATTTTATTCGCAGTATTACCAGCTTTAATATAAAGATGATAAACTATAACATTTTAGATGTTTTCATTTAATAAAAGAAATTTTAGTAACAAAAAAATCTAAAATTTTGCATGAAAATTATTTTTTTCGGACACTTATTTCAAAATAACTCCGAAACTATTGAGTACATAAAAAAATTGAGTTTGGGGAATTTGAAGATATTTTTAGTACACATCTTTTGATGTATTACTTTGATCAATCGTACACACCGTTCTTGAATTATGAGGAAATATACTAGAGTAATGGTCTTACTATGGGCGAAATATTAGACACGCCCATAAAAAAAAATCCAGACGTGATGGAAAAAAACTGAAAGCAGATTCGTGTTTAGCACATCAAAATACATCAAGTTCAATTATTCGTCTATGGGGGAGGATTTTTTTGTTGACCAGTGTTATTGATTATCATAATATATTATAGAAAATTAAATGGTTATAAAACACTTTATTATTATTTTTTTTTGTAGAAAAATTTAAACTTCATTTTAAATAAAAAATTTTCAATTAAATTAGTTCGTAAACAAAATGTTTTGGGAAACTTTTTTGTTGCAAAAAAGTAGTTATAAATAAATATCTATTTAGCTGCTAGTGTGTTAAGAATGAAGTGTAGAGAGCTTAATCTTACAAAAAATTAAAGTATACCGTTGAATTACTTTCTGAATCAATTTAAGGATATCTGTGCGTATGTCCGCCTGATTATTCATCTAAATTTTTTTGGAGGCATTGCTCAGTGAATTGAACTATAGCGAAAAAGGGGATTTATTCGTGGAACCTTTAATTTAAAATATATATATCTTTTTTATTAATGGATATTCATAAATACGTAAAATACTACAATTTAAATTAAAAATATTTTGGAAAGCATTTTTTTTTCATTGTTATGGCTACTTTTGTTTTTCAGGGAAAATGGGCTTTATTTAGACATTTTGTTGTAACTTTTGAACTAAAAGCTATAAATTAATAAATCAAACTGTAAATTTAAGTCAACTTATTACTCTATAAGATAATTTTAAGAAAAAGCAGACAAAGGCGTTTTATATCAAAATTAATGTTGTTTGAAATATTAAAAATTAATAATTAATTTTTATAGTGAACAAAAAGATTTATTTCATTTCAGATATATTTTAGACAAGTTACAGACCCAAACTTATGAGAAATTTAGTATAAATGATTTTATTACACTTTTTACCAGTTGTTTAAAATGTTCATTTTGAACTTCCTGTGATTCCTCTCTAATTTTTGCATAATTTCAACTGATTTATTTTAATATAAAATGAAATATTTCTCGTTTAGGCAAATATTGCTTACACAAGCTTACATCTTATATTTTATCACTATATAAAAATGTTTACCCAATTGTACCCAATAACTCTTTAAAACTCTACAAATATCTCGAAATTACCCCATTATTAGGGTCATTTTTGCAAAAATTATTAAAAATATTTATACAATATATATTTGAATTAATTTTATTTTAGAAGGTGGATTATGTTTAGGTAGTGGGCAACCTAAACATAATCCACCCGTTTAAAAAAATAATTATCGTAAAAAAAAAAAAAAAAAAACAAAAAAATTATGATAACTCAGTTTCTTTTTTATTGTCCAATACACACTTTATTTTTTTAATTAATCCTCGCTTTGAGTACTGCACAACCCAATGTGCACTGGTCGGAATACAGTATTTTTTTCGTCCTAGATTTTTATGATATATTGCACTAAAACTCGTAAACAGTGTGCACGATTTACATGAATAACAAGCTAAAATTTGCAGAGTAAAATTTACTTTAAGTTGTTCTAATATAATTTTTTACCCTGTCAATAGTTTCGGTGTCCAAAAACAATTTTTTTATGCTAAACTGAAATTTTCTGAAAATTTGTTTTGAAAAATGGACAAACTTAAGATTATAATTGTTTTATATAAACGTTGGTAAAATAAATATATTACTGGTACTAATCTCTTTACAGTAACAACACCGTGAGAAAGACATTTTCACACCTAAAAAAAAAAACGATATACAAACGAAACTAGAGACCATACGTAGTAAAACTGCATACTCAGTTTTTCTCTCGGACGTAAAATTTCTTTTAAAAAGGACTTCAAAATAACAATGTATATTAGAGTATTCATTTTACTCGACTTTTTCATTGTTCGAATAATCAAATAACTCGAAAATGCAGTTTTTGAGTTACTCGAATAATCGAATAAATCTTTTAAGTTACTCGAGTTATTCGATTAATTTATACCTTAAAATTTTACTCGATTTTTCAATGCTTATCAAAAAAGAAAACAAAAATGTAGCATAAAATAAGAAATAGTCTTTCCAAAATAATATAAAATTAAAATTTGGGTAAATATTTATGAATATTTGTTTCTTTTGCTTTGATAATGACGTTGTTCTCTATATTTAATATATTCATTAATAGTTAAATAAATAGGTCTAACAAATTTGGTCTATCAATTTGAACCAAATTTTATATTAAGGGTAGTCCGAAGTGCTTTTTGTGACTTTTGTGACGCTATAAAATGACTAGTTTTTACACTGTGAAAAAATTATACCCATTTAAAGGTGATTATCAATACTTTTGATAAAAATTAAAATTAATGATAGTTTTTATCCATTTTGGAATAATTTGCGATTTTGTCTCATAACCACACTTTTTGGACACATACTAACCTATGTACAACAGAAGTTTTCATTTGTATACAAAATGTTTGTACAATATTTTTAAGTATCGGAGAACTACTAAACCCAGATTTATTTTGAGTATAAGGTTTTAGAATGTTTTATAATTCATTGTTCAATTATGTTCAATATTTAGAAGGCATTAGGATGATAATTTAAAATTATATAAATGTATACAGTTTTTAAGATAATTTAGTCTTATTTGTCTTATAGTGATCTCGTAATTATGTTTTAGTTCAAATTTGTGGACAAATTTTTAACAATATCAGTGTAAAAATATTAGAAATTATATAAACTTGTATAATAAATTAGTCAAATATACAATTAGTTAGAACTACTTACTTTTCTCCATTTAATGGACAAATTTATTGTAAATTTAAAATAAATAATTCTTTTTCCCAAATGTACGCGTAGGAATTATAATTGGCTCTATTTTGAATCAAACCACAATTTCTACCAAAATGTAAAATATTTTATTTCTCCTTTCTTCCTATTTTTGTTATAATTTAGTAAAAACACAAATATTTTTTGGATTTTTGTTCGTTAGGCTGTGAAATATATTGTGAAAATATATTTATTAGTATCTGAGTTATTGCATTTTGAAAATGAGAAAAAGCACTTTGGACCATCCTTTTTTTAGATAAAGTGGTTCAGCTATTCTTAACATAAAGAACGAGTTTACATGGTAAACTTAATTTTAAGTCCAAATTCCTTCTATATTACAAATTTCATTTAAACCATCACCATCATATCCTCTACACCAGACTGAGCATTTATTAGTATATAAACTATGTACTTTCATTCGTAGAATCAAAAATATGTTTTTCCAAATCAAGCTTAAATTCCTTATTTATTATATTTATATTAAAATTATTTGAATTTTACTTTATGATTTTTTAAAGTGACGTTTATATTTTTATTTAATTTTTGTAATTAAAAAACGAACTTTGACTACGTATTGTAATTTAGGCATATATTCGGTTTTTTTACTAAATACAATTTTTTTAAAAAAATTCCAATTTATGGTACCACTTTTAGATTCGAAACATTCTAATTAAAAACTAAAATTTTTAAACATTGTTTTTAAGCTAATTTTTTTAGAAAACTAAAATTAAAACTTCCTAAAAACTAGTTAAGAAAGGAAATATTTAAAATATTTTTTTACTCGAATTATTCGATTAATCGGCATAATTTGCTCGAATAAATTGTTACTCGAAATTCTTGATTTTAATTTAATCGAACAATTATTTGATTTTCATTTGTCGATTAATCGAACAAACAATATTCGAGTGAATACCCTAATGGATATACATTAAAAAATAATAATAATAATAATATTTACAAATATTAGATCAACCCAATATGGGTGTCAAATGAAAACTTAGAATCACTGCAATATAATATATTTTATTAAAATATTGCCGTAAAAAAAAAAATAATAATAAAATAAGGAAATATCCTTCTGAAAATGTGTCCTTTTATTATTTATTTTCAAGTATATATCAGCCTACAAAAATCATTATATCCAAGACAAAACCGTGCAACCAGTTAGGATCTAGGATATCAAATTTGCTCTCAAAAAGATTTAAAATTTTCGAAAAATGCTCAAATTTTAAAAATATTATAAATTATTTACGAAGATTTTATCACCCCCCTATATAAATGTTAAATAATGGCTAAGAATCCCTGCAATAAAATAGTACTTTTTGTTTAAATATTTCGGTACAAAAAATTAAGAAAATATCTTTTCGAAAATTTAATCCTGAAATATTATATTTATTACTTAATTACATACTCTTTATAAAGGATTATTTCTTAACATTTTTGTTATATTGCATTGCTTTCATTTCACATCTATATTGGGTTGATATAATTTTGTTAAATATTATATAATATATTTTAAAGTTGCGTAGTTTTCGAGACTGAAGTTCTTTAAAAAAAAAAAAAAATAATAAAAAATTAAGATCGCAGTTTTACCATATACGAGCTCTAGTTTGATACATAAATCAATTTTTTCAAGTGTTAATTTTTTTTGAGGAAATTGTCACACAGCGTAATAAGGGCCCGGATTTATATGTATTTATAAGTAACAAATAATTCTCTAAAATATTCTTTTAGAAATTAATACTTTCAGAGTTGCAAATAATTAAAAATGTTAGTACATGTTATTAATTTTTCAAAACATATTTTAGGTTTTAATTTAAAATAAATGTATAATATATCCGCTCTTTAAACATACATATTTTGTTTTTCCTGTTTGAAAACAAATTTTATAGTCATATGTTTAGCTTTTTAATGTAATCGATTAATTTTTTAAAATGAGCCCCTAAAATATGCTATAAAATTTTTAATAATTTACATTTATGTAAACGTAAATTTCTAAAAGCATATTTTAGGGGTTTACTTTTATATATAAATGCATTGACATTTTTCAAATAATATTTTTTAATAATTACATTAAATATTAAATTTCATAGTAATATTTATAATTTTTTTGATATTTACGTGGTATGAGGTTGTTAAATTCTGTTAAATAATTTCTTTGTAAATAAAGTCTCAAAATTTATTTTTAAAATAATTTTACATAAATATATAAGAATTCTATTTAATACTAATGTCAAGGGAAGTGACTTCATTAATATCTATTTCATATATGTTATGCACATAATTTAAAGAAAATATATTTAAATTGTTCATGGGCTGTAAAATTTTGCTTTCAACCTAATTTTAGACTTGCTGTCAGACGTTATAATTAGTTTTTATTATCTATAAAAGTATAAATTTTGTTTTTAAAATGTCAAATTTTTTTTTAAAGGTTCAACAGAAATGATTTCATATCATGAAAAATATGTAATTTTACTTAGAAAAATTTCTATAATTTTCTTATAATTCTCAAAATTTTCTATGGCAATTTCGCTCAAGTTATAACTTAATCTAACTTTTATAATATAAAAGTAATTCCATTTAATTAGTTCTTTAGAAAGAAAAAAACTTAGAATATTAGTTATTTACTGTGAATTTTATATAGAAGAAGAAATACTCTGTAATATTTCAAATAGAAACATTTTTAAGCTTAAAATGTGTTGTAATCTTAATTTCTTTAATTGCATATTTCTAAAAAAGAAATAACTACTAAGCTTCTTCACAAAATATGTTATTCTAAGAATACAAGAAAATTCTAGCATACTTTTAGGTACCAATAAATAAATTATATAACTTAAAATTTAACACAAATCTATTACTAAGGTAGCAGAAATTTAGTAGAATTTTCTTAACAATAAAAGCTATTAAAAGAAAATTTCTAAGCAGCACTGAATTGACTAATAAAACAAGTAATAATAAAAAGTATAGCCTACTTAAAGGTGCTTATTAATAATAAAATATCATTTTAATTTGTCAGTCTATACAAATTTGAAAAGTTTAAGTTTTGAGGACATAATTTAAAGTTTACTAATAAATTTTCAACTTAAAGAAAAATTATTCTCACAAAATATGTAAATTTGTTTTTGACACTTATTTAACTTAAAATGTAGCCTACTTGAAGGTGTTTTTTTTATTAAAATAGTCCTCTGTTTTTAATTATATTGTTTTTTTTTTATATTTTATTTGGAAAGTGTTATTAATTACATGCCTTCAAATAAATTTAAAATTTATTATCAACTGCAAAACCCATTTTCAACGAAAAGTCTTGCCTACTTTAAGTTGTTCATTAATGACAAATATTTTATTTTTTTTTTTATTAAGTTCAGGTTGCTGTGAAGTATCCCTTTTAATTTGTCAATCATTTTTAATTGCTATACTTATTAATACAAACAAATTTGTACATATTTTCTTTTTTATTGCTATACAATTTCAAAGCTCTTGAAAGTAATTTAAACAAACAACTACAACTCATTTAATATTAGAACTTTAACCTTTTGGTCAGGCTGTTTTTTTTCGGTTTGGTAAGTGTCAAAATGACAGGTCAAGTTCTTTTCATTTTGAGTTTTATTTAAGTATTCAAGTGTTTGCCTTAACTTTTGAGACTTAAAAGAAAATGGCTGTTTATTAGAAAGTTTGTTGATTTTATTATCTATCGCCAAATGTTTATATTATATTTTTGTAGGAGAAATTAATGCTGTTTGTTGTTTTATAAAGAAGTCAAAGTAATTTTAGGTTTTATGATGGAAAATTTGTATTTTGTTTTTTTTTCTTGAGTTTTATTTGAACACAGATTAAGAGGTTAAATAAGAAAAATGTTAATGAAAGCTTTTGGCTTTTAACAGAGATCTTCTTTTAAATTCAAAAATTTTGTGTTAAGAAGGAAATTTTTGAAATATATAAATTATATTTAATTAAAACTAAAATAATTAAAATTAGTTTGTTTAAATTTGAAATTTTAATTCAAATAATATTTTTAATATTCCTTAAAGTATGCCATATTTTATTATTTCAAACTGAATATAGGCTATATATTTCATTAAAAATACACATTTTTAGCTTTAAATTTAATAAAATTTTTGTTTCCTATAAACCTGCTTTACAATTTGTATTTCTATGTCATATAATTAGCCTTAAAATATGCCACATTTTTGCCATTTTATTTCGTACCCTAAAGTAGGCATAATTACTTTTACCACAAAATGTTATTAAGCCATATGCGTTATATGGCTTTTCATGGTTTAAGGAAATAATTATTCATGTTGTTATTTATTTCCAAAAAAAAAAAATCGTTTTTAATTATAAAGAGGTAATATCATAAAGTAATTTAATTAAAAAATCTAAAGACATTTTATGTAATTTTCATTAGAGTAACTTGTAAAATAAAATTCAATAGAATTAAATAAAATTCAATAGAATTAAAGGTCATTAAAATATCTTAAAAATGTTAACCTTTAGTTTACTACAAAAGTTTATGTAGTTAATAGAACAGACAGATGGACAAATATCGTTAAATTGACTTAGACAAAAATTTGGAATCAATTGCCATTTATTCTGAATTTAAATTATGTTAATTTCGTTTGGAAAATAAATATAAAAATGTATATTACTCATTAAAATATTCATACATTTTTATAAGATTAAAATTTTATTCTAAAATAATCTCAAAACATTGCTTCTGAAATGAGAGGTATATAACATATTCACACTAAATATGTAGCCTTAAAATATGCAATATACTATTTTTTTTTATTATACCCTTCACCACAGGTGTAAAGGGTATATATAAGTTTCTCATTCCGTTTGTAATTCCCACAATTTTCGTCGGAGAGCAAAAAAGTTGACATTTTCAGGATCCTTGTCAGAAATGATGACGATAGGATGTCCGTCACTTCATGTGTCGGTTGAAATGGCGTTTATGAAGTCCACCGATAACTGGCATATATAATATATATATATATATATATATATATATATATATATATATATATATATATATATATATATATATATATATATATATATATATATATATATATATATATGTATATATATATATGTTTAAGCCCTTGTTTAAGCTACAGATTTTTACAGAACGGTCATAAATATTTTTATAAAATTTCGGTTTTCTTAATAAACCAAATTCGTTCATAATCATCAGAGTTATGGGCCAAAAACAAATCTGTTAAAAATATAAATACACACACACAAACATGTATATTAAGCATTGTAATGACTATTAGTGACGTTTTTGGTTTTTTATATAGACAAGTAGTTTAGTTAGCAACAGCAGTAATATAATGAATAACATTGTTGTTGTTGTTCTTTGTATATGCAGTCAGTTTGTATATACACACATACAAAAATAAATAAATATAGAATTGTTGTTGTTGTTTATTTTTTAAAAGCTAAGCTTGCTATGATTTTTTTTCGTATTCAAATTTTCGTAGTTTGAAAAAAATGTAGATTTATAAATGTGAAATAATGAAAGCATACGTTAAGGCGAAAATTTAATTATTTGTCCATGGAAATTTTTTCTTATGGATCTAGTAATACACCTAACAGAATTTTTATTCCTTTTTCAGAAATTAGTTTTAATTTTTGAAATATTAAAATATATAATTTTTTATTTGAAAAAATAAAAAATCAATGAAAATTAGCTGCAGAAGTAGTTCAACTAAAGACCTTAGAACAATTAAAAAAAATTCTTTAATTTATGGTTTTATTTACCAACATATTAATACATAATGATGACATTATAGGCAACTACTTACCCTATACATTACTTAGATGTCATTACAATAACTAATTACTTCCAAGCTGTTAAACAGCGCATTGATTTTAAAGCATTACTGAAGTCATGATTAGTAATAACAATAGGAACTAGTTATATTTTAGGTTATAAATAAGTAATGAAATGTCAGGATATAAAATATTTTTTTTTTGTTTTTGTAAAAGGATTTTTTAAATTTTAATTTAAAAACTTAAAACAATCAAAAATCTAATTAAAATAAATGTAATAAAAATAAACTATTTTAGACTACAAATTAATTCATACGCAAATTTTGTCTTTCATTTATGTATCCCTTCTTCAAAATATGCATTATAAAAATCAAGAAAAATTAATATTTTCAAAAATCTGATCACAAGTAATTAACAACATTCGTTTCAAAAATTATTTAAAAATGTTAAGGATTGCAAACTATTTTATCATTAAGTTTAAAATTTGTAAATAAATATATTAAGTAGGAATCAAAAAAAAAAAAATAAGTTAAAGTCTCCTCGATGATATGCAAAAGTTTTATATTTTAAGTTAAAATCCTAAAAATAGGCCATATAATATTTCTAAAATTTATAAAGTTAAATTGTTTACAAAGCGAAATATATAAAACGTATATATTTTAAAATAAATCTATTAATTATAGTATCGATACCCAGTAAAAAAAGGAATTAAAAAAGAGCTGAAAAAGTAATGAATTTAACACTGCGTTGGCATTGGAAGGAAGTACTTACTGGTGCAAAAGAGCTGCAGAAGTTCTATTTATAACCCATGGTTGTCATTGGTAGAATGTTCTTCTTTTATGCTTCTTATTCATTTCTTTTGAAGTACTTCCTTTAAAACTATGTTTATGAAATCTTTTTACAAAAATTCAGTTTTAGCCTTATTAAAAGGTTATAAAAATGCATTAAAATTTATAAAATTTTAATTTTCTTAGAAATTATTAACGTTTTTTCCCGCTAAAATTTCATTTATTTTCACTTTTTTTGGAAGTAATTATTAAGGACTTCCAAAAAAGTTTAAAATATTTACTTTATTCTACTTTTGAAGTGGTGAAAATGTTCTTTTTTGGAAGCTCTTGATCGTTTTTTTGCTGGATATGTATATAATTTTATAAAGATTAAAATACATATGTATATATTTCTACTACCTATCCATTATCTATGATATACAATAATTTTTAATTAGAAATCCTAATAGCAGGCCATATAATATTTCTAAAACTTTAAAAATAACTTTCTGCTGATAGAAATTCAAAATAAAAAGTTATAAAAAGTTTAAGGAAAACGATATTGATTGCTATATTCGGTTGTATCGAATCTTATATACCCTTCATCTAAGTTGGGATGTTATATAAAAATTAAATTATTTTAATGTTAATGAAACAACAATACTAAATGAAAACAACATTAATTTAAACAAAATTAAATAAAAAATAAAATTAAAAAAGGGTATTTTGAAAATATATAGACCGATTAATAGACTTAAAAATTCGAAAAAATATTTGTAACAGAATAAATACTGTAGCTTATATTGAGGCTTTAAAATGTCCATAAACGTGTTTTGGCCTCTATCTGGGTTAATAACAGCCAATAACTCGGTTCTTTATGCACCGATTTGCTTTATTAAAAAAACCGAAATTTAAGGAAGAAGTCTGTTCATATAGGAGTCTAAATAGGATTCCTTCAGTAAAAAAATCTAAAAAAATAGAATTTTTTGTGATAAAAATAAGGGCTTCAAAAATTAAAAAAAAAAAATAATTGTTGTTGTTGTTTTTCAGTGCCTATAACAACAATAACAATATGTATAGCTGCCATTAAATAAATTTAAAATAAAGATTTGCCAATAACTCGATTGTTTATGGACCAATTTGTATGATTAAAAAAAACCCGAAATTTTAGAAAATTTCCGACAGATATACAAATCCACAGTTTATATAAGAGCTTCAAAAAGTCTAAAAATGCATTTTGACCGATATCTTAAATACTAACAAACCGATTTTCTTTACGTTTTCAGTAGAAACAATTGATAGAAGATTCTGATTTTTCAATGTAAGAACGAAGTCGCTAACTTGTATAGAAGCTTAGAAAAGCCAACAACAAAAACAATTTTTGGGGGTTTCTTCGTTTATTTTGGCGATATCTCGGTTATTTATTAACCGATTTTGCTCATTTATATTGGTGTTTTTCTAAGGAATATTCTCTACAGTTTGATGTATAAAACATATATAACCGATAACTAGAACTTTCTAAAAACTGATTTCAACAGACAAATGGACATTGTTATATCGACTTCCCTATCAATATAGATCCACAATATATATACTTTTTAGGGACTTTAAAAATTGTTGAAATTACAAACGGAATGACAAGTTTATATATACCCTTTACACCTGTGGTGAAGGGTATAAAAACTTTAATGCTTCAAGAACTTTATTCATAATTATTAAGATTATTATTTTTTAATTTTTTTAGAAAGTTCTATAAAATATTGATGTATTTATAAAAATCACTTTAAATATGTTAGGATTTATTTTTAAAAAATTTCTAATTTTATTTTCATGATTTGATTAAATTTTTTTTTTAACAGTTTTCTCATCTTAATCACTTCAATCTGCTTTTAAATTTGTTTTATACATTCCCTTTTAAACAAACATATTCTGGTCTTAAAATTGTAGCTAAAAAAATGTGTTGTATAGCTTAAGGCGTTAAAACTAAAATGTTTTTTTTTTTTCTTTTATGTTTTCGTTTTCTTATAACAATTTAATTTAAAGTTGTAAAGCAGAAAAGTTGATTTTTAAAACAATGTAATAGCCAATGGAAGAAAACTTCTTATTACAGATTTTTATAAAGAATTTATTGAAGTTAAAAAAAAAAATTGTTAGAATAAGAAAAATAAAGATTTTTAATTTATATTAAAATTACATGTGGCTGAAAAATTATAATTTATATAATTTTCGATCTTATAATATTTTTTTCTAAGAGAATATTAATATTAGTTTATTAAATTGATACCAAATTCTTAAAAGTTTTTTATTTAAAAATATTTATTTTTTAAATTTTATTATTTATTTTTGTTTAGAATTAATTTTAACCATAAGTAGGCAACATTTTAAATTATTTTTTTTATTCATTCTTTGTTCAAAAACTATTCAAACTAAAGCCTTAAAGTGTCTTACGATTTTTAAATAAGAAAAATATTATATAAGCAGTTTTTTAAATTTTAGTTTTAATTTTTGTTTAAATTAGTTTTTACCTATAAGTAGACAACATTTTATCCTATTTCTCTTATTCATTTCTTCTGCTTCCTGTAAGAACTATAATTATTTGTAATAACTCTTATATTTTTTTATAACCCCAGATTATAGGCTTTATTTTTTATTTTATATTTTTTTAAATCCCTTAAAACTATGCTTTAGTTTTCTTTATAAATAATTTTCTCTTAAAACTTAAACTTTGTTTTAAAATTCTAAAAATTATTTAGTATAATAAAACAAGATTTCCTCTGTTAAGCCCTGTACAATTATGGCTGGCAATTGTATTTTATTATATAAACATTATAAAAAAAGAAGAAACAACATTGCGTGGCCTTAGTTTTGAAAGCATTGTTTAAATATAAAGTATAGTTATTTTCATTTTATATTTATTTATATTTTCTTTTATTTTAGAAAAAAAAGAAACTTAATTTAAAGTAGTTTGTTTTATAAAACTTTGTTATTTCCCCGAATGTTTTTGCTGTGTTTAAATATATTTATTTATTATTTTGAAAAGTTTGCAGACTTTCATACACATACATACACTTCACTACAAAATAAACGTTGAAAAGAAAAT
Organism: Protophormia terraenovae; assembly: GCA_951394005.1. Taxonomy (NCBI): domain Eukaryota; kingdom Metazoa; phylum Arthropoda; class Insecta; order Diptera; family Calliphoridae; genus Protophormia; species Protophormia terraenovae. Next base: position 6,370,429 of record OX596074.1, on the reverse strand, counting down.
GTTATTAAAATTGGCTTTAGTGGTAGTAGCTGTACAGAATTTTAAATGAATTTGGTCAGAGTTAAAAGAAAAAATTTGAGGAAATTTTAAATGGCTGGATTTAAATTAGCTTTTAAAGCTATTTAACTATCCCTAAAAATATGCTAAGTACTTAAGAAATTTCTAAGAAAATTTAAAGAAAATTTGAAGGTTTTAGAAATGAACTAGAAAAATAAAATAAATTCGTCTTGAAACAAATTCTAAATCAGTTTTTTTGGTTACTATTACTTTAAATTTCAAAAAAGCCTCCTTAATGTAGGCTATATATTTTTTCATTTCATAAGTCTCTTTATGTCTGTTTTAAAAATGATATGAATAACATTTTCTTGTTCTATAAATATCTTTGGGCATTTTATATTTAAAATTATTTACAGCATACTTTTATGCATATATTTTTAATTTAAATAGAGTTTCCTATTTTATTTATTTTTTTTGAGTATAGTTTAACATTTTATAAAGCATACCTTAAAGGTTATTCAGACAGTTTGGTATTTGTTTACAAAAATGTAGAAGAGTTTTTTACATATTTGGCTAAATAACATTTAAAAGCTCGGGGTTAAGTATTGTTTTAATTTTTTGAAACTGATATTGTCTGTATTTTATAAAACTAAATATTTTATGCAGTGCATTTTTGTTATTAATTATAAACATGCGTTTTAAAGCCTTAAGATATGCAGCATAAAAGCAATGGTTTTGGAAAAAATGTGGTCTATGTTTATGTATAATATATAAAGATGGAAAATGAAAGGTTATATTAAATATTTGTTTGTTAATGGGAAGAGAAAAAACATGTGGCATACTTTAGGGCTTTTAAGGGGAGATTTTTGGCTAAAATATGTTAAGCTAAATTGTTTATTTAAAGAGCATAATTTCAGCTAAAAAATTATTTAATTTTAATATTTTTTAATGTTTTTTATTCAGCTTTTGTGGATTATATTACTGTAATTTTATTTTAAAAATTCCCTAGCATAACTTAGGTTAGACATTTTAGTTTCATATAAAAAAATTGTTAAATTACAGATATTTTAATAAAATTTGATGGCCCTAAAATTTGTTGGAAAAATCCTTTAATTTATTTTTAAAAGTTATCTTTTAATTTAAAATTTTTTCAATTGATATTTTGTTTTTCTCTTTTATGTTAGGTTAGGTTAGGTTGTTTGGGCAGCTCGCTAAACTTAGCGAGTTCACTTGGAGGCCTAATTTTGCCCCTTGTGTTTCCCTAGAGAGAAGAAAAACCCACCATTACTGATTTTCTCGCATAGGTGCCTCGAGTACACGTTTTCCACTAAACCACCGTGTACTCTGGATAAAACCTAAAAGACTGCCTAATGACACATCTTCCAGATCGTCAAAATTCTGAAAGGAGCGCTCGCCCAGGTAATTGAATCTGAGTTCCTGCAGTGTCGGACAATCGCATAGAAGATGTTCTATGGACTATATCTCCTCTTCATCTAAACACCTTCTACAGAAATCAGTTCGGAAAAAGATTTGTATTCTGACCTGCGTCCTATTATACAGTGTCACGTGATGACACCTGTTAGAAGTGAGATCATCCTTCTACTAAGAGCCGGAATGGTCCTAGTTCTCTGTCTATCAATTAAGGGCCAAAGGGTTCTAAATATGCGGCAAGTGTTTATAGTTTACCACCTACAGGACCTTTCCTTAAGCGCCCAATCTTCTATCAAGTTCGACAGTTCAACAAGAGCAATATTGACTTCCGTCCGAGCCTCCCTTGTGTCCATAGAACCGACTCTTGGGCCCTCATCCGCCTTTTCGTTACCAAGAATGCCTTCGTGCCTTGGTACTCATACTAGTCTTACACATTGCATGCGCAACTGGTATAGAGATCGATTGCATTCAAGTATAATTTCGATTTCACCACATACGAATTCAGAGCCTTAATCACGGCGTGACTATTTACAAAGAAGTAGACAGTAAGAGCTTCTGTAATGAGTTCTCTGATTCGTCTAGCAGCTACAGTTATAGCATATATCTCAGCGTAGAATACTGTACAAAAGTATCCGGTAATCTTAGAGATATTAAAAGTCCTAGGTCTTCAGAGAAAACTCCTGAGCCGGTTCCCGTAAGACTGAGATTGCACCTTCTTGAAAAAGCAGAATATTCTGCCAAGCTTTCCCTGTCAGGGATGCTAATCCTAAAAGATTTATCAAAATCCATCTTAGGGATGATATAGTCCGTTCGGACACTCAGCTTGCTCCTGCCCATTACTTGTAGGATTTTGCCATTTCCAATACGATCATACCTTAGTTCGTCTGACTCTCTGAGTCTTAAAGTGGACTTGGCCGAGACATATTTGATATAGACATCAAGTGGAGCTAAGTCAAGCATAGGTTCTAAGCTAGCTTGAGGAGTGGAATTCATCGCTCTAGTAATTGCAAGATAAGCTAGTCTCTGTATCCTGCCTAAAATGGAAAGATAGGTCTTTGTATTGACAGCACTCCAACAGACAAGTACCCCATAGGTAAGAATTGGTCTAATTACCGCTGTGTACATCCAGTGTACAATGTAAGGCTTGAGAGTTCCCATCTCTTACCAAAAGTCTTCTTGCATGCCCTAGAAGGCACATAAAGCCTTATGCATTCTGCTCTCAACATTACATTTCCACGATAGCTTTGAATCCAAAATCACACCAAGGTATTTGGTCTCTTTGGAAAGGACCAGAGCATTACCGTCCAGCCTGGGAAGTTTAAAGGCTGGAATTTTATATTTCCTGGTAAAAAGTACCAATTCAGTCTTTGATGGGTTTACTACCAGATCGTTCGTATTTGCCCATCTAAGTAGTTTGTTCAAGGCCGATTCCATTAGATCATTCATTGTGGGATGAAATTTGCGTTTAATGAGGAGCACAACATCATTTGCATATGCAACTACTTTGATGCCCTTCCTGGAGAGTCGGAAAAGGATTTAATTTACGACGAGGTTCCATAGAAGTAATGATATTACACTGCCCTGTGGAGTGCCTCTTGTCACAACCTTATCATCCCCAGACTCAAGCTGGAAATAATGGCCCTGCTGCTAAGCTTAGAGTTTGTTATCCGCTTATCTATCCCCAAATTCTGAAGGGCAGTTGGAATCGATGGTATTTTCTTTTAAATTTGGTAAAAAATTATTGTATACCTTAAGGCTAGCAGCCTCAAATGCTTCAACAATTAAAATCTAATTTAAACTAACTTTTGTGGAAAATACCAACAATAAATTTATTTTAAAATTTTCCAGCTTGATTTACCCCCTGTTTTTATAAAACGAACGGAAAATTCGTTTCGACAATTTACATTGAAAACAACAAATAAATTTTAAATTTATTTGTTGTTTTCCATACATTTTGACGAAACGAATTTTTCGTTCGTTTTATAAAAACAGGGGGTTAGGGTAAAAATTCTAAACTTATATAAAAAAATATTATAAATTTCAAAATTTTTTCTTATAATTTTCAGCTTTAAATTTTTCTTTTATTTTTCTTCTTCTCTTTCAATTTAAAATTATACCAATTGATCTCTTCGGCTTACTCTTTTAATTTAAGAAAAAAATGTAGCATACCTTAAGGCTGCTAAACCTTAATGTTTGTTTTCTTTTTTTGCTTTTATGTTACTTTTTCATATTTAAATTTTTTTTTTGTAGCAAAAAATAAACAAAATCTTTTTTTTTTTTTTTTTCTAAAAATTTGAGCTGTTTCTTTCTTTTTATCTGCTGCAAATAAAAAACATTTAACATTTAAGCTTTAAAGTAGAGTATTTGAAATGAAAAAAACGTTGTGGAATTTTTGATTTTTCTTTCAGGGTATTAACAGGGAAATTGTAGTTTTTATTTTTAAATCGATATTGATTATTTTATTTTGCAAATTATTTTTAAAGCTCTAAGCACTTAAAAAGAAATTTAAATATTTAAAATTTTATATTTAAAAAAGAAATTTTGCTTGAAATTTGTTTTAGGTTTAAAAAGTCTTTTATATGAATAAAATTTTATATAAAAAAATCTTTTTAATTAAATTTTAATTTAATAATTAGTTTTTTGCAATTATTTTTATACATTTCATACATTTTACCATTTAATTGGGGCATATTTTTAGGCTGTTGTTTAAGAATTTACATAATTTTACATTTAATTTGTATGCAGTATATCCCTGACAGTATTTTTTGTTACTTTGTGACAAGACAGCTGAAGTTCTTTTCCTTGAAAACAGAAGTACTTACTTAGAACAGGTAAAAGTTATAAATGTATGGAAGACTTCTTAAACTAGGACAACTTTAAAAAGACTCAGGAAGAGGTTACAATAAAAACAATGAAGTTCTTTAATTTTTTTAGATATTAATATTTTAAGCTTTTAAAAATGGAAAACTTAGGGCTTATAGCAATTAAAAATCCTTAGTTTTTAATGAAAAAGAAATGCACAAAAAATGTATTGCTATAATGTGGAACTTTCTGTATTTTTTTTTATTCTTTATGCTCCTTCAAACCGAATAGAAATGTCAGGGAATCATAAGATAATTGTCTATTAATAATGAATAGGCAGTGAGTTTTTAAAAGATTAATGTTTGTTCTCCTAAAAAAAATTACATACACACATTTTAATTTTTTTGATGATGTTGAATTTCTAGACATTTTTCAAAAAATAAATGATTGAAATTCCGCACCCTACTTATAACAATATGTTAACAATCGCATAAATGTTTCCTTTGTGAAGCTTAGTGTTGTGCATTTATGATGTTTTACCGTTTAGGACTTGATATATTTTGGAGAATCGAAATAATAAAGTCCGTCTGTCTGTCCGTCTGTCCCTTAAAATATCATTAATGACTTTTATACAACAAATGTATAATTGAAAGAAAGACGGACGGATATCGTCTTACAATAATATTAAAGTAATCGCAAAAATGCTCACCTTGTAAAGTTTTTCAGTTAGGTCTTGATATATTTTGGGTTGTCTAAATAATAATGTCCGTCTGTCTGTCCATCCGTCCATTAAAATGGATTTAATGGCATTTATACACTAAATGTATAATTAAAAGACAGACGGACGGACATTGGTAAATTAACCTGAAAAATACTTGGATCTAACTATAATTTTATGCATTTATGTGGAGGTGTGACAATTACACAGATGTACAAAATTAAAATTTCTCAGTCAATTTGCTTATTCGTGATTGTCGATGGATGTTTGATCTCCTAATAAAAATTGTATATATTTTTTTGGAAAAATGTATGAAAATCTGCCACCTATTTGAACAAACATGCTAACAATTGCAAAAATACTTGTAAAGCTTTGTGTTATGCATTTATAGCGTTTTAACACTTATATTATGGGAAATTGAAATAACGATGTCCGTCTGTCTGCCCACCCGTACATTAAAATATCATTAATGGCTTTTATACAACAAAAGTATAATTGAAAGACAGATGGACTGACATCAGTAAACCGAACCCGAAAGTAATTAGTTCTAAACTAAATTTTATACTTTTAGGAGAAAATGTTAATTATCCACCTATAGACTTTTAGTTCCTCTAGTGGCCCAAAAATCGACAATATATTTACATTATTGAAATCACCTTCTATATCTAGAAAGGTTGCCTTCATATATTCTTTCCTGTCAAGAGTATTATCAATAGTACCTACTACATCATGCAGTGCCATCTCCACCGACCTACCTATAGGTATCTTGTGCCCTACAAAAATGTCTTGGTGAGAGGATTCTTTTGACATAGTTTTTCCAGTGTTTTCAACAAAAACAATAACAGTTTAATTGGTCTATAATCCTTTTTCGCCTTAGAAATAAATACCACCGTAACCTCCTTCCATTCCCTAAGAATATACCCTAATTCGAGACTACTCCTAAAGATCAATAGTCTTGACTTAGTCACCAATGATTTTTATTCCAAATGATCAATATCTGTGTGAAAGTGTTACGTAGCTATTATCCATTCTTCTGAAGAGGATCTTAAACTAACTCTTTGCTTATAATAAGCTTTACGGAAATGCTTGAGAGCTTTCAGAAACTTTGTGCTATAGTTTTAGAATTAATTTTGCATGAGGTCACATCGGAGCCCGTAGATCTCTAAATTACTTATTAAAAGTATTAAAGAGTTAAATAAGTGATAGAATTGGCTGCAATAATACTAGTTCCAGGGATGAAAATGAAGAATCTTAAGTGGTACTGGTTTTACCAGTTCTGGAATCAATGATTTTATGGGGAAAAAAGCATTTTTAATGGAAACGAACTAAATTTTTAAAGCTTTCCTTTTTTTTGAGATAAAATATTTTCTGGAAGTAACTTTAAACACAATCACTTTGGTATTGCTTAAATATATTTTACTTAATTTTTTTTTGCATATTTAAAGGCGCATGTATTTTTTAAAAATATTAATAATAAAAAATTTTTAGTTTTATTAAAAAATATTTGATATTTTGCAAAATTTTATTTCTTTAACGATACATTGGACAAATAAAGAATATAGCTCATTAAAATAATTTTGGATCTGCGACATATCTGTAAAAACTAAGTTTTGTACCTAATTCTATAAAATCATTAACTTTTTCCGTCTTACAGTTATAATTCTAATAAGAAGTAATTCTATAGAAATATTTAATTTAAACCTCTATTGTTTTACTCTTATAGATATTCTAGTTATTTCTTCAGACCCTTTAAAGCAATTTAATTTTTTAAAGCCTACTTTTAGGATTTATAACAAATAATACTATTTATATTATATAGCCAACATTACTAAATTTTTTCCTTTATCCCTTAAAATTTATTGCAAGTTTAAATTTAAATTTATTTAAAACAGATAACACTTTTTACTCCTAGTAAAAAAGAAAAAACTTCATAGCCTACTTTAAGGGCTGTTAAACAGAACTATAAAATTTTGTTCCTACTTAACATTACTTTCTAGTTTTTTTTTCCTACATATTTTCTCACTTTCAACTTTCAGTTTTATGTACTTATAAATGCAAGAAAAGAAAAAAAAAAATTATATTATCGTTATGCCACAAATACAGTATTGCAGTTGTTTGTCATCTATAAATAATGTTTAGCCAACATTAAGGACTTTAAAAAGACTTGTAAAACTAAACCAGGTTAAGCCTTTGCAATACGCCCACCCTATTATACAAACATAGACCCATATTCTTTTACTTTACATTTCTTTCTGTTTTTTTATTTTTTATTTTTATTTTTATCCTTATATTACTATGAACCAACACAATTGTACTTTATAAAAACAGGCTAGAAACTATAAAAATAAAATAAAGTTTGCACAAAAACTTGAAGGAATAAGTATTAAATAAAAAAAACTAAAGGAGCAAAAAATAAAATTACAAAAAAAAAAAAAAAAAAAAACAAATAGAATTGAATAGCAAAACAAATCATCATATTTTATAGAAAAAGGAAAAAATATAACAAAGTATAAGCAGAGAATGTAAAAACTAAAATAGAGTAATACAAATATTGTAGAAAAATTCAAAAACTCGGTCAGTATAATAATTTTTTAAGTAACCATAACAAAAGTGTACTGAACTGTATAGTATCATGTATAAATGGTTGAGTGAAAGGTAGTATTTTTTGTTTGTTTTAGTTTTCAGTTTAAAAATATAATTTGCTGCATTTTGTGTGCTGTGGCATTTTTTTTTTTATTTGCCACATATTTATTTAACTCTGTACTTTTACCTTTTCTTTCTGTTGTTACCTTTAGAAAGTGCAAAAATGGCTTTATTATTAGCAAATAAGTAAGTAGTAAATTTACTTTACCTTTCAAGGTTTTTCTAGTTCAAAAACTTTTTTATTTTTCTATTATATTTATTTAAGGTTTTTTCTGTAAAGCTTTGTTTAAAATATCAGAACAATTGTCAGGGGATAGTTTTGTATTCATATGTAGGTATATATGTGTGTGTGAATGTTTGTTTAAATATAACAATAGATGAATTGTTGGTGAAGGGTAAAAGTTTGATTTTAATTAAGACAGAAATCTTGGAAAGATTATTTAAAAAGCAAAAGTTATAAATAATTAATTAAATAATAAAATAAAAAAATCTTAATTGAGTTTTTTTTATAAATATAAAATTTTCTGTGAAAAAAAAAAAAAAAAAAAAAAAAAAAAATAATAATATATAAAGAGTGAGATCGAAAAATTCTTCACATATATATTATTTAATAACTTGGAAACGGTTGATCTTAGAGTTTTCATTATTTTTTAATTATTTGATAATTTAGCACAGATCACAGAAATATATAATTTTTATTGTTCTAACCACTAATTATAAAATTTTGGACCATTTTTGAAAACCCTTTCTTTGGAGATTTGATAGTTGCTTCAGTCAATTTTTTGGAATAGTGTGAACATCTTCTGTTAAAATTTTTGATATTTTAGGACACCTTTTTTGTGCTCTTCAATTCACTTTTCACGAGAGCTCAATATCTCTCCACTGGTCTAAGCTATGGACAGTTTTGAAAATTGACCTCTCTTGGTACTAAAACTATGTTATTGATTTGGTACCACTCCAGAGCTTTCTTACCGTAGTGACATGATTCCAAATGGGTCCAAAAATATGTGGACATGTTGTACTTTCTTAAGAAAAGAAGAAGTCTTTGCAAATAGAAGAAAGAAGAAAAAAGAAGTTTTTGCAAATATTCCTTTATGCATATTTTGGTATTTATAGATCCGAATGTATCAAATGACTTTCCTGTTTTGCCGCAACTACAAAAAGCTTGTCATACCATGAATTTTGTAAGAAATTTTTGCTGCTTTTGGGTCTTAAACTTATCTCCAACATTGTTTCGAGCATTAGCAATAAAAATTTGCTGCGAAAATTCTGCAGTACCTACGTTTCTTCGTCAATTATACAGCTTGAGTATTTTTGTATGAAATTTGGTTTTAAATTCCGAGTCCTATTTTTGGCTTGTAATTTTTTTTGCAGAATTCCTGTCTGGAATTTTTTGAATTTTATATGTTATCAACTTTCCCATTAGCTTTAAATTTTCGCACCAAATAGTCGAACCAGATGTGTTTGGAGTTCCTTTCAATATGCCTTCAATTTTCTGGCCTTCCCAATATCATGTGCTCCTTTTTTCTTACCGAACTAGGTTTCACATCAATAGTCAAATTCTCCTGATACTGTTTAATAACATTAGAAACGGTTTTATGGACAACATTTAATTCTGTGGCCAATTATTTGTAAAACCTATTTGGATTTTTTGAAATTTTTTAATAACTTGTAGGACGTAAATCTTTTTTGTAACTTATTTTGATGAAAATAAGGACAAATTAATTGTTATTAAAAATAATAACTGAAGTATTTTTCCATGATAAGTAGATCAAAAAAAATTTTGAATATTAATTCCGAAAAAAGTTATGAGGCAAAATATGTGTTAAGAATTTTTCGATCTCACTCCTTACCTATATATATATTTTCAAAATATTTTTTTTGGAAAATTTTAAAAATTATTATTCAAACATTTGTGTTTAAAATACTCTATAGTTCTAAGTTTTAATAAAATGTCGGTACAAACATGTCTGTCTGTCTGTCTGTCCATCTGTCCGGAATTTAAACCTTTATAGTTATTTTTAATTTTTTAATATTTTAAAAATTTGTATTTATACCCTATGTCATCATATTGAGAAGAATGTTATAATAATATATATAACACAAAAAAAAATATTGTTCTAAATTTCAACAAAATCACTTGCTGAGTAGATGCCACCATGTCTGTCCGTCCGTCCGGAAATTTTTATTTTTTTTTTTTCGTATAATGTTGACAATTATTATTTGTACTCTATATCCCTAAAGTGAAGAGGATTTTATAATAATATTTTTTATACTTAAAAATATCAATTCAAAACCCAATATAATGTATGCTATCAGCTCAAAATCGCTTTCTAAATTGATTCAACCATGTCTGTCCTTCCGTCTGATCGTCTGAAAATTTCAACTTTTTTTTAAATTTTTATTATTATTTTTTATTTTGGAAATTAGTATTTATACTACAGTAGGAAAATGTTATGCTAGTATTTATAATACTTAAAAATATATACCGAACATAATGTTCACTACCAGCTCAAAATTGCTCTTTAATTTGATGGAAACATGTCTGTTCGTCCGTCCTTACGGAAATTAGAACACTTTTAAAGTTTTTTTTTTATTTTTAATTTTTGAATTACACAACCACCTATGGTGGTGTAGAGTATAAAAATGTTATAGAAAAAATTTTCATTGACCTCTCAGGAATTTCGATTTTTTTTTTTTTAATAAAATTTAATATAAAAAATCATTTGAAACCATCCAAAACATATTTTTAGTTCATATGAAATTTCAAATTGATTTAGATGTCTGGAGAAAACATTGTCAGTTCCAAATTATTAACTTAGATTAAAGAAAATTTCTTCAGATTATTTATAAATATCTTAAGCAGTTTTCTATTTAAAAGCTCTTAAATAGATTCATTAGAAAAAAAGTTATGCAATAAAAATTTGTGTGGATTTATAAAAGTAAATTTACATAGACCAATTTTATAAAATTTATTAATTTTTTTTCTTGTATAATGAAGGTTAGCATTTTTTCTTTTTATACCCTTCACCACAGGTGTAAAGGGTATATATAAGTTTGTCATTCCATTTGTAATTTTTACAATATTCATCTAAGACCCCAAAAAGAATATATATTCTGGATCCTTATTGATAGGCGAGTCGATATAAAGATGTCCGTCTGTCTGTTGAAATCAGTTTTTAGAAAGCCCCAGTTATCGGATATATATGTTTTATACATCAAATTATAGGAAATGTTCCTTAAAAAATCGCTAATAAAAATGAGCAAAATCGGTTGATAAATAATTGAGATATCGGCAAAAAAACTGAAGATACTCCCAAAAAATCGTATTTGTAGTCGGCTTTTCTCGGCTCCTATACTAGCTAGCGACTTCGTTTTTGCACGAAAAGTTCAAAATCTTTCCTCAATTTTTTTTTTGAAAAAAAATTGGTCCATTATATCCCAGATATCGGCCAAAACGCATGTTTAGACCTTTTGAAGCTTCTATATAAGCTACGGGTTTCGTTCCATAAGCAACCGAGTTATGGGCCAAAAACTAAAAAAAATTTTAATAATATAAATACACAGAAAAATATTTATATTAAGCATTGTTGTTGTTTTTTTTTTTTTTTTTTTTTTTTTTTTTTTTTTGGATGGGCAAGTAGTTTAGTAAGCAACAGCGGTAATATAATGAGTAACATTGTTGTTCTTGTTGTTGTTTGAATATACAGTCAGATTGTATATGCAGTCAGTTTGTATATATTTGTATTCAATTGTTGTTGTTGTTTATATTTTTAAAGCAATGCTTGCTATGGCTGTTTTTTTCGTATTCAAATGTTCGTAGTTTGGAAAAAAATTTAGATTTATAAATGTGAAAATATTAAAGCATACGTTAAGGCGAAAATTTTATTATTTGTTGGTAGGATGGTATTATGATGTCGGTAAGATGGTAATATAGTAATATTTTAATATGGTGAAGGATATCAAAGATTCGGCACAGCCGAATCTTTTTTTTAATTTCATTCCTACTTATTTGTTAAGTTTACCTCCTTATTTACTTGGCCTTTAAAAACTTTTAGCATTTATTTTATATTTTTTCTGCCATTAACCAATAGTTTTGCAGTCGCTTAAGCAAAAAAATACCTATACACACTTGTTTAAAGTTCAAGGCTGATATTAATGATATTTATTTATTTGCTTACAAAATGTAGTATACTTTTAGGTGTAGTTTAATGTGTGTTTAGTGTGTGAATTTTAGCATAGATAAATGAATGTGTAAACTTTACTGTTTTAATTACATAATTTTCCAAACAAACACTAACGCACTTATACAGGCAGGCATAAATACTTTTATTTACTCAGGATTTTTTTTTTTGTTTTTTACATTTTTATAAATAAACGCATGAGTTTTTTTAAGGTTGGGAGAGAAACAGAGGTGGAAAAATAAACATTAATGTAGGAAGCCTTAAAGTATGCAACAGCTTGCTGTGTTTAATTTTGCAAAAGTTTTTATTTTTTTATCTTTTAGTAAACTATAGTAGATATGTATTTAGTATATAAAAGCATTTAAATGTAAGCATATAAGAGGATTCAGGGAAATATAAAAAGAGGTATGTAGAATAAGGAAAAAATTATAAGTTCGTTTACTTTTTATCTTGTAATTTTTTTAATTTTTTATTTTATCTTTAACTCTCGCCAGTTTGAACAGAAAAGTGGCAGCTAAGAGTATTTGCACGTTTTAATTATGCTAATGTAAAATTTTGTTTGTCTTTGCAAAATACAAACAAAGACTCTGGCTCAAACTGTTTATTACAGTATACATAGTTATATATGTATATAAGTATGTATATATAAGTGTTTATTTCTCTGTGTCCTTTATATACCAAGTGTTTTATTTTAAGCCTTAAACATATGCCTTTACTTTATAAAGTTTCTTTTAGTTTTATAACAATTTTATGCTGGTTTCTTTTCTCTGGTGTTTTTTTTTTTCTATGAGACTTTATGCTAAACACCTAAATGTATGCTTAGCATAAATAACAGCTGTAAAGGGTTTTTCCTTTACATAGCTGTTACTTTTAATTAAGTGTGTCTTTAACTATGTACAAGCAAAAATAAAAAAGGTTACAAACTACATTGAGGTCAAGTTTACTGTTACATACATAAGCCGCTTGTTTTGGGTATATGTTAAGCTTAAGTTCACTCAAATGTTTTCATATTGTAGCTTAGCATACATTAAGGCGTTATTAATTAAAACTAATGTTAGTAGGCCTGCATTAAAATTTGTTATTATAATTTTTTTTCTTTTTTGGAGGAAAACTCTAAGAAAATCATTTATTTTTGTAAGTCGTTAAAGTAATTAAAACATTTTTCTGTTTGTTAAGCTGAAAGTAATGGAATATTAAATACACTTTTTTTTTTTTGAGGAAAAAATTAATTGTTTTTAGGCGTTAAGTAAGCAATTTGAAGGGGTGTTAGTTTGTTTTATAAAAGGAGGTAATTTCTTTTAATTATAACAACAAAATATATATTTATTTTTCTTAAGGGAAAATAAGGCTTAAAAAAAGTTGATAATTAGTGAAAGTAGTCAAGCTGGAAAATAAACAAAATTTAATTCTATATTTATTTACTTAAATGTTTAAAACTTACTGGGAAATTCTCAGGAAAACAATTTGAAGAATAGAAATTATATTTTGAAAGTTATATTTGAATGTAGGAATATAAACATTTTGGGGACTTATAGGAGTTTTGGAGAGTAGTAATACATTTAGATTAATTGGTCAAATAGATAAATATTTTACATTTTGTATTAGTTCGAAAAAATTCACTTTTATTTAATTTTTTAAAGCTCACAAATTGTTAAATAAGTTCAACTTCGCTGTATATTGAATTTTTTCTTGAAAAAATTAAAATTCTTAAATTTAGTTTATTTTAATTTATTCACAGTGTTGTTATCTTTTTTATTTACAATTTCATTGACTAATCTTTAAAATTGCAACCTGTAGTTTGATTACAAGGTTTACCTGGACAGACAGATGGTCAGACGGACGGACGGACGGACATCGTTAAATAGACTCAGGAAGTGATTCTGAGGCGAAGGGTATACTTTAAGGTGGAGGTCTGATGGTTTTTTTTATGCATTACAAACATCAACACAAACAAATACAACAACCACTTATGATGGTGTAGGGTATAATGAAACTGTGTTTGTTTGGCCTTTGTAGACAGCTAAATCACTGTAGCTATTTTCTTGAAAATATTTATTATCACAAATCTCCAGAACTACTGCAGATAAAATCCTGAGATTTTGTGTAAATAATTCTATTATCAATCTATATAATAAAGATGAAAATGGGGCGGGTAGGTTTAGGGGAAGTGATAGCCCCCATTCAAGGAAAATACTAATTATCAGATAACCTAAATACTGTTACAGAAAAAGTCTTAAAATTTTGCAGGAATATCTTTCTCATCAACCACCAAACTTAAAATGAAAATAGAACGGATAGGACCAGGGGAGATGATACTCCCATACAACGAAAATATTAAATATCATATCTTTTAGAAACTAATACAGCAAAAGTTTTAACATTTTTTTAGAATAACTTTCTCAATAGCCTTCATAAGTTCAGATGCAAATGAGATGGGTAGGACCTGGAGAAATGTAACCCCCATACAAAGCAAATATTCTTAATGGCAAATCTAAAGATCTATTATGGTGAGAGGCCACAAATTTTGTGGGAACTGTTTTCTTATCATGTTGTATGCATGGCATAAAAATAGTATAGTTATTGGGGGAAGTGGTATCCCTTCCAAAAAATAGGATTTTTCGAGGTACTTAAAATAGACATTTGTTTGGTCAATAATTTCATCGTTGGAGCTGAATCTCTTTCCACAGAGCCATTTCTTTAGGTTGGGAAATAGGAAGTAGTCACTAGGGGCTAAATCCGGAGAATATGGTGAATGAGGTACCAATTCGTAGCTCCATTCATAGAGTTTTGCCATTGAGAGTGCACACGTGTGGGACCCGTGTATTATCTTGATGAAAAAGAACTTTTTTCTTGGCCATATGAGGTCGTTTTCTTTTTAAATCCTCATTAAATCGGTTTAATAAGTTGGCATAATATTCGCCATTTATTTTTTTTCCCCTTTTGAAGGTAATCGATGTGGATTATCCCGCGTGCATTCCAAAAAACTGTTGCCATCACCTTATTGGCCAACAAACTTGCCTTGGCTTTCTTCGGAGCAGGTTCACCCGGAGAAACCCATTGTTTAGACTGTTGCTTCGTCTCCGGAGTTCACAAGTTACAAAACGCCGCAAAAACTCATTTGGATTGCGGTTAAACAACTCCAAACAATCCACGTTTACGTTTATGGTCAATTGAGAGCAAACGCGGCACCCATCTTGCAGTCAACTTTCTTAAACTCAGCTGATCATTTAAAATCGAAACCACACTGTCATATGAAATGCCTATGGCGTCAACAATCTCATGCACTTTTACTCTTCGGTCGGCCAACACCATATCATGGATTTTTTCGACATTTTCGGGTGTACTGACCTCAATTGGCCGTCCAGAATGTTCAGCGTCATTTGTATTAGTGCGACCACAACGAAAGCCAGTAAACCACTTTCTTAACGTTGAAATCGATGGTGCAGAGTCCCCATAGTATTTATCGAGCTTTTCCTTGGTTTGATTGACGGTTTTCTTTCGCAAAAAATAATGTTAATGAGCACTCGAAATTCAGTTTTTTTCCATTTTTAGAAAAATACACGAGGTTGTATGTTTTGAACATTAAACGGAAAGTAAATGACGACACTTGCTCAAAATTTGACAGTAGTCTATTAACAGGTGGTACTTGATGGTAACAGTGTTGCATTTCATATAACTACGAGGGAAGTTCGAAAAGTCACGGAAATAAATCCCGGGTTTATAGATTTGTTTAGAATTTGTTAATTTTTTTTCAACTTTTATTAAAAAAACAAATAAAAATTTTTTATTATAAAATCTTTCCTAAAAAAAATCGAATAAAGGGATTTGTTAAATTTTTATATATAAAGAATGGAATTTTCATCATAAATTATGCCATATAATGTCTAATATACCATTTTAATTAACATGCCATAATTACCCGTATTTTTTGTTTTCTATTCCTCATAACTCAAGATTTTTAAATTTGGCTATAAATGCAGCAGTTTTTAAAATTATATTTATACAAAAAATAAATTTCTTATACATTTTTTTTAAATTCCTTAATTCCCAAAAAATTACGAAAATTTCCAAAATCTCATAATTATCATGTTTTTTTTTTTGGGTCCTGGTTCGATTCTGAGTCGATCTAGCCATGTCCGTCCGTCTGTCCGGCTGTCTGACTGTTGAAAGCAGGATAGGGCTTGAACGGGACAACGTAGGGGGACGAAATTTGGCTCAAATATTTATCTTATATAAGGTTTATATGGTATTGAAAATGTTTAATAAAAAAAAGTTATGGGCTAAATACTAGGAACACAGGGTATCCGTTGTAGCTTCATTTCATACTTTTCTGCTGATATCTCTTAAAAAAAATGCATGTACGATAACGAAATTTTGTATAGATAGTTGGAGGGTCGATATAAACTTGGAAATAAAAAATGGGAGTGGTCCGCCCACTTTACCGCCCAGCTCCCATATAAGGTGAAAGGTCAAAGAAATTTTGTACAAATACTTCATGTACAAGTGCAAACACAGAAACAAAAAATGGGCATGGTCCCCCCATTATAACGCCCACCTTCCATAAAACGTAAAATTTTAAAAAGTTGATGGTGGGTATATAGATTCAGCCGAGCCGAATATAACATTTGCGCTGGTTTTGCTTAAATTAATTGTTTTATTTTTTAAATTTTCTACTGGAATTTTCATATATGATTTTCAAATTTATTATTTTTTAAATAATTTTAATTAAGGATGTTTATTTATTTGTTTTTAAGACCCAAATAATACATTTTTATATTAAATGACAATTCCCAAAAAATTTTTCAAAAATTTCCAAATCTGGGATTTTTATTTTTGGATCTCAAATCTTGTGTTTCCAAATAATTTCATTGTAAAATATTAAATTTCGCTTAAGAAATAATTTTTAAATTAATTTATTTTTATAATACCTTAATTCCCAAAAAATGTTTAAAAATACCCACTTATGGAATTTTGGAAATTTGAAGTGTTTATGCTAAAAATTAAGTTATTTTAAGTAAAATATAGGATTTTTTTTGTTTGGTTTCCAAATTTTTAATTTTTCAAATAACTTCGATTAAGAATGTAAAATTTTGATAATAAAATATTTGTAGGAATGATTCTTGCCTGAATCTCTAAGTTCCCACTAATTTTTAAAAATACCCAAATGGGAGATTATTTAATTTTTTTCTTTTATGATTAAACAAAAATTTACAAATTCTTGTATAATTTCTTTCCAATATTATAGCAAAGTTTACCTTTTGATACCTAAATTTGGGTAATTAGCCCTAAATGTATTCTAAGAATTATGTCTACAATTCCCTAAAGTATGCTTTAGATTTTTTGCTTAAAGTTAAATTCAATTAATTAATATAAAAATATTTTCGCTTTAATAAAATAATTTTTAAATATTTTTTTCTCTTTTTCTTTTCAGTTACAGCCTGCCATTTACTAGAAATTGAATAATTATCTAAATTCCTAAACGTGCATTTGAAAGTCTCGCAGATAGGAAAACAAAAAAAAAAAAAAAAAAAACAAAATAAGCGTGAAAAAATTTTATAAAATGTTGAAAAATTATGTTAAAACAGTAAAAAGTTATAAAAAAACAGACAGAAAAAAATAAATAGGAGAGAAAAAAAGCGGCAACAAAATAAAATAATCATAACAAATTACCATAAGAAATTCATTAATTAAAGCTGTTTTCCAACAGCAACAATAAACTGTAATAAATTATAAAAAAGTCTGTAGAAAATAAAGAAAAAATAAAAAAACAAATAAAACAATAAATCATTAAAAGGTCAGAAAAAAAGCCCATAATAATATCAACAACTAAAAAAAAATATTAAACTAAAAACAAATGGTGCTTAATAAACAAATTTAAGTGAAGGAAAAAAACAAACAGCCTAAAAGTAGGCCATTTGATTTTGAACAAAAATTAAATTAAAACATAACAATCAAATTATTAAAATACTTTTGTAATTTGACCAGGAACAGGAAAATTTTCCACTTGATTTCAAATATAAAATAAAAACTACCTTTTTCATTTTATGATGACTCTGAACAAGCCTAAAAATATGCTTTATTAATAAATATAATAAAACCTTAACATTTGGTATTTTGTTTGGTTTTTTAAACTACAGGTGTATGAGCAAATGAAAACAAGAGTGAAGACTGGCAACCACAAGGCCATAAATGAAATTTTTTTTTGTATTTAAAAGCCTTTAAAAACTTTTCTTAAACTAAAACTGAAGGAGAAATTTCAAAAAAAGAGAAAATTCATAAAAAAAATATTTACCTACAAATTTATATTTGTTTATAGTTTGTTTTAACATACATTCATTTGGTTTTTCTGTAATTTACACAAGTTAACATAGTAAATTTTGTAGTATATTCTTTGTTTGGTGAAAATCATAAGTATACTTTTGCTAAAAATAAAAAAATATTAAAATATATATATATAAAAAAAAATATATATATATATATGAGAAAAAAAGTGAAAATTAACAAGTGGAAAAAGGTATACAAAACCTAAAACAAAAAACCCAAAGGAGAAAAGTTTTTGTAGCTGCTGCTACAGATTTTTTTTTATTTTAAAAGTCTACAGAGAAAGTGGGCAGAAGACTCAAACGTCGGACGGTTTTTATAGTAGTTTAAGGTAAGTTTTCTTCTTATAGTTAAGGAAAGTGTAAAATATATTTGTTGTAAACTGCAATATACAGAATATTTGCAGTCTAAAAGTAGGCTACAAATTTTGTTGTTGTTGTTTTTGTTTGCTCTAAGTATATAAAACTGCTTTAAAAGTATGCTAAAGTTTCTTGATAGAGGAATTTGATGAAAAAAATGCTTAAAGTTAAATTTAAAGCATTTTTTAAAATATAAACGAAAAAAATTTTAATTTTACCAGGAAAATTTTAAATAAAAGTAGTTGAAGGGCTTAAAAAAGGCCAAGTAATTAAAAGGCTCCCTTAATTATGCTAATAAATCTTTTAGATCTTGTTCCGTTTTACTTTAGCTCTTAATCAACTTCAAATTATATTTTGCACAGCTCTAATTCAGTTTAAAATTAATTCTAAATAAATTCGAAATCAGCTTTTTCAATTCTAAATCAGTGTTACCTCCATTCTAGTTCAATCCTAGTTCAGTTCTAGTTCAGTTCTAGTTCAGTTCTAGTTCAGTTCTAGTTCAGTTCTAGTTCAGTTCTAGTTCAGTTCTAGTTCAGTTCTAGTTCAGTTCTAGTTCAGTTCTAGTTCAGTTCTAGTTCAGTTCTAGTTCAGTTCTAGTTCAGTTCTAGTTCAGTTCTAGTTCAGTTCTAGTTCAGTTCTACTTCAGTTCTAGTTCAGTTCTAGTTCAGTTCTAGTTCAGTCCTAGTTCAGTTCTAGTTCAGTTCTAGTTCAGTTCTAGTTCAGTTCTAGTTCAGTTCTAGTTTAGTTCTAGTTCAGTTCTAGTTCAGTTCTAGTTCAGTTCTAGTTAAGTTCTAGTTCAGTTCTAGTTCAGTTCTAGTTCAGTTCTAGTTCAGTTCTAGTTAAGTTCTAGTTCAGTTCTAGTTCAGTTCTATTTCAGTTCTAGTTTGGTTCTGGTTCAGTTCTAGTTCATTTCTAGTTCAGTTCTAGTTCAGTTCTAGTTCAGTTCTAGTTCAGTCCTAGTTCAGTTCTAGTTCAGTTCTAGTTCAGTTCTAGTTCAGTTCTAGTTCAGTTCTAGTTTAGTTCTAGTTCAGTTCTAGTTCAGTTCTAGTTCAGTTCTATTTCAGTTCTAGTTTGGTTCTGGTTCAGTTCTAGTTCATTTCTAGTTCAGTTCTAGTTCAGTTCTAGTTCAGTTCTAGTTCAGTTCTAGTTCAGTCCTAGTTCAGTTCTAGTTCAGTTCTAGTTCAGTTCTAGTTCAGTTCTAGTTCAGTTCTAGTTTAGTTCTAGTTCAGTTCTAGTTCAGTTCTATTTCAGTTCTAGTTTGGTTCTGGTTCAGTTCTAGTTCATTTCTAGTTCAGTTCTACTTCAGTTCTAGTTCAGTTCTAGTTCAGTTCTAGTTCAGTCCTAGTTCAGTTCTAGTTCAGTTCTAGTTCAGTTCTAGTTCAGTTCTAGTTCAGTTCTAGTTCAGTTCTAGTTTAGTTCTAGTTCAGTTCTAGTTCAGTTCTAGTTCAGTTCTAGTTAAGTTCTAGTTCAGTTCTAGTTCAGTTCTAGTTCAGTTCTAGTTCAGTTCTAGTTAAGTTCTAGTTCAGTTCTAGTTCAGTTCTATTTCAGTTCTAGTTTGGTTCTGGTTCAGTTCTAGTTCATTTCTAGTTCAGTTCTAATACAGTTCTAGTTCAGTTTTGGTTTATTCCGAAATCATTTCAGTTCTATATCAATCCATTTTCGAAATTTTTTCTCGTTCAGTACTATTCTACTTTAGCCGTAGTTTGCTGTTCACCTACTGTATCTGCCTTAACATCACTCTATCTTGAAGTAAAAATAAATATTTATTTCAAAATTCATTTTACTCAATTTGTTATATAAAATTTTTATATATTTACATATAACAAACTCACACAGTAAACATGTAATAAAATTATATATTTCATTAAACCTATACAACCGTAAAATCTAAAATACAAACACTTTCACATAAATAATTTCACCCACACTTAAACAGTGTCTCACCTACACATATCGAACATATTCATAAGGCATATTTACAAAATAAAAAATATTTTATTTTATTTTGTGGTTTAAATTTATATAATAAAATTCTATGAAATTTACCTTCTGACAAAATATTCTGCTTCTCATTTCATTCAAAAGATTATAAACAATTTCGAAAATTAAACATATTTTCAAAACTTTATTACAAATGGTTTAGATTAAATATGTGGGAGTATTTGTGCGTGTGTGTTTGAAAGAGAGTTTAAATAATTAATTTATTAAAATATTTTTGTTTTAGAACATTTTTGATTTCGAAGAATTCTCTAATTGTTTGACATTGTTTGAATATTGTTGTTAAGTAAGTTTATTAACTTCCTTAAGGTAGGCAATACTTAATAGTTTTTCATATTTAGGAATTCTTATATTGCAAAAGACTTAATGAAGGGAAATGAATTTGAAAAATTTTTGTATTTAGACATGATTTAAAAGGAAGAGAAGTATTAAGTTTTTGAAAAGGGCAAATGAAGATTTTATTTATTATTTAAGAGATTTATTTAAGAATTTAAAGAACATTGTAATTTTAAAATTTGAGGCATAATTTGCTAAAAGAATTTATGTTGAAAAATAAATTTAATAAACTAAGATAGAGACAAATAATTTCTATTATAATTTTCTAGCCTTTAACTGGACAATTTGCTATTTTAATAGTTTAAATATTTTTCTTGATAATTTTTTGATTGACCCATTATGTTTGTCATTTTCAAGAAATTATCTCTGCCACTCCTACATAAAAAAACACAAAATATTCCTTTAAGCATATTTTAATGTGTTAGAAAAAAAGTTTTTCTATTAAAACACTTAAAACAAAAAACGTACAAAAGAATTTCAACAATTTTAAGTTTTTCTTAAGAAATGAAAAAAAGTTAAATGACAATAACCTCTCCCTGCCCCCCACACAAACAAAGACAAAAAAGTCCTTATCTTGGCAGTAGAAAAACGTTTTGTAGCTTTAACAAAGTGTTAAAATATATATAAAAGTTAAGATGAATTTCTGTAAAGAAAAACTAATTTCTTTTAAATGCCTAAAAGTATGCAAGCAATTATAAAACAAATAAGCTATAAAAACACCAACAAGATAAAATAAAGAGAGCTAGAGAAAATGAAAAAGACAAAAACAACTGGAGTAATAAACCTACAATCTATTGTTAATTCTTATCAGTTTTTAGGCATCTTCTAGAATTGTCTGCTTTCTAAGACCAACAAAGAATGAAAGAAAGAATCTAAAAGAAAATTAAATAGAAAACAAGACTTAAAAAGAAAAACTGCTACAATATGATTGAACCTTAAAAATAATCTTCCAACTAAAAAAACCGCCACACAAAACAGCAGCAACAATATAAAACAAAAAGTCAAACAATTTTTGGCTTAAACATAAAAATTTTTACTCCTTCAAAATTCCACCCTCACAAAAACAAAAATTGTTAACAAGTCGAATGTTAGAAATAAAAAAAATAAAAAAAAAAAAAATAAAAAACACGCAACATGCAGTTAATGTCTGTGGAGTTTGGTTTGCTTTTGTTGTTGTTTGTCTATGAACAATTGTTTTCGTTTATTGTCCTTAACTTAGAATGTCGACCCAAACCCAAAAAAAAAAAAAAAACTTTTTAAGTCCTTCATGATCTTTTTATGTTATTTTCGCTATTTATTTCCGTGGTTTTCGCTGATGGTTTTCTTTATCATGTATTTTTGTTTTGAAGATGTTTTTATATTTTAGCTATAAATACGTAAGTTATATTACAAGTCCTTTTGTAAAGGATGGTGTAATATATAAGGATCTAAAACAGCAGTAAAAACGACAGAATTAGAACTAAACTAGCAATAATTTCAAATTGATTTGGAAAAGAGCCGAACCACAAACGAAAGGAAAGGAACTGATTTGGGGCGGAGCGGAACTGAACAAGAACTGAACTAGAATTGAATTAAAACGGAACTAGATTTGGACTAAAACAGAACTAGAGCTGAACTAGAACTGAACTAGAACTGAACTAGAACTGAACTAGAATTGAACTAGAACTGAACTAGAACTGAACTTGAACTGAACTGAAGCTGAACTGGAACTGAACTAGAGTTGAACTAGAACTGAACTAGAACTGAACTAGAACTGAACTAGAACTGAACTAGAACTGAACTAGAACTGAACTGGAACTGAACTAGAACTGAACTAGAACTGAACTAGAACTGAACTAGAACTGAACTAGAACTGAACTAGAACTGAACTAGAACTGAACTAGAACTGAACTAGAACTGAACTAGAACTGAACTAGAACTGAACTAGAACTGAACTAGAACTGAACTACAACTGAACTAGAACTGAACTAGAACTGAACTAGAACTGAACTAGAACTGAACTAGAACTGAACTAGAACTGAACTAGAACTGAACTAGAACTGAACTAGAACTGAACTAGAACTGAACTAGAACTGAACTAGAACTGAACTAGAACTGAACTAGAACTGAACTAGAACTGAACTAGAACTGAACTAGAACTGAACTAGAACTGAACTAGAACTGAACTAGAACTGAACTAGAACTGAACTAGAACTGAACTAGAACTGAACTAGAACTGAACTAGAACTGAACTAGAACTGAACTAGAACTGAACTAGAACTGAACTAGAAGTGAGTTAGAACTGAACTAGAAGTAAATTAAAACTGATTTACAATTGATCTGAAACTGATTTAGGATCGAACTAGAGCTTTAATTAAGACAGAAGTGATTAAAAATCTTATAAAATTTTTGATAAATGTTTATTTTAATTATTTAAAGATCATAGTAAAAAAATTTTATTAAATTTGTATATACATTTTTTGCTTTTGAGTTTAAAGTAGCCTTATGTCTGTGAAAATAAAAATGGTGTTAAAGATAAAAATAAACGAAAATCTATAGCATACTTTAAGGCGTCCTCACCACTTAAATAAAACAAGCCATTATTATATATTTACAATAATAAATTACAAAACATGACCGCAAACAAAACAAATACAAAAAAAAAAAAAACTTTTCAACTGAAAACTCAATAAACGAAAGAGAACAAAAAAATATAGCAACTCAAACAGATAAAGATCGTTACAGTTTTAAAAACTACAAGAAATGAAAATGACTGCAATATGGCGTTAAAAAAATAATTTAATATTTTAAATTTATAGAGAAAAATCGTATGCCATTTATTGATTTTAATAAATTCTATAAGTAAAGCCTATTTAAGGGCGTAAACAAAACTGTCGAAAGCAGTAGTGTTTTGTATAATAAATCAAATTTTGTAAGAATTTTTTTTCAGGGCCCATATTTTTTTTTAGTGTATGTTTGAATGTTAAATTTTAATCAAGCGTTTCTAAGTTTTTGTTTAAACGGCAAGTGGGAAGTATGTTTCTATATTTTGGGCTACACGGTAACGTTTGTGAGTGAAATTGTTTTGTGTGCCTGAAATACTTAATAAGTTGTTTTACACATATAGAGACACAAACAATCGGCAGGGGGCTTTAGGGGCTATTGAATATTTACGTAAGCCTAAGTTAATCATATTTAGTTGAAACCAACACTTCAAATAGAAATTTTGGTGTTACAAATCATGTGTATAAAATAAACACAAAAAATTCTCGCTGGCTCTCTTCCTATTGCTTTTACTAAAAATAACATAAATTCTCAATGGTAGCATGTTTTTTTTGCGCCTAAAACGTGCTAAGAATTTTTAAAAAATACTTTGCAAAATATATTATATGAACGTTATTTCACTCTACTAAAAATATACTAAACCAGCACAAGTGTTAAAATAACATTGATTTTTTTGATTTGTACTAAATCAACATTTAATATGTTGATGTTTTAACTATTTATGTTTATTTAAAAAGTCTATTTTTTGCTATTTGTATAGTATTTTTTTAGGTTGTTATAATTTTTTATTTTATTTTTTTGTTACGCAAGAAAAAATAACCATTTGAAGTTTTTTTTGTTACAAATGTTTTGGTAATTTTCATTACATGACTCAAAAGTTTTGGTGTTTTTTTCATATTTGTCCTAAGGGAAGTCATAGAACAGTTTGCTGTTACATGAAAAACTTTTGCCTTTTTTTTTATTATTATTTGGGTGTTGATTTGCAAAAACATGAAATTTAAACGGTTTTTTTAAATGTTATCCCTAAGGGTATGCAGCACTTAAATAATAACTATGTAATTTAAAAGAAGTTAACTATAAATGCTGGGGAGAGTGTTGAGAATTTATAAAAAATAATGACTTGGCTTTGTTTTAAAGAGAAATTATTAGAGGCTATTTTTAGAAAACCTTTTAGACGGACTAACTTAAATGAAAACAAGTAAAAAAAAATAAGTACCAAAGCGTTTTAAAAAGAAAAATATTTCAAGGAAATTTTAAGAAAAATTATAGGGAATTTTCAAATGACTTTTTTTTATATATTGATAGACTATATTATAAGCTACTTAAAATAAGCAGAAGTGGTCAACTACTTTATTATATATATTTCGTGTGTCTTACAACTTAAGGCATTTCGAAGAAAAAAAAAAAAAAAAAATCAATAATTTATTTCATGGTCTAGTAGCCAAACAAATAGTTCTGTAAAAAGTAGACAATTTGTCTTAAAACACAAAAAAAAAAAAAGAAAAAAAAAAAATGCGAAATTATGTGTGAAAAGTCATCCAAATAGTTATAGTTCATCTCTACTAACCTTAAGTTAACCTTGAATTTAAACTAAACTTTTAATACTTTTACTATTTTTTTAGAAATTTTCCTTTTTAAATGTAAGCTACAAATAAACCTCAAAAATGTATTTCCAAGAAATTAAATTCCAAATTTTTAACTTTAAAATCACCCAACACCAAATGGGTAACTTTAATAATAGCCAAGTTACTTAAAAAACAAAAAACAGCCATAAATTTGTTACAAAACAAATGTCCTACCAAATAACAAAGATCCCTAAATAATGACTAAGTGAAAAAAATAAATAATATATAGTATAGTGTGTTTTTAGGCGTATTTCTTTTTTGCTACTAACGAAAGAGCTGAACTAAATAATAATGAACAGCTAACGGAAGAGTCTGAAGGCGGAAACAAAAGTCTAGATAATATAAAGGAAGAGAATAAGAAAAATTGTAAAAAAGAAATTTTAATAAGAAACAAAAAATCTAAATAAAAATACAGATATATTAAAAAGAAAAGGATTTTAAAGAAAAAATGTTTTAAATTTTTTTCTTAAAAAAAAAAAAAGATTTTTTTCTGAAGAAAGTTATATATTTTCATGTAATGGATTTACTTTTAATTTTAGTTATTAATTTTATTAATTTTTTTATAGATATTTTTTCTTCAAAACTTTAGAATTTTTTTCTTTGGAAAGATTCGTCCAGCAAAAACTTTAGTTGCCAGGTAGTGAGTTAAGAAGCTAATATAATGGCTTTACACTACTTACAAATTAGCTGAATAACCCATTATTTCAACACAATAATGGCATTAAAGACAAATATTTCCTTCATGTCATTACTTATATATTATTACAAGAACTAATTACTTTTAAGTTGTCCAATAACTCATTGATTTTAATGTATTACTGAAGTCATAAGCAAGCAAAATAAGTTTAGAGATGAATGCCGCTGCAGCCGATATAAATGACGCACATTGGGGTAAAAGGGGTCAAAAATGACGCTTAATTCAGGGAAACGAGATATTAATTCAGTTTTAGAATTTTAAGATTTTTCTTAGCAGAACGGTAATGTCTGTCCGTCCGTCTATACATTAGAGTTAAATGTGTCGAAAATTATGCATTATTCAAAGAAGCGTGGTATCAACACTTTAATGATCACGTTTAACTTTCCTATTCATTAGTAAGTAAAAAAAAAATTATTTTTAGAATTATAAGCTATTTTTTGGCTGAATGGTAATGTCCGTCCTTTCGTCTATACATTTGGTTTAAATGGGATGATAATGACGCTTAATTCAAGAAAAGGTGATATCCACCTTTTCATATAAGTGAGATTTTCGAATATTTCGCCATCTCATTGAAGGATGTCCGATCATATCATGGACCATATTTGAGGTGGAAAATTCACCTGTCAGAGACTTTATAGCAGTCAAGCTGCTATAAAGTCAGTAAATATTACGATATCTTTACCATATATCCTATAATACCTTAGCCAGTTAGTTGCCTTGTTAATAGCCATTATTTCAGCCTGTAGAATGCTACATTCGTTTGGGAGTTTAAATGACAAACGCTTTCCAAATTCTTCGATGTAGACTCTAGCTCCTAATATTCCAGCTCCGACACCATTCTTCATTTTGGAACCATCAGAAGGATTCTGTTGGATGAGGAGGTGTGGTCCAAGGTTCCAGCGTGGAACGAGATATATGATATGAAGAGCCTCGACAGTGGTGGTCTAGGCTTACAGTAATCCATAAGTTTGGGAATTACAGTTGTAGTTTCCAGAATGCTAGCATGACCATATAGCCTATGGTGCCAGTAACCGTCGCCGTGTTTAGCGCATATTTCTTCGCTTGAAGATAAGCTGGGGTCCAGTTTAGTATTGCAAATAGTGCCCTGATTGACGTAGTGCACATGGCGCCTGTAATGAGAAGTGCTATTCTGCGCATCACCCCTTTAAAACTGGAGCGATTTGAAGCCGCTTCATGCAACTCCCACCACACTTTTGTTTCATAAAAGAGAATTGGTTTGATCACGGCTTCGTGAATTCAATTTACATTCATAGAGTTTATTCCCCATGTGTCTTCAATGGCTTTTCTGCATACATATATTGCCATTGTTACCTTTACTATTCTTAAGAGAGTTCAGTTTCCAGGACAATATATTATCTAAAATGCTGCCTAGATATTTGGCGCTGTATGATATTGCCAATTCCGTCCCATTCAGGCTGGAGGGTTTAAAATGTGGAATTTTATATTTCCTAATAAAGATGACTACTTCCGTGTTAGAGGGATTTACGCTTAGTCCAACTGCAACGCCCCCATTCATTGAGTGTTCTAAGCGCTGATTCCATTCTACGAGATAGCGTGTCGAGATGGATTAGCCTTTTCCTTGCGGTTCCTTGAGCTTCATGCTTGGGGTTTCGGCTTTTTCATCACCACGGTAGATGCGCAGTCTTATACTATCGAATTGTAGTATATACGGGCCAAGGATTCTTTGTTAAAAACTACGATCACCTTCCTAGTCGCACCATCCGACGACAGCAAAGTACGGAATTAATTCCACTTTCGATCGGAATGGTTTTCTGTGACAGGCATATTTTAAAATGCCACAATGATTTTAAAATATAATTTGGAAAACTTCTTTGATAACGCGATACTCTGGCTTCACTGAAATAATGTTGCGAGTGTGCCTCGCCATTCACATTTTTTCTCTCCAAGTTTGGGTACCTCCTACAGTATTTTTGTTGAGTGCACATTAACGAGATATATGTCAAATTTGACACTGCTTAAGGGCACGTTAATTAAATCCATGCTGGTCTTTTCCTACAAGTGTTTTGAATTGATTTGAAGAATTGGACACTTATGCTAAAATCCGCGATTACAGCAATCTAAAGAATGATTTTAGATTTTATTGACATTGAGTGCTTGCCGGCACTACATAGAACTGTTTCAGGTCTTGAATTTTTGTTCTGTTACACCACCAACTCTTGGTAATATAACTGCTTCAAAAGTTATTAAAAAAAAAAAACAGAATTTAAAAATAATATTTGAGGTTTAAGCTCGGTTTCATAAAGGTAAACGTAAAATGAGAATTGCCCATATAAGTTTGTCATTCCGTTTGAAATTTCCACAATCTTCATTGGGGAGCAAAAAAGTTGATATTTTCTGGATACTTGTAAGAAATGATAGCGATAGGACCATGTACGTCAGTCTGTGTGTCGGTTGAAATGGCGTTTATGAAGCTCACCGATAATTGCCATGTATAATATATATATCAAACGATCGGAAATCCTTTCGAGAATTTTACTATTGAAATTCAGTTAGATCGGTTCGTAAATGGTGGAGATATGCTTAAAAACCCGGTTTTTAAACCCGATTTTTGAAATGTTAAAATATGAAAGCATACTTTAAGGCGAAAATTTCATTATTTGTTGGTAAAATAGCAAAGGGTATAAATGATATACCCATATACCCTCGATTTCGTTTTAATTTTTCTTAGAATTTTTGAAAAATTTAATTTCTTTTTTTCTTGACATTTTTCTCTCAAATCAATTTTTTAACAAAAAAAAAAAAAAAAAAAAAAAAATTTGCATAATTTTTTCGAAATATTTTCTCTTTAGAAGAAAATAAATTCATTAAAATATTTCAAAATTTTTCAAGATAATTTTTTTATTTTAGTTTTTAAAGAATTTTCTTCGTATAAGCTTTTATTTAAAGAAGCTTTGTTTTCATACTTTTTCACTTTTAATCTAGTTTTTCATTAAATTATTTCATATTTTATTATTTTTGGAATTATTGTAGTAAATTCACATTTTAGAGATTTTCAAAAAATTTTCTTCTCTTGAAACTTTTTTTTGCCAAAGATTTTTTTTTTCTAAAAGTTTTCATAAATTTTTTACTTTGGAAAACTTTTTAGAATTTTTCTTTTAGAAAATAAATTTTTTAATGAGTTATCGTTTTAGAAGTTTGTAAAGATTCTCCTTCAAATTGTTTAAATTTTCTTTTAATCATTAAGAATTTTTTCTTTAGAGATTTTTTGATAAAGAATTGTTTTCTTAGGCAGTTTATTTTCAGAAATATTTTGTTTAGATTTCTTTTTTTTTTTTAAGAATTCCTTGCATTTTTTTTTTAATAAATTTTTCTTAAGAACTACCTTTTTAAAAATTCTGTAGAAAATAAATATATGATTAATTTCTTCTTTAGACAGTATTTGAGAATACATTTTCTTAGAAGTTTCTTTTAAAATATATTTTTTATGTCTTCTCTTCTTTTTTTACAATTTTATCTTTAGAAATAGCTCTTAACAATTTTCTCTTTGGATATTGATTGATTTAGACAAATTATTTGGTTAAATTATTTTAAAAAAAATCATTCGTTTAAAGAATTTTGTTTAAAAACTTAAATTTTTTTCTTTAAGGAATTTTTTTTTTAAAGTTTGAATTCTTTTTACGAATTTTGTTTAAGAATTTTATTTTAAAATTCTTTTTTTTAATATTTTTTTTGAGGGAGTTTAAGCAACTTGGTCTTTCATTTTCTATTTCAATTTTTCTATTCATTAAATATTAACAAGTTTTGCATGTCATGAACTTAAACCTTTATAAAATATTTTATATTTTGCCAAAAACTAGACCAATTTTCTTAGTTTTAATCCAATAAAGAATAACTTTCACTTACTTTTTCTTTTCCTAAATATAAATTTAAATATTTTAAACTTAAAATCCCAAAACACGTTTTTAGTCTTTATTAAAATGAATCTAACAAAAACAAAGAAAACTTTATATGACATTCCAAAATTTAACATATGACCCGCTTTTGCCAACCTCATTTATTTCTCAATTTTCTATAATTTTAATAACAATTTCCCTCCCTTTTTCCTAGTATTTACATTGTAAAACATTCAAAACACAAGAACGGCAAATGAAAGAAAAAACACTTTCATTTTGCCATTTTATATTATTAAATTATTTAAAGCCACCAACAACAATTTCCGTTATTTTATTTTTTTTTAACCAACAAAAAATGTTTTTAAACATAAAGTTTTAGTTTACAAAAGTATGAGTTTTAGTGTATGCATATGTGTTGTTATAGAGTCTTTGCAAGTATTGGTAAGGAAGTAGAGAATATGTGTAAAAGCGTGACATACTTTTAGGCGCTTTATAAGGACAACAAAAAAGTATGAAGTATGGAAAAAAATAACAAAATTCTCTTGCTCTTAGTTACTTATGTGTATAAAAGCTATTGTAAAAAGGCTTCGTACTCTATTTGCTGTTTGCCCTTTTTTTTGCTCCTTTTTGGTTTTTTGCATTTGGGAAGGAAGAAGCAGCCGTGACAGCAAAAGAAGATGAACAAGAAGTAGATAGTTATAAGTGTGAAAAATGAGGCTTTATATAATGGTAAAAAAAGAACCTGCATGCTCTACATATATACTTAAACAAACATATGAAATGTCAAAGCTAAAAGTAGTGAAATGATGTTGTGAGAAAGATTACAGTAAAAAATAAAAAACCATATATAAAAGAAATTCATTTGAGCCTTCAGAAAGAAAAGGAAAAGCCGCTATATAATAAAAAAAAAAAATAAGCACAAAAATTTTGTAGCGTAAATATACTCTACCACAAAAGTTATTGCTAGGGAAAAAGAATTTTCTACCATTTATTATCATCTGTCGAGGCTTGTAGGATTTTCATTTTTCTTTTACTCCTTCTGTTGTTAAGCAGCACTTTATAGAGTAATTATAGTAGAGCATATAAAAATGAACGATAAAAAATTGGTTTTGGAAATTGAAAATACTTTTACTTATACATATACATATATAGGAGAGAGCAACACGCAAAAAACAATGCCAATGTCATTAGCTTTTTTTGGTAACGTATATAAGAAATTTAGCACGGAAATATGCTATGATTTTTGTTGTTTATAACATAAGCCTAAATATAGACTATTAGTTAGAGTATAAATTAGAAATGGGAATAACAATAGTATCAAGATATATAATCAAATGTTATTAAAGTTGAACAAAATTATGAATTTATTTAGAGAAAATTTGTTCAATAACTTTTGAGGTTACGTAGATCCTAGGGAATTTATAACTAAATATTAATTTTTTACAATATGTTTTTAAATATCAACAGAGTATTTTGAAGACAAATTAAAATATGTTTATATAAAATAAAATATTTTTTATTTTTAATCTAAAAAAAAATCTCTAGAATTTTTTTAATATACTGTTATGTCATGGAAAACGATTTCTAAAACGAATCGATTTTAAATCAAAAAAATGTGTGATGTACTTATATTTTTTTTTTGTTATTGATAAAAATTATATTTAAATCACTTTCTATTTGATTTTATTACATAATTTCTTCTATTTCATTAAAATTAATTGTTATTTTGCACATGAGCTGTATATTCTTAATGAAAAATATATCATAAAACTAATATCTTCCTAGAAAAAATTTCAAATAACATTATTTTTTTTTTTTTTTAAGAATTTTCTTAAGAGAATTATTTGAAAAATTTTCTAAAGTTTTTTTTATTAAATTTTCTGTATGACTCCAGTAGTGCGATTCAGTAACTTTTAACGATTCGACAATCGCTAGACTTGTCAATAGCATTTGTTGTTTGTAGTAACGATTGTATGATTCACTAAGTATTCTTAAACAATTGTATTTAACTATTGTTGTCATGTGGCATCTCCCTACAAGGAAATACTAAAAAAAGTAAAGTTCCAAATAAAAAAGAAAAACAAAAAAAATGAAGACAAATCGAAATTTTTTAACAATTTAAAGACGGCGATTGATTAAATTATGCCTTTGATATAGATTAATATATGCTTCAGTTAATGGTTTTCTTAAAAACGTGGAAGCATGGACTATAATCTTGGAAGTACATATTACATCCGCAAAAGAGCGACTTAGTCGTAGGGTTGACTTCTTGGCTACTTTTGGTTTTTAATATAACAACACAAAAATTTTTGTCTTTAAATTAACCCAAACATGTATCGTTAAAAGTGTTACAGAATAACGAAATCGACAATTTTGTTGTTTACTATATTTAACGATTCGATTATCGTTAAAACAAGTTACTGAATCGCACTACAGGTGTCATTCCGTTTGTAATTTCTACAATATTCATCAAAGACCCCAAAAAGTATATATATTCTGGATACTTATTGATAGGGGAGTCGATATAAAGATGTCCGTCTGTCTGTTGAAATCAATTTTTAGGAAGCCCCAGTTATCGGATATATATGTTTTATACATCAAGTTGTAGGGAATATTCCTTAGAATAACGCTAATATAAATGAGCAAAATCGGTTAATAAATAACTGAGATATCGACAAAAAACTTACAAAAATTCGTATTTGTTGTCGGCTTTTCTAGGCTTTTATACAAGCTAGCGACTTCGTTTTTGCACGAAAAATTCAAAATTTTTCTTCAAATTTTTTCCTGAAAAAAATAGGTCCATTGTAATTTTTACAATATTCATCTAAGACCCCAAAAAGTATATATATTCTGGATCCTTATTGATAGGGGAGTCGATATAATGATGTCAGTTTGTCCGTCTGTCTGTTGAAATCAGTTTTTAGAAAGCCCCAGATATCGGATGTATATGTTTTATACATCAAGTTGTAGAGAATATTCCTTAAAAAGACGCTAATAAAAATGAGCAAAATCGGTTAATAAATAACTGAGATATCGGCAAAAAACCGAAGGCTCTTATACAAGCTAGCGACTTCGTTTTTATACGAAAAATTCAAAATCTTTCTTCAAATTTTTTTCCTGAAAAAAAAAAATCAGTCCATTAGTATACCAGATATCGGGCAAAACGCATTTTTAAACTTTTTGAAGTTTCTATATAAGCTAATTTTTTTTATAAAATTTCGGTTTTATTAATCAACTAAATTCGTTCATAAACAACCGAGTTATGGGTCAAAAATTGCTAATAATATAAATACACACAAACATTTGTATATTAAGTATTGTTGTTGTTTTTTGTATGGGCAAGTAGTTCCCTGCAGTCAATGATGGCAGTTGCGTACAAGTTACCTAACCGACTACATTAGGGTACCACTAGACACTTTATTAGTTACGTGACTATTCACTTTAACATGGGCTTGTCCTAGGAGGAAGTCTATTGTCATCTAAACGACTTTCTAGTGTCATTTTTTTGCACATACAATCATCGCCACGACTACCAAAGGATCAGTAAAATGTCAAATAGGCATTTCAATTACCAAAAAGTGGCCATTTTTTACATACACAGTTACTATAACATTTGGGCGCACACAAGCACTTTACTGGTTCCAATGAGGCAGTTAAAAGTTTTGGATTTTTTTTTCGTCTTCTTCCCGCTTACCTTAGAGTCAGTAAAGTGTCAATTGCTAATACGATCAATGGTGACCGATGTAGAGCGGAAGGTGACTATACACCAATGAATCTTACTGACGGATTAATCGCCACCAAATAAACTGCTGGGTTTAGTTAGCAACGGCAGTAATATAATGATTAACATTGTTGTTGTTGTTTGTATATGCAGTTAGTTTGTATATATGTACATACATACAAAAATACATAAATATTCAATTGTTGTTGTTGTTTATTTTTTTAAAGCAAAGCTTGCTATGACTGTTTTTTTTTCGTATTCAAATGTTCGTTGTTTGGAAAAAAATGTGGATTTATAAATGTGTAAATATGAAAGCATACGTTAAGGCGAAACTTTTATTATTTGTCGGTAAGATGGTGAAGGGTATCAAAGATTTTTTTTAAATTTAATTTTTATTTAATATTCCTTCTTAGAAATTTAATAGAGACAATTAAAAAAAAATTCTCTTTTGAAACTCATGTAGAATTGAACTAAAACTTAACTACAAGTAAAATATAATTGAACAGGATTTGATTCAGTACTGATTAAGGACTAAACTTCTTATTGTATTGTAAACATTTTTAAACAAAATTTAGTGTAGTTTAACTCTACATTCTATTTACAAAAGCTGATTGTTTTAACTTATTCCTTAAACATGAACAAAATTCTTCATGGCACTTAAACACACAAAATTTTTAATCAATAGCCTTTTTTTTAGCCCCAAAAGCTACAATATTCCAAAAGTTTCTATGTTGTAATAGTTTTTGTTTAAATAAAACATAGAAAACTAAATGTAAAACTAAAAAAATAAAATAACAAATGCTGTACAAAAGTTCAATTTAATGAAACATCGATCAATTTACTACAACACAAATGCAGTGAAACGAGCAAAAGTGTTTCACTTTTTTTATTTCATTTTATTTTACTTTTTTTTTTTTTGAGAGAGCATAGCTAAAGTAAAAGTTTTTCATTTATTAAATAAATAGAAAAAATCATTTGAAATTTTCAATTTATTAAAATATAAATAAAAATTGAAGTTGGCAAATATTTAATAGAGAGATAGACTATAGAAATTAAAAAGGCTAATGTTTTTATTATAAAAATTTCTGCTTAAAGTTTTTAAAATAAATTTAAGGGTTAAATTTTTAATAAAGTTAAAAAATTGTTAAAATTTTTTAGTTTATTTTAATGGATCACTGGCTTTTTTGGGGGATATAAAATAAAACACAAAAAAATTTGTTAGCATATTTTTAGGGTTTAGAGTTAAATTAGTGGCATATTTTTAGGATTATGAAATAATATTTCTTTTTCATTAGTATGCTAAAAAATTAGTCAATATTTTTTGGTATTTAATGAGTAGAGGAAGTTTATTTTTTTTTCAATAAGTATTCTGTTAACATAATTAAAATTATTTATTTTTAAAGTATACTTTTAGGGGTTTTTTTTTCTTTTTTTGTTTTTCAACTTTTTAATTAAAAAACTATTGTCTTATTTTTAATTAACGGTGTGATATTTTCCAAAGCTAATAATATTAAATTTGCTTTACATAATTAAAATATTATCAGAATTCTCATATTCAATTTTTACGAAATTTATACAAATTTATTTTCTTTAAAAGCCAAAGAAATGCTAAATTTATTAAAAGTATATAACAAAAAATGGTAACATAAAAAAAAAATTGTGGTATATTTTTAGGATTTTAAGTTTTATATCAAATTTTAAAGTATACTTTAAGGCTTTAAAATTTGAAATTACTTTATTAATATATTTTAACATGAGTTTTATTTCCTTTTTACTTCCCTCAAAATCATTTCGATTATTAGGTCTTTAAAAAACATTTAAAATTATTTATTTCTTACAATTGTTTAGCCTACCTTAAAGGTATGCTATACCATTTAATATACCTTAAAAGCATGCTATAAAACTTTCATAAATGTTTAAATTTACCTTGAAATAAGTAATTGCAATTGATTTTATATTTTCCTTCTATATTTTCCCCTTTTCTTAGCGTAAAATTTTCTTTGTTATAAAACCATTAAATAAAGCATTTTATGACTTTGACGTGATGACCATAAAATGTATAACCGGAAAGTCTGTAAAGGTAAACAAAAGCATAAGAAAAAAAAAGGTTAAATCTAATGGCTTGATAATATGAAAAGGAAATTGTTTAAGAAAGAAGAAAAAAAAAAAAAAATCTGCTAAATGACTTGCTTACAATAAAAAAAGATAAAAAGGGTTTACTCTCAATTTTCTTAAAGATTTCATAAACTAAAGCTAATAAAATTATAAATAATGACAACATTAATAAGGAAAAATAAAAGTAAAATTAAAACATAATAATAGAACAATAAAAAATAAAATACTTTTTAAATAAATCATGATAAAATAAATATTAAAAATTACAAAAACTTTTAAAAAGGAAAAATGAAAAGTAAAGGAAAAAAAGCACCTAAATATTAATACCAAGCCTTAAATTATGCTACAAATTTTGTAGATTTTATAATTTTCCAAAATCTTTCTTTAAATTGTCCTTAAATTATGTTTTATATAAACTACTTTAAGGCTTAAATTTAATTTCCTCTTAAACAAACATATTAAAGTAATATTATTACATAAATACTTATATTGACAAAACATAATTAAAATAAATATTCAATTTTTCTCTACATAACAGTTAATGGAAAAATTCTACTTAAAAAGTAAATTGTGGTTAAAAACATGTTTACAATATGATCAACATTATTATTTTGTAATCATCGGGTATTATTATTAAATTAATTGTTATGTATTAATATTATTAATTAAATATTAACAGTTGTTGCTACAACAACCATCAACAACTATAATAAACAAACCAAGTAAATAATCAATTTTCTCTCTATTTTATTATATTTTATTACAAAATATTAATTTTGTGGCATAATCAAAATTTATTTTAATAATTCTATACTGCCATGCTTGTCAATTGCCAGGGACACATATTTTAATTGGAAATTGATTTTGTTTTGCGTTATTGAAAAAAAGGATATAAAAATAATGACAGTATTTTATTTTTTTTTTATTGCGAAATAGAAAATTATTTTAGGGCTTAAATTTATAAAAAAATATAAATTAATGGAAACAAGTTAAAATAAAATTTTATTAAATGTAAAATTAAAAAAAAAAAACAATAATTAAAACAAAATATAAATAACAAAATGAAACTAAAGTTCAATTCCTAATCAGTTTTAAAAAAGTTCTAGTTCAATTTTAACTCAGTTCTAAGTAGTTCGATTCTAGTTCAATTCCAGTTCAGTTCTAGTTTAGTTCTAGTTCAGTTCATTTATAGTTCAGTCCTATTTAAGTTCAGTTCTATTTCAGTTCTAAACCAGTTCTTGTTCGGTTCTAGTTCAGTTCTAGTTCTAGTTCAGTTCTAGTTCAGTTCTAGTTCAGTTCTAGTTCAGTTCTAGTTCAATTCTAGTTCAGTTCTAGTTCAGTTCTAGTTCAGTTCTAGTTCAGTTCTAGTTCAGTTCTAGTTCAGTTCTAGTTCAGTTCTAGTTCAGTTCTAGTTCAGTTCTAGTTCAGTTCTAGTTCAGTTCTAGTTCAGTTCTAGTTCAGTTCTAGTTCAGTTCTAGTTCAGTTCTAGTTCGGTTCTAGTTCGGTTCTAGTTCAGTTCTAGCTCAGTTCTAGTTCTAGTTCAGTTCTAGTTCAGTTCTGGTTCAGTTCTAGTTCAGTTCTAGTTCAGTTCTAGTTCAGTTCTAGTTCAGTTCTAATTCAGTTCTAGTTCAGTTCTAGTTCAGTTCTAGTTCAGTTCTAGTTCAGTTCTAGTTCAGTTCTAGTTCAGTTCTAGTTCAGTTCTAGTTCAGTTCTAGTTCAGTTCTAGTTCAGTTCTAGTTCAGTTCTAGTTCAGTTCTAGTTCAGTTCTAGTTCAGTTCTAGTTCAGTTCTAGTTCAGTTCTAGTTCAGTTCTAGTTCAGTTCTAGTTCAGTTCTAGTTCAGTTCTAGTTCAGTTCTAGTTCAGTTCTAGTTCAGTTCTAGTTCAGTTCTAGTTCAGTTCAGTTCTAGTTCAGTTTTAGTTAAGTTCTAGTTCAGTTCTAGTTCAGTTCTAGTTTAGTTTTAGTTAAGTTCTAGTTCAGTTCTAGTTCAGTTCTAGTTCAGTTCTAGTTCAGTTCTAGTTCAGTTCTAGTTCAGTTCTAGTTCAGTTCTAGTTCAGTTCTAGTTCAGTTCTAGTTCAGTTCTAGTTCAGTTCTAGTTCAGTTCTAGTTCAGTTCTAGTTCAGTTCTAGTTCAGTTCTAGTTCAGTTCTAGTTCAGTTCTAGTTCATTTCTAGTTCAGTTCTAGTTCAGTTCTAGTTCAGTTCTAGTTCAGTTCTAGTTCAGTTCTAGTTCAGTTCTAGTTCAGTTCTAGTTCAGTTCTAGTTCAGTTCTAGTTCAGTTCTAGTTCAGTTCTAGTTCAGTTCTAGTTCAGTTCTAGTTCAGTTCTAGTTCAGTTCTAGTTCAGTTCTAGTTCAGTTCTAGTTCAGTTCTAGTTCAGTTCTAGTTCAGTTCTAGTTCAGTTCTAGTTCAGTTCTAGTTCAGTTCTAGTTCTTTTTTGTCAACTTCTTATTTTCACATTTCTGAAAAGTATTAATTTTTTTTTCAGGGCATGTGTTTTTTTCTTTGTCTCAAAATTGCTTGTATTTTCTTATATAAGGAACTGATTCCTTTGTTTATTGTTTATACACATTGTTCTTTGTCAATATTATACGAGATTATTTATATAAAACCTACATACATTTCAACACTTGTATGTATAATTTTTTGTTTATTAATACATTCTTATATATTTAGTTTATTATAAACCATTTCAATTGTCCTTGGATTTCAAGACAACAGGAGTATAAATATTCGCATTTAGTCCAGTTACCAGCCAGTTGCAAAACTATAAAAACATAGAATCTTTACTCCCAACATATTAAAGAGTTTGAGATAAATTATAAGATTTCGTTATAAAATTTATTTATGTAACTAATATATACTAGCAAGCGAGGGTGATGCGAAAGTGTTTTAAATATTCAAAACTAAATAGTAAATAGTCCAAATTCAAAACTGTGTTTATAATTTTCGGTAATGACTTTTTGTCCTGACGCCCTTTATAAATGATGACTAACTATGTTTGCGTTAAACCATTTCAAAAATATCTGTCTAAGTATTTGTTGTAAATATGTACATTTGTTTTTGTAAATATCATTTTACAGCAAACAACACATGCTGTATTTTATTATTCATATTTATTTCTTTTAACTTTTTGTTATGATTACAGAACCATTTTTCTATGACAATGACCCATAACAAATAAATGTCTATGGTCGATGTCAATGTGTCCTTCTCCAACTCAAATTCTATTGAATTGTGTAACTGTGTCTATAGGAAAATTTGTCTATGTATTTGTAAAAGATTTTTATCTTAACTGGTTTTTGTATTAAAACTAGGGACAATAATAAAAAATCAGTGGTCAGTCTAAGATGTAAATGTTAACAGTACTATAAAGCAACTGCTTTCATAAGGAATTTCCATAAGTTGTTTTTTTTTCTAGCTTATAGTAATTTTATTAAAAATATTTTTATTATTTTTTTCTTGTTATGGCCAGCATTTAACCTTTTGTCTAAATGATAACAACATTAAAAGAGTAGAAGAAGAAAAACCATAAACTATTGATTTATCTGGAAACAAAGAGAGTTGGTAGTTTAATGGTTAATAGAAAATATGGAAAAGAAACAAAAGGAAGGAGAAAAGTGGTAGACAGAAGGCAACTTTGTCGATATCTGTTTTATTTATTTATTTTATAAATTTATTATCATTGGTGGCAAACAATTCTATAAATAATAAAAAAAAATAAAATACTATTTTCAGAAAGAAAATAAAAGAGGCAGATTAACATTAAGAATCACATTGAAAAAATCATACAGAGGGAATAATGAAATGATTTAGAATTTACTGAACGATGAGTAAATATGATTGACGTAGAACTTAACTCGAACTCAACTAGAAATAAAATAGAACTGAACTAGAACTGAACTAGAACTGAACTAGAACTGAACTAGAACTGAACTAGAACTGAACTAGAACTGAACTAGAACTGAACTAGAACTGAACTAGAACTGAACTAGAACTGAACTAGAACTGAACTAGAATTGAACTAGAACTGAACTAGAACTGAACTAGAACTGAACTAGAACTGAACTAGAACTGAACTAGAACTGAACTAGAACTGAACTAGAACTGAACTAGAACTGAACTAGAACTGAACTAGAACTGAACTAGAACTGAACTAGAACTGAACTAGAACTGAACTAGAACTGAACTAGAACTGAACTAGAACTGAACTAGAACTGAACTAGAACTGAACTAGAACTGAACTAGAACTGAACTAGAACTGAACTAGAACTGAACTAGAACTGAACTAGAACTGAACTAGAACTGAACTAGAACTGAACTAGAACTGAACTAGAACTGAACTAGAACTGAACTAGAACTGAACTAGAACTGAACTAGAACTGAACTGAACTAGAACTGAACTAGAACTGAACTAGAACTGAACTAGAACTGAACTAGAACTGAACTAGAACTGAACTAGAACTGAACTAGAACTGAAGTAGAACTGAACTAGAACTGAACTAGAACTGAACTAGAACTGAACTAGAACTGAACTAGAACTGAACTAGAACTGAACTAGAACTGAACTAGAACTGAACTAGAACTGAACTAGAACTGAACTAGAACTGAACTAGAACTGAACTAGAACTGAACTAGAACTGAACTAGAACTGAACTAGAACTGAACTAGAACTGAACTAGAACTGAACTAGAACTGAACTAGAACTGAACTAGAACTGAACCAGAACTGAACCAGAACTGAACCAGAACTGAACTAGAACTGAACTAGAACTGAACTAGAACTGAACTAGAACTGAACTAGAACTGAACTAGAACTGAACAAGAACTGAACTAGAACTGAACTAGAACTGAACTAGAACTGAACTAGAACTGAACTAGAACTGAACTAGAACTAGAACTGAACTAGAACTAGAACTGAACTAGAACTGAACTAGAACTGAACTAGAACTGAACTAGAACTGAACTAGAACTGAACTAGAACTGAACTAGAACTGAACTAGAACTGAACTAGAACTGAACTAGAACTGAACTAGAACTGAACTAGAACTGAACTAGAACTGAACTAGAACTGAACTAGAACTGAACTAGAACTGAACTAGAACTGAACTAGAACTGAACTAGAACTGAACTAGAACTGAATTAGAACTGAATTAGAACTGAACTAGAACTGAACTAGAACTGAACTAGAACTGAACTAGAACTGAACTAGAACTGAACTAGAACTGAACTAGAACTGAATTAGAACTGAACTAGAACTGAACTAGACCTGAACTAGAACTGAACTAGAACTGAACTAGAACTGAACTGGAACTGAACTAGAACTAGAACTGAACTAGAACTGAACTAGAACTGAACTAAAACTGAACTAGAACTGAACTAGAACTGAACTAGAACTGAACTAAAACTGAACTAGAACTGAACTAGAACTGAACTAGAACTGAACTAGAACTGAACTAGAACCCAAATAGAACTGAGCTAGAAATAAACCTAACTACTAGAACTAAAACTAAAAGTGAACTGAAATCTTTAATGTGTCAAGCAATTCTCTGCAGCTTTTTTGCTGGTAAATTGTGGCCACATGAGATTTGTCTTCTTCTTTTTTTTCTTTTTCAAAAAAAATTATGTTAAAATAAAATTATCTCATAGCAACAACAAAACCTCCATGATAAAAGACCTAAATACAAATTCTTCACAACTTTTCTCTTCTATAAAAAAACTAATTTGTTAAATTCCCCTACTGACCTGTTTTTTGCCTTTAAAAGTTTAAATTAAGTCATAAAAAGTTTTAAAAAAAGGATATGTACAAATTTGCTCCTTAAAAAGTCCTTTCCTCATATGAAGCTAAACAAATTATACACGTAAAGTTATAAACTTTATTTGCTTTTCATTTCTTAGATTTCCAGCCTGAACAATTGAAGAGAGAAAAGAGAAATCAAGTGGCAGCATACAACCAGAAGCATTAAAAAGTTAAACGTGCGTGTCTTAAAGACCATAAATGGTCTTAACCGAAAAATGAAAAAAAAAAAAACATGAATAGAAACAAAAAATGATTGTTAAGGAAAAATAGGTCTTATGTTTTTTCCTCTATACATGTGGTTTAAAAGCAAAAAAGAAAATTAAGTTTATTTTTAAGAATAATGATCATAAAAGTAAAAGAAATATTATAAAACATTGACCACATATGAATTTGTTTCCGTTTTTTTGAGCCAAAATGTTGCTTTGCTTCTTGATGTGGTTTGATTTAAGCATTTTTAGAAATAATATTCTTTATTTCTGGGGGTTTTTCTTGATTTTTCTTTTTGGAAGATTTTGTGTTAAGTTGTGAATATAAAAGTTTAATTTTTTTCTTACTTTGCTTTAGTGTCTTTTATTATTTTGTTGGGATTATTTATGATTTTGTAATAAAATGTTTACACTTCAACAAATTTTATCAAATAATAATAAACTCGGTTAAGTATTTTTTTATATTTGTTATAAATAGAAAGCATTACAGGGTTTGCAAACGCCAGCACCTTTTATGGTTTAATCTACCTTCTTTTGGATCTTTAATATCCTTAATATTGTTATAAATTGAGGCGTTAATATTTTATTTTTATTACTCTTGTAACACGTTAAAGAAACATGTAGCAAAATTATAAAAAATATTTAATATTTAAGCAGCCCTGGAATTTTATTAAGATATTTTTCAGTATTTTTCTCAATCTTTGTTCTTCAGATTGTTAAATGCTTACGGTAGGGAAATTAAAAGGACATTGACAAAATAAAAAAAAAAGTTGTTTGTTGGTGTAAATAATCAAGGTTATGGTGACTAAAGTATATATCAATATATTTAATAATACAAATATTATGAAGATATTTAATTTTTAAAACCATAAATTTTCTTTAAAATAATAACTTTAAAACTTATAATAATTTCAATCATTACTTGTTTAAGATTTGCTTTTATAGTTTTTATATACATGAAAAATTTAAAAAACCATAATTGGTGGCATACGATTGATATTAATTCCCCTATATTTTATTTCAAATAAATATAGTTTAAATACAAAAGCAGTTAAAATTGTTTTTACTATTGATTTCAATCCTTAAGAATCATAACTTAATAATCCCATAATTTTCTCTCACAATTCCTATACATTTCCTTACTAAAAATCAATAAATATTATCCTTAACCTAACCACAGCAAAATATAAATAATTAAATTTATTACCTACTGATATTTTTGTACTTACTAAATGACTTTATTTATAAGATAATCACAAACAATTGAATACTTAATTTATAGTAATTAATACCTATAAATTTATTAATCGAGGAATGGACAAATACCTATACTATGGTAATTATAAACACAACGATAATTATACAAATAAGCCAAATGCTTGCAGGTGCGTGAGTTTAAATTAAACATTTGAATAAAAGAATAAAACCTACATATTATTTTTAATCCCTTTCTTTTAGATCTGCCTCTGGTTTTAATAAAGTTGTAGTAAGTTATACTGCAACGATAGAGTGAGAGCTCCACTGATATTGTGGTTAAGATAAGCAGCTTAAGAAATAACATTATAATATTTAAGTGAGTATATGCTCACACTATTCCAAAAACCTGACATAATAATACTGTTATAATAGCAAAAAGAACGAGGATTTATAAAACATACAAGTATATGAAGTTAGTAAATGTGTAATAAAATTATTTTTAAACAGCAAACAGAATTATTTATAATGAAATAAACAGCGGGTGAGAAAACTTTAAAGCCGGCGATAGTTCAGTTCTAATTTAATTTTAGTTCAGTTCTAGTTCAGTTCCAATTCAGTTCTAGTTCAGTTCTAGTTCAGTTCTAGTTCAGTTCTAGTTCTAGTTCTAGTTCTAGTTCTAGTTCTAGTTCAGTTCTAGTTCTAGTTCTAGTTCAGTTCTAGTTCTAGTTCTAGTTCTAGTTCTAGTTCAGTTCTAGTTCAGTTCTAGTTCAGTTCTAGTTCAGTTCTAGTTCAGTTCTAGTTCAGTTCTAGTTCAGTTTTAGTTCAGTTCTAGTTCAGTTCTAGTTCAGTTCTAGTTCAGTTCTAGTTCAGTTCTAGTTCAGTTCTAGTTCAGTTCTAGTTCAGTTCTAGTTCAGTTCTAGTTCAGTTCTAGTTCAGTTCTAGTTCAGTTCTAGTTCAGTTCTAGTTCAGTTCTAGTTCAGTTCTAGTTCAGTTCTAGTTCAGTTCTAGTTCAGTTCTAGTTTAGTTTTAGTTCAGTTCTAGTTCTAGTTCAGCTCTAGTTCAGTTTTAGTTCAGTTCTAGTTCAGTTCTAGTTCAGTTCTAGTTCAGTTCTAGTTCAGTTCTAGTTCAGTTCTAGTTCAGTTCTAGTTCAGTTCTAGTTCAGTTCTAGTTCAGTTCTAGTTCAGTTCTAGTTCAGTTCTAGTTCAGTTATAGTTCAGTTCTAGTTCAGTTCTAGTTCAGTTTTAGTTCAGTTCTAGTTCTAGTTTAGTTCTAGTTCAGTTTAGTTCAGTTTTAGTTCAGTTTAAGTCTTATTCTAATTGACTTCTTATTTAATTCTAGTTTATTTCTAGTTGTGTTTTATACAGGAGTATAGACTTGAGTGTAGACTAGACTATGTTTTGTAACCATATTTTAAATATATTTTAAAGTATCTGGGTCATACATAATTTGTAATTAATTTTTAAAATTTTAAATTACTCCCATTACTTCATCTTGTGGTCTTTAATTGTAAAACATTTTACATGCATTTTCTATTTATATTTTTAACTTTTTAATGGTTTTTCTTATCTCAGCAATAAATTGTTTTTATTTGATAAAAGAAAAATTTACATAAAACTGCACAAAACAAGTCAGCAGAGAACATTTACACAAATGCCCAAGTAAAGTAAAAATGCATACATTTCTGTTTTATCATAAGGTCTCTTAAATTTTATCTACTCTTCAACAAGAAGATAATTTAATTATAAAACTTTGTAAA
The DNA here is from genome assembly GCA_951394005.1 of Protophormia terraenovae. NCBI lineage: Eukaryota > Metazoa > Arthropoda > Insecta > Diptera > Calliphoridae > Protophormia > Protophormia terraenovae. The sequence goes on along the minus strand of OX596074.1, from coordinate 6,325,892 downwards.
TATAGTAAACTGAAAGTTCTCTTTAAATACACAATTTTAAAAAGCTGTTGTAAAAGTCAAAATAATTTAAAATTCCTTTTTAAACAATTTGTTATATTGTAATATTTTTCTTTAAGCCATTTGTTAAGAAATTAAATTATCTATGTAACTATTTATGTGCCTTTTAAATATAAAATGTCATTGTGGTCTAATCAGGTAAAATAACAATGTCATCATATAATACACCTTAATTTTTGGTATCTTCATCCTTCCGTTCATGGGCTTTAGCAGGAAAAGTCACCTCAAACTCTCTTGAGTTATCTCTTGATTAAGGTCATTTACAAAATTTTTGGTTTTATTGATAATATTTATTGTATGTAAATGTATGGGAATAATATTACAATTTATTTAGACTTAGTAGTATTTGTATGTTTACACATTTCAATACAAAATATTTTAGGTATAAATTCATTAATATAATTATCTTTCTGAGGCCACAAAAACCATGTTGTAAGCAAATTTTATAAAATTTCTTTACTTCAATACAAACATATATAATTAAGAAATATATTATATTTTATTTGTAGATGTTGCTGTTATTTGTTATTAAATAAAATATTTTGTTCATTAGAAAGAGATAATGGTTGCAATTGAAAGAAATCAATGTAACTAATTAGTTTAATAATATAATTAAATATTTATATAAGTATATAGGTATATATGTATGTTTTGTTATGAGGGATATTAGTTTAAAGCTAAAAGCATAGCATGAATCTAGGGAAAAAATTAATATGTTTGACAGCAATTAATGGAAAAATGTACAATTTTTTGTTTAGTTATATACAGAGAATAAAATATGGTTTATTTAACGATTTATCAAAGATGAAAACTAATCCAATTACTTTTTTAATTGTATCTGTCATTCTATTGATCAAAATTAAAATTTTGTAAATTTTTTAATAAAAATTTAATATTTTTTTTTATTGTATCAATTAAATATAAATAAAAATAAATGATAAATTTAATAATCTGTTCATTGGTTGAATTTTAATTAATAAAATAATTGTCTATGTATTAATCGTAATTGAATTGTTGATCTTTTTATATAAAATTTGAATTTAATTTGTTTGAATATTTTGATTTTTAGTTATTTATATAAGTAGTAAATATTTGACACCATTTTAAAATTCTCATTAATAATATTATTGAAATTTTGTCGAACATTTTTCTTTTGAACTAAGATTTAACACTAAATTTGTTCAATATTTTTTAAAGAAAATTGTTAAAAAAATAATTATTAAAAAAAAAAAATATTTCCCACTTTGTGGTAATTTTTAAAAATAGTTGAGAAAAAAAAAAAAAAAAAAGAATTTTACAGTTTTATATAAAAATAGTTGAAACAAAAATAAAATTTTGTAAAATATTTTACACCAAAAAATTTGTGTATTAAAAAATTTTGCAACATTTTCTATTTAAAATTGCTTACGAGAAAACAATCTGATTTATATAAAAATGTTGACACAAAAATAGAGAATTGTTGACACAAAAAAATTTGTTCAAAAATTTCTACAAAAATTTGCTTACATAAAATAATTTCTATTGAAAATTGTTGACACAAAAAAATTCTGTAGAAAATTGTCGACACAAGAAAATGTCTTTAAAAAAATGTCGACCCAAAGAAAAATTAAAAACCGTTGACACATAACAATTTTTATAACAAATTTTTGACACAAAAAAATTTCTATAGAAAATTGTTGGCACAAAAAATTTATATAAAAAATTTTTCACAAAAAATTTCTACAGAAAATTGTTGACACAAAAAAATGTGAAAAATTTTTTAAGAAAATTTTTGACACAAAAAAATTTCTACTAAAAATTTTTGTCCAAAAATTTTTCAATAGAAAACTGTTGACACAAAAACAAAATTTGCTGACACAAAAAATTTTTATAAAAAATTGTTGACACAAAAAAAAAAAAATTCTATAGAAACTTTCTGACACCAAAAAAAAAAAAAAAAAAAATTCTATAGAAAATTTTTGACACAAAAACTGTCTATAGAAAATTGTTGACACAAAGAAATTCTGTTAACACAAACAAATTTGTGACATTTTTTATAGAAAATTCTATTAAATATTTTCGACACAAAAAAATTTCTATTAAAAATTTTTGGTCCAAAAAATTTTCAATGGAAAATTGTTGACACAAAAAAATTTTTACTAAAAATGTTTGTCTAAAAATTTTTCAATAGAAAACTGTTGACAAAAAAATTTGTTAACACAAAAAATTTTTATAAAAAATTGTTGATACAAAAAAATTTCTATAGAAAATTGTTGACACAAAAAAAGATTCTGACACCAAAAAAAATTCTATAGAAAATTGTTGACACAATGAAATTCTTTTAACACAAACAAATTTGTGAAAAATTTTTTACAGAAAATTGTTGACACAAAAAAATTTCTATTAAAAATTTTTGGTCCAAAAAATTTTCAATGGAAAATTTTTTATAAAAAATCGTTGACATAAAAAAAATCTATAGAAAATTGTTTACACAAAAAAATTTTTGTAGGAAGTTGTTGACACAAACAAATTTCTGTAGAAAATTGTCGACACAAAAAAAGTTCTTAAAAAAATGTTGACCCAAAAAAAAAAAAAAAAAAAACTATAAAAAACCGTTGACAAAACAATTTTTATAACAAATTGTTGACAGAAAAAAAATTTCTATAGAAAATTGTTGGCACAAAAAAATTTATATAAAAAATTTTTCACAAAAAATTTCTACACAAAATTGTTGACTATAAAAAAAATTGTTTACACAAAAAAATTTTTGTAGGAAGTTGTTGACACAAACAAATTTCTGTAGAAAATTGTCGACACAAAAAAAGTCCTTAAAAAAATGGACCAAAAAAAAAAAAACTATAAAAAACCGTTGACACAAAACAATTTTTATAACAAATTGTTGACACAAAAAAAATATAGAAAATTGTTGGCACAAAAAAATTTATATAAAAAATTTTTCACAAAAAATTTCTACAGAAAAATGTCTATAAAAAAAATTTTTGACACAAAAGAATTTTTATAAAAAATTTTTGACATAAAAAAACTTGTACAAAATTTTCTATAGAAAATTGTTGACACAAAAAGATTTTTAAAAAATATTTTTAACAAAAAAAAAAAAAAAATTCTTTAGAAAATTTTTGACTTAAAAAAAAATTTGTGCAAAATTTTTTATAAAAAATTGTTGATGCAAATAAATTTTTGTAAAATTTTCTGAAGAAAATCGTTGACAACAAACTTGTGCAAAATTTTCTTTAAAAAAAAAACGTTGACAAAAAATTTGTGCAAAATGTTTCCCTAGAAATTTACTGCAGACAAAGTCCGCAAAACTTTCGTTAGAAAATTGTAGAAGACAAAATTTTATCATACGTTTTCTTAGCTTTAGTGACAAAATAGTCCTATTAAAATGTGATATTCTTAACATTTAATTTAATGGCCAATTTGTTTGTATTTTAATTTTCAAAAAAAGAGCCATAAAAAAGTATTTATTTTCATTGTTTTTCATTTATTTCATGTAAATGGCTTCTTTAACAAAATTTTAGGCATAAACAAGAAAAAAGTCATCATCATTACAAGCTGTGGGCTATCATGAAAACTAAAACCAGCCCTTGTAAAAAAAAACATAGAAATTAAAAGTGAAATAAAAAAGCAGCAAAGCGAAATAAAATATGTATAGAAAAAACAGCAAAGAAATCCCCCCAAGGCCACTGATGGTCATTCAAATTAATGAGGCTTTTGACGAGACAAAAATCGAGCCAGCATAAACATTGAAAAATCATGACATTTTGTCAAGTGGCTTGTTGAGACACAGTTCAGTTAAAGAAGACTAAATGTTTTTTTTTTATATATTTTTTTTTGTTTTCTATTATTAATGCAGGTTTTTTTTCATTTTCTTTTTGTTTTTTTTATTTTAAGTTTTATTATACTTTATAAAATATTTAAAACAAACGACCCCTATATTTAAATAAAATTTCCTTATGACCCTTTTCTTTAGCCTGTTACTTGAGGGAGCAAAAAAGGATGTTAGGATATTTAGATTTTATTCAAGCGTTCCGGCTATTTGCTGACGACTCCCTTAAGAGATTAATTAATGATGTTGAAATTTTAAAATCAAAGCTTTTTGATAAGGGTTTTGTGTTTCTTTTTTCGTTTTTCTCTTCCTTGGCCTTAATTTTTTGTCACTCAAAACTTGGCACATCATTAGCAAAAATTTTCTGTTAATGGTTTGTTATTTCCTAAGGTTTCTTGTTGTGTTTTAGCTACGTGTTTCTTTTTTTCTTATTTGCAGTTTTTTTTGCTTTTAAACAAGTAACAAATGACCACAGAGCTAGTAATTTCCACTAAGGTCAACTGGGGATTAATTAACAAAAGAAACTGAAATCTTATTTAGAAAATCTCAAAGAATAGAATTTCGTTTATAACGAATACTAAACAAACAAAAAAGGGTAATAAGAAAACTCCTTTTGGTATTCATAACAAATGTTAATAAGGACATTTTTTATGACTTTGCTATGAATTTTAAATTAAGCAAAATTTGTTAAAACATTAGAAAAAATCAGTATTGTATTTGCAAATATATAAAATAAATAGATAAATATTAAAAAAAAGCAGGTGTTAAGTTTAAGGAGAATGTTTCGATTTTAAATGATTTATAAAAAATCTCACAATAATCTTTTTATAGAAAATTCTTTCTATAAATTTTTGTTCTCAACAATTTTCTATAGAAAATTTTAAGGACAATATTGTCCTCAACAATTGTCTGTAGAAAAATTTCTGAGAATTCTTTTCTCAACAATTTTCTTTACAAAATTTCCTGGAGAATTGTATCTCCCACAATTTTGCATAGAAAATTTTTTGTGGACAATTTCCAATTTCTGTGCAATTTTCTATAAAAAATTTCATGAACAATTTTCTACAGAACATTTTTTGTAGACAATTTTGTCCTCAAAACTTTTTGGTTTACAAATTTGTCCACAACCATTTTCTATAGAAAGTTTTTTGTAGACAATTTTTGTCCTCAACAATTTTCTATAGAAAATTTTGTGGACTATTAGTCTTTAAAAATTTTCTATAGAAAATTTCAAGGACAATTTTGTCTTCAAAAATTTTCTATAGAAAATTTTTTGTGGATAAGTTTGTATTTGGTGTCGATAAAAATTTAGAATAAAATTAACATACATACAAATACTTTTTATAACACAGATAACTACATATATACATACATACATACATATGTATATATAAGTATATAATTTCAAGTATTTGGATTTTTCATGTAGGTTTTTTCATAATCCCTGGTATGAGTTTAAAATAGTTATTTCTTTCCAAATGTTAATAGGTTAGTAGTCTTATATATTCTGTATTATATTCTGCTATTATTTTGTATATACTTTTTAATCTATTGTAACAGTTAAGTATTTAAAAATGTGTTACTGTTAATAAACATCTAAACTATATACTCATTGGCTCACTCATGCAAATATACTTAAACTCATAGAAAGTTTAACAAAAATATAAAAACAAAATTTAGTCATACGTAGTTAGTCTTAAATAAACTTTCAAAAATTAAATTCTACTCAAAACAAAGCAAAAATCTTAGATTTGTTAATAAAAACTGGTTGCGTATGATTAATATTAATTAGTATGTATTTCTACAAAATAGCTTATAACTTTCAACTTATGCATGCTAGAGGCAATATTTTGAATGACTCAAAAAGCCAAGAAATCATATATTTATTAAATAATCATAAGCGTTAAACAAAATATTAAAAAAATGCCCTTTTCTAAGAAAACTTTTCAGTTTAACATTCATTTATTATCCGCATATAATTATGTCTGCTAAAACACTTGCTGTAAAACTTTTATTTTTATTCCTAGAAATTCACATACTTAAACAGCAACTAAATCCTTTGAACATAATATAGAGACACCATGTGTGCAACAAAGCCATTATCCTGCGTAATACATTTAGAGATATGTTAATGTGATATAAAACTATTTTTATTTAAATTGTGGCTCTTAGTAAGAAACAAAAACTGAAAAACAAAAATAAAAAACTACGTAGTATACGAAAAAGACCTTGAAAATTTACATAAATAAATTTGTTTTAAAGAACTAATAGCAGTGTTTTTGCTTATATTTTATAAAAAAATCTTGTTTTTTGGCTTCAAAAAATAAAAAAAAATTTTTAAATTTATAGCTTTCAATTAATTTGTTCAAGGTTAAAATAACAGCAATAAGATACAAAATTTAGCAGACGCATATACATACATTTAAAATAAGAATTATGACTAAAGTTAAATAGAACAATTTTAGCTTAAAAAATAAAACTGAAGCACTAAATCAAATAAAAAATACAATTCTATTGAATACTTTTGTAAAAATTTTATTTTTAAAAAGTTTTGTTATAGAAAACGATGATAATTCGTACTAAATTTTGTACAGAACATTATTGAAGACAAAAAAATTTGGACACAAAATTTTCTACAGCAAATGGTTGAGCACAAAATGCGGTCACAAAATTGTCAAGAAAATTGAAAAAATATCTATAGAAAATTGTTTAGTTCTAGTTCAGTACTAGTTAAGTTCTAGTTCAATTCTAATTCAGTTCTAGTTCAGTTCTAGTTCAATTCTAATTCAGTTCTAGTTCAGTTCTAGTTCTAGTTCAGTTCTAGTTCAGTTCTAGTTCAGTTATAGTTCAGTTATAGTTCAGTTCTAGTTCAGTTCTAGTTCAGTTCTAGTTCAGTTCTAGTTCAGTTCTAGTTCAGTTCTAGTTCAGTTCTAGTTCAGTTCTAGTTCAATTCTAGTTCAGTTCTAGTTCAGTTCTAGTTCAGTTCCAGTTCAGTTCTAGTTCAGTTCTAGTTCAGTTCTAGTTCAGTTCTAGTTCAGTTCTAGTTCAGTTCTAGTTCAGTTCTAGTTCAGTTCTAGTTCAGTTCTAGTTCAGTTCTAGTTCAGTTCTAGTTCAGTTCTAGTTCAGTTCTAGTTCAGTTCTAGTTCAGTTCTAGTTCAGTTCTAGTTCAGTTCTAGTTCAGTTCTAGTTCAGTTCTAGTTCAGTTCTAGTTCAGTTCTAGTTCAGTTCTAGTTCAGTTCTAGTTCAGTTCTAGTTCAGTTCTAGTTCAGTTCTAGTTCAGTTCTAGTTCAGTTCTAGTTCAGTTCTAGTTCAGTTCTAGTTCTAGTTCATTTCTAGTTCAGTTCTAGTTCAGTTCTAGTTTAGTTCTAGTTCAGTTCTAGTTCAGTTCTAGTTCAGTTCTAGTTCAGTTCTAATTCAGTTCTAGTTCAGTTCTAGTTCAGTTCTAGTTTAGTTCTAGTTCAGTTCTAGTTCAGTTCAAGTTCAGTTCAAGTTCAGTTCTAGTTCAGTTCTAGTTCAGTTCTAGTTCAGTTCTAGTTCAGTTCTAGTTCAGTTCTAGTTCAGTTCTAGTTCAGTTCTAGTTCAGTTCTAGTTCAGTTCTAGTTCAGTTCTAGTTCAGTTCTAGTTCAGTTCTAGTTCAGTTCTAGTTCAGTTCTAGTTCAGTTCTAGTTCAGTTCTAGTTCAGTTCTAGTTCAGTTCTAGTTCAGTTCTAGTTCAGTTCTAGTTCAGTTCTAGTTCAGTTCTAGTTCAGTTCTAGTTCAGTTCTAGTTCAGTTCTAGTTCAGTTCTAGTTCAGTTTTAGTTCAGTTCTAGTTCAGTTCTAGTTCAGTTCTAGTTCAGTTCTAGTTCAGTTCTAGTTCAGTTCTAGTTCAGTTCTAGTTCAGTTCTAGTTCAGTTCTAGTTCAGTTCTAGTTCAGTTCTAGTTCTGTTCTAGTTCAGTTCTAGTTCAGTTCTAGTTCAGTTCTAGTTCAGTTCTAGTTCAGTTCTAGTTCAGTTCTAGTTCAGTTCTAGTTCAGTTCTATTTCAGTTCTATTTCAGTTCTAGTTCAGTTCTAATTCAGTTCTAGTTCAGTTCTAGTTCAGTTCTAGTTCAGTTCTAGTTCAGTTCTAGTTCAGTTGTAGTTCAGTTCTAGTTCAGTTCTAGTTCAGTTCTAGTTCAGTTCTAGTTCAGTTCTAGTTCAGTTCTAGTTCAGTTCTAGTTCAGTTCTAGTTCAGTTCTAGTTCAGTTCTAGTTCAGTTCTAGTTCAGTTCTAGTTCAGTTCTAGTTCAGTTCTAGTTCAGTTCTAGTTCAGTTCTAGTTCGGTTCTAGTTCAGTTCTAGTTCAGTTCTAGTTCAGTTCTAGTTCAGTTCTAGTTCAGTTCTAGTTCAGTTCTAGTTCAGTTCTAGTTCAGTTCTAGTTTAGTTCTAGTTCAGTTCTAGTTCTAGTTCAGTTCAAGTTCAGTTCTAGTTCAGTTCTAGTTCAGTTCTAGTTCAGTTCTAGTTCAGTTCTAGTTTAGTTCTAGTTCAGTTCTAGTTCAGTTCAAGTTCAGTTCTAGTTCTAGTTCTAGTTCTAGTTCAGTTCAAGTTCAGTTCTAGTTCAGTTCTAGTTCAGTTCTAGTTCAGTTCTAGTTCAGTTCTAGTTCAGTTCTAGTTCAGTTCTAGTTCAGTTCTAGTTCAGTTCTAGTTCAGTTCTAGTTCAGTTCTAGTTCAGTTCTAGTTCAGTTCTATTTCAGTTCTAGTTCAGTTCTAGTTCAGTTCTAGTTCAGTTCTAGTTCAGTTCTAGTTCAGTTCTAGTTCAGTTCTAGTTCAGTTCTAGTTCAGTTCTAGTTCAGTTCTAGTTCAGTTCTAGTTCAGTTCTAGTTCAGTTCTAGTTCAGTTCTAGTTCAGTTCTAGTTCAGTTCTAGTTCAGTTCTAGTTCAGTTCTAGTTCAGTTCTAGTTCAGTTCTAGTTCAGTTCTAGTTCAGTTCTAGTTCAGTTCTAGTTCAGTTCTAGTTCAGTTCTAGTTCAGTTCTAGTTCAGTTCTAGTTCAGTTCTAGTTCAGTTCTATTTCAGTTCTAGTTCAGTTCTAGTTCAGTTCTAGTTCAGTTCTAGTTCAGTTCTAGTTCAGTTCTAGTTCAGTACATACGCCTATGCAGATGACACAGCTCTCGTGGTATGCAATAAAAACATCGAAAGCGCAATCAGATTTATGCAAGATGATCTAAATATAATTTCGAAATGGTGTCATGATAACGGTCTAATTATCAACGCATCAAAAACTAAATTGTTGCACATAAAACCACCTCATCTTTTAAATCATGAAATTAAGCTAATATTCCACAATGTACATTGCCTACACAACCCAAACCCCTCTAAAACAGACACATGTAACTCACTTATAGAAGTAGTGAAATCGTTCAAATACCTCGGTGTCCACGTAGATGAAAATTTCAAATGGTTTACGCATATACAGTATTTAAGGAAAAAACTAAGGAAAGCTGCATATAGTCTGTTTCATTTGAGCAACTGTACCCCTTATACAGTTCTCAAGCAGGCCTATCTTTCGCTAGCCGAAACTTAAATAAGGCATGGTATTACAGCTTGGGGAAGTTCGACATATTGCAGTAGTTTACAACAAACTCAGAACCAAATCCTGAAAATTCTTTTAAAAAACCAACAACACAACAATCAACAAATACATTTCAATATGGTATATGGAAACACAAACAACAATACACGCGTGAGCAATAACACACACGTCGACAACAACACCGTCGTCACCAACACTCACGTGAACAACACCAACATACACGTCAGCAACAACAACGCACATGTTAGCAACAACACTCACGTCAACACTCGTGTCAACAACAACAGTTACGTCAACAACACCAACACACACGTTAACAACGACACTCACTTCAACAACAACACTCACGTCAACAACACCAATACACACGTGAACAACACCAATACACACGTCAGCAACAACAACGCACATATTAGCAACAACACTCACGTTAACAACAACACTCACGTCAACACTCGTGTCAACAACAACAGTTACGTCAACAACACCAACACACACGTTAACAACGACACTCACGCCAACAACAACACTCACGTCAACAACAACACTCACGTAAACAACACCAACACACACGTCAACAACAACACTCACGTCAACATCACCAGCACAAACATCTACAACAACACTTATATCAACAACACCAACACACACGTCAACAACAACGCCAACACACACATCTACAACAACACACACGTCAATAACGACACTCACGTCAACAACAATACACATATCTACAACAACACTCACGTCAACAACACCAACACCCACGTCAACAATAACAACACTCACGTCAACAAAATTTTTTGTGGATAAGTTTGTATTTGGTGTCGATAAAAATTTAGAATAAAATTAACATACATACAAATACTTTTTATAACACAGATAACTACATATATACATACATACATACATATGTATATATAAGTATATAATTTCAAGTATTTGGATTTTTCATGTAGGTTTTTTCATAATCCCTGGTATGAGTTTAAAATAGTTATTTCTTTCCAAATGTTAATAGGTTAGTAGTCTTATATATTCTGTATTATATTCTGCTATTATTTTGTATATACTTTTTAATCTATTGTAACAGTTAAGTATTTAAAAATGTGTTACTGTTAATAAACATCTAAACTATATACTCATTGGCTCACTCATGCAAATATACTTAAACTCATAGAAAGTTTAACAAAAATATAAAAACAAAATTTAGTCATACGTAGTTAGTCTTAAATAAACTTTCAAAAATTAAATTCTACTCAAAACAAAGCAAAAATCTTAGATTTGTTAATAAAAACTGGTTGCGTATGATTAATATTAATTAGTATGTATTTCTACAAAATAGCTTATAACTTTCAACTTATGCATGCTAGAGGCAATATTTTGAATGACTCAAAAAGCCAAGAAATCATATATTTATTAAATAATCATAAGCGTTAAACAAAATATTAAAAAAATGCCCTTTTCTAAGAAAACTTTTCAGTTTAACATTCATTTATTATCCGCATATAATTATGTCTGCTAAAACACTTGCTGTAAAACTTTTATTTTTATTCCTAGAAATTCACATACTTAAACAGCAACTAAATCCTTTGAACATAATATAGAGACACCATGTGTGCAACAAAGCCATTATCCTGCGTAATACATTTAGAGATATGTTAATGTGATATAAAACTATTTTTATTTAAATTGTGGCTCTTAGTAAGAAACAAAAACTGAAAAACAAAAATAAAAAACTACGTAGTATACGAAAAAGACCTTGAAAATTTACATAAATAAATTTGTTTTAAAGAACTAATAGCAGTGTTTTTGCTTATATTTTATAAAAAAATCTTGTTTTTTGGCTTCAAAAAATAAAAAAAAATTTTTAAATTTATAGCTTTCAATTAATTTGTTCAAGGTTAAAATAACAGCAATAAGATACAAAATTTAGCAGACGCATATACATACATTTAAAATAAGAATTATGACTAAAGTTAAATAGAACAATTTTAGCTTAAAAAATAAAACTGAAGCACTAAATCAAATAAAAAATACAATTCTATTGAATACTTTTGTAAAAATTTTATTTTTAAAAAGTTTTGTTATAGAAAACGATGATAATTCGTACTAAATTTTGTACAGAACATTATTGAAGACAAAAAAATTTGGACACAAAATTTTCTACAGCAAATGGTTGAGCACAAAATGCGGTCACAAAATTGTCAAGAAAATTGAAAAAATATCTATAGAAAATTGTTTAGTTCTAGTTCAGTACTAGTTAAGTTCTAGTTCAATTCTAATTCAGTTCTAGTTCAGTTCTAGTTCAATTCTAATTCAGTTCTAGTTCAGTTCTAGTTCTAGTTCAGTTCTAGTTCAGTTCTAGTTCAGTTATAGTTCAGTTCTAGTTCAGTTCTAGTTCAGTTCTAGTTCAGTTCTAGTTCAGTTCTAGTTCAGTTCTAGTTCAGTTCTAGTTCAGTTCTAGTTCAGTTCTAGTTCAATTCTAGTTCAGTTCTAGTTCAGTTCTAGTTCAGTTCCAGTTCAGTTCTAGTTCAGTTCTAGTTCAGTTCTAGTTCAGTTCTAGTTCAGTTCTAGTTCAGTTCTAGTTCAGTTCTAGTTCAGTTCTAGTTCAGTTCTAGTTCAGTTCTAGTTCAGTTCTAGTTCAGTTCTAGTTCAGTTCTAGTTCAGTTCTAGTTCAGTTCTAGTTCAGTTCTAGTTCAGTTCTAGTTCAGTTCTAGTTCAGTTCTAGTTCAGTTCTAGTTCAGTTCTAGTTCAGTTCTAGTTCAGTTCTAGTTCAGTTCTAGTTCAGTTCTAGTTCAGTTCTAGTTCAGTTCTAGTTCAGTTCTAGTTCAGTTCTAGTTCAGTTCTAGTTCTAGTTCATTTCTAGTTCAGTTCTAGTTCAGTTCTAGTTTAGTTCTAGTTCAGTTCTAGTTCAGTTCTAGTTCAGTTCTAGTTCAGTTCTAATTCAGTTCTAGTTCAGTTCTAGTTCAGTTCTAGTTTAGTTCTAGTTCAGTTCTAGTTCAGTTCAAGTTCAGTTCAAGTTCAGTTCTAGTTCAGTTCTAGTTCAGTTCTAGTTCAGTTCTAGTTCAGTTCTAGTTCAGTTCTAGTTCAGTTCTAGTTCAGTTCTAGTTCAGTTCTAGTTCAGTTCTAGTTCAGTTCTAGTTCAGTTCTAGTTCAGTTCTAGTTCAGTTCTAGTTCAGTTCTAGTTCAGTTCTAGTTCAGTTCTAGTTCAGTTCTAGTTCAGTTCTAGTTCAGTTCTAGTTCAGTTCTAGTTCAGTTCTAGTTCAGTTCTAGTTCAGTTCTAGTTCAGTTCTAGTTCAGTTCTAGTTCAGTTTTAGTTCAGTTCTAGTTCAGTTCTAGTTCAGTTCTAGTTCAGTTCTAGTTCAGTTCTAGTTCAGTTCTAGTTCAGTTCTAGTTCAGTTCTAGTTCAGTTCTAGTTCAGTTCTAGTTCAGTTCTAGTTCTGTTCTAGTTCAGTTCTAGTTCAGTTCTAGTTCAGTTCTAGTTCAGTTCTAGTTCAGTTCTAGTTCAGTTCTAGTTCAGTTCTAGTTCAGTTCTATTTCAGTTCTATTTCAGTTCTAGTTCAGTTCTAATTCAGTTCTAGTTCAGTTCTAGTTCAGTTCTAGTTCAGTTCTAGTTCAGTTCTAGTTCAGTTGTAGTTCAGTTCTAGTTCAGTTCTAGTTCAGTTCTAGTTCAGTTCTAGTTCAGTTCTAGTTCAGTTCTAGTTCAGTTCTAGTTCAGTTCTAGTTCAGTTCTAGTTCAGTTCTAGTTCAGTTCTAGTTCAGTTCTAGTTCAGTTCTAGTTCAGTTCTAGTTCAGTTCTAGTTCAGTTCTAGTTCGGTTCTAGTTCAGTTCTAGTTCAGTTCTAGTTCAGTTCTAGTTCAGTTCTAGTTCAGTTCTAGTTCAGTTCTAGTTCAGTTCTAGTTCAGTTCTAGTTTAGTTCTAGTTCAGTTCTAGTTCTAGTTCAGTTCAAGTTCAGTTCTAGTTCAGTTCTAGTTCAGTTCTAGTTCAGTTCTAGTTCAGTTCTAGTTTAGTTCTAGTTCAGTTCTAGTTCAGTTCAAGTTCAGTTCTAGTTCTAGTTCTAGTTCTAGTTCAGTTCAAGTTCAGTTCTAGTTCAGTTCTAGTTCAGTTCTAGTTCAGTTCTAGTTCAGTTCTAGTTCAGTTCTAGTTCAGTTCTAGTTCAGTTCTAGTTCAGTTCTAGTTCAGTTCTAGTTCAGTTCTAGTTCAGTTCTAGTTCAGTTCTATTTCAGTTCTAGTTCAGTTCTAGTTCAGTTCTAGTTCAGTTCTAGTTCAGTTCTAGTTCAGTTCTAGTTCAGTTCTAGTTCAGTTCTAGTTCAGTTCTAGTTCAGTTCTAGTTCAGTTCTAGTTCAGTTCTAGTTCAGTTCTAGTTCAGTTCTAGTTCAGTTCTAGTTCAGTTCTAGTTCAGTTCTAGTTCAGTTCTAGTTCAGTTCTAGTTCAGTTCTAGTTCAGTTCTAGTTCAGTTCTAGTTCAGTTCTAGTTCAGTTCTAGTTCAGTTCTAGTTCAGTTCTAGTTCAGTTCTAGTTCAGTTCTAGTTCAGTTCTATTTCAGTTCTAGTTCAGTTCTAGTTCAGTTCTAGTTCAGTTCTAGTTCAGTTCTAGTTCAGTTCTAGTTCAGTACATACGCCTATGCAGATGACACAGCTCTCGTGGTATGCAATAAAAACATCGAAAGCGCAATCAGATTTATGCAAGATGATCTAAATATAATTTCGAAATGGTGTCATGATAACGGTCTAATTATCAACGCATCAAAAACTAAATTGTTGCACATAAAACCACCTCATCTTTTAAATCATGAAATTAAGCTAATATTCCACAATGTACATTGCCTACACAACCCAAACCCCTCTAAAACAGACACATGTAACTCACTTATAGAAGTAGTGAAATCGTTCAAATACCTCGGTGTCCACGTAGATGAAAATTTCAAATGGTTTACGCATATACAGTATTTAAGGAAAAAACTAAGGAAAGCTGCATATAGTCTGTTTCATTTGAGCAACTGTACCCCTTATACAGTTCTCAAGCAGGCCTATCTTTCGCTAGCCGAAACTTAAATAAGGCATGGTATTACAGCTTGGGGAAGTTCGACATATTGCAGTAGTTTACAACAAACTCAGAACCAAATCCTGAAAATTCTTTTAAAAAACCAACAACACAACAATCAACAAATACATTTCAATATGGTATATGGAAACACAAACAACAATACACGCGTGAGCAATAACACACACGTCGACAACAACACCGTCGTCACCAACACTCACGTGAACAACACCAACATACACGTCAGCAACAACAACGCACATGTTAGCAACAACACTCACGTCAACACTCGTGTCAACAACAACAGTTACGTCAACAACACCAACACACACGTTAACAACGACACTCACTTCAACAACAACACTCACGTCAACAACACCAATACACACGTGAACAACACCAATACACACGTCAGCAACAACAACGCACATATTAGCAACAACACTCACGTTAACAACAACACTCACGTCAACACTCGTGTCAACAACAACAGTTACGTCAACAACACCAACACACACGTTAACAACGACACTCACGCCAACAACAACACTCACGTCAACAACAACACTCACGTAAACAACACCAACACACACGTCAACAACAACACTCACGTCAACATCACCAGCACAAACATCTACAACAACACTTATATCAACAACACCAACACACACGTCAACAACAACGCCAACACACACATCTACAACAACACACACGTCAATAACGACACTCACGTCAACAACAATACACATATCTACAACAACACTCACGTCAACAACACCAACACCCACGTCAACAATAACAACACTCACGTCAACAACACCAACACACACATTAGTCGCAACGCTCACGTCAACAACGACACACACGTCAACAACATTAATTTCAACAGAAACACATGCATAAACACAAATGAAAACGTAAATACAACAAGCTTAGCCTCCAAACTTCAGGTGTTGAATATCAAAAGTATTTATAACATCACACTCATAAATGAATTCTATAACGACTCGAGATTCCTTATGCCAATAGATCACACATACAATACAAGACGTCGTGCTGAAGGAAGGTATCAGGTAGATCGCTTTAGAAACAACTATGGAAAGAACAGCTTAAGTGTCATACTACCAACCATATTAAACAATATACCCACAAACATCTTAAAGCAACAAAATATATATACAAGAAAAAAATTATTAAAATCATTTTACATTTATTCGCAATGAAGAAATTTAATATAATATAATGTATTTATTTTAATATATCCTGCAGATAAGCCGAATGGCTTCGCGGGATTAGTCCTAAGAAAATCCTGTGAATTTTAAAATTTGTTAATAAAAAATTTCTTAATAAAAAAAAAAAAAAAAGTTCTAGTTCAGTTCTAGTTCAGTTCTAGTTGAGTTCTAGTTGAGTTCTAGTTCAGTTCTAGTTCAGTTCTAGTTCAGTTCTAGTTCAGTTCTAGTTCAGTTCTAGTTCAGTTCTAGTTCAGTTCTAGTCCAGTTCTAGTTCAGTTCTAGTTCAGTTCTAGTTCAGTTCTAGTTCAGTTCTAGTTCAGTTCTAGTTCAGTTCTAGTTCAGTTCTAGTTCAGTTCTAGTTCAGTTCTAGTTCTGTTCTAGTTCAGTTCTAGTTCAGTTCTAGTTCAGTTCTAGTTCAGTTCTAGTTCAGTTCTAGTTCAGTTCTAGTTCAGTTCTAGTTCAGTTCTAGTTCAGTTCTAGTTCAGTTCTAGTTCAGTTCTAGTTCAGTTCTAGTTCAGTTCTAGTTCAGTTCTAGTTCAGTTCTAGTTCAGTTCTAGTTCAGTTCTAGTTCAGTTCTAGTTCAGTTCTAGTTCAGTTCTAGTTCAGTTCTAGTTCAGTTCTACTTCAGTTCTAGTTCTAGTTCAGTTCTAGTTCAGTTCTAGTCAGTTCTAGTTCAAAATTGTTCTTGAAATTTTCTATAGAAAATTGTTGAGGACAAAATTGTCCACAAAAAAACTTCTATAGAAAACGATTGGAGGCAAAATTATTTACAAAAAATTTTCTATAGAAAATTGTTGAGGCCAAAATTTTCCTTGAAAATTTATATAGAAAATTGTTAGGGACAAAATTGTCCTTAATATTATCTACAGAAAATTGTTGAAAACAAAAAATTGTTCTTGAAATTTTCTACAGAAAATTGTTGTTGATAAAATTTTCCACAAAAATAAAATTGTTTAGAAAATTTTCTAAAGAAAATTGTTGAAGGCAAAATTGTCTAGAAAATTTTCTCTAGAATATTATTGTTCATTTTTAATTATTCTTAGAAAATGCTGATGAAAAAATGCTTTAACTTTAAGAAACTGTATTTTTCCCCTCTTAACTTTATGTAAAACTTTAAAAAAATTTATTAAACATAATATACCAAAATAAAGTTCAAGAAAATTAAATGTAAACAGCTAAAATTTAGAGACTTAAAAACTAAGCAAAGCAGGCTATCTTATGCCCTACAAAGTGTATAATGTTAAACCCTTTTTCTACCTCTTTTAAGGATTTAACTGATACGTGGTAATTTTTTGAGAGTAGAGTACCTTATGTAAATATTGATGGGGGAAAAAAAAATAAATAAAACAAAAACAAACTTGTGGCATTTACAATTGTTGGGCAATAATTCATTTTAGCAATTTCAACACAATTTAAATATACTCCTTTACTTTATGTTCTCACACAGACGTACAATACAGACACATTTATAAAATTTCGTAAAATTCTTTTTAAGTTAAGTAAAGGTTCATCTCTCAACATATACATTTATATGTTGAATATACTACTGTATCTGTGGGAATATTTTACAAAACTTTATGTTCAGGGGTAAAAAAAAAAAAAACAAAAACAAATAGCACAACACAACATAAACAACAACAATGACAAACAAACACAAATAAAAACATACAAACAAATGTAAACTTCCAAAAAAATGTACAATAAAGTTTGTAATATGTAAAATTGCGTATGTATGAATATATAAAACGTAACCTTTTTTAACGAAAAATTGAAAAAAAAAAAAAATTCCCAAAGTATACAATTACCCTGTTACCTCAATATTTGTGTTGGAGATACTTGTCTTGCATATACTCACTCTTAAACTCACTCATGTGTTCCAAGTAATAATTTATTACAAATAAAAAATAAATGAAAAAAGAAAAAAAGATGAAAAGTTTTCCTTCTTTTTTTCGTTGGTGTTTTACACACAAGTTCACAAATAGTACAAGTTCTTAATGAAATATTAATGAAAAAATGGAAAAGAAAGCTTATTTATATAAAAGAGGACAGAGATGAATATAATTCCATTTAAAGTTATTAAAAGTATTGAAAACTTTAAGGAAAATAAAAAAGATATAATTATTTTTTTTAATAAAATAAAATAATTAACATTAATCATACGTCACCAGATACAAATTGAAAAAATCACTCAAAATTAAGAACATTTGGTAACTAGCTCTATATTTTTTATGTTTTTATATTAAATATTTCTAAAAAAAAATAATTTATATTCTTTTAAAATGCTGCAGCATGTCCTTAAAAATATTTCCTAAAGATTTCTGTGAACTCAGTCCTTCTTTGTATATATTCATATACTTTCACGCACTCTATAACATTTAAGCTACTTTAAACCCTTCATATTTTCGAACCTAAGAGAATTCAAAAAGAGTAAATGCTCTTTTGTTTGTTTGAAAGGAAGGTAACTGTGTAATTGCATATGTATATTTGAGTTTTCTTTTTTTTTTCCCAAGATAAGTGCGTGAATTTAATTAAACCTCAGCTGTTGTTTTGTTGTAGTTGTTGTTTCAGTAACAATGTTAAATATTCTTGTTGCTGTTGCATTTACATGCTGCAGTTGAAAATGCTCCGGTACCATAGCAACCAAGTCGTTTGCATACATTTACAAATATGTTTAAAAACAACACACAATCACATACATTTGTGTTGCAGTGCATGCGTGAGTGTATGTGTGGTAAACTATTATTTCCTTGAAAGTAAACTCCTTATTCTTGTTCATTTTTTTTCCATTTACATTCATGTTTATAAAGTGCTGGAATTTTACTTTATAATGCTGAAAATATCTGAAACCAAAAGCTTGTTTTCAGTTGGTAAATGTTTCGTTTTTTTAAGAAAAAAATGAAATATACTGAACAAATTAATAATTAATTATGGGGAGGCTTTACGTTAAAAGGCCTGTACAATATTAATATATTGTTTTAAAACACAAGAAGGATATAAAAGGCAGAGAATTTTACATTAAAAATTTTTTGTTTTCAACAAATTTCGTTCAAAAAGAACAATTTTGTTATAAAAATTTTAAGGAAAATTTTGTCCCAAAACAATTTTCTATAGAAAAGATAAAGGACAATTTTAACCTTACCAATTCTCTATAGAAAATTGGAAGAACAATTTTGTTCTCAATAATTTTTATATAAATAATTTTGTGAACAATATTGTGTTCAACATTTTTCTATAGAAATTTTCAAGGAAAATTTTGTTCTATAGAAAATTTTGTGGCACACTTTCGTCCTTGTTGAGACGTTTCGTAAATAGACTATGAATTATTTTTAAGTCTAGATAATTTTGTAGTCTAAACTATAGACTATTTAATAGTCAAGACTATAGACTATTTTTAAGTCTAGACAAAGACTATTTTATAGTATAGACTATTTTATACTCAAGACTATAGACTATTTTATAGTCTAGATAAATTGACTATTTTATAATAGACTAATTTATAGTCAAGATTATAGACTATTTTATAGTCTAGACTATAGAATTTTATAGTCTAGTATATAAACTATTTTATAGTCTAGGCTATATACTATTTTGTAGTCTAGACTTTAGGCTATTTTATAGTCAAGTCTATAGACTATTTTATAGTCAAGTCAATAGTCTATTTTATAGTCTAGACTGTAGACTATTTTATAGCCTAGACTATAGACTATTATAAAGCCTAGACTATAGGCTTTTTTATAGTCAAGTTTATAGACTATTTTTTAGACTAGGCTATAGACTACTTTATAATCTAGACTAAAGACTATTTTATAGTCTCGACTATAGACTATTTTGTAGTCTAAACTATAGTATATATAATAGTCTAGACTATAGACTATTTTATAGTCTAGACTATAGACTATTTTATAGTCTAGTATATAGACTATTTTATAGTCTAGTATATAGACTATTTTATAATCTAGTATATAGACTAGATTATAATCTAGTATATAGACTATTTTATAGTCTACGCTATGTACTATTTTGTAGTGTAGACTATAGACTATTTTATAGTTTATACTATAGACTATTTTATACTCAAGACTATAGACTGTTTTATAGTCTAGACTATAGACTATTTTACAAACTATTTTATAGTCTTAACTATAGACTATTTAATAGCCTAGACCATAGACTATTTTATAGAGTAGCCTATAGACTATTTTGTAGTCTTTATTTTATACTATTTTGTATTCCAGACTATAGACTATTTTATTGACCATATTATAGACTGTTGGCTATTTTAAGGTCTTGAATATAGACTATTTTATAGTCTAGACTATAGACTTTTTTATAGTCTAGACTATTTTATAGTAAAGACTGTAGACTATTTTATAGTCTAGACTATAGACTATTTTATAGTCTATACAATAGCATAGACTATAGACTATTTTATAGTCAAGACTATAGACTATTTTATAGTCTATACTATAGCATAGACTATAGACTATTTTACAGTCAAGACTATAGACTATTTTATAGTCAAAACAATAGACTATTTTATAGTCTACGCTATAGACTCTTTTATAGTCTAGACTATAGACTGTTGACTATTTTAAGGTTTTGGCTATAGACTATTTTATAGTCTAGACTATAGACTGTTGACTATTTGAAGGTCTTGGCTATAGACTTTTTATAGTGAATACTATATACTATTTTATAGTCTAGGCTATAGACTATTTTATAGTCTTTACTATAGCCTAGACTATAAACTATTTTATAGTCAAGGCTATAGACTATTTTATAGTCTACACTATAGACTATTTTGTAGTCTAGACTAAAGACTGTTTTATAGTCTGAACTATAGAATATTTTATAGTCTTGGCTATGGACTATTTTAAAGTCTAGACTATAGACTATTTTATAGTCTAGACTAAAGGCTATTTCATAGTCTGATTATTTTATAGTTTATACTATAGGCTATTTTATAGTATAGACTATAGACTATTTTATGGTCTAGGCTATAAACTATTTTATAGCCTAGACTATAGACTACTTTGCAATCTATACTATTGTTCAACCATGGTCTCCACTATATTTGCTTGTCTCGGCTATAATTTAGTCTATGGTCTCTACTATAGTTTATTTTATAGTCGTTGCTCCAGTCTATACTATAGTCTAGTCAATAGTCTAAACTATATAGTTAAGTCTATAGTCTCGATTACAGTTTATTCTCTAGTCTTTACTATAGCCTAGTAAATAGCCTCGTATTTAGTTTAGTTTATAGTCTCTACTATATTATAGTGTAGATTATCGACTATAGTTTATAGTCTCTACTAACAGATTGGTCTATATTCTCTACTATAGTTTGGTCTATAGCCTCTACTATAGTTTAGTCTATATTCTCGACTATATTCAAGTCTGTGGTCTCTATTATAATTATGAATATAGGCTAGTCTAAAATAAATGTTGTCCTTTACCAAATAATTCAAATGACCCCAATATGAAAGTAAATTGGATTATATATTTTATTAATAATTTTCTTCAGTCTCTTCTTTCGTTCTTTTATTTATCATTTATTCTTCAATGTAATGAAAGTAATTTTTGTGGCATTTTTTTCTTTTGAAAGGAGTTAAAAGGTACTGAAAGGGATTATTCCGACGACAAAATTGTTGTAACATATTTTTAATATTCATAATGATTTTATAAATAACCAGTTAAAAAGAAATATCATTAATTTAAAATTACGTAGCGAAGGGAATTCGAATACTTTTATTTTTAATTTTTTTTATTTAATTACAAAATAAATATTAAATTTAAATATCCAATTAAATATAAATTTTAGGTTTATTTAAAATCTTAAATCATCCTCATTCTCTAAGTATACAAATCTATTAGAATTTAATGACTTTATTTTCAAATAAAAAAATATCCTTCCATTTATGACTATAATAAAAAAATATATAAAGTTCATTTTTAAATTTATAATCTAACAATTAAATTAAATTTACGTTTATTATAATATTCGTCATAAAAATATTAAAAGAAATAACCATAAAAAAAGGATTTATCAATAATATTTATAAAAAAAGAATATTCTAAGATTTCAAAACTAGATAAATCTTTCAAATAAACAAAAAAACCAATACACCTAAAACACATGCACATAATATTTAAATTTTTTCATAACCTTTCCTAATACACTTCTCTATTTTGGTTCATACATCATACTTTGACTTAAGTTTAAAAAATATGACTGACTGACTGACTTACTTACTTATCTTTAAGCAAGTTTATCTTTTTTTATGTCATATGTTTTTTTCTTTTCTCTTATACTTATATCTAGATTTTTTCCCTCCTTAACATATTAACAGGACAAACAAAAATCTTAGAAAGTGAAAAAAACAAAAACAAAAGGCTTAAAGATGTAAAAGGATTCCTTTAAAAAAATATGCAAAACACGTAACAACAAGCCGAGTGCTTTTTACGTATTTATTTTTATTAAGAGAAATTTAAGTGCTCTTAAGATATCTTTTCAACAGTTAACCATATGAAATGTTAGATTTTTTATTTCTTTGCTAAAAATAAAACAAAATATGAAGATATATGTGTACTTAAGGGAAGAGTTAGAGTTTAAAATGAATGAATGAAATATGATAATATTTTAATGTGACAGCATATTTATTTAAGATAATTTTTTATATTTTTTTAAATATATAAATAAACTGATTTGAAGGGACATATGATTGATGGAAATTTTTAAAAGCTTTGAAAGATGGCAGAGAGTTGAAGAGGTAATATAGGTTTTAGGAGATGAAATAGAAACCATAATGTAAACAAAAGAAATCAAAATAAAATAAATTACTTTGAAAGCTACTAATACAGCATCTTATATATTACAAAATATTTCAGACTTTGGTACATACTGACTAGACCTTAGTCTAGAATTCAGAATAGCCTCCAGTCATGACTTTGGTAGAGACTATAGACTAGATACTAGACCAAATTATAAACTTGACTATAGACTTGACTTTAGTCTATAATACAGACTAAACTATACACAAGACTATATGTTAAACTATAGATAATACTATAGACTAAACTATAAGAAAGACCATAGACTAAGCTATAGTCGAGCCTATTGAATAAACTATAGTCGAGTCTATAGACTAAAATTATAATAGGGACCATAGGCTGAACTACATTCATAACTTAAGATTAAACTATATTCGAGACTATAAACTAGATTAGAGTGAAGACTACAAACTAGAAAGTAGTCCAGATTTTAGCAAAAACTATATTCAAGACTATAGACTGTACTACAGTCGAGCCTATAGACTTAAATATAGTAGATACTATAGGCTAAACTATAGCCGAGACTATAGACTAAAAAATATAGTCGAAACTATATACTAGATAATAATCGAAACTATAGAATAATTTATAGTCGAAAATAAACTATAGTCCAGTCTATAATATAAACTATAGTCCTGAATATAAAATAGTCTATAGACTAGACTATAAAGTAGTCTATAGTCTACAGTATAAAGTAGTCTCTAGTCAAGACTATAAAATAGTTCTTAGTCAAGACTATAAAATAGTCTTAAGTCTTGACTAAAAAATAGTCTTAAGTCTAGAATAAAAAATAGTCTTAAGTCTAGACTATAAAATAGTCTATAGTCTATACTTTAAAATAGTCTATAGTCTAAAGTATCAAATAGTCTATAGTCTAGACTATAAAATAGTCTATAGTTTGGACTATAAAATAGACTTTAAAAGAATCGAATGTTTAGATTATAAAATAGTCTTAAATAGTCAATAGTCTATAGTTAAGACTACAAAATAGTCTATAGTTTAGACTATACAATAGTCTATAGTCTGGACTATTTTATAGTCTATAGTTAAGACTAAGAAATAGTCTACAGTTTAGACTATACAATAGTTATAGTCTGGACTATTTCATAGTCTATAGTCTAGACTATAAAATGGTCTATAGTCAAGACTTTGGTCTGGACTGTTAAATAGTCTATAGCCTAGACTATAAAATAGTCTTTAGTCTAGACTATAAAAACGTCTATAGTCTAGACCAAAGTATATACACGTAGTCCGACTCTATGGCAGGAGTACTTAACTCTAACAGTGTGTTAGTAAAAAAGTATTTAACTCTAAGTATGTGTTAGTAACAAAAATTGAAATATGTTGTTGTATTTTCATTTTCTTCATACACACAGAGTTTTATAAAAATGTTTTAAATTTTAATTTGTTTGAATTTTCAATACCAAGAATTTAAACCCTGTTATAAAATTTAATTTATATAACAAACAAAAAAAAAAAAAAAAAAAAAACTGTCAAAAAGTAATGAAAAGAAATATTTGTGTTTTGTGCGAAATAGACCGTTTTTTGAATTAAAATAAAGCTAATGGGATTGCAAAGTAAAAGTGTAAAAGTGCTTCAAAATTGTAATATTTAGTGTTAAAAATTTGAGTGTTTTTCCTTTGTATTAGTTCTCTCACAATTCACACAGCACCCGTATATGTCAGAGAGAAATTTTACAAAAAGAGAGTCGGACTACTTTGTATACTTTTGTCCAGACTAAAAAATAGTATATATATATAAGACTACAGTCTATAGTTTAGACTATACAAAAGTCTATAGTCTAGACTATAAAATAGTCTCTAGTCTAGACTATAAAATAGTCTCTAGTCTAGACTATAAAATAGTCTATAGTCCAGACTATAAAATAGTCTATAGTCCAGACTATAAAATAGTCTCAAGTCTAGACTATAAAATATTCTATAGTCCAGACTATAAAATAGTCTTTAGTCTAGACTATAAAATAGTCTCAAGTCTAGACTATAAAATAGACTCTAGTCTAGACTATAAAATAGTCTATAGTTTAGACTTTAAAATAGTCTATTGTTTAGACTATAAAATAGTCTATAATCTAGGCTATAAAATAGTCTATAGTCTGTAGTTTAGACTATAAATTAGTCTGTAGACTAGACTATAAAATAGTCTATAGTCTAGACTATAAAATGTAGAATATAAAGTAGTCTATAGTCCAGACTATAAAATAGTCCAAATAATGAAATAATCTTTAGTCTAGACTTTAAAATAATCTTTAGTCTAGACTATAAAATTGTCGATAGTTAAATTCATATCTGCAGCTAATATTATTTTAAAATTATATACATAATTTTTTTTTCTTTTACAAAGGAAATAATACAAATTTGTCTATATATTTTACATATAAAAAAAAAAAAAAAAAAAAATATTAAAATACTTTTTAACTTATTTTTAGCAGTAATTTTTTTGAATAGAAGAAAACATTAACTTTTATATCTATGATTTCTTTTCTAACAACTTCTTTCTGTTTTGCTTTAAATTGCTTTTGTTTTTGTTAATGCTGCTGTTTATTTTAAAAATATATGCAAATTGTTTTGGCCATTTGATATAAATAATTTAAAACCGGAAATGAAATTACAGTCCATTGCTTTAACAACGGAAATTATAATTATGATACAGTTAAGAAAAAAGAGATAAAGATAAAAAGCAGAGTAAGCAAGATAAAAAGATGAACGTTAGTGTTTTAAATAGATAGAATAGATACTTTAAAAAGTAATTTTTGGAAAATTAAAAAAGTTAGAAACTTAAATATAATTGGGGGATTCACAAGGTGTGCTATCATGTCGTATTGTCATATGTCCTAAAATATTTCAATGTATAAAAAATATTGTTATTGCTTTTCCTTTGTAAAATTTTATGACATTATGACAATACGACATGATAGCACTCTTTGTGAATCCCCCAAATATATTTACATTTTTAGTAGTTTTAAAAAATATTTATATATTATCCAATTATTAAATTATAAGTTTTAGATTTAAATTTTTATTTAATCAGTTTACTTTTCTTTTTTGTTTTTGAACCTTTAATTTAATTGAATTTGTAATTTAATATTTCTTTATCCTACTAAATTTAGCTTAAAAATTTATAACTTTTACTGTGTTTATAGCATAAAAATAACAAAATAAATTTAAATTTTATTGACTCATAAAACTATAGAATTTGTTTAAGAGAGAAAAAAAAAAAAATCCTATAAAAAATCAAGTTAAAAAACAAATTGGGTTTATTCATACGTTTTACAACCGTATTTTATTTTTAAACAATAAAATCCATATGTTGTTGGACAAAAGTCTTTAAAAAAATAAAAATAAAAACTTAAATCTCTTTAAAATAAAGGATTTAATGTTAAAATAACACAAAAAATGTTTAGTAAACCTAAAAATCTAATAAAAAGGAATAAAAAACAAAATCAATTCAAAATGTGATAATCAGACAATGTGCTGGGTATTTGTAAATAGTTTATAGCAAAAATTGACTTTGTTTTTTTATCTATTTTTTTCAGCATTTATATGTTTTGTGTTTAATGACCAGTTGTAAAATGCATTTTTAACGACCAGCTTTGTCTTTTGACTTTTAGTACAATTTATCTGTGATTTTATGCTACATATTGATCTCTAGAGAACTGTCAAATATTTAAAAGGGTCAAATAGATCAAATATTTTTAATGTTTTTGTTGAGGGTTGGCTGTTATTTTGAAAGGTAGCCAGTTATTTAGAAATATAAAAAAAGTGCACATTTTTATTGCTAGCAAAATAAGGGGGTTAAGTTATGGTTTTAAGATAAAAATACGAAATAAATTTGGAAACTATAATAAAAAGAATGTAGCTTAAAAGAGGGAAATTCAATTAAAATGAAAGGGCTTAAAAAAAATATAAAAATCGTACAAAATACGTATTCGACTATAGCCTTTACTATTCTTTTGTCGATGGCTAGGACTATAGTTTAGTTTTTAGACTCGATTATAGTTTAGTCTATAGTATCAACTATATATTAGTCTATAGTCTGAACTTTAGTATAATCTGTAGTCTTGACTATTGTTTAGTCTATAGTCTTTCATTTAGTTTAAAGTCTCGACTATAGCTTAGTTTATAGTTTCCACTAAAATTTAGTCGAGTTTATAGTCGCGACTAAGGACTAAACTTTAGTCGAGACTATTGACAAATTTATAGTCGAGATTATAGTCAAGAATTTAATTTAAACTACAGTTGAGATTATAGAATTGACTATAGTTGGGACTATAAACCATACTATAGACTATAGTCTCGAAAACAAACTAGGCTTTAATCGGGAATATATAGTTCATGGTCTATAATATCATTTATCGTCTATATTCTCAAAAATAGTTCCGTTTATATACTCGACTATCATTTAGTCTATAGATTTCACTATAATTTATTCTTTAGTCTAAACTATAGTCTAGTTTATAGTCTCGAGTATAGTTTAGTTCATAGACTATAGTCTCAACTATAATTTTGTCTATAGTTTTCAGTTTAATTTAGTTTTTAGGCCAGAATATAGTCTCGATTAGAGTATAGTTTATAGTCTGGACTATAATTTAGTCTTAAGTCTTGACTTTAGACTTTTCATGATACAAGAACGTCGTATCACTGTAATCTTGTTTATAGTCTTGACTATAGTCCAGTCCTTATTCTCGAATATAGTTTAGTTTATTCTCGACTATAGTTTAGTCTACATTCTTGGCTATAGTTTAGTTTACTCTCCAGACTATAGTATAGTTTTAGTATTGACTATAGTCTAATCGATAGCCTTGTTCACAGTATATTTTATAGTCGTTGATACTATGAAATGTACTATATAAAGTTTAGTCTATATTATAGACTATAATTTAGTCAATAATCTCTAAAATAGTTTATAGTCTCGACTGTAATTTGGTCCTTTGTCTCGACTATAGTTTAGTCTGTAGTCTCTACTATAGTCCGGTGTGTAGTTTCGTTCATAGTCTGACCTTGTGTTTTCTATAGTTTCATTTATTTTTAAATATTTTAAATTTCATTAGAAGATATTATCCCTATTTTTAATCCCTTTTGACATTCAACATATTTTCTATTTATTTGAGTAATTAATATTGTATCCATAAAAAAAGGTACTTTTTTTTCTGTAGGCGTTAAATGATTATGTCAATGCCATTTTTTAAAATTTACTAGCTGCCTTTAATCCGATTAAATTTATCTATTTTTTTTTCTAATTTCGTTGAAAAAAAAAAAAAAAACTTTAATTATGTCAATAATATAAAATAATTAGTTTAATTGTAGTAAAGTAAATAAGTAAGTGAACAATAGCAAACAGATTTTGAGGTCAAATTTAATTATGGACTTAGTGATATAATTATAAAGGTGTAATTAGACATTAATAATGGAAAAAAAGTTCGTTAGAAGCTGATAAATATTTTAGAAACTAAAAAAATTCAACGTAAACAAACTTTAAAGATGTATTAATGTTACGAACCTTATTAATTTAGACATAAATGTAAACTAAGGTCTCTGTCCAGCAAAACACCGGTGATCCTCTATCTCTTCCCCTCCAGCTCCTACATAAATGGTTAAGGAAAATTTATAAAATTTAAAATTATTGGGAAATATTTTCTTAAAATTATATATTTTTGAAAATTTTCATATAAATTGCTGCTAATTTTTGCAGGTTTCATTTGAGTGGGATAATTTATATACTTTGTCTTTTTATCTGTAGCTCATTTTATTAAAAAAATGTTTCATGATATGTTATTGTTAGGCTATATATTTAATTAATCTATTATCATTCTTTTTTTCTATCCTTCAGTTCATACAGATTAAAACCACACATTAGCATTTGTAGCATTTTTTTTTTTTTAATAAATATAATAAAAAAAAATCATGATATTATTATTGACATTTCAAATGATATAAAATTAAAATTTTAAATAACAAAATGCCAGTTTTTTGCCCAGTTTTATCAGCAAATATATTATTAATTACAATAACAATATTTAATAAATATCTATTAATTTATTGATATAAAATATTTATTAATATAATAAATAATATAGAAAATAATTAATATTAATATTTATTTGGTTATATCGCTAAGATTAAATTAGCTACCGATGATTTTTTTGAAGTTTATTAAAAAATTGAATTAAATTTATAAAATGATAGAAGAGGAAATTTTTTGTGAGAAAAAGAAAGGAATTTGTATAAAGAAGATGTGAATATAACATGACATTACTTGTATATTTTTAGGGTACAACAAGCGTGAAGAACAAATGAAGGGTAAAAGAAAAGGAATAAGTTTATTGTTCACTTTTTATAAAAAAAAAGAACTAAAAAATATCAAATTATTAAGAAAAATTCAAGTAAGAAAAAAAGTGCGGAATAGATCATTAAATAGGCTATAAACTAAATTAAAGACTAAAGACTAGACTATAAACTAAACTAGACTATATACTAGACTATAGACTAGACTATAGACTAGACTATAGACTAGAATATAGACTAGACTATAGACTAGACTATAGACTAGACTATAGACTAGACTATAGACTAGACTATAGACTAGACTATAGACTATACTATAGACTAGACTATAGACTAGACAGTAGACTAGACTATAGACTAGACTATAGACTAGACTATAGACTAGACTATAGACTAGACTATAGACTAGACTATAGACTAGACTATATACTAATTTATAAACTAGTCTATAGACTAGACTATAGACCACACTATAGACTAAACTATAGTCGTCACTATAGACTAAACTATAGTCGAGACTATAGATTATACTAAACTAGACTAGATTAAGACTAGACTATAGACTAAACTATAGTCGTGAATACAGACCAAACTATAGTCGAGACTATAGTTTATGGTCGAGACTATGGACTAAACTAGACTAAACTATAGTCGAGACTATAGACTATAGTTTATAGTCGAGACTATGGACAAAACTATAGTCGAGACTTTTACTATATTGTAGACTAGACTATATACTAGACTATAGACTAAACTATAGACTAAACTATAGCCGAGACTATAGACCCAACTATAGTCGAGACAATAGACTATATTATAGACTTGACTATATACTAGACTAAACTGTAGTCGATACTATAGACTAAACTATAGTCGAGACTATAGACTATATTATAGACTAGACTATATACTAGACTATAGACTAAACTATAGTCTAGACTATAGACTAAACTATATTATAGACTAGACAATATACTAGACTATAGACTAAACTATATACTAGATTATAGACTGCACTATAGATTAAATTATAGTCGAGACTATGGACTAAACTATAGTCAAGACTATAGACTAAGCTATAGTCGAGACTATGGACAAAACTGTAGTCGAGACTATAGACTAAACTATAGTCAAGACTATAGACCAATCTATAGTCGATACTATAGACTAAACTATATACTAAATTATAGACTGGACTATAGACCAGACTATAGATTAAACTATAGTCGAGACTATATACTAAACTATAGTCGAGACTATAGACTAAATTATAGTCGAGACTATAGACCAAACTATAGTCGAGACTATAGACTGAACTATAGTCGAGACTATAGACTATATTATAGACTAGACTATATACTAGACTAAACTATAGTCGATAATATAGACTAAACTATAGTCGATAATATAGACTAAACTATAGTCGAGACTATAGACTATATTATAGACTAGACTATATACTAGACTATAGACTAAACTATAGTCGAGAGTATAGATTAAACTATATTATAGACTAAAAAATATACTGGACTATAGACTAAACTATAGTCGAGACTGTAGATTAAACTATAGTCGAGTTTATAGACCAACCTATAGATACTATAGACTAAACTATATACTAGATTATAGACTAGATTATAGATTAAATTATAGTCGAGACTATGGACTAAACTATAGTCAAGACTATAGACTAAGCTATAGTCGAGACTATGGACAAAACTATAGTCGAAACTATTAGCAAAACTATAGTCAAGGCTATAGACTAAACTATAGTCGAGACTATAGACCAATCTATAGTTGATACTATAGACTAAACTATAGATTGGACTATGGACTAGACTATGGACTTCAATACGGGCTAGATTTTACTTTTGTTTATTTATTTAAATTATTGTTAAATTATTTTAAATTAATTTCTACTAAAATTTGTTTTAAATTATTTTTCTACCTTTACTTTTGCTCAAAAAATTTATATATTTTTTTTTTATTTAGTCGAGACTATAGACCAATCTATAGTTGATACTATAGACTAAACTATAGATTGGACTATGGACTAGACTATGGACTTCAATGCGGGCTAGATTTTACTTTTGTTTATTTATTTAAATTATTGTTAAAATATTTTAAATTAATTTCTACTAAAATTTGTTTTAAATTATTTTTCTACCTTTACTTTTGCTCAAAGAATTTATATATTTTTTTTATTTAACAAGTTACTACAATTTAAACAAATTTTATACAAAATGTTTAATTCCTTTGTTTAAAATATATTTTTCCCTCTTTTTTACTTTATTTAAATTTAACAATTTTTTAATTATTTTTCTCCATTATTATTACTGACTCATGTGTATTGTATTTATTTTGTTGTTTATCAAATATAATTAAATATAATTTATTCATTAAATTTGTTTTATTAACTGCACTTTTTTTCTGCTCTTTTTACTCAGTCTCTCTCTTTTAACACACTCGCATACACAAATCAAATGTGCATAAAAACACACAAACAATAAACATAGAAATAAAATTTCAAATTTATTCTTTGTTTTGCATACCTTAAGGTGTTTATTTAAAATATTTAAAATTTCCAAAAAAAAGTAAAAATTATTAAACCATAGGGAGAAGAAGCTAAATAATGAAATATATTATTCATTTAAAAGAAACATAAGTTTTATTGTCTGGCAAATTAAAAAATGTTATGAAAAAGAAATTTAAATAATTTTTCTTTTATAAGACTTGCCTTGTAGGTAGTCTACACTTTTTAAAATATTTTTGTAAATAAAAAGAGTTTTAAATATGCATTGAAAATTTTCATATGCCAAAAGACAAAGAATATTTAAGATTTAAAAAATAAATAAATTATATAGCTTAGACAATTAGGTTATGTTTTTCTGGGAATTTTTTAAATGCCAATTTAAGATTTACACATGTGGAAAATTTTATGAAGACAATAGTTTTTTCTTATTAATAAAATTCCAATGAAAAGATGTTTTTGTTTCGTTTTTTAAGATTTAAGTTGAAAATTTCAATAAAAATTTTAACAAGAAAATTTCTGGTAGATATAGAAATTTTACAAGAAAACTTAAAGTGATTTTTTTTATATTAAAATTTTCGTTGTTTACTTTAAAAATGTACAACCTTCTTTAACCACTGACTAGCCATTCAGGTTCTCAGCACTGCTACCAACCACAAGTGAGGGAAAAAGGATAGGGGAGTGATAACCTTTGGCTTTTAGATTCTAGATCATGAAGACTAAGTATCTTCCACGAGAGGAGACCCCTGCTGGAGGACATCTAAGGCTGCACGGAAAAGACCACAGCTTACATTTAAGATTATTATCCAAGTGGGTTTGCAGAATTAGTATAGCAAATATCCTACAAAAAAATGGTAAATAGTGTAAAAGTTAAGATAAATTTTAATAGAACTTGAAAATATTAATTTCTTTTAATTTTCAATAAATATACGAAAAGTTTTATGGTTTACATGAGGTAAAAAATGGAAATTAAAAAAAAATAATAATAATAAAATGTTAAATATTTAATTATTTACATTGTTTACCTAATGTAAATTTTGAATGTGACATTAATACATATTTTTCTCATAAGTGGTAATACTATTATTTTAAATTTTACTAAATATTAAAAAAATACATTGTTTACATCATGTAAAACTAGTGTAAAAAATTACTACAAACTAGGTAAAAAATGTTGGCATCAAAATGTGTTCTTACCAGTGTCAAAATTTATTTATTTATTTTTTTTTTTTAATTAAATAAAGTTATTCATTAAACAAAGTTATTGTTTACATCGTGTAAAACTAAGGTAAACAATTGCTCTTTCAAATAATTTTTAACTGAAAAAAAGTTTTATAAATAGCTTGAGGACATAATTTATAAATTTGATTGTTTACACCAAGTAAACAAAGGAAAATTTAAGCTAAAATTCAAAAAAGTTGAACTGATAAAATTTTTAATTGTTTAAGTAAAAAAATGTGTAAAAAATACATTCTTTACCTTAAGTAAACTATGTACAAAAACATTAATATTTTATTAAAAAAGATGAACAATTTTTATATTTAATTAAAAAAAATTTAAAACATTTTATTATTTACATAATGCTTACATTATGTAAACAATTGCTTATTTTGAAAATATTGGCCTTAAAATAGACAGCCGAGATTTCGAAATTTTTTTTTTTAATTTGTTTACACTATGTGTAAACAATAAAACAATAAATAAGATATGAATGTAAAATGCAATACTTTTTTTTTTGAAGGAGAATATAAATTAAATTTGCAATAAATCTTAAACATTTACAATATTTACCTAATATAAACTATGTACAAATATTGCCTGGTAGAATTTTTTTGATAAATTAAAAAAAAAAAATTATTGCAAAATTTTTTAATTTTGAAAAAATATTTACATTAATTACATTATTTACGTTTTGAAAATTTGTGTAAATGATAGTATATTTTAATAGTTTTAATCTAAAATTAGTTTTAGTAGAGATTAAAGACAAAATTCTTTCCAAAAGCATTATTTACATAATGTAAATATTAGGTAAATAAAGTGAAAATTTAAATAAATTCCAGGCATCATTTTAAAACATTAATACTTTTATTTTTAAAACAAGTATCCAAATAATTACATTATTTACATTATGTAAACTATGTGGAAATATTGTCTGGAATTTTTTTATTTTACTTCAAAATTTTTAATTTTTTTAAATATTTACAAAAATTTCATTATTTACATTTAGTAAATTTTTGTGTAAATATTGACATATTTTAAGAATTTTTGCCTGAAAACTGGTTTTGTAACGATACTAGGCAAATTTTTTTAAAGTACATTATTTACGTGATGTCAACAATAAGTAAATAAAGAAATACCAGACAACATTTTAAAATACAATACTTTTAGCACCAATAACCAAATATTTACATAATTTACTTAATGTAAACTATGTGTAAATATTATGAGATAATTTTTTTTTTTTTTTTTTAAGAAAATTTCTTAATTTATTATTTTACTTCAAAGTTTTTATTTTTTAAATATTTACAAAAATTACATTATTTACATTTAGTAAATTTTTGTGTAAATATTGACATATTTTAAGAATTTTTGCCTGAAAACTGGTTTTGTAACGATAC
Source organism: Protophormia terraenovae (assembly GCA_951394005.1). NCBI lineage: Eukaryota > Metazoa > Arthropoda > Insecta > Diptera > Calliphoridae > Protophormia > Protophormia terraenovae. Next base: position 6,291,911 of record OX596074.1, on the reverse strand, counting down.
TAGGCAAATTTTTTTAAAGTACAATATTTACGTGATGCCAAAAATAGGTAAATAAAGAAATACCAGACAACATTTTAAAATAAAATACTTTTAACACCAATAACTAAATATTTACATAATTTACTTAATGTAAACTATGTTTAAATATTGTGATATTTTTTTTTTTTTAAGAAAAATTCTTAATTTATTATTTTACTTCAAAGTTTTTAATTTTTTAAATATTTAAAAAAATTACATTATTTACATTTAGTACGTTTTTGTGTAAATATTGACATATGTTAAATATTTTTGCCTGAAAACTGGTTTTGTATAGACACTAGGTATTTTTTTTTTTTAAACTACATTATTTACATGATGTCAATAATAGGTAAATAAAGAAAAAATTAAATTAATACCAATGAACATTTTAAAACATCGATATATTTAAAAAAAAAAAAAAATCCAATTAACTACATTATTTACATTATGTAAACTATGTGAAAATAGTGTACAGTCAACATTCATTAGGAATATTTTTAAGTTTTTTAAAATATTGCCTCCAAAAGATTTTATTTTGAGAAATATTCACAAAATTACATTATTTACATTTAGTAAATTTTGTGTAAATAATTATATATTTTAAAACATTTAGTCTGAAAACAGATTTACAGAAGATATTGAACAAATTTCTTTCAAACTACATTATTTACATCATGTAAACAATAGGTAAATAAGGGAAAAAAATTAATAAATACCAAGTAAAATTTTAAAATATCAATATTTAAAAAATTACCAAAAATATGGAAATATTTACATTGTTTATATAATGTAAACCAGGTAGAAACTTATTTGATAAATGATCTAAAAAATTGTACAATTTGAATAATTTCTCTAAAACAAATACAAATACCGTATGTAAAATTGCTGTAAACAATTATTTATTTAAAGAATTTTAGTCTAGGAACTAATTTTCCAACAATAAATATAAATATTCTTTTAGAATACATAATTTACATTATGTAAACAATAGATAAATAAAGAAATATTAAAGGTAAATATCTATTATTATGGAAAAAATAAGAAATTTTATAATTGAGTAGAAATATAAAAAAAAATTGACTTTGTCTACGTCATGTAAAGTATGTAATAAAAAATTGCGGGCTCATTGCAAATTAGAAAATGTAAAATTTATTATGTCTATGAATATTTAAATGATTATTTATGAGTATACCATTATTTACCAAATGTAAAATTTTAGTAAGCAATAGTTTTTAAGTCAAATTTTTAATAAAAAAAAAATTAAGTTTTTACGGCATTTTAATAAAATATTTTTAAATTTCAATTGTTTACTTATTGTAAACTTTAAGTCAAAATTATATTATTTCTAAAAATTTTAACCACAAAAAAATTTTAAATACAATTTAATAAAATTTCATTTCAACTTCAATATTTACATCAGGTAAATGAAATAAAACTAAAAAATTTTTCCTAATAAAGTCTTTATAAAAATTTAAACCAAAATTTCTTACATTCACCTTAGAACATGCTATAATTTTACATATTTTCTTTCTAAAATGATTGATGTAAAAAAACCCACTTTCTTTACCTAATTTATCAAACTTTTCTATGTAAAACATTGTTTACTTCATGTAAATTACACATAAAAACTCAAATTTATCATAAATAAAATTAAACTTAATAAAATTTCTCATATTTCAAGATTTTTCTACACTTTCCATCTTATTATTTATCAGCTGAAAAAAACCTTTGCATATTTATAGGCTTCATAGTTCAACAACTACTTTAGCATATTTTTTTTTCTCTAATTCAAATAAAAATGAAAAATTTAAATAAAACCAAAAAGGAGACATAAACAATAAGAAAAGAAACATAACAAAACAATATTTTTTCCGGCTTTACTCCCTTGTGTATAAATATTTAAGTAAATATGAATATTTACACTGCATTTGTAACTGTTTACCGTATAAAATGTGTAAATGAAAATATTTGCTTGTATTTCAATTTTCACACTCCTACATTTTTTGTATGTTTGTGGGTTACATGTGTTTATTTTCAAATATTATTTTGTTTATAACACAATTCCCATATGTTTCATATCCATAAACTTTATTTATATGTCCAAAACTCCATAAGGAAATCCCCTGTTGTTACAATTGACTTAATGAGCGTGGAGATTTGAATTAAGCATAATAAATGTTATTCTGTGTGTTGAAATATGTATGTATTGGATTATATTTACACATACACTCAATAAATATATATTTATATAAAAGCCTTTAAATAATAATAACAAAAACAATAAAGTTTAATAATCTTAAATATTTAAATAAGGGGGAATATAAAAATAAGGCCTTTTGAAGAGGATTCATAGCAAAGGGGCTCTTAAAATCTTAATGGCTTCATACCATGTATTTTAAAAAAAGTATAAGACTGAAGTCAATTAAAAGCAAACACAAATGACTTCCGATAAGATAATACTAATAAATTTTCATTTAATAGTTTTAAAAGGCTTCTTATATAAACACCTTTTTTTATTCCCTTCATTAGAAACATTAAAATATAAATATATTTGTATGTGTATGTAAATCTATTTGTAGCCTGTGTGCGAAATTGCTTGTGGTGGTGCTTTTGCTAATAATGTGTGAAAATTAAATTTATTTAAAATTATTTTAATAGAATTTGGTGTAAAATATTTATACACAAATTTAATAATAAGTCTGATTTGCAATTGTCAAAATTGAATGAACCAGAACTGAACTTAGCAAGAACTGAACCTGAACTAAAATAAAACAAAACTAGAAGTGAACTAGAAGTGAACTGGAACTGAACTAGAACTGAACTAGAACTGAACTAGAACTAACTAGAACTAACTAGAACTAACTAGAACTGAACTAGAACTGAATCAGAACTGAACTAGAATTGAACTAGAACTGAACTAGAACTGAACTAGAACTGAACTAGAACTGAACTAGAACTGAACTAGAACTGAACTAGAACTGAACTAGAACTGAACTAGAACTGAACTAGAACTGAACTAGAACTGAACTAGAACTGAACTAGAACTGAACTAGAACTGAACTAGAAGTGAACTAGAACTGAACTAGAACTGAACTAGAACTGAACTAGAACTGAACTAGAACTGAACTAGAACTGAACTAGAACTGAACTAGAACTGAACTAGAACTGAACTAGAACTGAGCTAGAACTGAACTAGAACTGAACTAGAACTGAACTAGAACTGAACTAGAACTGAACTAGAACTGAACTAGAACTGAACTAGAACTGAACTAGAACTGAACTAGAACTGCACTAGAGCTGAACTAGAACTGAACTAGAACTGAACTAGAACTGAACTAGAACTTAACTAGAACTGAACTAGAATTGAACTAGAACTGAACTAGAACTGAACTAGAACTGAACTAGAACTGAACTAGAACTGAACTAGAACTGAACTAGAACTGAACTAGAAATGAACTAGAACTGAACTAGAACTGAACTGAATTTTTTTTAGGAAGAAAACTAAAATTGTCTCTTTTCTCATAAATGTTTCATGCTTTTCAAGCTATTCAAACTTTTGCTATAATTTAAAAATTAGTTTGATTGTGATTTTGATTGTGTGTTTCTTTCTTGCAGACAATTTTTTCCAACAAAGCTAATCAAGCAATAACTGTAATGAACACACAAAGAATTTTTGAAGTAACAGTAAATATAATTGGTTTTATTAAGAATACAAGAAAAGAATTGTTTTGTTCTGGTTTTGAGCACAATAAAGAACCAACACATATCTGAATTTTACAACTTCTTTTTATGACACAAAAATTTGTGACATTTGTAGTCGAGAAGATACTTTTGAACATTCACAAAACATTGGAGAATACTAAGTACAGAAAATGATATACATACACAACACACATAATTGTAAAAAAAGAAGCTTAACAAAATTGTTTTTTGGCCATTAAAACAACTACAAATGACTTCAGTTTTACACTCACCTATAAAATGATAGAGACATGTGTGCGTAAGTGTTTTTTTATAAATGTCCAGGCACATACATGCAATTGTATGTGTTCAGCTTTAAAAAATATTTTCGCCTATTTTAACCACTATTGCATATTTGCTTGCAATTTTGATGATAATACCTGTAAATGTTGTTATTGTTGCTACTCAATTATTTGTTATTGTTGTAACAGTTGTTTCTTTCCTTTTATATTGAAACCTTTTTTATGTTTTCTCGCAAATATTCAAACATTTGTCAGTTTTAAATGTAGATTTTATAATACTAAAATGACACCATTGCACACACAGACAAATACTCATTCATATTTATATACGTGTTTGTTTGTGTTATCTGATATGTGTGTCAGTGTTTGCCAGTGACATTTAGTAGTATTGTTTAGTTTTGTTATGTTAACTATTACTAGTTTAACTTTTGTTTCAATTGGCCATTAAAAATGATTTATATTCTCTTACACACACACACACACACACAGAGATATTAAATCTCCTGATATGCTCCCAAAACATGTTGGTAAATTTTTATTACTATAAAACAAATTGAAAAATCAAATTGAATGTTAACATACTTTTAGTTATGTAGGTATGAGGAAAGAAAAAAATTACTTTACATGCATAGTTAGATGAAAATAAGGATAATTGAAATTGTAGCCAAAATTTATGGTATACAAGGGTTGGCTGAGAAATGTGGGTCTATATCAAATTAAAAGAAAAATACCTAAAGTGAACTAGAACTTAAATAGAACTGAACTAGAACTGATGTGCAGCTGAACTAGAACTGATGTGTAACTGAAATATAACTTAACTCGAACTGAACTACAACTGAACAAGAACTGAACTGACTCCACATATTCGTTTATGAATTTGTTTTAACTTTTCTTTAATATTTTTTATTTTAACTACTTATTTCACATCCCTCTTAGAACTTTAAATTCCTGAAATACTAAAATTTCTTAATAACTTAAAAACACATTTCTTTTAACAAAGAACCACATTAAAATGCACAAAATTATTCTGAGTTTTGTGAAGAAAACTTTTGAAATGAACAAACATTTCTTGGAAAGGACATTTTGGATTTTTAAAGAAAATATTTGCATTATTTTGTAAACATTATGGAGAAAAATGTTTGAGTCTTATTTGAGTATTCTTAATAAAAAAGAAATCATATTCATGGCAATCGATGGCAAGTTAATAAACACGAGTTTATTTTACATTTCTAAACAGGATATTTATCAAGAAAAGTGGAAAAATAAATTTCCTTATAAGAAAAAATCGAATATCTTCAAGGCAACCGACATTAATTCCATTAACAGAACAAATATAATTAAGAAAAATTATAAAAACAAATCAGAATTTTCTCAAAACATATTACCAAGACCATTTAATTTCTATATTTCTTAAAATTGCTATCTTTAGCGTATGATTAATATTAATTAACTAATTAAAACTTTTTTTTACAAAAATTGTCATTTTATTATTTCTAAGACACAGAATTTTTCCTTTTTTCTATTTAGAAATAAAAACCATTTCATTTACTTAATTTTGTGATTTTTTCTATCAAAACCTTCTATTGGTTTATAATTTTTTATTTTCATTAAATAATCTTTATTAATTTGTCTCCTTGGTACAAAATTTATTATTTTATTTTGAACAAAAAATATATTCATAAGATCCACAAAAAAATAATCATAATAATAAAACAGAAAAAAAAAAGAACACAATAGTAATTCTGAAGGTCTCCATAGGCTGCTGGTAATCTATAATTTAATGAATAATAATTTTTTTCTTATAATCTCAAACACAAACATACAGCTTTAAGGCCAATAAAATGAAATTTATTTGTAAAATACTTTATGATAAAATACGGAGAAATTTAAGCAATAAAAACAAATATTTATTTTAAATAGAAAACAGAAAAAAAAAGGATTTTTTCTTTCTGTCCTTTATTTACAATCTTTTCAGTTTTTTTTCTTTAGAAGAAAAGACAAAAGATTTAAATTGAAAAAAGTAAAAGAAAAAAAAAAAAAAAAAAACAGCAAGAAAGGATGTTAAGGAAGTCATTACAAAGGATTTTAAATTAAAGTCAATTGAATGCATAAAAATAAATAAAAATATGAACAACATTGGAAAAAAAAAAAAAAAAAAAACAGACAAAAAGATAATGAAATTAAAATAGAAAAATCAAGTAAATAAGGAATAAATTGTCTTTTGAAATCGAAGTAAAAAGGATTTTATAAACTTAAATTCAAAGTCGAACAAAGTAGCTCACATAGTTTTTAGTTCAGTTCTAGTTCAGCTTAAATCAGTCCAGTTCTAGTTAGGTTCTAGTTCAATTCTAGTTCATTTCTAGTTCAGTACTAGTTCAGTTCTAGTTCAGTTCTAGTTCAGTTCTAGTTCAGTTCTAGTTCAGTTCTAGTTCAGTTCTAGTTCAGTTCTAGTTCAGTTCTAGTTCAGTTCTAGTTCAGTTCTAGTTCAGTTCTAGTTCAGTTCTAGTTCAGTTCTAGTTCAGTTCTAGTTCAGTTCTAGTTCAGTTCCTAAAAAATTTCAGTTCAGTTCTAGTTCAGTTCTAGTTTAGTTCTAGTTCAGTTCTAGTTCAGTTCTAGTTCAGTTCTAGTTCAGTTCTAGTTCAGTTCTAGTTCAGTTCTAGTTCAGTTCTAGTTCAGTTCTAGTTCAATTCTAGTTCAGTTCTAGTTCAGTTCTAGTTCAGTTCTAGTTCAGTTCTAGTTCAGTTCTAGTTCAGTTCTAGTTCAGTTCTAGTTCAGTTCTAGTTCAGTTCTAGTTCAGTTCTAGTTCAGTTCTAGTTCAGTTCTAATTCAGTTCTAGTTCAGTTCTAATTCAGTTGTAGTTCAGTTCTAGTTCAGTTCTAGTTCAGTTCTAGTTCAGTTCTAGTTCAGTTCTAGTTCAGTTCTAGTTCAGTTCTAGTTCAGTTCTAGTTCAGTTCTAGTTCAGTTCTAGTTCAGTTCTAGTTCAGTTCTAGTTCAGTTCTAGTTCAGTTCTAGTTCAGTTCTAGTTCAGTTCTAGTTCAGTTCTAGTTCAGTTCTAGTTCAGTTCTAGTTCAGTTCTAGTTCAGTTCTAGTTCAGTTCTAGTTCAGTTCTAGTTCAGTTCTAGTTCAGTTCTAGTTCAGTTCTAGTTCAGTTCTAGTTCAGTTCTAGTTCAGTTCTAGTTCAGTTCTAGTTCAGTTCTAATTCAGTTCTAGTTCAGTTCTAATTCAGTTCTAGTTCAGTTCTAATTCAGTTCTAGTTCAGTTTTAGTTCAGTTGTAGTTCAGTTCTACTTCAGTTCTAGTTCAGTTCTGGTTCAGTTTTAGTTCTAGTTCTGCGTAAATCTGTTCTCGTTCAATTCTTTTTTAGATTTAAATCACTTCTGTTTTAGTTCAACTCAAGTACAGTTCAAGTTCAGTTCTAGGTCAGGTATAGGAGTTGTGGATAATCTTGTAATAAATATTAATCACACGCCATAGTACTTTATTTTTAGTTCATTAAATTCCGATCTGAATTAAAGGATTTTTTATATTTTTTCTGAAATCCAGTAAAAAGTGCTTGACAGTTTCTTTTAATATAATTTTATTTGGTATTTGTTTTCAATTCTTACCCGTTTATTTGCAGTTTTTTTTTTTAGTTTGTTTTAAACAATTGTATAAATTAAATTGCATTAACTTAATTTATTTATTGCATTTAATTCAATACTTAACTGCTGATGAAGCAAACATTTGAAAAATTGTCCTCTACCCTCAGCATTATTTTTAGCAGATAATAACGCAAATAGTTGCGACAGTTTAAAAGCAAATATGGAATATGCAAGAAAGAAATTTTGTCCCAAATTTTTCATTAATGTTTCCTGATTTGAATAGCTTTTGTATATCATAATCTGTATTAAATTTAAGCCAATCAACTTTAAAATTTGTATGATATTTTTAAAGTTATCCCACATATATTACTTTGCTGGCTAAATTTATCTTGGAAAATTTATTGTGATTTATTTTATTATTTTTGTAAAAACAATCCAAACAAACTATCTTGCAGTTTAAATTTTATATTCACTACCACACCTTAATGCCTGCTGCTAGCTACCACTCATTTATATGCTTCAATTGTTTTTACCAACATTTGTTATCCACTCTTTGGTTGCAGTTTAAATAAAGAAAAAAAAATCGAAAATAATTGATGGTATTTCTCTCTGTGTGTAACAGCAAAAGTGCGTATATTATTTTTATTTTTCATTTTGTATGCTAAAAAAACAAAATCACGTTGAAATTGGTAATATTGGGTATTTGCAATTGAATTAAATTGTTGATTTATGGTGTATAAATTGTACCAAAAAGCATACAGATTAATTTGATTTGTATATAAAAATAGTTGCTTGCGGTGAAGGAATGATATTGGTTTACATATAGTTTTTATTTATTTTATATATGATTATTGTAAAGGAAGATTAAAAATGGAAAAAACAAAAAGTAAAGTTTAATTTCTTGTTTGCTGAGGGAAATTAGGTTAAAAATTTAATTAAATTAAATTGAAAAGAATATTCAGAAATGGAACTTTAATTTTTATAAAATTGAGAGTTGTAGTTGAAGCTTAAAAAAGGCTAAATATAAAGCTTTAATTTCTATTTTAATCACTTGGAAAAATTGATTCGAAATCATGTACAGTTTGTACGAAATTTTAATTTTTATTTTATTTCCCTGGTAGCGTATGATTATTATTAATTATTTAATCATTTTAGTGAAAAGGCAATAACTTTAAATTTATTTGATTTATTTGATAACTCTTAATGATTTTCTAAAGCTTATAATAATACCTAATAATGTTTTTAAACTTTATTTAAAATTCATCTAAGTTTCCTTAAAATTTTTAACATTAAACTTGATAAATTCTTTTAAAATATTTTCCTTTTTTTCTTATTTTTTTTTATTTTTTTATTTCACTTGTTTCTTTTATTCCTTAAACAACAAAACATGTTTAATCTTATGACATGACAAGGTTTTTGTTTGATATTAAAAGAAAACAGAGCAACAACTTTACAAAATATTAAAAGTAAAAATAAATCTTAAAAGAAATAAAAATAAATCTCTCTCTGAACAAAAGCAGCAGCTAAAATATACGAATCAATTGTTTGTCACTCTGAACAACATGAGCAATATCAAATAAAATATAAAACAAGGTGAATGAAACTGAAATCAAAGTTAACAAAAGAAAGAAAAATGCTTTAAACTGTTCAAATATCACTTTCACTTTCTTTTATTTTTGGAAAAAAAAAAAAAAAAAAAAACTCAACGCGAGAATGTGAGTAAAAGTAGATGTAAATTAAAATGTTTGTTAAAGATTTATATAAATTTTTTTAAAACTCACATGAGCAGAAACTAAGATTTTTATTACAGGGGATGTGAGTGTTTATTAAGAAGTTCATATATGTAGAAATTTAAAACTTATTAAGATTTTTGTTAACATATTTTTAAATTGATAACAAAAGAAATTTGTTTAACGATGAAATATGATTTTAATTTGGGGGGTTGTTTGTAGAAACATAAGAAAGGAAATACTTAAAATGTTTTAAAATTAAAAACACTAGAAGCAGGTTAAAAATAAAAATATTAAAATATTATTATTAAATATTGAAAATTTCCTTATAAAGAAAATTAAAAATAAGAATATTTTTCTTCTTTTTATTTTCAAAAATCATATAAAAATTTTGTTAGTTTTTAAAAATGTTTTCTATGTGTGATACATTTATGCTTTTTCTTTCCAAATCCTTTAAAATTTTTGAAATATTTTAATTATTATAAAAGTTATAATTGTTTTTATAAAATATCATTATAATTAATATTAATCATACGCCACAGAGTGCTGTAAAGAAAAATAAACAGACAAAGCCGTTTAATTTCAATTATAGGGAAATGAAAGCAATAAATAAATTAATTTTAATGTAAATTAATTTAATTAATTTCTATTTTATAAAAGGACATAATAAGAAAGAATGAAAATTTAAGGAGAATAGCAGTAAAATGTTTTTAAAAGTGAATACGTGTTTCACTAGATTAAATGCTTAATATTGCAAAGGCATTAAGAGAAACAAGTTATAAAAGTTTATTGTTAAAGACAAATTTAAAGGAAAGTATTTTAAATTTGAAAAAATTTAAGAAATTATTTAAAGATTCAGAATTTAGTATAACTTTTGCTTCAATCGAGGCGCTTTATTCAGCTTAACTTAAAATTTAATTGTAATTTTCAGGTCCAGTTTTAGCTTCAATCACGTTTTACATTTCGTCTTATTTTAGTCCCGAATATGAAGTAATATTTAATTCAAATTTAGCTTTAATGGTCGCCCTCAATTAAACTCCATTTAGGTTCAATTTATTCTCCATTCATGGATCTTTAGTACCACTTTAGTTATAAAAAATTATAAAATTATAAATTTGTAAATTAATAAAATTATAATATTATAAAACTATAAAATTAAAAAATTATAAAATTATAAAATTATAAAATTATAAAATTATAAAATTATAAAATTATAAAATTATAAAATTATAAAATTATAAAATTATAAAACTATAAAATTATAAAGTTATAAAATCATAAAACTATAAAATTATAAAATTATAAAATTATAAAATTATAAAATTATAAAATTATAAAATTATAAAATTATAAAATTATAAAATTATAAAATTATAAAATTATAAAATTATAAAATTATAAAATTATAAAATTATAAAATTATAAAATTATAAAACTATAAAATTATAAAGTTATAAAATCATAAAACTATAAAATTATAAAATTATAAAATTATAAAATTATAAAACTATAAAATTATAAAATTATAAAATTATAAAATTATAAAATTATAAAATTATAAAATTATAAAATTATAAAATTATAAAATTATAAAATTATAAAATTATAAAATTATAAAATTATAAAATTATAAAATTATAAAATTATAAAATTATAAAATTATAAAATTATAAAATTATAAAATTATAAAATTATAAAACTATAAAATTATAAAGTTATAAAATCATAAAACTATAAAATTATAAAATTATAAAATTATAAAATTATAAAATTATAAAATTATAAAATTATAAAATTATAAAATTATAAAATTATAAAATTATAAAATTATAAAATTATAAAATTATAAAATTATAAAATTATAAAATTATAAAATTATAAAATTATAAAATTATAAAATTATAAAATTATAAAATTATAAAATTATAAAATTATAAAATTATAAAATTCTAAAATTATAAAATTATAAAATTATAAAATTATAAAATTATAAAATTATAAAATTATAAAATTATAAAATTATAAAATTATAAAATTATAAAATTATAAAATTATAAAATTATAAAATTATAAAATTATAAAATTATAAAATTATAAAATTATAAAATTATAAAATTATAAAATCATAAAATTATAAAATTATAAAATTATAAAATTATAAAATCATAAAATTATAAAATTATAAAATTATAAAATTATAAAATTATAAAATTATAAAATTATAAAATTATAAAATTATAAAATTATAAAATTATAAAATTATAAAATTATAAAATTATAAAATTATAAAATTATAAAATTATAAAATTATAAAATTATAAAATTATAAAATTATAAAATTATAAAATTATAAAATTATAAAATTATAAAATTATAAAATTATAAAATTATAAAATTATAAAATTATAAAATTATAAAATTATAAAATTATAAAATTATAAAATTATAAAATTATAAAATTATAAAATTATAAAATTATAAAATTATAAAATTATAAAATTATAAAATTATAAAATTATAAAATTATAAAATTATAAAATTTTAAAATTATAAAATTATAAAATTATAAAATTATAAAATTATAAAATTATAAAATTATAAAATTTTAAAATTAAAAAATTATAAAATTATAAAATTATAAAATTACGAAATTATAAAATTATAAAATCATAAAATTATAAAATTATAAAATTATAAAATTATAAAATTATAAAATTATAAAATTATAAAATTATAAAATTATAAAATTATAAAATTATAAAATTATAAAATTATAAAATTATAAAATTATAAAATTATAAAATTATAAAATTATAAAATTATAAAATTATAAAATTATAAAATTATAAAATTATAAAATTATAAAATTATAAAATTATAAAATTATAAAATTATAAAATTATAAAATTATAAAATTATAAAATTATAAAATTATAAAATTATAAAATTATAAAATTATAAAATTATAAAATTATAAAATTATAAAATTATAAAATTATAAAATTATAAAATTATAAAGTTATAAAATCATAAAACTATAAAATTATAATATTATAAAATTAAAAAACTATAAAATTATAAAATTATAAAATTATAAAATTTTAAAATTATAAAATTATAAAATTATAAAATTATAAAATTATAAAATTATAAAATTATAAAATTATAAAATTATAAAATTATAAAATTATAAAATTATAAAATTATAAAATTATAAAATTATAAAATTATAAAATTATAAAATTATAAAATTATAAAATTATAAAATTATAAAATTATAAAATTATAAAATTATAAAATTATAAAATTATAAAATTATAAAATTATAAAATTATAAAATTATAAAATTATAAAATTATAAAATTATAAAATTATAAAATTATAAAATTATAAAATTATAAATTTATAAAATTATAAAATTATAAAATTATAAAATTATAAAATTATAAAATTATAAAATTATAAAATTATAAAATTATAAAATTATAAAATTATAAAATTATAAAATTATAAAATTATAAAATTATAAAATTATAAAATTATAAAATTATAAAATTATAAAATTATAAAATTATAAAATTATAAAATTATAAAATTATAAAATTATAAAATTATAAAATTATAAAATTATAAAATTATAAAATTATAAAATTATAAAATTATAAAATTATAAAATTATAAAATTATAAAATTATAAAATTATAAAATTATAAAATTATAAAATTATAAAATTATAAAATTATAAAATTTTAAAATTATAAAATTATAAAATTATAAAATTATAAAATTATAAAATTATAAAATTATAAAATTATAAAATTATAAAATTATAAAATTATAAAATTATAAAATTATAAAATTATAAAATTTTAAAATTATAAAATTATAAAATTATAAAATTACGAAATTATAAAATTATAAAATCATAAAATTATAAAATTATAAAATTATAAAATTATAAAATTATAAAATTATAAAATTATAAAATTATAAAATTATAAAATTATAAAATTATAATTTTATAATTTTATAATTTTATAATTTTATAATTTTATAATTTTATAATTTTATAATTTTATAATTTTATAATTTTATAATTTTATAATTTTATAATTTTATAATTTTATAATTTTATAATTTTATAATTTTATAATTTTATAATTTTATAATTTTATAATTTTATAATTTTATAATTTTATAATTTTATAATTTTATAATTTTATAATTTTATAATTTTATAATTTTATAATTTTATAATTTTATAATTTTATAATTTTATAATTTTATAATTTTATAATTTTATAATTTTATAATTTTATAATTTTATAATTTTATAATTTTATAATTTTATAATTTTATAATTTTATAATTTTATAATTTTATAATTTTATAGTTTTATAATTTTATAATTTTTTAATTTTATAGTTTTATAATTTTATAATATTATAATTTTATAATTTTATAATTTTATAATTTTATAATTTTATAATTTTATAATTTTATAATTTTATAATTTTATAATTTTATAATTTTATAATTTTATAATTTTATAATTTTATAATTTTATAATTTTATAATTTTATAATTTTATAATTTTATAATTTTATAATTTTATAATTTTATAATTTTATAATTTTATAATTTTATAATTTTATAATTTTATAATTTTATAATTTTATAATTTTATAATTTTATAATTTTATAATTTTATAATTTTATAATTTTATAATTTTATAATTTTATAATTTTATAATTTTATAATTTTATAATTTTATAATTTTAAAATTTTATAATTTTATAATTTTATAATTTTATAGTTTTTTAATTTTATAGTTTTATAATTTTATAATATTATAATTTTATAGTTTTATGATTTTATAACTTTATAATTTTATAATTTTATAGTTTTATAATTTTATAATTTTATAATTTTATAATTTTATAATTTTATAATTTTATAATTTTATAATTTTATAATTTTATAATTTTATAATTTTATAATTTTATAATTTTATAATTTTATAATTTTATAATTTTATAATTTTATAATTTTATAATTTTATAATTTTATAATTTTATAATTTTATAATTTTATAATTTTATAATTTTATAATTTTATAATTTTATAATTTTATAATTTTATAATTTTATAGTTTTATAATTTTATAATTTTATAATTTTATAATTTTATAATTTTATAATTTTATAATTTTATAATTTTATAATTTTATAATTTTATAATTTTATAATTTTATAATTTTATAATTTTATAATTTTATAATTTTATAATTTTATAATTTTATAATTTTATAATTTTATGATTTTATAATTTTATAATTTCGTAATTTTATAATTTACAATTTTATAATTTTAAAATTTTATAATTTTATAATTTTATAATTTTATAATTTTATAATTTTATAATTTTATAATTTTATAATTTTATAATTTTATAATTTTATAATTTTATAATTTTATAATTTTAAAATTTATAATTTTATAATTTTATAATTTTATAATTTTATAATTTTATAATTTTATAATTATAAAATTATAAAATTATAAAATTATAAAATTATAAAATTATAAAATTATAAAATTATAAAATTATAAAATTATAAAATTATAAAATTATAAAATTATAAAATTATAAAATTATAAAATTATAAAATTATAAAATTATAAAATTATAAAATTATAAAATTTTAAAATTATAAAATTATAAAATTATAAAATTATAAAATTATAAAATTATAAAATTATAAAATTATAAAATTATAAAATTATAAAATTATAAAATTATAAAATTATAAAATTATAAAATTTTAAAATTATAAAATTATAAAATTATAAAATTACGAAATTATAAAATTATAAAATCATAAAATTATAAAATTATAAAATTATAAAATTATAAAATTATAAAATTATAAAATTATAAAATTATAAAATTATAAAATTATAAAATTATAAAATTATAAAATTATAAAATTATAAAATTATAAAATTATAAAATTATAAAACTATAAAATTATAAAATTATAAAATTATAAAATTATAAAATTATAAAATTATAAAATTATAAAATTATAAAATTATAAAATTATAAAATTATAAAATTATAAAATTATAAAATTATAAAATTATAAAATTATAAATAAAATTATAAAATTATAAAATTATAAAATTATAAAATTATAAAATTATAAAATTATAAAATTATAAAATTATAAAATTATAAAATTATAAAATTATAAAATTATAAAATTATAAAATTATAAAACTATAAAAATTATAAAATTATAAAGTTATAAAATCATAAAACTATAAAATTATAATATTATAAAATTATAAAACTATAAAATTAAAAAACTATAAAATTATAAAATTATAAAATTATAAAATTTTAAAATTATAAAATTATAAAAATTATAAAATTATAAAATTATAAAAATTATAAAATTATAAAATTATAAAATTATAAAATTATAAAATTATAAAATTATAAAATTATAAAATTATAAAATTATAAAATTATAAAATTATAAAATTATAAAATTATAAAATTATAAAATTATAAAATTATAAAATTATAAAATTATAAAATTATAAAATTATAAAATTATAAAATTATAAAATTATAAAATTATAAAATTATAAAATTATAAAATTATAAAATTATAAAATTATAAAATTATAAAATTATAAAATTATAATATTATAAAATTATAAAACTTATAAAATTAAAAAAATTATAAAACTATAAAATTAAAAAATTATAAAATTATAAAACTATAAAATTATAAAATTATAAAATTATAAAATTATAAAATTATAAAATTATAAAATTATAAAATTATAAAATTATAAAATTATAAAATTATAAAATTATAAAATTATAAAATTATAAAATTATAAAATTATAAAATTATAAAATTATAAAATTATAAAATTATAAAATTATAAAATTATAAAATTATAAAATTATAAAATTATAAAATTATAAAATTATAAAATTATAAAATTATAAAATTATAAAATTATAAAATTATAAAATTATAAAATTATAAAATTATAAAATTATAAAATTATAAAATTATAAAATTATAAAATTATAAAATTATAAAATTATAAAATTATAAAATTATAAAATTATAAAATTATAAAATTATAAAATTATAAAATTATAAAATTATAAAATTATAAAATTATAAAATTATAAAATTATAAAATTATAAAATTATAAAATTATAAAACTATAAAATTATAAAATTATAAAGTTATAAAATCATAAAGCTATAAAATTATAAAATTATAAAGTTATAAAATCATAAAACTATAAAATTATAAAATTATAAAATTATAAAATTATAATATTATAAAATTATAAAATTAAAAAATTATAAAATTATAAAACTATAAAATTATAAAATTATAAAACTATAAAATTAAAAAATTATAAAATTATAAAATTATAAAATTATAAAATTATAAAATTATAAAATTATAAAATTATAAAATTGTAAAATTATAAAATTATAAAATTATAAAATTATAAAATTATAAAATTATAAAATTATAAAATTATAAAATTATAAAATTATAAAATTATAAAATTATAAAATTATAAAATTATAAAATTATAAAATTATAAAATTATAAAATTATAAAATTATAAAATTATAAAATTATAAAACTATAAAATTATAAAATTATAAAGTTATAAAATCATAAAACTATAAAATTATAAAATTTTAAAATTTTTAAAATTTTAAAATTATAAAATTACAAAATTCAAAAGATGATAAAATTTTAAAACTTTTTGAATAAAATTATTTATTAAAATTTTCTTCTTTTGAATTGCTTGAAAACTAATGCAACCTCTGAACATAAATCATAACCTAGACATAATTTTCCCAACTTATAGACAAACTGGCAGACATTTATATATTCTTAACAGACAAACAATTAGATATACTTCAAATGATTTATAGCTTTTAAGATCCTCTACCAAATTTTTCCACCCCAACACACATACAAAACACTCATATCCTTATATCCCGCTAAACAGGAAATTATTAAAAGCGTTAATGTCATATGAAAAATTCTCTGCACATGAACACTTAAATAAATATGAAAAAACAATTCTATTGAATATTTTTATATGTCTCCTTAGCTTTAGAAATTTTTTAATAAGTTTTTTTTTTCTTCCTCCTGTAGCTGTTTTTATTATAATATAAATTTTAATATTAAAAAAAGCACAAGAAAATTATGTGGGGATTATTTAAAATAGAAATATGTGTTAAACAAATTGCTAGCAAGGCAAAGGGGAGCTACAAAACACTTGACTTACTTTCTTTGCTTCAAATGAATTTGAAAAAAAGGGAATATCTCAGAACAGATATTGATTTTTATTAAATTAGATTTAAGCAATAAATTCCTTTATTATATTTTTATTTTATTAAAAAAAGAAAAGATATTTTGACATCAATCAAATGAAAAAATTACACACCAATGCAAAATCTTTTTTTAACTTTTCTGTAATCGGTTTTATATTTTTCTTTACTTTTTTCATTAAAATTTTTCATTTCTAAGAATTAAAATTTTTTTTGTTATTTAATGTTTTATGAAATTATAATAGATTTTTAATCTTATCTTGAGGAAGAGTGAGGAAAAATAGCAAAAAGGGTCTTTTTTATAATTTTCAATCAATTTGAGCAAAAGTTTTATTAAATTTAAACTTTAACCTTTTTGAAATTTTAGCTGACACCTAAAAGTAGGCAATATTTCAAAGTATATTAATAGGAAATAAATAAGGAATAAATTAGGAAAATGTAATTTAAAAAATAGGTCATAACCAATCAAAATTTCAGGGAAATTAATAAAAGAAAGAATATTAAAATAAATTTAAATATAAATATATAAATAATTTTACTTAATAATAAAGCACCTAAAAGTAGGTCAAAGATTTTGATGATTAAATTTACTAAGAATTATAAACAAAATGTTTTGGGAAATTAATAAAAATAATAAAAAAGAGAATTGGAATATTTGTATAAGTATAAATAAATTAATATAATTTTGAAAAAAAGAGCTCCTAAAAGTAGGCTGAAGAATTTGATGCTTAACTCTACTAAGAATTCTAAACAAATATACTTTTGTGGTCTGCTAGATTTTTGTATTAAATTTTATTATAAAATTATAAAATAATAGAATTATAAAAAAATATATTTATTAAAAAAAAACTCTTTTATTTTTCTTTACAGATCTCTTCAATTTCCATTTGTTATTAGTGGTAAGTTTCATTTTTTTAAAATCTAAAAAAATTATATTAATTGTTCTCTTGCATATAAAATTATTATAATTGAAATCTCCATTTAAATATAAGCCACCCATTATACATAGTAAATGACCATTAAAATACTTTTCGCTACATTTACTTAATAATTTCCACCATAAACTATTAAACAACAAAAATTACAAACTATTACAGCTACAAAAAAAAATTATAAACAATAAATTAAAAATATAAAAATATAAAATAAATTTAACAAAACAAAATTTTAATGAATATTATAACACTATGTAGGAAAATTATAATATACAGCCAAAAAATATGCTACATTAATTTAATTACGTTTTAATAAACAAACACAAACAATAAAAGCTTATAACAATAACATAATTACTACAACTATATGATTACAATTATTAATATTACTATGAGTAATATTTTATAGTAATATAGCACTAAACCGTAGTACAATAGAGTTTTAATTATAAACAAATATTTTCATTAAAGTATTTTTTTGCGCCAAAATGTTTAACAAATTGTTCACAATACAATGTTTAAAAAGAATAAATTGCAAAATTCATTGTTGGAAATTTAAATAATGAAAACGTGTTAAAGTAGGAAACAGAAAAAATAAAAAACATTGATTGATTAATACATTGTTAACAATTTTACAATACAATTTAAAAAAAATCCTGAAAGTAGACTACAGAAATTTTATTACCCTAAAAATAGGCAACACATTATATTAATAAAAAAATTCTGTAGTCTAGTTTAAAATAAAAAACATTGATTGATTAAGACATTGTTAACAATTTTACAATACAATTTTAAAAAAATCCTAAAAGTAGACTACAGAAATATTATTACCCTAAAAATAGGCAACACAGTATATTAATAAAAAAATTCTGTAGTCTAGTTTAAGGCTAATTTTACAATTAATAAAATTACAATAAAACTATAAAATTATAAAGTTATAAGATTATAAAATTATAAAGTAATAAAACTATAAAATTATAAAATTAGAACATTATAAAATTATAAAACTATGAAATTATAAAATTATAAAACTATAAAATTATAAAATTATGAAATTATAAAACTATAAAATTATAAAATTATAGAATTATAAAATTATTAAATTATAAAATTATAAAATTATAAAACTATAAAATTATAAAATTATAAAATTATAAATTATAATTTATAAATTATAAATTATAAATTATAAATTATAAAATTATAAAATTATAAAATTATAAAATTATAAAAATATAAAATTATAAAATTATAAAATTATAAAATTATAAAATTATAAAATTATAAAATTATAAAATTATAAAATTATAAAATTATAAAATTATAAAATTATAAAATTATAAAATTATAAAATTATAAAATTATAAAATTATAAAATTATAAAATTATAAAATTATAAAATTATAAAATTATAAAATTATAAAATTATAAAATTATAAAATTATAAAATTATAAAATTATAAAATTATAAAATTATAAAATTATAAAATTATAAAATTATAAAATTATAAAATTATAAAATTATAAAATTATAAAATTATAAAATTATAAAATTATAAAATTATAAAATTATAAAATTATAAAATTATAAAACTATAAAATAATAAAATTATAAGATTATAACATTATAAAATTACAAAACTATAAAATTATAAAATTATAAAACTATAAAATTATAAAATTATAAAACTATAAAATTATACAACTATAAAGTTATAAAATTATAAAACTATAAAATTATAAAATTATAAAATTATAAAACTATAAAACTATAAAATTATAAAATTATAAAGCTATAAAATTATAAAATTATAAAGTTATAAAATTATATTATAAAATTATAAAACTATAAAATTATAAAATTATAAAACTATAAAATTATAAAATTATAAAGTTATAAAATTATAAAATTATATTATATAATTATAAAACTATAAAATTATAAAATTATAAAACTATAAAATTATAAATTTATAAAATTATAAATTTGTAAATTAATAAAATTATGAAATTTTAAAATTAAAAATTTAAAAACTATAAAACTATGAAATTATAAAATTATAAAATTTTAAAATTATAAAATTGTAAAACTAAAATAAAAAACTCTAGAAATCCAAAAAATTTACAATTTATATTTTATGTCTCTGAAGATATGCTACGTACAATTTACTGCTATCTTCTTCGTATAATATACAACTAGGAAATTAAAGTACTTGTGTAACCTACTTTTAGGCGCTTAAATAAAAGTTATAATTTTTCATTATATTTTAGCTTCCTATATTGTAATTAGTTCCTAATTATAATGTCAAAATTTTCTTTTTAGCAAATTAATATTTTTTTAAATATTTTTTCGTAAAATATTTTTCTTTTGTAACCCAAAAACTATAGCCTAGTTTAAGGCAGTTAAATTCAAAATCAAACTTTTTCTTTTGCTTTTAAATAAAGTAATCAAAACTTAAGAAAAAATAAATACAAAAAACAAATTTAGTTTTACTTTTTATAAAATATGGAACTCGTACATATTCATTGTTAAATAAACATTACTATATTTTGACAACAGACTACAAACTAAAAACACTACTTACATATAAAGATACACATATTTGTGGGTCTTCATATATGACTTTTATACTAGTGTATGGATGTAAGTACAAGAACTAATTTAAAATTCATGCTTGAATATACATTAGAAGCAGAAATTGTTATAGTGGTAGTAGTAGTTATTGTGTATGTAAAAGTATTTTATAAATTTGTATACATAATAGTAAGTATGTGTTCGTATTCGTATATGTGATATTATTTGTCTCTGGGGTATTTTGGTAAAGTTAAATAACAATTGTTGGTTTTAGTTGTAAAATAAGGACAATGAAGTTCTAGTTTTCTCTTCCTCTTCATTTTCTAACAAAAAATTAAGCCCCAATTTTTGTATTTTATATTTTGGTTGAAATAGAAATTTTTGAAATATTCACACATGTAACACTTGCCCACATATCACACATATGTGATAATATTTGCTTTGTTATACATATGTAGAGATACATAGCAACGCATACGCGTTAACCAATGACATTGTAATACTTTCGAAAATGTTTTTCTTTATTTGTTCTTTGAATTTTATAATATGAATTTTTGTTAAACTTTATTTTGTTAAATACCCAAAAGAATTTGTTTTCTTCTTTTCTATTTAAAATTGTTTAAGTTGTTGGAGTTTTTTTTTTTTTTTCTTTTTTGCTTAGAAGTGGCACATAGTCATAGAAACATGAGACATGTGTTCGCATATAAAAGAAGAAGGTTATTGGAAAATTAGATCATCATTTAAGTTTTTTTTGGGAAATAATGATAAATAAAACGTATTTAAATGGTAACAATACAAATAAAAGGATATTAAAGTAAAATACCATGGAAATATTTAGCATATAATAATTTCATGAAAAATATGAAGCCTACTTTAAGGAGTTATTGAAAATTAAGAAAAAAATTATTTTACACACTTTTTGGATTAATAAAGAAAACAATTCAGCATAAAAATACATACATATAAAATATATAAAGAGAAATATGTTCAATACATTTCTAACCGGATAGGATAGGAAATCACAAATGGTAGTATATTTTATTGCAAATAATTCAGAAAAACGCTGGTTTATATATTTGTTATTTCCTAAGCTTTTTTTCTCTATTGGCAGCTTTCTGAGGCTCTCAGACAACGTAGAAAATTAAAATTTGACTAACTTATACAGCTTGTATCCTATAAATTCTAATGGAGCCAGATTTTAAATTTTTGATTAGGGAGCGGAGTTAATCTAATTTATGTGCCTTTTTCTAAGCATTTTTCTTTTTTCAGAGCTTTTTAAAGCTTCCAGGCGTGGTAAAAAACTAAAGTTTTTTTAAAAATTTGGAAATATGTTCATCCTACAAATCCTAATGGAGCCAAATTTGTGTACCAGGGAGGTGAGATTCGTGATTTTTTTTTATTTTTTTTCTTTTTTTGAGGTCAGTTCTTGTTTTAAGAAATTTTGATTTGTTATACTCATTGTCTAATCTCCAAATTATTTTGAAAACAGATTTTATATTTCGGGCAAGGAGGGCATTTACGTCGATTTTTTTATGTTGACTTATTTAATACTTTATTCCATCACATTTTAAGAGCTTCAAATCTTTAACTTCGATTAGGGAAAGGAAGAGCTTTAAAATGTTGTTCAAATATTTTTTTAAAAATCTTCGGATTTGTTTGTGCATATTTTTATTACTGTATAATATTATATGTCCTGGCAAAGGCAGGCTTATATGCTCGTAATTTTATAATTTTATATGCTCGTAATTTTATAATTTTATAATTTTATAATTTTATAATTTTATAATTTTATAATTTTATAATTTTATAATTTTATAATTTTATAATTTTATAATTTTATAATTTTATAATTTTATAATTTTATAATTTTATAATTTTATAATTTTATAATTTTATAATTTTATAATTTTATAATTTTATAATTTTATAATTTTATAATTTTATAATTTTATAATTTTATAATTTTATAATTTTATAATTTTATAATTTTATAATTTTATAATTTTATAATTTTATAATTTTATAATTTTATAATTTTATAATTTTATAATTTTATAATTTTATAATTTTATAATTTTATAATTTTATAATTTTATAATTTTATAATTTTATAATTTTATAATTTTATAATTTTATAATTTTATAATTTTATAATTTTATAATTTTATAATTTTATAATTTTATAATTTTATAATTTTATAATTTTATAATTTTATAATTTTATAATTTTATAATTTTATAATTTTATAATTTTATAATTTTATAATTTTATAATTTTATAATTTTATAATTTTATAATTTTATAATTTTATAATTTTATAATTTTATAATTTTATAATTTTATAATTTTATAATTTTATAATTTTATAATTTTATAATTTTATAATTTTATAATTTTATAATTTTATAATTTTATAATTTTATAATTTTATAATTTTATAATTTTTAATTTTATAACATTATAACTTTACAACTTTATAACTTTATAACTTTATAGCTTTATAATTTAGATTTGTAAATAATTTTTTGAATAATTTTATATTTTAGTAAACTTTTTTTTAATTAAAATAAATTGTTTTAATACGAAATTTTGCTTTCGTTTATTGTTAAATGTTATAAATTCAATTTATTTTGATTACGTATTTAGCCTTAATTTGGGCTACAAAATTATGTTTTATATAAGCCCAAGTGTTTCATTTTCATATGTTTAATATTTTAAAATATTTTGTTATTATTTACTTAACTCTGGTTCGAAAAAAATATATAATTTGTTTCTTTTTATTTCTCTTACTTTTATATAGAATTTATTTCTTGCAATTTAGCCCTTTAAACCGCAAAATCTTGCCTTAAGCTGCTATTATACTTAATATGTAAATTTTTTATTTTTCTCATGATATCTTAATAAATTTTGCATAATAAATTAATCCAAACTCTTGAATGCAGCTTCCCTAGCCTTCATTTTGTCTTTATTACGTTGAGCTGTTGTCAATAAAAGGCCAAATCATGAATAATTTCATAAGGCCGAGTATACATTTCCTTTTGTTTTTGATTTTCTTTTACGCCTTCAAACCTTAGACTTAATTTGGTTGGAAAAAATTTTGCAAAATAATAAAAAAGGAAAAATTGTTTAAAGTTCAGTTTATATTCTGACAAGTTATTTGAATAAAAATTTTCCATTGTTTTTGTCTTAAATGTAAATTTACTTGGAAACAATATGAAAGTATTGTAAAGGAAAGAAAAAACTACAAAAAGAAAGCCTTAAAACTTAAAATTAGGTTAACAAATTTTGTGGTTAACTTGGCAATATTTGTGACTGCTTTGGCTTTTCAGCATGATTACCAACCTCTTGAGCCTGGAAATCTAGTCGACAAGGAGAAACATGAAAAAAACAATGCCTCAATCAAGGGTATTTGTATAGGTATGTAAAGAATACAACATGAAATGAACAAAAATAAACATATAATTTTATTTAGATTTTGTGATTTCTTTTTTTTTTTTTGTTGGTTTCTTACTTGTTATAATGCCTTGTCTACTTAAGCCAATAAACAATACAATTTTAGGCAAAAAAAAAAAAAAAAAAAAAGAATTGTATTTTTTGTAATACTGGTTAAATCTAGGGCTTGATTTTTTTCCTTTTTATAATCCTTTGGCCTAAAAGGCAAGCACAAGCACTTCTAGAAATAAGCAATTTTAGTAAATGCCAAACAAAATGTCTGCTATGGGATAAAATTAAACAGTACGAATAAACCTCAAATATTAGCAATAAAAATTTTCATTTTATATTTTTAGGGATACATTTGTTTTTTAAGCTTATCCCAAAAATATGCTACATTTAAATAAAGTATTGTATGTATTAGAATAAAGAGAAATTTAATAATTTGCTTTGGTTGTTTTAGGGAGGGTTATTAACTATTTAATTGTGGAAATTTTATTTTAAATTGTTTATAATTTTTATAACAAGATTTTTAATGAATAAATTCTTTAAAGCCTAGAAGTAGGCCCTACTTTATGAGTAAGAAAGAAAATAGCAACTACTTCTTTTAAATCCTAGAAGTAGGCTTTACTTTATGAGTAAAAAAATTACAAACCAATTTTTTAAAGCCTAAAAGTAGGCCTTACTTTTTTGTTACAAGAAAATCCTAATCTCTTCCCTCGAATCATTTAAATATTTTCTTTTTTTAAATTTATTCTTAGGAAAAAATTTTTTATATCTCTAACCATAATTAAATAAAAAAAAATAAATAAACAAAAATCATTGCCTACTTTCAGGCTTTTAAAAACCCGCAACTCTATTCACTTAAAAAAAATATATAATAAACATTTTTTTAATATTTTTAATATCCTTCTTGACTATGTAAATAACTGTGAAAAAATCTCCTTTTAAATTATTTCTTATAACTTCCCTAAGTAATCTGGCGAAGAAAAGGAATACAAAAAAATTGATATTTACCATTTCATTTGATTCATCTCCCTCTATCTTTTTTTGTTTAGCTTTGATAAATAATCATAAACAAGCTTTGCTTTTTTTTCAATTTCTTTTCTGGAGTTGTTACCTTTAATCAATCGCCTTTAATGACAGCACGTTTCAATGGATTTGAAATACTTTATTTCATTTATTTATTTTATTCTTTTTCATCATTGACATACAATTCCGACACAAAGCAGACATAACAAATATCTTTGCAATTACGTTAAGTTGAAATATTAAAGAAAAATTGTACAGAATCTTAAGTTAAGGTAAAGAAAATTAAAAGAAGATTTATATTTGAACCGAGAAAAGCTAAATTTAGCCACCCGACAGCTTAAAATTCAACAGTTTTTTTTTAGAGATTCTGTTAAGTTTTTTGCTTCACCAAGCAAAATTTTTTTTTTTTTTAACAGACAAATTGTAATAAAGTATGAGAAATTACTGAAAATTACACAATTCTAGTTTACGTAGCAACAAATATTACAAGTAAAATACATCAGCTTAAATAGCAGCAATCGAAAAAAAAAAAAAATAATAATAATCCTTGAACAAAGCAAAGGAAGGTAGGGAAATAACATTTTGTTAAAACCAACTTCAATACTCGAATGATTGATTATTTTAGGATTTGAGAGGAGAAAAATAAAAAGCTACATTTATTGATTCCTATATGATTTTTGCTAATTTTAGCAAAGGCATTGTTTGTTATTTTTCTAATTAACTTTGATTTATCTAAACTCCCAAATAATTTACAGCAACTCATATATTTTGTAATTAAAAATAACAATTGATATTTTTTTAATTAAAAATAATTCAAAACTAATTTTAACAGGCTATACAAAATACTACACACTACTTTATAAACTAAACTACAGCCTAGACTACAGGCTGATAAAATAAACGTATTTCTACCTTACTAATTTTCTAACTTTTATTAACTCAATACTATTACTATTACCACTTCTTCTCCAGTCCCTTTAATTCAGCCTTAATCAATTTTGTTTACCCCCCTTTCACTAATATCAACTACATTATTCCCCTCTCTCTAAATTCACCACTTGCTAATCTAGGTCTGTAGGGTAATTGGAATTTTATTTTATATACAAAAAAGGAAAAAAGAAAAAAAAAAAAACAAATTTAACATAGTTATACAAATGATGGATATAAATCCTACATCAAGCGTAAAATTCAATCACAATTATCCTGGAGAAAAAAACAACAACAAACAAAATATAAAATAAAAACAAAACGAAAAAAAAAAGATACAAATTAAAAAAGGACCTTTATAAATGGGAGTGAGAGCCATAGTCTTACGCCCTAATAGCAAAATTACTAAAAGAACAAAAAAGCCCAAAAAAAAGGAAAAAAAACAGAAATTAAATGTTAATTGAAAATGACAACCATAGAACAGCAAAAATAAAAATAGCAGCAACAAATAACATTTACATATACAAAATAATATATACACATACAAGCAGATTATAAACAATTATAGGAAAAACAATGGTAAAAGAAACTAGAAGGCGGGAGTGGAAATAATTTTCGAAATTTAGAAAAATTATAATGAAAACAGTAAACTAAAAATTATTTTATAGCATAAACTATAAGCTAGAACATGGCCGGGACCCAAAATATGACTACAGACTGAATTATAAACTTAATTATATAATTCACTAAAGCCTAGCCCATTCAATAATTTATAGTTTAGACTATAAAAAAATCTATAGTATAGAATATAAAATAGTCTATAGAATAACTATAAAATAGTCTATAGTATAGACTATAAAAAAGACTATAGTATAGAATATAAAATAGTCTATAAAATGAACTATAGCATAGACTATAAAATAGTCTATAGCATAGACTATAAAATAGTGTATAGTATAGACTATAAATTTTATAGTCTATAATATAGTCTATAAAATAGTCTATATTATAGACTTTTTTATAGATTATAAAATAGTCTATAAATAGACTATTTTATAGATTATAAAATAGTCTATAATATAGACTATAAAATAGTCTATAGTATAGGCTATAAAATAGTCTATAGTATAGACTATAAAATAGTCTATAGTATAGACTATAAAATAGTCTATAGTATAGACTATAAAATAGTCTATAGTATAGACTATAAAATAGTCTATAGTATAGACTATAAAATAGTCTATAGTATAGACTATAAAATAGTCTATAGTATAGACTATAAAATAGTCTATAGTATAGATTATAAAATAGTCTATAGTATAGACCATAGTATAGACTATAAAATAGTCTATAGTATAGACTATAAAATAGTCTATAGTATAGACTATAAAATAGTCTATAGAATAGACTATAAAATAGTCTATAGTATAGACTATAAAATAGTCTATAGTATAGACTATAATATAGTCTATAGTATAGACTATAAAATAGTCTATAGTATAGACTATAAAATAGTCTATAGTATAGACTATAAAATAGTCTATAGTATAGACTATAAAATAGTCTATAGTATAGACTATAAAATAGTCTATAGTATAGACTATAAAATAGTCTATAGTATAGACTATAAAATAGTCTATAATATAGACTATAAAATAGTCTATAGTACAGACTATAAAATAGTCTATAGTATAGACTATAAAATAGTCTATAGTATAGACTATAAAATAGTCTATAGTATAGACTATAAAATAGTCTATAGTATAGACTATAAAATAGTCTATAGTATAGACTATAAAATAGTCTATAGTATAGACTATAAAATAGTCTATAGTATAGACTATAAAATAGTCTATAGTATAGACTATAAAATAGTCTATAGTATAGACTGTAAAATAGTCTATAGTATAGACTATAAAATAGTCTATAGTATAGACTATAAAATAGTCTATAGTATAGACTATAAAATAGTCTATAGTATAGACTATAAAATAGTCTATAGTATAGACTATAAAATAGTCTATAATATAGACTATAAAATAGTCTATAATATAGACTATAAAATAGTCTATAATATAGACTATAAAATAGTCTATAGTATAGACTATAGACTGTAAAATAGTCTATAGTATAGACTATAAAATAGTCTATAGTATGTACTATAAAATAGTTTATAGTATATACTATGAAATAGTCTATAGTATATACTATAAAATAGTCTATAGTATATAATATAAAATAGTCTATAGTATATACTATAAAATAGTCTATAGTATAGACTATAAAATCGTCTTAGTATAGACTATAAAATAGTCTATAGTATAGACTATAAAATAGTCTATAGTTTATACTATAAAATAGTCTATAGTATAGACTATAAAATAGTCTATAGTATATACTATAAAATAGTATATACTATAAAATATTCTATAGTATAGACTATAAAATAGTCTATAGTTTAGACTATAAAATAGTCTATAGTATAGACTATAAAATAGTCTATAGTTTAGACTATAAAATAGTCTATAGTCTAGACTATAAAATAGTCTATAGTCTAGACTATAAAATACTCTATAGTCTAGACTATAAAATATTCTATAGTCTAGACTATAAGATAGTCTATAGTCTAGATTTTAAAATAGTCTATAGTCTAGACTATAAAATAGTCTATTGTCTAGACTTTAAAATAGTCTATTGTCTAGACTTTAAAATAGTCTAAAGTCTACACTATAAAATATTCTATAGTTTAGACTATAAAATAGTCTATAGTCTAGGCTACCAAATAGTCTATAAAATAATCAATAGTTTCTGTTTTGTAATTTAATTCCAATTTCAGTAAAAGAAATTGATCTTTTCCCAACCTTCTATTTAACAATTATTAACTGTCTATATGTATATATATATATTTTTTTTTTTTAACATAATACTTTGTGAATGTATTCAAATCGCCATAACCATCTGCTACATTTACATACATATGTACATACACAATTGAAATTATATGTTTATAGATAAATAAATTGCAAAATAATAAAATAAAATCATTCCATACTTTCCAATCAATGATTTTAAATAAAATTTTTTTTCTATTTGATGATCAAATTTTAAAACGCCAAAGAAAAAAAAAAAAAAAAATAATAATTTTTTTAAGCTGTCGCTCAAACAAATTTAAATTTATAAATATAAAATTTTATGTCTATTTTTATATTTGTAAAATTGTCAGTTAAAATTTTTTACGTTTAAATATTATTTTGTTTGATGTTGTTATTGTTGCAATAATACAATAACAATTTTAATAAAAATTAATAACAATATAAATAAAAATATTTTTTATTTTTATAGCAAATTCTAGTAATTTTCGGTTGCTATTTTGAAACCATAAAGCAACTGTGTCAAGGAGTAATTTACATTTTTTTCATTTTTTGAGATGTTTTTAAATATTTTTTTCTTGTTAAATATTATTATTTTTATTGTTGCTATAACAATTTGTTTAACCAGCAAAAAAGTGAGTTTTATTTTGTGTAAAAATTTCAACAGTTATTTACACCTGGCTAGAGGAGTGAAAATGAGAAAGAAAAATGGAAGAAGAACGAGCAAGAAATAATTCAAGTGTACACACCTCAATTTCCGTTTCCTTTATTATTCTTTTTTTCTTATTTATTTCCATTTGACTTGCTGAAGAAATTTAAACTTACTTGTCTCGCAAGTTATAGAAGAAATGTAAAAATATTGAAACATTGAAAATAATAGGGGGATAGGAAATAATAGAAAATTTATGACCAGAAGTTTTTGAGGGATAGGAAAATAAGTAAGGAATAAATGTACAATAATACTTTAATATTTAAAATAAAATTAAAGTATTTTTTAAGCTTAATTTTGAAGAAATTTTAAATTTTAAAATTTAGTTTAAATTTGTAGTTTTTTTAATTTAGTTGATTACAAAAATTAGTTTTTATATTTAGACATTTTTTTATTTATTTTTTTTTTTTTATTTTTTTGTTGTTGATTATTCTAGTATTGGATTTTGTGGGCTCTTTATGTATGTCAGTGTCAGTTTTGTTTGTACAAATGTACATGTTTTTACTTATTGTTAACATGTTTGTTATATTATTATTAATATTTAACATGGAAATTGTAAATATTTTTTGTATACCTTAAACAAATATAATTCTATATAACATTAGGGAGGTTTAGAATGAAATGAAATTAATGAAATATTTTAGTTAAAACAGTTAAGGTACTCAACTTTTTTTGTTTAAAATAATTTTATAAAGTAGTGAATTAAAGTATTAGAATTATATTCTAAATAGTTAATTAAGCTCAGTTTAAACTTAATTTAGCTAATTTTTTAATAGTTAATTTTTATTTATACTACTAAGAACGATAAAGTATAATATTTAGTTTTACATCTTAATTTAGTTAAGTTTAAACTTAGTTTAGCAAAGATAAACTTAAGTTTAAGCTAATTTTTCCATAGTTTATTTTTATTTATAATAAAGAGAACTATAATGTTATTAATAATATAATAATAATTCATTCATCTTAACTTCGTTGAGTTTAAACTTAGTTTAACTAAGCTAAAACCGAGGTTAGCAAATTTTTTCCAGTGTAAATTTTATTTCAAATTAACTTTAACTAGAAAATTAAATTTTTAAACCAATGTTCTATTTGGTCTGAGTTTAAACTTAGTTTAGCTAGACTTAATTCAAGTTTAACTACGTTTTTTCTATTCAAGTTTAATTTTGTTTCAATATTCTTATTAAGCTGAGTTTAAACTAAGTTTAGTTTTCTAAAATTCGAGTTTATTTATTATTTTTGGGTTTAAATATTTTTTTTTAATGAAGTAGTAAAGGATTATTTAAATTTAAGCTATGTTACTTAAATGAGCTAAGTTTAAATTTTGTTTAGTTTAGTTAAACTCGAGTTTAACTAATCTTTTCGAGATTGTTTCTTTGTCTACATTTTTTTAATTTTTTTTTTTAATCCAATATCCTATTTGGGCTGAGTTTAAGCTTAGTTTACCATTACTAAATTTGAGTTTAACTAAGTTTTTTGTGTTAAAATTTAATTTTGAAGAATTCTAATTTAGCTTAAACTAAGTTTATCTTGCTAAAATTCGAGTTTATCTATTATTTTTGGGTTTAAATTTTATTTCTAACGAAAGAGTTTTGATATATTGGATATTAAACTATGTTACCAAATTCAGCTGGGTTTAAATATTGTTTAGTTATTTTAAACTCGAGTTTAAATAATTATTCAGTAATAATTTTTCTTCTAAATTAAGTTGTAGTAGAATATTGAATTTCTAACTCAATATCCTAATTTCGGTGAGTTTAAACTTAGGTTAACACAAGTTTAAAGAATTTTTTCTACAGTAATATTTTCTATAAAATAAGGAGAATTCAAGTTAAGCTGAAACTTTTTTATTTAATCTAGAACATTTAACTTTTGTCCTAATAACTTACCTCATCTAAGTTTAAACTTAGTTTATTCGAGATACATTCAAGTTTAACAATTTTTTTTCATAGTTAAATTTTATTTTCAATGAAGTAGTATGCGAGTATTATATTTTAAACCCAATTTCCTAATTTCGCTGAGTTTAAACTTATTTAAACCGGATTAAATTCGAGTTTAAGTAATATTTTTAGGTTAAGATTTTAGTTTGAACGATGTAGTACTAGAATATAAAATTTTTTAACACAATATTCAAATTTTCTTGTGTTTAAACAAATTTAACTGAGTTTAAACTTAGTTTAACCAGGCTAAATTCGAGTTTAACCTATATTTTTGGGTTGAAATTTTAGTTTAAACGATTTAGTTCTAGAGTATAAAATTTTTAACTTAATATCTTAATTTTCTTGCGTTTAAACTACGTTTAACCAAACAAAATTCAAGTTTAAATCATGGTTTTGCTTTCAAATTTTAGTTTAAACGAAGAAGATGCAGAATGTTATATTTTTAAATCAATGTTTTAATTTAGCTGAGTTTAAGCTTATTTTGACTATACTTAATACGAGTTTAACATATTTTTTCCAGTAATATTTTCTTTATTTAAAATTCGTCACCTTGAAACTATATATATCAATACCTTAAGTAAACTTAGTTTAACTAAGCTAAACTGAAGTCTAAGACAATTTTTTCTGTAGTAAACTCTTCCACAATTTTTTCTAAATTAAAAAGTATTTTAATATTATAATTTTAACTCAATTACCTAATTTGAGTTTAATCTTAGTTTAACCAGGTTTAATTCTAGTTTAAAGGTTTATTCTATAGTAAATAAAAACATGTGTTTAGTATTTTTTTTAATCTGTTGTAATATTTTCGACAAATTAAAAAATATTTTACCATGAAAATTGTACACCAGTATTTTAATTAAGCTGAGTTTAAACTTAGTTAAAGAAATCAAAAGTCGAGTTGAGCTAACATTTTGTGCGTTAAGTGATTTGTTTTAAATAATGAGTAAATAATTAGACCAAATTTTTTTCAAATATTCTCATTTAGCTGAGTTTAATTTTAGTTTAACCCGAGTTAACACGAGTTTAATAAATTTTATCTGCTGCATTATTTTTTCTAAATTAAAAGGAATATTTTCTTGAGAAATATTTATGAATATGTTAATTAAGCTAAGTTTAAACTTTGTTTAACTATGATTATCTAGAGTTTAAGTAAATTTTTCTGTAGTAAACATTTTTACTTTTTTTTTTTTATTAAATTAAGGAGTTAATTTTTATATTTTCCTTTTAACCCAATATTCTAATTTAGCTGAGTTTAAACTAAGTTTAACTAGCGTTAACACGAGATTAGCAATTATTTTCATCTGCAACATTTTCCTTAAATTAAGGCGAATTTAACCCGACAAATTATACAACAATACCTTGATTTAGCTGAGTTTAAACTTAATTTAATGAAACCTCACTCGAGATTAAGCTAAATTTTGTGAAGTAAACTTATTTGTTGGGCCTCCTTTATATAAAAATAAAGTATTACTATTCCTAAAGTTATTTTTATTTATGCTGATTTTGTAGTTTAATTTTTTTCTATACACAATTTTATATGTTTACAATGTTTACATTTATATGAACATGTTTGTTTATGCAACAGTCTATTATATTTTTGTTAATGACATTTATTGTTCAACACTTGATTACATAAAATTAAGGTGGTACAAATAGTGAAAAAGATTTTAGAGAATATTTACTACCAAATACAAAAAGAAGTGTTTGATATAAAGACAAGTTAAGGATTTCAAGCTTGAGAATTTTCTAAATATTTTTAACATTAGTTTAGAAATATTTTATTTTTATTTAATTTCCTTTAAACTATAGCTTTTGACTTCAAGGTTCTATGTTCTTAAAATTTTATGTGTATGTAATGTATCTACATATCTAAACATTTAAATTTCCTCCTTTCTCTTACCTTTTATCTTCCAAATGGAATGAATACCTTTTTCTATACAAACACATTTCTATGAAGCATATCATCATACACATACATAAATAACAATTGCATACAATTGTCCTTTTTAGTCATTGTCTTGTCAAAGGTTTCCATTAACATCATGTATACAATTATTACTACAAATACATGTTTAATAAATAAGAGAGAGAGAGAGAGAGAGAGAGAGAGTAAGAGAGTTAAGTTAAATAGCCCTTCAGTACTAGAGACTAGGAGAGCACTAACTACTTGACTATTTTTTATCATGGAAGTGTTTAACAAATTTAGCTTTCAATTTACTTTTAGAAGACCTAAAAGGGCACAATTGTCTCCTGCATAGATTACTTAGGTACAGACAATTCCTACACTCTAAGAACTCTATATATCCCAAAATCGAGTTAGGTTTATGCAAACGTATCTCTCAAACTTATATAACTTGATGACACTCAAAAATCCAATTGTTAAGGAAAAAATTTGCTTACAAGTGTTTTCGTGTTTTCCCCAAAACTGTAGGGTTACTAAAATGCAAATATTTACTTACTTGGAAATGTATGTCCATGTGCCATTTTATTATACATACTATAGTATATATCTTTGATTTGTATTGTCATCATTATGGTTGATTGTTTATTATTTATTTCAATGTTTTAGTATCAGGGACATTTAAAACGTACGAGACTACAAATGCCATCACATTCTTGTGTTTCATATAAGAGAAGCTTTTAGATTAAATAGAAGATTTAAAATACACAAGATTCAAAGAACTTAAAAAGTCTTAAGGTTAGATATAAAATAACTGAGAAATGTTATAAAATAATTTTAGAGATACTATGATAAATTTAAAGGAGTAAGGCCAGAATATTAAGCATATTGTATTATTTTGATGAAGTTTATAACAATAATAACAACTCCATGAAATTTTGTTTAAATAAGTATTTCATTTCTAAATTTTAGAACTAAAAATATACATTTTGTTTCTGAAAATTTAAATAATTTAATTAAATTTTAAAAATAATTTTCACAAAAATAATTCTACACCTGTTGTTAATTTATAGCCTTACCACTGATAATAATATTATAACATTATTCATAAATTTGTTTCACAATAACATAATAATGATACAATGAAAATGTATTTCTAAAGCATTTTAAACTAAAAACAAATTAAAATAGAAAACTTTAACTACAGCAGCAGCTGCATAAATGAATGAAATTATTATTGCTTTGTAATTAATGTAATAAATTTTCTAAAGCTGTAAAATATGAATAAAATAAATTACACAAATTGCAGTTAACAGAATAAAAAATTAGACTACAATTCAGTCAATAGGCTAGACTATAGTTTAATCTATTGGCTAGACTATAGTACATTCTATTGACTAGATTATAGCCTAATCTATTGAATATATCATGGTCTATTCTATTGACTAGACTATGGTCTATTCTATTGACTAGACTATGGTCTAGTCTATTGACTAGACTATAGTCCATTCTATTGACTAGACTATGGTCTATTCTATTGACTTAACTATAGTCTATTCTATTGACTATATTCTATATTCTATTATATTGACTAGACTGTAGTCTATTCTATTGACAAGACTATAGTCTATTCTATTGATTAGACTATAGTCTATTCTATTGATTAGACTATAGTATATTCTATTGACTAAATTATAGTATATTCTATTGACTGGACTATAGTATATTCTATTGATTAGACTGTAGTCTATTCTATTGACTATACTATAGTCTATTCTATTGACTTAACTATAGTCATTCTATTGACTAAACTATATTCTATTATATTCACTAGACTGTAGTCTATTTTATTGACAAGACTATAGTCTATTCTATTGACTAGACTTTAGTCCATTCTATTGACTATCCTATAGTCTATTCTATTGATTAGACTGTAGTCTATTCTATCGAATAGATTATAGAATATTCTATTGACCAGAATATAGCCTATTCTATTGACGTAACTATATTATATTCTATTGACTAGACTATAGTCCATTATATTGACTAGACTGTAGTGTATTGTATTGACTAAATTATAGTATATTCTATTGACTAGACTATAGTCTGTTGTATTGACTAGACTATAGTCTATTCTATTGACTAAGTTATAGTATATTCTATTGACTAGACTATAGTCTATTCTATTGACTAGGCTATAGTACATTATATTGACTAGACTGTAGTCTATTGTATTGACTAAATTATAGTATATTCTACTGACTAGTATATAGTCTATTCTATTAACTAGACTATAGTTTATTCTATTGACTGTAGTCAATTCTATTCACTAGATCATAGTCTATTCTATTCTGGCTAGACCATATTCTATTCTATTGACTAGACTATAGTCTATTCTATTGATTAGACTATATCCTATTCTATTGACTGGACTATAGTATATTCTATCGACTAGATTATAGAATATTCTATTGACTAGAATATAGCCTATTCTATTGACGTGACTATATTATATTCTATTGACTAGACTATAGTCCATTATATTGACTAGACTGTAGTCTATTCTATTGACAAAACTATAGTCTATTCTATTGACTAGACTTTAGTCTATTCTATTGACTAGACTATAGTCTATTATATTAGCTAGACAATAGTTCATTCTATATACTTAACCACCATCTATTTTATTTACTAGACTATTGTATATTCTATTGACTACACTATAGTTGAATATTGAGACGAGTTAATTGAAAATACTGTGGACTCATCTATTTGTTTTAAATTAATGTCTTTTTTAATATACTAAGAGCAAATAATTTTGTGTAGTAACTATGTATATGACTGTAAGTATGACTGCACGTAAAAATGTGTTCGACTTCCGTGTGCGTTTATTCTTTTTTTTTCCAATGTCATGTTATGTTTTTACGCATTTTTCTAGGTAAAACAAAAACGGAAGTTTTTGATTTTCCGCTTGTTAGCGATATAACGAAAAATCTTACCTTTACTTTAAATCAAAGTAGGCATTTTATAGACAAGGATAACATGTTTCATAAGGCAAACAAATAAAATTGTGCTTGGCAATCACAAAGTTTTATTTAAAGAAAATATTTATAATAAAATAATTTAATATTTGGTATTTTTTAAATACTATTTTAATAAAATTAAAATAAAAATAATCTATTATTGCCTGCAATATTTCGTTTTGTCTTATTTATAAATTAATTTATAAATAATTGAAATTTGATTTTTCATTATTTAAAAACTAAGTTAACAATTGTTTAACTTCATAAAGTATTTAAATAATATTAAGTATTATACAAATCTTAAAGATAAATTAAAATTAATAACAATATTAATTATGTTTATTATTAAATTAATAATAAAAAATTTTTTGGAATTGAAAATTTTTTACTTAAATTTATTTAAAATAAAGAAATTTAAATTATGAAACAAATATAAAATAAATTAAAACTAAAAATTAATATCCCAACCACTGGTTTCAGGCGGTGGATCAACATCATTTTCCACACCTGAAGGACCAAAATATTGCAAATCTGTATTACTGGTAATAGGACGTTTAATAGGGGAAGGCAGTTGTTTTTGCCTTAACTTCTGCCAGTCTAAACTATCAAACCAGCTAAAATTATAAACACAATTTCAATTAATAAAATACCAACAAATATTAACGTTTTATTTTACCTGTGTCTTTTTATATCCATTATACCCTTTCTCTGATAACCGAGTCTCTCGGCTGGCAATTGTTTGCATAGAGCTTTTATTAGTCCTTGTGCCGATTTGGGTATTTTTGAGGGCATTTGTACGACATCTATGCCTCCCAGGATTTGCTGATAAATTTTTATTTGATTTTGTCCTCGGAAGGGTGTTTTGCCCACTAATAATTCAAAGATTAATATACCCAAGGCCCAATAGTCCACTGAACGATCATGACCTCTGTCTAGAATAATTTCAGGTGCCACATATTCCGGAGTACCGGCAAAAGTGTGTGTTTTTTGATTGGTGGGTATGTGTTTGGCAAAACCAAAATCAACCTGGAAAGGAAAGAGTGATAAAATGAAATAAAATTGTATTGTTAAACTATAAACTTGATTATTAAATAGTTTATAATCCAGTTCTACAGAATGTTTTACTGACTAGACCATAATCTATTCTATTGACTAGACCATAACCTATTCTATTGATTAGAATATAGTCCGTTCTACTGACTAGACTATAGTATATTCTATTGACTAGACTATAGTATATTCTATTGACTGGACTAAGTCTATTATATTGACTAAACTACAGACTATTCTATTGACTAGAATAGTTTATTCTATTGACTAGACTATAGTCTATTTCATTGACTAGATTATAGTATATTCTACTGACTAATTGACTAGACTATAGTCTATTCTATTGACTAGACTATATTCTACTCTTTTGACTAGAATAACTAGACTATAGTCTATTCTATTGACTAGACTATAGTCCATTATACTGACTAGACTATAGTATATTCTATTGACTAGACTATGGTCTATTCTATTGACTAGACTATGGTATATTTTGTTGACCAGACTATAGTCTATTTTATTAATTACTGTAGTCTCTTCTATTTCTACTGACTATACTATAGTCTATTCTACTGACTATACATTAGTCTATTTTATTGACTAGACTATAGTATATTCTATTGACTATACTATAGTCTATTCTATTGACTATACTATGGTTTGTTTTATTGAATAGACTATGGTATATTTTGTTGACCAGATTATAGTATGTTCTATTGTCTAGACTATAGTCTATTCTATTCACTAGACTATAGTCGATTCTACTGACTAGACTATGGTCTGTTCTATTGACTAGACTCTGGTATATTTTGTTGACCAGATTATAGTATGTTCTATTGTCTAGACTTTAGTCTATTATATTGACTAGACTATAGTCTATTCTATTAACTAGACTATGGTCTATTCTATTGACTAGACTATAGTCTATTCTCTTGACTACTCCATATTTCAAATTTTATTCTCACCAATTTACAATAACCATCCGTGGTCAACATTAAATTTTCCGGTTTCAAATCTCTATAGATAATATTATGTGAATGCAGAAAATCAAAAGCTTCCACCACACAGCCAGCTATAAAACGAGCAGTCTTTTCATCGAAAAAGCGTCTCTGTGACATAACAGTCCATACATCACCACCCATGCAGGCTTCCATAAGGAAATAAACAAATTTCTCATTGCGAAAAGTTTTATATAACCTAGAAAAGCAAATAAATTGTCTTTTAACACTTCTTCATATTCCAAAAAAAGCTTTTAAATCCTACTTACTCTATTATAAATGGAGAACTGCGACATTTCATCATAACGTGCTTTTCACTATAGACATGATCGATTTGATCTTGTTTAACAATATCAATTTTCTTAATTATCTTTAAGGCAAAAGTTTTATTATCATAGGATACTAAATCAACTTTGCCAAAAGCTCCCGAACCCAAAGTAGCAATTTTCTTAAGATCTGTTAGTTCGATGTGAGCATATTCGTTGTCAAATTCTGATTTACGATTGCTATCACGTCCTTGGGATTCTCGTTTTTCTGTGGGCAGTTCTCTTAGTTGGGGTATGGTACCCAAGTAGCTGATAAAAGCTCTAGAGAAGAAAAATATTTTTTAATTTTTAGACCTTAAAATTAAAATTCAAAACTTACTCTCTATCTAGTTTTAAAACTTCTGTGCCTGGAGCATCAGCATAAACACTAGCCTGTCTGCAGTCGGCATTTAGCAGGGCTTGTTCACCAAAATAGTCTCCTCGTTTTCGTCTATCTACCACTCTCTCTTCACCATTTTCTCCTTTTTTCTTAATGGTTACTGTACCGCCTCTTATAATAAAGAATTCATTGCCTATATCACCCTCTCTTACTATGCAGGTGTTAGTCTCAAAGAATTTCTATTATAACAAAATTATGTTAATCATTGCTTTCCCGAACTGTTATCTATACTCACCCTTTGTAATAAATCCACCACTTTACCTAGAACATCTTCACTTAAATCATTTAAGAAAGGTGCTGATCTTAAGAAATTTAAGTTTTCTTCTCTTTCTTTCGAGCCTGATATAACCATAATTTTACGGAATTTATCACGATCAATTTTCCAAACACTAGCATTAGTGGCCGCTCTAATGGAGGCAAATCTTTTGGCATTATATAAAATGGCCAACTCGCCAAATACAGTACAGGGTCCAAAGGTGCCTATTAATTTACCCTGTTTAATAACATCAAAATCACCCTCATCGGAAACATAAATTTCCGAACCCTCATCATTTTCATTGATAATAAAACTATTCTGTTTGAAATGCACTAATTCCATGGCATCAATAACCATTTCTTTGCGTTCCTTATCCATGTAATTGTTGAGAAAATCATTTTTCTCGATGGCGGTGCGTATGAGATTGCGGGATCTATGGAGTGGAAAGAAAGAGAGAGGGAGAGAATTTGAGTAATTTTTATTATTATAATTTTGTTTTGTTAAGGAAACATACTTTTCATCTTTTTTTATGTAATCAATTTTTACATCATTTTTAATGGGCAAATTGGCACGAGTAAATATCAAACCTCCTTCTAAACGATGAGATTTGGGAGAATCTCCACTACTGTCACTTTCCTTGGGAGAAGGTGTTGATTCCTTTTAAGGGAGACAAATATAAAGTAATTTATTAAGAAGGTAGTTGTGATAAAGGAATATTAGAACTATTTTGTATGAAGAATGAAATTTTATGAGAAAAAATTTAAATTATTCAAAAAATTGGAACATTTTTCAAATTTTGGTAGATTTTTTTTTAAATTTCAAAAAAGTATTTTATTAAAGCAGGGGTACCTTTTTTGATTATTTTAAAATTTGTCCTTTCTCTGAAAAATTCAAATAATTTTATTTAAAATTACTCTCTTTGAATATCTCTGGAACTTTTTTTTTTAAAGTTGGTACTTTTTTTTAAAAATTGATGCTTATTTATTAAGTACTTTGTAATATTACAAATTTCAATAATTTGCACTTTTTTTAATTTTAGTGTTAATTTTTTAAATTGGGTACCTTTTTTTTTGGAAAATTGCAATGTTTTTATAAAAAGTACATTTTTGAAAATTTTAAATTTTTTTTCGCGAGTGAAACTTTTTCGAA
Source organism: Protophormia terraenovae (assembly GCA_951394005.1). NCBI lineage: Eukaryota > Metazoa > Arthropoda > Insecta > Diptera > Calliphoridae > Protophormia > Protophormia terraenovae. The sequence continues at coordinate 6,250,705 of OX596074.1, read as the reverse complement.
AATAGGTACTTATTACGAATGTGGTACCTATCTAAAATAGGTACCTTCCTATTACGTATTTGGTACCTATGTTAAAAATAGTAAATATTTATTTTTTAATAAATATGTTATGAATATGAAAAATTCATCCATTTATAAAAATTATTTATATTTCCTGAAAATTGGTCCCTTTTATAAAATTAGTACTTTTTGTGATACTTTTTAAATTAGTGTCTTTTTTTTCTAAGAATTGGTTCTTTCTTAAAAAATCATCTTTTTAATTTCTTATTAATAACATTTGTTGAAAGTTTTGTACATTTTTTCTAAAAAGGTTGGTACTTTTTTTGAAAAATTAATACATTTTTAAAAATTATCTATTTTTTTCCAGAAAATTGGTCTCTTTTCTAAAAAAAATACTTTTTCTGGTAATTTAAATTACTTTTTTTTTTTTTTAGAGAATTGGTTCAAAAAAAAAACTTCGTAACTTGTTATTTTCTTATTGCTAATATTTTTAAAGTTGGACTTTTTTAAATGATTTCTTTTGGAAATTTTTTACCTTTTTAAAAAATAGTACTTTTTGAAAATTTGGTACTTTTTTAAATTTTTTCTATTTGTTCATTAATTTTTTATACTTCTTTTTTTTAATTTTAAATTTTTTAAAAAAGTACTTTTAAAAAATTTGGTAGATTTTAATTAATTTTTGTTCGTTGATTTTTGAAATTTTAAAATTTTTAGAAGAAAGTACTTTTAAAAAATTTCGTACTTTATATATTTTTTTTTATTTGGTACTTTTAGGAAAAATGTATTTTTCTGGTTCGTTCAATTATATATATATATATAATTTTGGTACTTTTAAATTTTTTTATTTGGTAATTTTATGAAAAAGTTATTTTTTCATTTATTTCTTATACTTTTTTTAATTTTTTTTTTTTTGAAAATTTGGTACATTTTAATTATTTTATTTCGTACTTTTATGAATAAAGTACAAAAATTCTTAAAAAGTACAATTTTCAAAAAATTTAAAAATTAAAAAAAGGTATAATAAATGAACGAAGAAGAATAGTACATTTATTATTCCTTTTTTTTTAATTTTTTAACTTTTTGAAAAAAGTACTTTTTAAAAAGTTTGTACTTTTTAATTTTTTTTATTTCGTGCTTTTATGAAAAATGTATTTCCTTTTATTAATTCCTTTTTTATACTTTTGTTTTTTTTTTTTTTTAATTTTTGAAAAATAGTACTTTTTAAAAATTTGGTACCTTTTAAAATTTTTTATTTTGTACATTTATGAAAAATGTATTTCTTTTTATTAATTTCTTTTTAATACTTTCTGTTTTTTTAATTTTTGAAAAATAGTACTTTTTAAAAATTTGGTACTTAAAATTTTTTTATTTGGTACTTTTATGAAAAATTTATTTTTTTCATTCCTTTTTATATTTTTTTGGAAATTTTTTACTTCTTTTAAAAAAAGTACTTTTTAAAAATTTAGTACTTTTTTAATTTTTTATTCAGTATATTTATGAAAAATAAATTTTCCTTTGTTTATTATTATTATTATTATTATTATTATTATTATTATTTTAAACCCTTATGAAAAATTAAACTTTTTGTAAATTTGGTACTTTTATGAAAAATATAGAAAATTTTAAAAAAAGGTATAAAAAAATAAACAAGAAGTTAATATTTTTATTCTTTTTTTTTTAATTTTTCGAAAAAGTACTTTTTAAAATTTTTTTATTTGTTGCTTTTATAAAAAATGTATTTCTTTTCATTTATTTTTTATACTTTCTGTTTTTTTAATTTTTGAAAAATAGTACTTTTTAAAAATTTGCTACTTTTTAAAATTTTTTATTTTGTACTTTTATGAAAAATTTATTTCTTTTTATTAATTTCTTTTTTATACTCTTTTTTTAATTTTTGAAAAAAAAAAAATACTTTTTAAAAATTTGGTACTTAAAATTTTTTTATTTCGTACTTTTATGAAAAATTTATTTCTTTTCATTCCTTTTTATACTTTTTTGGACATTTTCTACCTCTTTAAAAAAAGTACTTTTTAAAAATTTAGTACTTTTTTAACTTTTTATTCGGTATATTTATGAAAAATAAATTTTCCTTTGTTTATTATTATTATTATTTTTAATTTTAAACCCTTCTGAAAAATTTAACTTTTTGAAAATTTGGTACTTTTATGGAAAATATAGAAAATTTTAAAAAAAGGTATAAAAAAATAAACAAACAAGTTAATATTTTTATTCCTTTTTTTTAAGTTTTTCGAAAAAAGTATTTTAAATTTTTAATTTGGTACTTTTTAAAAAATTCGGTATATTTATGAAAAATGTATTTCTTTTTATTAATTTCTTTTTAATACTTTCTGTTTTTTTAATTTTTGAAAAATAGTACTTTTTAAAAATTTGGTACTTAAAATTTTTTTATTTGGTACTTTTATGAAAAATGTATTTTTTTCATTCCTTTTTATACTTTTTTGGAAATTTTTTACTTCTTTTAAAAAAAAGTACTTTTTAAAAAATTTAGTACTTTTTTAATTTTTTATTCAGTATATTTATGAAAAATAAATTTTCCTTTGTTTATTATTATTATTATTATTATTATTATTATTATTATTATTATTATTATTTTAAACCCTTATGAAAAATTAAACTTTTTGTAAATTTGGTACTTTTATGAAAAATATAGAAAATTTTAAAAAAAGGTATAAAAAAATAAACAAACAAGAAGTTAATATTTTTATTCTTTTTTTTTTTAATTTTTCGAAAAAGTACTTTTTAAAAATTTTCTACTTCTTAAAATTTTTTTATTTGTTGCTTTTATAAAAAATGTATTTCTTTTCATTTATTTTTTATACTTTTTTCTTTTAATTTTTTGAAAAATAATACTTTTTAAAATTTTGTTACTTTTACGAAAAATTTATTTCCTTTTGTTTATTCCTTTACTTAATTTTTTTAAAAAATTGGATAGTTTTATGAAAAATGTATTTCTTTTGATTTATTTTTTTTTTTTGCATTTTTTAACTTTTTGAAAAATAGTACTTTTTAAAAAGTTGGTACATTAAATTTTTTTTTTTTTTTTTATTTGGTACTTTTATAAAAAAATGTACTTCTTTTTGGTTATTCCTTTTTTTTCTCAAAAACCTTTTTGGATCCCTTTTAAATTTTATTTTTTTTTTTGTAAAAAGCCCTTTTTTTAAAATTTTCAGTTTTTTAATTTGTACTTTTTTTTTTTGCTTAAATTGGTACCTTTTTTAAATTTTTATATTTTCCAAACTACGTACTTTTTCAAAATTTGCACCTTTGAACTTTTTATACCCTACACCATCATAAGTGTTTGTAACAGCCAAAAATATTGGTCTAAGACCCACCATAATTTATACCAGTCGGCTTAGAATCACTTTCTGAGTCGATTTAACGATGTCCGTCTGTCCGTCTGACCGTATGTCCGTCCATGTAAACCTTTTAATCAAACTACAGGTCGCAATTTTGAACCAAAATTAATGAAATTTGATAGACAGGTTTCTTATAGTCCAGGGACTTATTCCTATTGAAATTGGTTATGATCGGTCCATTATTTCACCTAGCCCCCATACAAATGTCCTCCCGGAAAAGGGTTTAACGATCATAAATCCCTTAAATATAGCAATATTTGAAATTTGGCACATATTAGTTTCATATAAGTCCAAATAAGTGTGCCAATTTTTAAATAGATCGGTCCATAATTAACCATAGCTCCCATATAAACCCCTTTTCAGAAAATCACTTTAACGGGCATAAATCCCATTAGAATGTTAGTATCAAGTTAATATTCGACACAAATAAGTTTTATATGAACATTAACGATAGTGCCCAATTTTACAAAGATCGGTTCATAATTGACCATAGCTCCCATATAAGGCCCTCTTTCGGGAATCACCCAAAAGTGAATAAATTCATATAAATCTCAGCATCAACGTAATATTCTGTAATCGTATGTTTTATTTTACACTTATGAGTATCGGTCCACATTTGACTCCAAGTCTAATAAAATATCCCTCCCCGAATTATAATGTACACAATGGTGTAGGGTATCATATGGTTGGGCTTGACCGACAACATCTTTTTCTCTCGTTTATTATTATTATTTTTTTTTTCTAAAAATGTTTATTCTTTAAAAAAAAAAAAAAAATCGTACTTTATTAACTGCCTACTTTTCTTGAAAATTAATCCCATTTCTAGAATAAGAACTTTTGTGGTACTTTTAAATAAGTATCTTTTCTGAGTATTGGTACTTTTTTGAAAAAGATCGTAACTTGTCAATTTCTTCCTAATATTTTTTATTATACCCACCATCAAAAAGATGGGGGGTATATTGATTTTGTCATTCCGTGTGTAGCATGTCGAAGGAATAATCTAAGACCCCACAAAGTATATATATTCCGGGTCCTGGTTCGATTCTGAGTCGATCTAGCTATGTCCGTCCGTCTGTTGAAAGCAGGATAAGGCTCGAACGGGACAACGTAGAGGGACGAAATTTGGCATAAATATCTGTCTTATATAAGGTTTGTTTCTGATTGAAAATGGGAAAAATCGGTTAATAAACAAAAAAGTTAATGGCTAAAAACTAGAAGCACAGGGTGTCCGTTTTATACTTTTCTGCTGATATTTCTTCAACAAAAGCATGTACGACAACGAAATTATGTATGTAAAGTTCGGGGATCGGTATAAACTCGAAAACCAAAAATGGGCGTGGTCCGCCCACTTTACCCATATAAGGTGAAAATCAACGAAATTGTGTTCAAATAGTTCAAGGAGCAATAAAAAGTAAAATTTGAAAAAGTTGATGGTGGGTATATTGAATCGGCCGGGCCGAATATAATTCGCGCTTGTTTAATTTTAACTTCTTTACAAAATTATATTTTTTAAAATATAGTACCTTGGCATCTTTATGAAAAATATATTTTTTATTGAAGCATCTTTTTCTAAACGTTTATTTTTTTTAGAATTTGGTACTTGTTTTTAACATTTTTTATTAGAAAAAGTACTTTTTTAAATTTGTTACTTTTTGTTATTAGAATTGGAAACTTTTTTTAAATTAAGTAGAAGGTATTTTTTTTTTTTGATAGTACACTTTTTTTAAAATGGTACTTTTTTGTGAAAGTGGTACTTTTTAGTACATATTTGGTAAAATTGGTACTTTCTTTCCAAACTTTTTTCAAAAATGTTACTCTTTTTTTCGTAAAAAAGTAACTTTTTTGAAAATTGATACCTTTTTTTGACAAGAATTATATTTTTTTAAATTGGTACTTATATCAAAACTTGTAATTGGTTTTTGAAAGAGGATTGTTTTTTGCAGAATGGAAATTTTATAAACTTAATTTTTTTTTAATTTTAAACCTTTTTTGGTTAAATGATAGCTTTTTTTAATTTTTAGTAATTCATTTTAAATTTAGTACCTACATTTTTATATTTTAATTTTTTGAAAACGAACTTTTTTTTTTTGAAAAAATATTTTATAAAAATATTTTCCTAATTAAATTATTATTTTTTTTTTAGTACTGCTACTTCTTGTTTAAAATTTTCTACTCTTTTAGAAGACTAATTCTTATGAAAAAAATTTCTTAACAATAATTTTTTCTTTCTCTGTAACTAAATTCCTCGTACTTCATTCTCCTTAATTTCCTACTCATAGCAAAAACCAAAATCAGTTTTATTTTTGTTTATTCTCCTTTGATTTTTTACCTCAATTTGTACACCAGAATCTCTGGCTGTTGAATCACTTGTCGCTGATTTTATTTTTGCTGTTGCAAGACTTGTATCTGTTGTTGTAGTTGTTGCATTTACATCTGTTTGTGAATTCAAATCATCAGTTTTATGTTTAAGTACTTCTTCCAAAGTAAATTTGTTAGATTTACGACACTAAAAAAAAAGTCAAAGAAAAAAACAACAACATCTATGATAATAAGAAAAAAACAAGAAATATTCTTTGAAAATTTAGCACACTTGAAGGTGCAGCAAAAAAGGAAGTCTTATAGCAGAAAAACATTCTAATAAAAACAGTTTATAACAGAGAGAAAATAACAACAAAAAATACTTTTAAAATTAGTGATTTAGTGGTAGTAGTTGTAGTAGTTAAACACTCACACACAAACACATCAACATTATTAACAACAAGTGCAAAAGTTTAGTTGTGTTGCAAAAGAAAACAATTTTTAATTAACATACCATTACAAGGCAACAAACAGGAAATAGACAGGAAAATTTTCTATAGGTTTTGGAGGTGTTGAGTAAGAAGAGTGCTGAACAATTGAGCGTAGTTTTTTTTTATAGTGTGCAAAAACTAAGGTGTGTTAGAGAGCGAAAAAGTAAGAAATGTGTGTGTGTATTATAGTAAGTTTTTGTGTTATTTACAATTAGTGACTTAACTAAAGGATAAAAGATTAACTTGTAAAAAACATAAGTTAGTATAGAGGTAAGTAAATAGTTATCAAAAAAAAAAAAAAAAAAGGAAATTAATTAAAATTTATGATCTTATTAGTTCCTAAAGAATTTTATGCTAGAAAGTTAGAAATATTTCAAATTTATTTATTAATATTTCAAGAATGATTCTTGCAAAATTATTAGGGCATCAGATTTTTGTTTTTACGTAGCAAGTCTGTCAAGTTGTTTCGTATTTTAATTAGATTTTCTCTATGATTTTTTGGATTTTTTAAATTTTGTAAAATTTATGTTGAAAATTTTAGTCTTTTCATTTTTCTGACTTAACGATTTGTTGTATATAACAGACATGACATGATTTTCTAACAATTAACAGTGGCATTGATTGATTAAAAATACCGAAAAAAAAAACAAAATTTATTTTGATTAAATTAAATTCATTTTCATTATTCGTTTTTATCCTAAGTATTAACTTCATTATAAATAAGAAAATCCAATCTAAAATTTTCAAATTTGAAGGAATTTGAAAATTATAGTACTCATTTTAAAATTCCAAAAAATTATAAATTTTTCTAAAATTTAAATAAAATATACCATTTTTTAAAAAAGTACTTATCTTATACAAATTTTTCTAACAAAGCACATTAAGGTAAAAGGGGTCGAAAATAGCGCTTAATTCAGGGAAAGGTTATATCAATATTTTAATGACCACGTTTTATTTCTTTATTGATTATTAAGTTAAAAAAAAATTCAATTTTAGAATTTTACGATTAGAGTTAAATGGGTCAAAAAGTATGCATAATTCGGAGAATATGCATATATAATAATCACATTTAATTTTTCTATTTATTAGTAAGTAAAAAATTGAATTTTTAAAATAATAAGATGTTTTTTAGCTGAATGATAATGTCCGTCCGTCCGTCTATACATTTGGGTTAAATGGGACGAAAATGACGCTTAATTCAAGAAAAGGTGATATTCAAATTTTTATGATCACTTTCTATTTTTTCTATTTATTAGTTAGTAAAAAATGCATTTTTAGAATTCTAAAATATATTTTGGCTGCATGGCAATGTCTGTCCGTCCGTCCGTCTATACATTTAGGTTAAATGGGTCGAAAATTCCACTTAAATCAGGGAAAGGTGATATAAAAATTTTAGTACCTTCATTTGGTTTCCACATTAATTGAAAAGTGGAAAAAAAATGTTTTTCCAATTTCAAGAATTTTTTTTAAAGAATTCTAATGTCCGTCCATCTGTCCTTCTGTTTGTAAGTTTTTGAAAACTTTTCAGTTCAAAATCGTTTAAATTTTGACTTAATGAAGATAATAACTAAAAATTTTCTTTGTTCGATAGATAATTTAGCTTTTTAACCAACTATATAAAATATAATAAAATCGGTTGAAAATATTTGGCTATATGTGGAAAAGTCTTAACCAAGATCCAGTAAAATTAAGATTATTGAAATTTCAAATGTATATAACTCGAAAAAATATATAATATAAGTAGTACATGCAAGCATATTTTCTAAAGGACTTATCAAGGGCTTTAAGGATATATACAAATGGAAATCGGGTGAGGAACAAAAATTCGCTAGTGGTTAAACCTTTTCAATGACACTAGTACCCTATTTTGAACCCCCTTAGTTCCGCTCCTGAAGCGTGTATTGGATCTTTCTTCTAAACTAAAAATGATACCGTCCTACGTGAAATTTCATGCAAATTCATGTAGCCGATTAGAAGTTACAGATTTATTTCGATTCTTCCCCACTGTTTCATGCCTGATAAAACGAAAAAAATGTCTGCATTTAAGCTATTTTTTGTATGAAATCTGCTGGAGTTTTTTTGAAAAAAAAAAATTATTTTCTCAAATCGGGCTAAATATGCTCACGATTTTTTTTCATAATATTAAAGTGGACAATATATACTATTTTTCAGAAAATTTTCAGAACAAACATCCTGTAAAATTTTAAGTTGCATTCCTGAAAGTTGAAAATTAGTGTATTTTAGGATAATTTTCCAAAAAATAACAAAAATATTAGGACAAAATATAATTTACAAATACTTGAAGAAAAGTACACTTAAATACCAGGAGTAGATGGTTCTTTTTAAAATTTTTACTTTTAAAGACTTTTTATTTAAAATAAATACACTGAAATCTGATAAAAATTTTATTTTTTGCTATTTTTCAAAAATGTAATCCTGAGATTTTGTGAAAATAATTTTATTATCAATCTATATAATTGAGATGAAAATGAGGCGGGTCGCTTTAGGGGGAGTGATAGCCTCCATACAAAGAAAATACTAATTAACAGATAACTTAAATACTGTTAAAACAAAAGTTTTAAAATTTTGCGGGAATTTTCTTCTAATCAACCACAAAATTTGAAATATAAATGGAAGGGATAGGACCAGAGGAAATGATACCCCCCCCCCCCCCATATAACGAAAATATGAAATATCGTATATCTTAGAAACTATCATAGCAAAAGTTTTAACATTTTGTTAGAATAACTTTATCAAAAACCTCCATAAGTTTAGATACATATAGAATATGTAGGACCAGAGAAAATGGTACTTCCATACAAAGCAAATATTCTTAGTGGCATATCTAAAGAACTATAGGGCCGGAGGAAAGAGTATCCCCTATACAAAGTGAATATTAGTTTTCTTATATCTAAAGTATAGCCTTATTTTGTAAAACGAAACGAAAATTCATTTCGATAATTTGTATTGAAAACAACAAATAAGTCAGAATTTATTTGTTGTTTTCAATATAAAATTTCAAAACCCATTTCTGTTTAGTTTAACAAAATAAGTTCCTTATCGAAAGTTTCAAAAACTGTAATAAAAAAATGTGTATTTAAAAATTTAAAGTGGTTAAGTCGAGGGGAATACTAGCCCCCAAATAAAGTAAATATTTGTTAAGGCAGATACTTTATACACAGATTAACTAATTTTCTTGCTATTTTAATAGAATGATCATGAAGGCCTCGAAAATAAAATAGGCTACTTGATTTTTCGATAGGAGCAGGTGCACATTTACCTCCATAATTTAACAAAAAATATGGAATGGATAGGACAAGGGAGAATGGTACCCCTTATTCAAAGCAATTATTCTTAATGGATATCTAAAGAACTATTATGAGGAAAGACCTTAAATTTTGGAGGAACTAATTTCTTATCGTATTGAATTGATAAAATAAAATAGGACGGATAGTGGACTAAAGCTCCTATACTTTTCACATAACTAAAGTATTCATTTATTTAAAATTGTAATAGTGAGAATAGGGAATGGAGGGGGTGTAGTAGCCGTATATAAAATAAATTCATAGAAATGACAACAAAAGGAGTAGTAAAGCGCAACGGAATAAGCTAGTGCTTAATGTAATGCTTGTGTGTGTATTTATATTACAGTCGGTCTCCGATTATCCGTGATGGTCGGGACCAGAAGCATTACGGATAACTAATTTTCATGGTTAATCGAATAACAATTTTGATTATACAGTGTTTTTTTAATATTTTTATTATTTAACAACTAAACATTGATGTACATACATATTTACATAAAAAAAATTAATTCAAGATGTTTATGAACATTTTTAAATTAAATTAAATAAGTATGTATACATTTCTTTATGAATAAAGATATAGCCACGAAACTTCAGATCGCACAGTGTTCGATTTTCAAATTTAGCTGGCCAAAACCCCAAAAATGAACTTTAAAGGAGGAAAAAAAATTATATTCGGGTATTAAAATAGACTATTCAGTTAAGATATTTCCGTACTCATTTTAGCTGAAATCGATCAATGAATGCTTCTAACGATAACATGAATGATGGGTAAAATATACAAAAGAAAAATATTTTTTTTTGTTCGAAAATTAGTCAAAGTTTGAACATGAATAAAAAATTTTCTATGGCATATTTTTAAAAAATTATTTTTGTATATGAAAATATAATTCCTTTAAAATATAAGGCAGGTATTTTGTATATATTTGAATGAAGATAGTTTTAGATATTGAAAAATATAATAGGGAAGCTCTTAAAAAAAAAAATTGTAAAAACAAAAATGCATAGACGAATACTTTTTTCTGTTATCAGCTGGGGTCCAACTTTTGATTATTTTGAGAACTAGGGATACTCCTTTAATAGAAACTAAAAAAATGTTTGCCCAAAACTGCCCCTGCCGAACAAAGTATTCAAAACAAAGATACACCATCCTTCTAAGTGGAACAAAAAATTGAATACCATTTTATTTGTAAGTTGCTTTTAAAGAATGTATGTTTTAAATGAATACCTTTGTTTAAGTTGTGAGCTTACAAGATCGTGGGTGAATAATTCCATCTAGCAATTAACCGTTATATAGTGGAACTTTTCTTTGCTAGAAAAGGAACTTATTTTTGTTTATCGAATGTTAAAACAACATACAATGAGTTATAATCGATCCTTATACCCTTCTTATGAATTAGTTAAGAGGTCAAAAGAACTATGATACCCACAAAAAATAGCAGTAACAAAATCTTATGCTGAAATTAAATTACAATCCCTAATAGACCACACGATTTTAAGACTATATTCAAGTTATAGTGATTTTATAAAAAATCACATAAGTACATATACGGAAATATTCGCTTTATTCAAATGGGGATGCGATGGATCTAATCAAAGTCTTTATAAGCAAAAATGGATACAAGAAGGTAGTAGTGATGAAAATTTGTTTAGTATTTCTCTTGTACTAGTACAAATATATTTAATTAATAAAAATGAAGAGAAAATTATAATTTATGAAAACAAAACGCCCAACTCCTCTCGCTATTGTCGTCCTATAAAATTAATCTTTGCAAAAGAGACAACAGACTTGATAAAAAAAAGAAGTACAAGGTATTAAGGACCAAATAGCAAAACTAGTTGCTACTGAGGTTAATATTGTCGTGAACAATATCCAAAATACTGTTTATATAAAACCGGAATTAATTTTATGCATGATTGATGGAAAAGTTTGTTTCGCTTTATCGAATTACAATTCGTCACAAATATGTTATGTATGTGGAGCTAAGCCTTCCGAAATGAATAACTCTTCAGCCCTGTTACAAAAAACCTTAGACCCTGGAGTTTTGGAATTTGGCTTGTTGCCTCTACATTCCTGGATACGATTCATGGAATGTTTACTACATATAGCTTACAGCATAGATATAAAAATGTGGCAAGTTAGAGGTGAAGAAAGTAAAAGTTTTACAAAAAAAAAAAAAAAAAAAAAAATTATTCAAGACGAATTTAGATCAAAAATGGGGTTATTGATAGACATGCCTAAACAGATATCGGAAAATACTAACGATGGCAATACAGCCAGGCGATTTTTTAGAAATGCGGAAATATCTGCGCAAATAACTGGGTTATGTTTAGAACTTATTAAACGTTTTCATGTTATATTGGAATGCTTAGCATCTGGGTATACTATAAACGTGGAAGCATTCGAAAGTTATACATTTGAAACAAGAAATCTTTATTTGAAACTATATCCCTGGTATTACATGCCTGTCAGTGTTCACAAAGTTCTTTGGCACGGAAAAGCTATAATTGAACATTGCATCCTTCCTATTGGTCAATTATCTGAAGAAGCTCAAGAATCCAGGAATAAAGACAGTAGACGTTATAGACTGCAGTTCACGCGGAAAACTTCATGGATCGAGACTAATGCAGATTTAATAAAAAGGCTATCAATATCATCAGATCCTTATATTTGCAGCTTCAGGAAAACTCCACCAGTTAAAAAACGAACTTTGACGCCAGATATATTGAAACTACTAAAAAACGCATGTTATAATATACAAGAGTCTGATAGTGAAAATGACAGTGATATTGGTGCAGATTCCACATGATTTTTTTTTTTTTTTACTAAACTTTTTTATACTTTCATTAAAAAATTATGATGAATTATGTAATCTTTATTTTGTATTTTTAATTAAACTTATTTTCAAATGAAAGATTTATAAAAGAAGCTATTTTTAAATTTTGACTATTTTTCATAATTGGGTAATTAATAGTGGGCGTGGCGGTAGGCGGATTTGTCTAATTTTTTTGTCCAATAATTCTTCAATATGTAAGTAATCACTATGCCAAAAATTTGTACGATTTATAGTTTTTGTGTAATTAATTTTGACCTCCTAAATTTGAAAATCGAAAACTGTGGATCGTCGTAATTAAGGTGTTTATACAGCATAAAAACTGAAAAAGTCTAAATTTTGTTAACTTGGTCTATATGTAAAATGGCTTTAAAGTTGATATCTACGGGGGTCAATACACATGGTACCCGGGTACCTCCATATAATTTCTGTATTTTGCACTAAAATTAATATTTTTTTTTTTACTATTTTTTATTGAAAATCGTATTTTTATTGTCCTTTGATTCATACAAAGTTAAAGTTTTACTAATTGTTTGCTCAAGCTAGGGAATAAGCATGTCCATGACCGTCAATGTTACTAAATTATAAGTAGTGACTCCATTAGGATTTAAAGGAGAACTAGTTTCAGAAATAAAATATTTTTTGATGTTTCTAAGTTATTTAGGAGCTTTAGAAAAAGAAATAAATGATAATAGGTGAATAGGATATTTTGAGCCATTATTTATGAATATAAAAATGATGACGCACATTTTAGCCGTTTTTTACTTATTTCACCTCATTGACTTTCGTTTTTACGAATTCTTTTCAGTTTCTCAATATCATGTTCACTACTCTTAATCCACAATATGAGGCAAGTGCTCAAGATATTGAAATTATTTTCTATATTCGTGCAAAGGAATGAAATCTTTCTATATTGTAGCTCCAAACATGATAAGACGCTGTGACAACACTGACAACATTCCTTAGTATTGTAAAAAAGGTTATTCTTAGATGTGACAGAATATTTTATGGTTCCTGTGTTTAATTGTGGATGAAGCTAATATTCTTTAGGACTGTAAGAACCTTATAGTCCTTCTTCACCGATTTTCTCAGAAAGTTTAAATGGAACGTGTGTTTTATTTTAGTTCAAGTCTTTTTGTAAAGTTTCAAATTTAAATTTATACTTTTTACAGTCTTTTGTAAAAAAAAAAAAACGTGATGAAACCAAAATTCATACAAATATTTCAAAAACTGCAAGTTATAGCTTCATTAAAAGTTTATTATGGACTGCAAGACAGACGGACGGACATCGCTTAAATACTCATACATGGCTTTCTGCACGTTTTTATCGATTTACTTTAAGATCTGTGGCCAATTGAATGGTTGTAATAAAAAATTTGTATAAAATTATATATTTTTTGAATAAAATCAATTTCAAAAACTGCAAGTTGTAGCTTCATTAAAAGTTTATTATGGACTGCAAGACAGACGGATGGACATCGCTTAAATACTAAAACATGGCTTTCTGCACGCTTTTATCGATTTACTTTAATATCTGTGGCCAATTGAATGGTTGTAATACAAAATTTGTATAAAATTATATATATTTTTTTTTAATAAAATCAACGAAAATTAAACTATGACTAACGTTAACTTTTTTTGGGTATGTACCGGGTTAAGCAAAAAAAAAAAAAGAATACAATTTCTTCAAAAAAGTCGTGTAATGTTGTTTGTCTATTATTTTTCACTTATAATTTTCTTTTAAACGTTTTCTTGGATGCGATATACTTGAATTTTATCCTGCTCTGTAATTCCGGAATAACTAGGGCTATCCAGGAAATTCAGCAATGTGTTAGATGCCTTTATAGCTTTTTTTTTATTATTTTTTGAATGCTCGTTAATTACTTTAACTCTATCTTCAATATTTAAAACGTTTCTTCGACTTTTTACCACTGGTAACGATGCCATACTAAATATATTTAGATCTAACTACCCGCACTTAACAAATTTCAAAATTGAACTTAACACTTGTAATCACTTGTAATGACTTATCATATGCAAACAAGGGAATTTCCCGTTTTCATGTTTATTATATTGTATATATGAATTTGTAGTTAATAAAACAAGTCTGTCATCACGGATAATAGAGGTAATCACGCTTAATCGAAGCAAACAATTTTGAAAACATTGCAAGCAAAAAAACAATACCCTGATCTTTGGCTGCCGGTTAACCAGTTCACGTATAATTGGTTCCCGACTGTGTTAGCATTTTTTTTTTTTTAGTTTTTTGACCATAACTCGGTTACTTATGAACAAATTTTTTTGATTAAAAAAAGCGAAATTTTAAAAAAATATTTATGACCGATCTAGAGAAAAATAAAAATCTAGAGCTTAAAAAATTATTTTAAAAAATCAAAAATGCATTTTGCCCTTTATTATTGAACCGATTTGTTTAATTTGTTTAGTACAATAATACAGAAGAAATAAAAATTCCGAACCTTCTTTGCAGAAATAAAGTCGCTAGCATGTATAGAGGCTTCAGAAACTGGAAACCGATTTCAAAAATTGTTTTTTTTTTTTTTGACTATATCTCCACCATTTATAAAACGTTCTTGCTGAATTTCAATAGCAAAACTCTCGCAAGGATTTCCGATCGTTTGATATATATATTATGTATGGCAGTTATCATTAGACTTCATAAACGCCATTTCAACCGACACACGGACAAATATGGTCCTATTGTCATCATCTCTTACAAGAATCCAAAAAAATACAACTATCAACTAAAAAATTATAGAAGGGTATAAAAAAATTAAAGTGTCATAATTTTCAAAAAAGTACTAATTTAGAAAAAGTACCATTTTTCAAAAAATTTCTAGGAGAATGAATTTTTTATAAGTTCAAAAAATAAAATATATAAAGAAGTTTAATCTTTAAAAGCAAAAAATTTGCGAAAAAAAGGATTCAAATTCAAATCTATATACCCACCATCAACTTTTTAAAATTGTACATTATATGGTAAGTGGGCGGGCCACACCAATTTTTTGTTTCTGAGTTTACATTGGTTCATGAACTTTTTCTACAAAATTTCGTCGACGTTTACCTTATATGGAAGGTGGGCGGACCATGCCCATTTTTTGTTTCCAAGTTTATATTGACCTTCGAAATATCTGTACAAAATGTCGTATTCATACATGCTTTTGTTTAAGAGATATCAGCAGAAAAGTATGAAATTGTGCTACAATGAGCACCCTGCGTTTCTAGTATTTTGCCCATAACTTGTTTATTAACCGATTTTGCTCATTTTCAATACCAAACAAACCTTATATAAGATAAATATTTGAGCCGAATTTCGTCCCCCTACGTTATCCCGTTCGAGCCCTATCCTGATTTCAACAGACGGGCGGACATAGCTAGATCGACTCAGAATCTAACCAGGGGTCTTAAATGATTATTTCGACATGTTACACATGGAATGAGAAAATAAATATAACCCCCATCTTTATAATGGTGGGTATAAAAATGCCGCTATCGATTTTGAAAAGCACACTAAATTGACATTATAATATGTTTTTTTGGCCCACTGTTGAAAGTTTATTTTCTCTACTTTTATTTATTTCTGCTTCAAATATTTCATCATGTCTTGTAGAATATAATCTTGTAGTACGTTTAAAAGCATTTTCAACTTTTTGTAAAAACTGAGACTTATTACAGGCTAAGTGTAAAGATAGTGGGGTATGTTAAGTTGATCAAACAGTTGGAAATATATTAAAAATATCAATTTCTAGAGCTTTTGGGATAAAATTAGATCTTGAAAAATATATTTGAATAATAACATATATTACAATTTTAAGCCTACAATTATTACATTATCTATAAACTTACTTAAAAAAGTTCATAAAAAATCTTTTCTAGGAGTGTTTAGGATTTTCTAAGTTTATTTTTTTAGTCTGCTAGAATTTTTTAGAAAGTTTCAATTTGCATTGAAAAAGGATTAAAAATTATTCAAAAAATAGTGTGTAAAGAAAGTAGAGTATTCATGCATTAAACAGCAACACGATTTAAAAGAACAAATTCCCCAGTTAAGGGCTCGAGAGTAACAAAGAAAAAAGAAAAATTCAAGGTTCATATGCATGCTTGCAAATGCGAGAGCAAGTATTTATAAAAGAGGGGGAGATGTGATTAAATGCATGTTTTTATGTATCTCTTATAACATTTGTTACATTCATGCATACATACATATATACATATGCATGTGCATGTTTGCAAAATAAAGAAAAATTCTTACTTTAGCACATCCGTTATGCGTTGTTGATGCTGCTGATGTTAGTGATGTTGCTGATGTCGCTCTTGATGCTTTATTCATTTCCGTTTCCGTGAAATTTCTACTAAAAACAGCAACAACAGCACCTTCTTGTATAGTGGGTGTTGTTGGTACAGCTGCATATGACTGATGCTGTTGACTGTTGGTGTCATTGGAAAAACGTTTACTTTTTGAATTCTTATGGAATAATATCGAGGGTGAATGGGCCATTACCAAAGGTTGGGGTGGTAAGGGAGGTGGAGGTGGTATATTTACTACCTCCTTTTCCAATATTACATCATGTTGTTGTGACAATGTTGAGTTACTAGTGGGTGTTCTAGTGAATTTACTTAGTTTATTACTAGTATTACTGGGCAGTTTACTGTTACGCAATTTAGCATTTAAAATATCAAAATTTTTCGAATTTAAAGAAGTATTGGGTGAGGAAAATTTACCATCCGCACAATCATTATCAAAATCTACTACCAACACCTCACTTTTTGTATCCTCCACCTCCTCTTCTTCTTCTTCGGTATCTTCATTTTCATCATGGGTGCCTATGAAAAATTTCGCTTTGGTGTCTTCATTATTTGCATTGTTGTTGATGTTGTTATTGGTCTCCTCAATTCTGGGTTGTTCGGTGGGTAAAGCGGTGGGTCTACGCTCTTTTACCGGTTTTAATTTACCATGTTTCTGTTGTGAATATTGTTGTGGATGATGGTGATGTTTGGCATTGGCCGCTGCTGCTGTAGATGCTGTCGTTGTGCCATTTGTTAAACCATTCGTATTTAATTGGCCATTGTTTATGGAACGTGGCTTTTTGGTAATGAATTTTTTATTACTATTATTTACACCACCATTCGCTAAAATGGGTGGAGTTGTAGGTGTTGTTGTTGTGGAGGCTGCTGTTGATGTTATATTATTGTTGTTATTATTTAGATGACTTGTTAAGATACTTTGTCTTTGGGCAGCTGGTTTTAAACGCTACAAATTTGTTCATATATGTATGTGTTTTGTTAGTTTTAAGTGTTAGTTTAGTGTAACAATTAAAAAAGTGTTAGCAGTTTTAAGTTGAGGCCACACAAAATTCATACAAAAATTAATTAATTAAACACATAAAACATAGTAGCATTAAAAGAAAATCATAAAAATTAAAAATCATAAATTAGCTTCAATATAACAAAAAACAAATACAACAAACAGTAACTGATTACTTACCTCACTGGCTTTGGGTGTATAAAATGAAGATTCATCACGGCGTATATAACGACCAATTTGCTAGAAAGACACAGAAAATAAAAATCTTTTTATTATCAATTCTCCACAAATTTATTTAATTTAAAATAGATTAAAACACGTAATATTTGAATTTCTCATAAACAAACTAATACAATGTTTCATATTTAATTAAATATTTAATTAAAATGTTTCATATATTTACTTTGTTAATAATATTTTAAAACAAAAACCTGCGCAAATTTACTCACAATATAGGCTTGACGCAATCTTTTGCTACAAATTGTTTTTTTTTTTTTTTTTTTTTTGGGATTTTTTTTTTTCAAATTAAGAAAATTGTAACTGAATAAAATTGTGTTTTTTATTTAAGCAAGTGTTTTCTTTGCTTTTGTTTTTAAATAAATATTTAATAAAGTTGCTGCCTTTTTTTTTGTATTTTTATCTTCTATTTAAATTCAAAAATTTATATTTATTTCTGTTTGCCATTATTTGTTGCTCACATTTATTTGCTTAAGAAAAACACTTCTAACTCTCTTGTATTGAAGCAAACAGATATTTTAAAATATAAAAATATAGATAATTAAAAATAAAAGTTGCAACAGACAGACAGGAGGACAAAATTATATTCATTTCTTAACATAGAGCCAATAATAGATTAAACTATAGATTAGAGTGAAGACTAAACTCAAAACTCATTAATAGAGCTACCTACAGATTGGAATATAAACCAGAATATAGAATATAAACTGAATATAGACTAGACTATTGACTAGAATATAGATAGAACTACTGACTAGACTATAGACTCGACTATAGACTAGACTGTAGACTAGACTATAGAAAAGACTATGGACTAGAATATAGACTAGAACTGAACTAGAACTGAACTAGAACTGAACTAGAACTGAAATAGAACTGAACTAGAACTGAACTAGAACTGAACTAGAACTGAACTAGAACTGAACTAGAACTGAAATAGAACTGAACTAGAACTGAACTAGAACTGAACTAGAACTGAACTAGAACTGAACTAGAACTGAACTAGAACTGAACTAGAACTGAACTAGAACTGAACTAGAACTGAACTAGAACTGAACTAGAACTGAACTAGAACTGAACTAGAACTGAACTAGAACTGAACTAGAACTGAACTAGAACTGAACTAGAACTGAACTAGAACTGAACTAGAACTGAAATAGAACTGAACTAGAACTGAACTAGAACTGAACTAGAACTGAACTAGAACTGAACTAGAACTGAACTAGAACTGAACTAGAACTGAACTAGAACTGAACTAGAACTGAACTAGAACTGAACTAGAACTGAACTAGAACTGAACTAGAACTGAACTAGAACTGAACTAGAACTGAACTATCACTGAACTAGAACTGAACTAGAACTGAAGTAGAACTAAACTAGAACTGAACTAGAACTGAACTAGGACTGAACTAGAACTGAACTAGAACTGAACTAGAACTGAACTAGAACTGAACTAGAACTGAACTAGAACTGAACTAGAACTGAACTAGAACTGAACTAGAACTGAACTAGAACTGAACTAGAACTGAACTAGAACTGAACTAGAACTGAACTAGAACTGAACTAGAACTGAACTAGAACTGAACTAGAACTGAACTAGAACTGAACTAGAACTGAACTAGAACTGAACTAGAACTGAACTAGAACTGAACTAGAACTGAACTAGAACTGAACTAGAACTGAACTAGAACTGAACTAGAACTGAACTAGAACTGAACTAGAACTGAACTAGAACTGAACTAGAACTGAACTAGAACTGAACTAGAACTGAACTAGAACTGAACTAGAACTGAACTAGAACTGAACTAGAACTGAACTAGAACTAGAACTGAACTGAACTGAACTGAACTTATACTGAACTAGAACTGAACTAGAACTGAACTAGAACTGAACTAGAACTGAACTAGAACTGAACTAGAACTGAACTAGAACTGAACTAGAACTGAACTAGAACTGAACTAGAACTGAACTAGAACTGAACTAGAACTGAACTAGAACTGAACTAGAACTGAACTAGAACTGAACTAGAACTGAACTAGAACTGAACTAGAACTGAACTAGAACTGAACTAGAACTGAACTAGAACTGAACTAGAACTGAACTAGAACTGAACTAGAACTGAACTAGAACTGAACTAGAACTGAACTAGAACTGAAGTAGAACTGAAGTAGAACTGAAGTAGAACTGAAGTAGAACTGAACTAGAACTGAACTAGAACTGAACTAGAACTGAACTAGAACTGAACTAGAACTGAACTAGAACTGAACTAGAACTGAACTAGAACTGAACTAGAACTGAACTAGAACTGAACTAGAACTGAACTAGAACTGAACTAGAACTGAACTAGAACTGAACTAGAACTAAACTAGAACTGTACTAGCACTGAACTAGAACTGAACTAGAACTAAACTAGAACTGAACTAGCACTGAACTAGAACTGAACTAGCACTGAACTAGAACTGAACTAGAACTGAGCTAGCACTGAACTAGAACTGAACTAGAACTGAACTAGAACTGAACTAGAACTGAACTAGAACTGAACTAGAACTGAACTAGAACTGAACTAGAACTGAACTAGAACTGAACTAGAACTGAACTAGAACTGAACTGAACTAGAACTGAACTTGAAATGAACTAGAACTGATTTTAAACTAAATTTTAAATGAAGTTGAACTGAATTTGTCTTTTAATTTTTTTTTGATTAGGTTTTAAATTTAGAAATCACGTTTTAGGAAAAAAGGAAACTAATTTCCTTTTTCAATTCTTATAAATCTTTAATTATAAAATGATTAAGCAAAATTGTTCAATTATTTCCTTTTTGATTTTTGGTGATTAAGAAAGAAATTTTATTTCTACGCTAAATTAAGATTTTATTTAGAAAATTCATTTGGAATAAAATATTTATTTCAAATGATTTTCTCAAGAAATATGTGTTTATCTAATTTCCTAATATCATCATTACGATTAACAAAATACGTATATAATTTTAATTTAGTTCTAAACGTGAGGGGAAATTCAAAGTGTTTTTTTCCCTGTAATTTAAATATCTAATATTATTAACTGCCACCACATGTCAAATAAAATGTAAGTTAATGATAAAGAAAAATACCAAATAATAGAAACACTTGTATTTGAATTTTAATGTTGTTGTAGATTATTTCTCCCCTACTCCTCTTTTCAAGCACACATACATATTTAAATTTAAAGTATTTAAAATCTCCAATAGGCATGAAACTTGTCTATGTTGGGATAAATTAAGTCAAATGTCAAAACAATAGATATTTCAATAAATATTATTATTTCTTTACTTTTCTATTTATTTGCTTGTAACGTTGTTTCTATTCTAAAATTAAGTGACTTAATCAATGTCAACTGATCAGAAATGCCTAAACATTTCTTTTATGTTTTAAGCAATAAAAAAAGAAATAAGGGAATTTAAGGAGGAAAACTTGAGCAATATGATGAAGTGGATTTTGTTATGAAATGTTTAGGATGTAAATTGTACAAACTTATTTCGGAGTTTTTGTTTTTTTTTTTATACGATTGTGGCTTTTATTATTTTTCAAACTATTTATTTAGTAAGAAAACATTTTTTCTATTAACGAACTAAAAAATTATTCGCTTCTTCGCTAAAAATGTTTGCACTTTTTATTGAATCCATAAAAGAAATCTAAGAAAATAAAATTTATTTCTCATTTTTATTCTTCGCCATACTTCAAATAAAGAACAATGTGTGATTTTATTTGATTTGATTTTTTTTTAAACATGCCTCTTTTGGTTAGTATAAAAAAAGTCATCCTATCAATGGCAGTGATGTGTTTATTGGCATTATTTATGATGCCACGGAAATCTACCGCTTTTTTCCCCCGGTTTCCTTTAAGGCTGATATGATAAACACCTTAATAGAGGCTTGATAAAAATCTTCTTAGTGTTTAGAGAATTTCCTTGACGGAGTTAAGCAAATGAAATAAATTTACATTTGCTACTTTTTGCTAATAAATACAAAGGGGAGGGGGCAAAAATAAGAAATAAATAAAATAAATGAAATCAAACATGTAGAAGAAAATTTAGGTGAATGTTTTTGTATACACTCAAAGTAAAATGAAAGCAAGAAATGGAATATACTTAGATAAGCAATAAAATAATTGATGTATTTTATTCAGTTCTAGTTCAGTTCTAGTTCAGTTCTAGTTCAGTTCTAGTTCAGTTCTAGTTCAGTTCTAGTTCAGTTCTAGTTCAGTTCTAGTTCAGTTCTAGTTCAGTTCTAGTTCAGTTCTAGTTCAGTTCTAGTTCAGTTCTAGTTCAGTTCTAGTTCAGTTCTAGTTCAGTTCTAGTTCAGTTCAGTTCTAGTTCAGTTCTACTTCAGTTCTAGTTCAGTTCTAGTTCAGTTCTAATTCAGTTCTAGTTCAGTTCTAGTTCAGTTCTAGTTCAGTTCTAGTTCAGTTCTAGTTCAGTTCTAGTTCAGTTCTAGTTCAGTTCTAGTTCAGTTCTAGTTCAGTTCTAGTTCAGTTCTAGTTCAGTTCTAGTTCAGTTCTAGTTCAGTTCTAGTTCAGTTCTAGTTCAGTTATAGTTCAGTTCTAGTTCAGTTCTAGTTCAGTTCTAGTTCAGTTCTAGTTCAGTTCTAGTTCAGTTCTAGTTCAGTTCTAGTTCAGTTCTAGTTCAGTTCTAGTTCAGTTCTAGTTCAGTTCTAGTTCAGTTCTAGTTCAGTTCTAGTTCAGTTCTAGTTCAGTTCTAGTTCAGTTCTAGTTCAGTTCTAGTTCAGTTCTAGTTCAGTTCTAGTTCAGTTCTAGTTCAGTTCTAGTTCAGTTCTAGTTTAGATCTAATTCAGTATAGACTAGATTGTAGTTTATATTAAGACTAGACTAAAGTCAATATTATAGGCTAGACTAGGATATAGTCTGGTTTATAGACTAGACTATAGACGCTTTTTTCTTTGTAAATTTTTTCAGTGTTTGCTTTTTATAAAACCCCATTGAATAACGCCCTCCCTTTGATTTAAGTAAATAGCAACCAAATAAAAATTGTCTTTCAAACAATTGTCGTTCGCGTGTGTGTGTTTTTTTTTTCTTGTTTTGCCAATCTTATCTTACCGTTTATGTCAAATGATGCGTGAACCGCATTCAAATGTTTTGTTACCAAAAGAAGAAAATAAGTGTCACTCACTACAAAAGAAATGTGCTAAAGAAATAACGACAAGGGTTAAAATATCAAGCAGTTATTTTTTTTATTTTGTTTGCGAAACAAAACGATTGAAATGCTTACTAGTACTCAAGCACTTAAATGATACAAGGGAAATACAGTGAGGAATAAATCAAGGGAATATAATAGATAAAATATAATAGTAAACCTAATACTATAGATATAATAACGTTGAAACTAAATTTTTTTAGTTTCATTTTTTATTTAATTTTTGTTTTGTTTTATACTGTAGATATTTGTCTTTTGCTATCAAACATTTTCTTTTTCAATAGCTACAAAACAAAGTCACATAAATAATTTTTTGCTTTGGGTTAAATTAATATTTTTCTTTTTTTGCTTTGTAGGTCTCAATATTGGAGATAACTTAATCAAAAAAATAGCAAAAGAAATAAAAAAATAAAATAGAAAACGTGATAACTATTAGATATTAAACTAAATAAAATATATTTACTGAGTACTGAGTACTTAAAAATTTATTTTTTTTTTTTTTTTCAACAAAGAATTAATTCTTTTTTATCGCTGTTTTAATGAGTATTCAAACATAATTATTTTGCCTTGTTGTGTTTTAATTACATTAATTTTTGCTTGATTTATTTCATTGGTATTGTGTTGTTGTATTTATTGCAATTTCTGTTTTATTTTTTTTATAACAATTTATTTATATTTTATTTTTATCAAATTACTAGAATTCATTCTCACCGCAAAGTATGTTTATAATCAATGTTGTTTATAAATTAATGCCCCATAAAATAAATAAAAAAAAAAATGTTGTAGCTGCATTGAAGATAAAATTGTTAAAATGATTTTATTAAGTATTATTTATTTTATTTATTTTTTGTTTTATTATCAATGACGTTGTATTGTTTTCATTTTAACAATTTTTTTTATTTATTTTGTTTGTTTTTATTTTCTCATATCTTTGTAAAAAAAAATTAAACATTTTTATCAGTTTTCTTTTACATATTTATTTCGCTATTTTTTTGTTATTTTTGTGTTTAATATTATTGATAGATAAATAAATAAATAAGGAAAAATATTTTTATTTTGTTTTAATTATTAGTTTTAATAATTAATAATGTTAAATTTTTTTTTTTTTTTAATTAAATATTAAATTAATAAAAATTTTCCTATAAAAGTAGCAGTAAAATGTTTAATTTTAAATGAATATTAATATATTTTAAATGATGAAATTTAAGTTTTTGAATCCCACTGTAATTTTATTATATTTCTTTTAGTTTATATGTATTGCATTTCAGAAAAATCCGTTCAGAATGAGGGAGTTTTTTAATATTTTTTTTTAGTTTAATGAACAAAAAAAAAAAAAAAAAGTCTGTTGAAATAGAGTTTTTGAGGATCACTGTAATTTTATGAAATTTTTTTTTATTCACATATGTATCATATAGTCTCGAGAGATTTGGTATAATATTTCAATAAAATCCGTTTATAAATGAGGCAGTTATAAGCGATGCACATTGGGGTAAAAGAGATCGAAAATTAAATTAATTCAGGAAAAGCTGATATCAATATTTTAATGATCATGTTTTATTTATAATTAGGTAAAAAAATGTATTTTTAGAATTTTAAGATTTTTTTTTTTGGCAGAATGGTAATGTCTGTCCGTCTGTCTGTATTATGTATAATTCAGAAAAAGGCGATAACAACACTTTAATGATCTCGTTTAATTTTTCAGTTTATTAGGAATTAAAAAATTAATTGTTAGAATTATAGAATAATTTTTGGCAGCATGATAATGTCCGTCCGTCTGTCTGTCTATACATTAGAGTTAAATGGGTCGAAAATTATGCATAATTCAGAAAAAGGCGACAACAACACTTTAATGATCTCGTTTAATTTTCCAATTTATTAGTAAGTAAAGAGTTGCATTTTTAGAATTATAAAATAATTTCTGGCAGAATGGTAATGTCTGTCCGTCTGTCTCTCTATACATTTGGGTTAAATGGGTCGAAAATAGTGCTTAATACAGAAAAAGGAGATATCCGAATTCGATGATCACGTTATTGTTTTGCTACTTATTTGTTAGTAAAAAATATATTTTTAGAATTCTAAAATATTTTTTTGCCAGAATGGCAATGTCTGTCCGTCTGTCCAGCTATACATTTGTCAAATTCTTCTGATACTGTTTAATAACATTAGAAACGGTTTTACGGACGACATTTAATTCTGTAGCTAGTTATTTGTAAGACCTATTTGGATTTTTTGAAATTTTTTAATAACTTGTAGGACGTAAATCTTTTTCGTCACTTTTATTGATGAAAATAAGGACAAATTTACATGGTTGTTATTAAAAATAATAACTGAAGTATTTTTCCATGATAAGTAGATCAAAAAAATTTTTGAATATTGATTCCGAAAAAAGTTATGAGGCAAAAAGTGTGTTAAGAATTTTTCGATCTCACTCCTTAAGTAACTGAAGTTGATGGTTCCATTTTAAATTTTTACTTTAAAAGACTTTTTATTAAAAATAAATACACTGAAAGTTGAATTTTTTACTCTTTTTCAAAAATGAAAAAAAAAAAAAAAAAAATCAAAATTTACTACTCCTTATAAGAAAACAACACAATCTAGCTTGAAGACTTTAATTGATATTGATACATTATTTTGTCTACTTTTATTAGGTTCCCAACTTTATTACAAAAATGTACATTTCAAAATTTAATTAATCGCCAATTTTGATACATTTTAGCTCAACAAGTGATGTTCAAGAGTAGCCTCCTTTTTTTGTGCCCAAATTGAATAATATTTGAAGGAAATGATTTTTTTTTTAGATAAGAGATAAAAGAGAATTCTACTACTTCTCCTTCTGTTTTCTTAATTTTACTTTAAATTTTTTTTACTAAAGACTTTTTAAATTTATTAAATTTATCATTAAAAGAAAAAAAAATTTCCTTTAATAAATTTATTATAAATTTTATCCATAATCCACCTTTATAGTTTTTATTTATTTACTTAGAAAAAAATGCAGCAAATAAATAAACCTCAAAAGCAAATTGCTTTTATGGTTTTATAAAAAAAAAAAGTATGTAAAATCCGATATGATTTATTTTTTACAAACATAGATCATTCACTTTTACATTTGTCATGGTTACAATAAAAAAAGAATTATAAAAAAATCTTTAGAATTTTTGTGGTTTATGATTAAGCTTTAGCGATTAGAAAAACAATTTATTTCATATTTATCTAACTAAAAATAATAGACTCTAAAATAGAAAGAGTAAAATTGTTAAATAAAAACAGAATTCCCATAAAATTTAAAGATAAAAGTAAATAAGTAGCTAATTAAAGGATTAAATTAAAAATAAAATTTTGACTCAAAAAATTAATTAAATTTATTGTTCTACAGTAATCCTTTAATTTTTTATAATTTTTTTAGTTCTTTATTTATTATATACAAACACTTAACTCACCCACAATAAATAATTACAACAATAAGGATTCTAAAATAAAAATTTTGGAAAAAAAAAAAAAAAATCTTTTTAAATCTTTTGGAGTTGAAGTAAACTCTCAACGAAGTGTTAGTTAAGGAAGATTATTTTAACTTTTAAAATTTCGTTATTAAATTAATTAAATTGTTTTAAACATAGAAAAAACCCATATAGAATTCAATTCAAAGTAACAAATCAATCATAAAAAAAATTCTAAAGAAATGTCCCTCAGAATATAACAATAATTTTTTAATAGATTTATAACTGTTTTAGTTTGTAAATTTATAAGATTTGAATCTATTTTTTGACTTAAAACATCAAAAAAATGTCTTTTTATCTAAAAGACATTCTAAGACTTTATCACATTATTATAAATAATTTACAGCAATTACTTAAATGATATTTAACTGATAATTCATGACATAAAATAAGATAATTAAATGACAAAATATATTCACTAAATCAATCAATCAATCAATCAAAAATAAAAATTCTGAAGAATGACATAAATTTTGGCAGATTTATAAGGGCAACAAAAACTGTTTGAAAGAAATGTCTCCAATGAATTCAGAATGAGAACTAACAAATCATTGTGCAAAACATTTAAATATCGGGAATTTATAAGACATTTATTTTTTATATATTACTAAGTAGCAGTATATCCTCTACTTTGTTAGCGTAAATTTTTTCAAATAAAGGCCATATATTATAAATTCTTATTGAATTTTTGACTAATACTTTTAATAGCTAAAATACAGTACGCTTCGCTACCCATTGTATTGAAATAAAAGCATAAAAATAAAATTCAAAAAAACAGACAAATAAACAAAAATTCACTTTTATATAGATAGCATTTAACCCGAACTTGCAGTAAAAAACTTTGTAGCCTTTTTATTTAGAAAAAAAAAAACAAAACAAGCGCGAATATTCGGAACGGCCGAATCTATATACCCACCATCAACTTTTTCAAATTTTACGTTATATGGGAGGGGGCGGTAAAGTGGACATTAAAGTGGGCGGACCACGCCCATTTTTTGTTTCCGAGTTTACATTGGTCCTTGAACTATTTGAACACAATTTCGTTGATTTTCACCTTATATAGGAGGTGGGCAGTAAAGTGTGCGGACCACGCCCATTTTCGGTTTCCGAGTTTATATCGATCCCCGAACTATACGTACAAAATTTCGTTGTCGTACATGCTTTTGTTGAGGAAATATCAGCAGAAAAGTATAAAACGGACACCCTGTGTTTCTAGTTTTTAGCCCATAACTTTTTTGTTTATTAACCGATTTTGCCCAATTTCGTTCCCCTACGTTGTCCCGTTCGAGCCCTATCCTGCTTTCAACAGACGGACAGACAGACGGACGGACATAGCTAGATCGACTCAGAATCAAACCAGGACCCAGAAAATATATACTTTGTGGGGTCTTAGATGATTCCTTCGACATGTTACACACGGAATTACAAAATCAATATACCCCCCATCTTTTTGATGGTGGGTATAATGAAATACTATCGTAAAAGTGAAGAAAACCGTAAAATTCAACTATGATTCCTATCACACGTGGGAACAGTTGTAATATTGGTGTTCTGTCTATAAATTTTTAATTTCACATTTGAAAGTTCATTATTATAACAAAAAAGTACCACAAACTATCCACCATCCATTATTATTACAAAAAAGTACCACAAAGTACCCTTTTATTTCATGATTTCAGGTTAAATAATAGAAAATTCAAAAAGTACCATTAGAGAAACAAAAAAGTTCCAAGAAGACCCCCACTTTTAAATTCTTACCCACATAAGACCATATATCTTTAATTGCATGTTTCTAGAAGAATTAAAAAGTACCAAAAAATCCCCTGTTATGGATTTTCATTCATTTAGGATCATATATCTTTAATTTCATGTTTCTAAGTTAAATATTATAAAAAATTCCAAAAGTACCATTAGAAGATTAAAAAAGTACCACAAAGTACCTTCTTGTGAATTCTCACTCACTTAGAACTACATATACTTAAGTTCATGTTTCTAGATTTAATGTAATAAAAAATCCTTTATTTAATTAGAATACAATTTTAATTCCCGCTTTTATCCCCTTTTTGGTACTTTTTATTTCTCCTAAATGCAACAATGATTGTATTCCAATGAATTTCTAAATTGTACTTGGGTCTAATGTTAAAATATTCATATTTATATGTCAAAAAAAAAGTATTTTGTAAGAAAAGTACCAAAATCAGGTACGATTTTTACATCTTAAACGTTCGAAATTCCAAAAAGTACCAAACTTGTATTCGCGAATTTTTGATAAGGATATAATTTAATGCACATTTTATTTCTATGCTTAATGGATTAAAAGATACATATGGCGCAAAAAAAAAGTACTAAATCACAGTTTTTCTCGTTTTATCCCTAAAACAGCCGAATTTAAAAAAAGTAGCAGACAACTATCCGATTAGTTTTTAAATATTAAAATTTTTTATATCATTGTTTGTTTAGGAGATATAAGGTTATCGATTTTCCAAAAAAAAAAAAAAACTTATACTTATACTTATACTTATACTTATACTTATACTTATACTTATACTTATACTTATACTTATACTTATACTTATACTTATACTTATACTTATACTTATACTTATACTTATACTTATACTTATACTTATACTTATACTTATACTTATACTTATACTTATACTTATACTTATACTTATACTTATACTTATACTTATACTTATACTTATACTTATACTTATACTTATACTTATACTTATACTTATACTTATACTTATACTTATACTTATACTTATACTTATACTTATACTTATACTTATACTTATACTTATACTTATACTTATACTTATACTTATACTTATACTTATACTTATACTTATACTTATACTTATACTTATACTTATACTTATACTTATACTTATACTTATACTTATACTTATACTTATACTTATACTTATACTTATACTTATACTTATACTTATACTTATACTTATACTTATACTTATACTTATACTTATACTTATACTTATACTTATACTTATACTTATACTTATACTTATACTTATACTTATACTTATACTTATACTTATACTTATACTTATACTTATACTTATACTTATACTTATACTTATACTTATACTTATACTTATACTTATACTTATACTTATACTTATACTTATACTTATACTTATACTTATACTTATACTTATACTTATACTTATACTTATACTTATACTTATACTTATACTTATACTTATACTTATACTTATACTTATACTTATACTTATACTTATACTTATACTTATACTTATACTTATACTTATACTTATACTTATACTTATACTTATACTTATACTTATACTTATACTTATACTTATACTTATACTTATACTTATACTTATACTTATACTTATACTTATACTTATACTTATACTTATACTTATACTTATACTTATACTTATACTTATACTTATACTTATACTTATACTTATACTTATACTTATACTTATACTTATACTTATACTTATACTTATACTTATACTTATACTTATACTTATACTTATACTTATACTTATACTTATACTTATACTTATACTTATACTTATACTTATACTTATACTTATACTTATACTTATACTTATACTTATACTTATACTTATACTTATACTTATACTTATACTTATACTTATACTTATACTTATACTTATACTTATACTTATACTTATACTTATACTTATACTTATACTTATACTTATACTTATACTTATACTTATACTTATACTTATACTTATACTTATACTTATACTTATACTTATACTTATACTTATACTTATACTTATACTTATACTTATACTTATACTTATACTTATACTTATACTTATACTTATACTTATACTTATACTTATACTTATACTTATACTTATACTTATACTTATACTTATACTTATACTTATACTTATACTTATACTTATACTTATACTTATACTTATACTTATACTTATACTTATACTTATACTTATACTTATACTTATACTTATACTTATACTTATACTTATACTTATACTTATACTTATACTTATACTTATACTTATACTTATACTTATACACTTATACTTATACTTAGGCTTATTACTTCTAACAAAACTAGTAATGAATTAGATGCGAATTTAAACGGAATTAGAATTGAATTAGATCTGAAGTTAATAGACAATAGTCTTGCTAAAAGTTTAGTCCATATTTTAGTTTGTAGTTTACACCACATGGTCTTGTCAATAGTCTGGTGTATAGTCTAATCAGTATTCTGTTTCATAGTCTAGTTTACGTTATAGTCTAGTATTTAATCTGCGATTTAGTTTATTATAATATTAATATTTAGTTAAATTAGTTTTCGACATAGAAAAATCTTTATTCACTTACCACTGTACTATCTCTGGTATTCAAAATTGTATCCGTATTCTCATCCTTTTCCGGTGTGAAACTATTCTTCTGTCGAGCAGGAAATTTTAAACGTGGAAAACAGGCCATAATGAAGCCTTTTTTAATTCAGATTTAAGATCACAAAATTACAATTTTATTTATTTAAAATTATTTTCTTAACTTCACAGAAACCATTTTTGCAATTTTTTTTAACTAATTAACATGATTAACAAAAAAATATGAAATAATAATAAAATGAATTATTTAATATCAATAAAAGCTTTTTAAGCGTTTAACTCTAGTTAGACGTGTGTCTGACTTTTTTCCAAGCAAATCAATGATGAAACTGCAAAAAAATAACAAGAAAA
The DNA here is from genome assembly GCA_951394005.1 of Protophormia terraenovae. Taxonomy (NCBI): domain Eukaryota; kingdom Metazoa; phylum Arthropoda; class Insecta; order Diptera; family Calliphoridae; genus Protophormia; species Protophormia terraenovae. The sequence continues at coordinate 6,219,399 of OX596074.1, read as the reverse complement.
AGCAAAAGGATAAATATGTAGTAATTACTATAACAATATTATAATAAAACTAATTTATTTTTATTTGTTTATATAATTTTCTGCTTAAATTTACGTTAATTTATAACAAATAGTACTTGATTTTCAGTTGTATAAAAAACTTACTTACTAACTAATCTAATTCACCACTGTTTTCATTTTCGATTTAGATAATAAATATTTTGTATTGAATACATATTATAGAAATGTTTTTATAGTTTTTTTTTTATTATTATTATTATTTTCTGACTAAAAGGGGCCATAATCAAGGTTAATATTTAGGGTTATAATCATATTACTACCCTCCCTACTATTCTTGTATTCATATCTCTACTTCATTTCACTCCACATGCGTATGTATTTGGTTGCTAAATGTTTTGTTGTGTATGACGATGGTTAGAATGAATGAATATTGAGTTTGGCGCTTATCTTGGCGCATACCTGCTTATTTGTCTACGAATTGACGAAAATTATATGTTTATTTATTTTTTGTGCCTTTTTTTTCCTATACGTCAATTTATTTATTATGGTGTATGTTTGAAAGTAACGGTTTGAAATGTTTATTTGTTATCAGTACACTTGAACAATTTTGTTCACAATTGATTAGATTTATAATTTAGTATTTTTTTTTTTTAATTTTATTGTTTTTATTTTTTAAAGAAGCAGCATGAATTTTTAAGTGGTTTGAATAAATAAAGGGGGGAAGAAAATTAGCATTTTATTTAAAAATAGAGTTAAGACCTTGTATCACTATATTAGGCTTAAAGTCTAATCTAAAGTTTAGTCTATAGTCTAGTCTTTAGTCCAGTCTATAGTCTAGTCTATAGTCAAGTCTATAGTCTAGTCTATAATCTAGTCTATTGTCTAATCTATAGTATAGTCTATTGTCCGTAGACTATATAGACTAGTGTATAGTCTTGTCTATAGACAAGTCTATAGTCTTGTTTATAGAGTGTATATAGTATAGTCTATTGTCCAGTCTGTAGTCTTGTCTATAGAGTGGTCTATAGTCCAGTCTATAGTATAGTCTATTGTATAATCTATAGTCAAGTCTATAGTATAGTCTATTGTCCAGTCTGTAGTCTTGTCTACAGTGTACAACTGAACTAGAACTAAGCTAGAACTGACTGAGCTAGAACTGACTGAGCTAGAACTGACTGAACTAGAACTGAACTAGAACTGAACTAGAACTGAACTAGAACTGAACTAGAACTGAACTAGAACTGAACTAGAACTGAACTAGAACTGAACTAGAACTGAACTAGAACTTAACTAGAACTGAACTAGAACTGAACTAGAACTGAACTAGAACTGAACTAGAACTGAACTAGAACTGAACTAGAACTGAACTAGAACTGAACTAGAACTGAACTAGAACTGAACTAGAACTGAACTAGAACTGAACTAGAACTGAACTAGAACTGAACTAGAACTGAACTAGAACTGAACTAGAACTGAACTAGAACTGAACTAGAACTGAACTAGAACTGAACTAGAACTGAACTAGAACTGAACTAGAACTGAACTAGAACTGAACTAGAACTGAACTAGAACTGAACTAGAACTGAACTAGAACTGAACTAGAACTGAACTAGAACTGAACTAGAACTGAACTAGAACTGAACTAGAACTGAACTAGAACTGAACTAGAACTGAACTAGAACTGAACTAGAACTGAACTAGAACTGAACTAGAACTGAACTAGAACTGAACTAGAACTGAACTAGAACTGAACTAGAACTGAACTAGAACTGAACTAGAACTGAACTAGAACTGAACTAGAACTAAACTAGAACTAAACTAGAACTAAACTAGAACTGAACTAGAATTGAACTCTATGGTCTAGTTTATTTAATAGTTTAGTCTTTTTTCTACAGTCCGTTATTTTGTACTGACTATTGCCTGATATTTGCTAATTTTAAACTACTGTTTTCATAATTAGAACATCTGTTTAATGTTAAGTGAAACCTTGTAAATTTTTTGATAATAATATTTAGTTTTTAAAAGCTAATCAAGATTATTGTTAATATTTAATCTCTTAAAATTGTAATCTTTACATATTTTTTGACTTAAGTATTTACATATGTATGTATATTTTTCCTATGACTTTATAATAAGTTCAAATAAAAGTCATCCTTCCATGTCAAATAATGTTTTCCGAGAAATTTACTCATTTATTGTTTAATCTACGTAATTATTGTTATTATCTACTTTTGTATCTACATTAGCGTATTATTTATCTAATTTATATAATTTACAGCTAAATGCAAATTAGTATTAGTATTTCCTGGATAATATGAAAGAAATTCCAAAGAAATTTAATTAGACATTTATGTGGCTCAACACAATAGAAGGTGATAAAAGGAAATTAATATATAGTTATTACTTATAAGCAATTAAATTGTCATAACAAAGTATTTACAATTTAAGAAGGAAAATTTTATAAAATGGTAAATAAAATTAAGTCTAGATAAATAGTTTTTGGGATTATCATATAAATTTTTTGTATATAGGACAGAGGAAGAACACAAATGAATGAAAAATTTCTGAATGAAAGATAGACAGACGGATGGACGGATACTGCCGTAGTAGTAAAAATTTGTCTAAATTTATAAAGTTTACATTTTCAGAATGTTTATTGCCAAGATATTTAGGCAGAGTATAAATTTGTTTATTTCATTCGTTCCCTCAATTTAGTTGCATTTTTAATGCCCTTGAGTCTAATGTAGCTTTGTATAGAAGTTTTTAATGAACAAAGGGCTGTTAGACGGTTGGACGGACACTAGAGTAAGAGTAAAAATAATGGTATAATTCATGGATATTCTTTTTCGTAATTTTTGATGCCTGAGTAATGCAACTAAATATAAAGTAAGTTCGTTTTGTAATTCCTCTAATTTAGCGACATTTTTCATACCATTGAATCTAATGTGCTACGGCCGGCACATAAGTTTTTAATGATGTAGGAGTAAACATGATGTAGGAGTAAACAATCTTCAAAATTCTAAAATTTACTAATTATTTACTTTTTTTTTATGCCAAGATAATGAAACAAAATATAAATTAAGCTATTTTTAAAAATTCCCGAATTTAGCGAAATTTTTATGGCATTGAATCCTATGTGGTACATTCGCTACAAACATTTTTTATGAATAATAGACAGAGGGACAGACACTGGTGTAGAAGTAAAAATAGCTTTACAAATTCAAAATTTATTTTTTATGAATAATTTTTGTCCAAAAAAAATTATGCAAAATATAAATTAAGTTATTTTTATCATGCCCTGAATATGGCAATATTTTTCATACCATTGAATCTAATGTGGTACGTTTGAAACAGAACTTTTTAATAACAATGGACATACAGACAGACGGACAGACACTGGTGTTGGAGTAAGAAAAATTATAAAGTTCTAAAATTGATTAATTTTTTACTTTTTTGTGCCAAGTTAATAAGACAGAATATAAATTAAGTTATTTTTAAAATTTACTGAATTTAGCGACATTTTTAAGGCATTGAATATAATATCGAACATTCTGTATAAACTTTTTTAATGAATAATATATAGTCAGACAGTGGGACAGACACTGGTGTAAAAGAAAGAATAATTCAAAAATTTCAGAATTAGTTTTTTTGAATAGTTTTTGTACAAAAAAATCATGCAAAATATAAATTAAATTATTTTTATGATTCTAATATGGTAACTTTGGCACAGAACTTTTTAATGAACAATGGACATGCAGACAGACGCAGACAGACACTGATGTTGGAGTAAAAAATTTCGCAAAATTTCAAAACTTATTTAATTTTTACATTTATTTACTAAAATGATGAGAAAAAATATAAATTAAGTTATTTTTATATTTCTCAAACTATTGAATTTAATATGGTAGGTCCGTAATGAAGATTTTAATGAACAAAGTATAGTCAGACGGACAGACACTACTGTAAGAGTAAATCAGATTTGAATATAACAACATCAACTTTTTTTGAATTCCTTATGCCAAAAAAAATGAAATAAAATATTAATTATGTTTTTTTCATACTCTGAATTTAATGCCATTTTTATGTAATTTAATATAATGTGGCACGTCCTGCACAAATGCTTTTAATGAATAAAGAAATGTCGGACAGATGAACGGCCATTGGTGTAAGACTAAGAATTTTAATAAAATTCAAAAATTTACTCATTTCTAACTTTTTTATTCCAAAATAATGAAACAAATTGTATACAAAGTTATTTTTATCATTTCCTAAATTATGTGCCATTTTTAAAACTGATGAATACAATATGGTACAAAAGATTCTAATGAATACCAGACAGACAGACATAAGTGTAGGAGTAAATTAGATTTGAATATACCAAAATTTACTTTTTCCCTATTCTTAATATCAAGATAATAAAACAAAATATTATTTATTTTATCTTTTTCATTTTCTGAATTTATCTCCATTTTTTTATGTCATTTCATCTAATGTGGTCCTTCCTGCACAAAAAGTTTTAATGAGCAACGTACAGACTGACGGACGGACACTGGCGTGAATGTGAAAATAATTCTAAAATTCCAAAATTTATTTCTTTTTTAATTATCTATAACGAAATAATGAAACAAAATAAAAATTAAGAATTTAGAGAAATTTTTAAGGCCATTGAATTTAATGTGCTATATGCGACAAAAGAATTTGTAATAAAATACGTACTGACAGACGGACGGATACTGGCATAAAAGTGATACATAAGGTACAAGAACAAAAATTATGTCCATAATTTCTTGTATTCTTAGAATCTTATAAGCAATTTGTCAAATATCAATATTGTATTAATTGAGAAGCGAAAGTAGAGGAAGGGAAAAATGTCTATTTTTTAATTTAAATAAATTTTTAATACAAAATATCAAGAATTTAATATTTTTGAGACTTATGATAGAGTTCAAAATCTACACAAAATCCTTTATTTAAAAAAGTATAACTTATTTTTTGCAAATAGTCCATTGTGTCATAGCTTTATAAAATAAATAAATAAATAAATAAAATATTTTAAAAAAATATTCGTGAGTATTTCTTGGTATTTAAGCATTTTTCCAAGTGTCCCGCCTTGCAATGACTTTAATATAATGCTGTAGTTGGAAGATCTTACTTAGTACTGAAAAAGAGCTGCAAAAGTAATGATTTTATTCCAGGATTTTAACTGGAAAGTTGTTATTTTTTATGATTCTTATTCATTGTTTTCAAAGAACTTCTGTTAATGTTAAATACTTTTTTATGAAAATATTAAATGTTAAGTATAATTCTTACTTTTAAATTAATTTAATTGGGAATTTCTTAAAAATAATTAAATATATATTTTTTTTTAAAATGCATTTTGATTTTCTTTTTTTTTTTTTTTGTACTTGAATGAACGGACAGACAGACAGACGGACGGATATACTGAATGAAGGTCTGTTATATAAAACAAAATGTCTATAAAATAAAAATTTTTGTGTTCAATTTTCTATAATTTCTAAAGTAATATTTATTTTGGTTTTCTTAATAAAATATAGCTTTCTACTATAAAACTTAAAATGGTCACCTTAACACATCTCTGAGTAATTTCTTTGTATTTTTTATTAGAGCAATATTGCCGACAATATTTAATTAATATATTTATTTAATTTATTTTATTTTTCTTAAAGATAATATTTTTTTTTTTTAACTTAAAAACATCAAAAGAAATGATAAAATAAATAAAATATCTTCAGCAAAAAAAAAAAAAAAAAAAAAAAAAAAAAAAAACGCAAAATTATTGAAGTACTGAAGAAATGAAATAGTTTTTCTATAAATAAAATTCCTCTTTTTAAGAAAACATAAAAAAAAAATCTATAGTAATTTACCTTTCCTTTTCTCCTCAATTTTTTTCCACTTCATCAAACTTGTAACAGCAAAAATATTTAGTTATCGCGTAAAATAAAATTGCCACAGCATCAAAAATATTTTAAGAAATGAGATAATTTTAAATAATAAAAAAATAGACACTATATTACTTTAAACACTATTTTTTATTAAACGCTCTCTTTCAAATTAATTTCCGGTTTCCGGTCACACTAAATGAGCATTTAAAATATGAAGCCTCACTATCACAAACTGCCTTGGCCAACAAATATTGTACAGCAAAAATCATTTTTAAAATATTTTTTTCTTTATAAAAAAAAGAACTATTTAAATCATTAAATATTTACTACAATAAATTGCAAAAGGTATTTATTTCATTTAAATTTTTCTTTTTTTTTTATTCAATTAATTTTTTCTTTATTTTTTTTATAAAAGACTTTTTTTTCAAAGGGGTTTTTAAAAGTAAACTAAAAAACTCTTTTTAATTTTAATTAATTATTTCTTATATTTACTCTTTTTTTTATATATTATTTTTGTAGGTAATTTTTTTTATATATTTATTTTTTATTATTTTCGTAATTATTTCCATTACATTTTGTAATATTTTTTTTCTTTATTTATTTATTCTTTGTCATATAAAAAAACAGTGAAATATTAAAATTGAAAAGTTTGTAGTTGGTAGAAAAGGAGGAAAAAAAAAAAAAAAAAACGAAAACGAGTAAAAACACCTGCTATCTTGGAAGCTGATAACTCAACTAATTTAACGCATTCAATTTAAATTGCCAATTTACGAGTAGTGGAAAAAAATAATAAAATATAAAATTATCGTTTGAAGAAGTACTAAATGAAGCATATATTTATATACATATACACATTGACTCACATAGATATTTTGATATACATTTATATGTAGGTTTATAAGTATATTTAGCTGCCAGTGTAATGATATTGAGGTGGGTTTTTGTGGTGGGGTTGGGTGAATAGAATTTAACCAAGTAATACAGTGGGTTGCAAAGGAAAGAAAATAAACTATTTATATGATTTTAATATAAAATTATTTAAAATTTCATCAAAAAAAAAAAAAGTTGTGAATAAAAAAATAATAAAAACTTAAAATTTGTTTGATTTTTTTTTTCAATAAAATTTTAATATTAAAAAAAATTAAAATTACTTAATTATTAAAATTTGTTTAAAAAAGTTATTGCAAAAATCTAATAAAATAAAAAATCTAATAATAAAAAAGAAAGGATTCTTAAAAATATTTTATAAAATAATTAAAAAGATCCAAAACGTAAACGGTGTAAAGTGTATACATAAGTTTGTCAATCCGATGTAATTTCCACAATTTTCGCCGGAGAGCAATAATTTTAAAATTTTCTTTATCCTTATAAGAAATGATGTCAATAGGACCATGTCCGTACATCCGTCCCTCCGTCCGTGTGTCGGTTGAAATGGCGTTTAGAAAGACTACCGTTAACTGCCATATATGATATATATATCAAATGATCAGAAATCCTCTCGAGAATTTTACTATTGAAATTCAGCAAGATCGATTCACAAATGGTGAACCGAATTTGGCTAGAGCAGGCCAAGTTTCTATTAAGTTTTAAGAAAGTATAAACTTTTTATACAAGTATTTGGTATCTAAGAAAAAAATAGAATATAAAGATTGATAATTTATAAAAAAAGAAGTAAGTGGAATGTAATTTGAAAATAGAATATAAAGATTGATAATTTATAAAAAAAAAACAAGTAAGTGGTATGTGATTTGATAGCTCAAAGGATTTAAAATGAAGCATATTTGCGGTTTTTTTTTTTTTAAGTTAATATTTAAACCTTAATAAAATTTAAACGAATAATGATATTTTATTAAAATTTCAGTATAATATATATAAACTTGTCCTAAAATTAGAGAATTAAAAAAAAAACTCCCACTTTTTTATGAAAATACCCAAAATCCCAATTGGTATATTGGTATTTTTTTTTTGGTATTGGTATTTTTTTTTTGCCCACTAGTGTATTTCCACTAGTGTATACCCATGCATACCTACAGCTATATGCTTGGGTATACAAACTTAATCAAGATTTGTGCATAAATTTTTACAATATGTGGCTTTATTTACTTGTAGTTTTGCCAGCTTTGAGATAAAGGTGATAAACGTTAATATTTTTGATGATTTCACTTTAAAAAAAAAGATTTAGTAAAAAAAATAAATATTGAATTTTGCATGAAAACAATTTTTTCCGACACTTTTTTCGAAATATCTCCTAAACCATTGAGCGGATAAAAATTTGATAGTAAAGCGACTTAAAGCCAATGTTATTCCACATATTTTTTTTGTATTATTTATATAAATAGTGCACACCGTTCTCGAGTTATAGTGAAATATACTCGAGTAATCGGTTTATATAGAGCGCAATATTAGACACGCCCATAAAAAAAAATTCCAACCTGATGGAAAAAAAACTGAAAAAAGATTCGAGTTTAGCATGCGGAATTCCATCTAGTCCACATATTTTTTTTCGATTGACTGATTCTAATAAAATTTTGCAGTGTTGTTTATACTTATACAAAACTTATTTGTGTTGAATATTAACTTGATACTAATATTCGTATTAGTCGATCTTCGTAAAATTTGGTACAAACTTTGATACTTGTACAAAACTTCTTTGAGCAGAATTTCATTAAAATATTTATATTTTTAAGGCATTTTTGAGTGTCAAATCTCTATTCCGGGTGGACATTTGTATGGCGGCTAGGAGAAATAATAAACCGATCACAACCATTTTCGTCCTTTTATCATAACAGTCCCACGGTCCAAATTTCATTGAATTATCTTCAAAATTGCGACCTGTACTTTGTGCACAAAGTTTACATGGACAGCAAGCCGTCCAGCCAGCCAGCCAACTAGCCAACCGTCCAGACAGACGGACGGACATCGTTAGATCGATTTAACCACTTATGGTGGTGTAGGGTATAATAATAAAGCCTAGAACAAAAATCTAATTTTATCAGTAAATAAATGTGGCCACATTTTTGGAAAAAAACCCAAAAAATTTTAAATTTGTTAAAGTTCCAACTTCAAATTAATATAAATTTTTAATGGATTCATATCTTTATATGATTTTTGCAGCAATATTATTTATAATTTTGTAGGGATCTAACGAATTTAAAAAAAAAATAAATTTTAGGGGAAATAACTAAAAAAATGAGGCTATAAGTGGGGTAAAAATTAATTTCGACCAGTATCATAAGTTAAAAGAGATAACCCACACATGTAAGCATATTTTTTGTAGAGGTTTTTAAGTAATAGATAACTATCTATATATAAAATTTATTTTCTATCATATCATAAATGATTTTTTCCTAGATGACAAACTTTGGAAGGCCATCCACCATCTCCCTAAACATCAAGGAACCTATACACCTCCAAATCTACACAAAAATACCTCAGCTCTGACCATGTAAAATTTTATTGAGATATCTCTAACTTTTTAAAAGTTACAGAATTATTTTAAAAAAAAAAAGGTTTTGGAACCACTGCGCAACAATAAATTAAGGCATATATAGTTTTGCAAAGGACCTATATAAGATAGAAACTTCGTTTTTTCACTAAAAATTTGGAAATTTTTTAGAATCTTGTTGATGTTTTTTCAAATAAGTACATTAAAAAAAAATTCATACATCTTTTTGATTAAATTTTTTCCTTTTTTAAGTTAGTACAACTTTTGAAAATGGGTCTTTTGTTTATATTTTTTTTAATTTGTACTTTAATAAAATTGATATCACGTATTTCTTTTTATAAACTTCTTTAAAAAATAAATTTTAGTTTGTAAATTTTTTTTTATAAATTTTTTATTATTATTTTTTTAATTCATAATTATTTTGGAAAAAGTAGCAAAATGTAGACTTCAAAAAATAGTATTATACCAGAAAAATTGTATTGGTTTTACAACTAGTTCCAGAACACATAAAATAGCCAGTACTTGTTTCACTTTGGCGTTACGACCAATGATTTTTGTTTGAAATTGTCACCTCCAGAACTAGTTCTATGGAAGTGTTAGCTAGCCAGTACCCATTCTATGGAACGGTTCTTGAACTAGTTATTTAATCAATGGTATTTGTTCGAAATTGCTACATTTAGAATTAGTTCTATAGAAGCGATAGAAAATGGTTTCAGAATAAGTTTTTATTTATTTATTTTTTTTATTTTTATTATAATGGCCTATTTCCCAAAGGCCACTTTAAAATCAATTTTTTAAATTTGATACTTTTTGTCTAAAATGAGGTTCCAGCTAATTGTTTTGGTGCCTTTATATCAAGTTATAGAGATGTGAATGTATACAAAAAAATTCTGGAACCTTACTTTATGAGTCGGTTTCATGATGTCCGTCCGTCCGTCCGTCTGTCTGTCTGTCTGTCTGTCTGTCTGTCTGTCTGTCTGTCTGTCCGTCTGTCTGTCTGTCTGGATATTTAAATTTGTGCGCTATATTATAGGTCAAAAATTTAAAAGATATCTTAATAAATAAAATTTGCCACAAAAAATAATTTGTATATAATAACAAAGATCCTTTTTTATGATCGTAATAAAACAAAAACAAGTTCACTTTATAAATCGATTTATTGATGTCTGTCCATCCGTCTGACCTCGTAAATTCGTGCCCAAAATATAGGTCGCAAAGTTATTTTAATACAATTTATCACAAATAATTTTGACGAAAAGGGATTGTTTTAGAATAAAAATGTGTAACCAGTAATGTCATTATGTTATTTGTTAAAGAATTTATGGGATTACTAATTTTTTTTTTTTTTTCAAGAATCTGAAAATTTTTATCGATTTTTTGAAAGTTTAGTAAAGTTTTGAGTGATATTGTAAATTTTTAGATATTGTTGATATTGTATTGGTACTTTTTTTGGTGAAATTTTGAATTTTTATTGAAATTTTTGATGTTAACTGGTATTTTAGAAGATTTTTTTTTTTTTTTTTTTTTAATTTTTTCTTTTGTTTATTTTTTGTATTTTTGTTGAATTTAATTTAAAAAATTAACGATTATTGGCTTAATTTGGAAATTTTGGTCACATATTGTTTTTTTTTTTTTTTTTTTTTTTTTTGCAATATTACACATTTTTTTTTTAATTTTGTTTTCAAGTTGCATTTTGGATTTTTATTATACCCTACACCACCATAGGTGGTTGGGGTATTATGCGTTTGTGCTGATGTTTGTAACGCATAGAAAAAGTTATCCAAAACCCACCTTAAAGTATACCAATCGACTCAGAATCGCTTTTTAAATCGATCTAACGATGTCCGTTCGTCCGTCCGTCTGGCTGGACGGCTGACTGTCCATGTAAACCTTGTGCACAAAGTACAGGTCGCAATTTTGAAGCTAATTCAATGAAATTTGGCACATGGGACTTTTATGATGAAGCCTATTGAAATTGGTTGTGATCGGTTCATTATTTCACCTAGCCCCCATACAAATGTCTCCCCGGAATAGAGATTCAAAACTAGAAAATGCCTTAAAAATTTAAATATTTTAATGAAATTTGGCGCAAATAAGTTTTGTACAGGTATCAATCTTTGCATCAAATTTTACAAAGATCGGTCTACAATTGACCATAGCTCCCATATAAACCCCTGTTCCGAAAATCACTTTAATATGCATAAAACCCATACGAATGTTAGTATCAAGTTAATATTCAACACAAATAAGTTTTATATAAGCAGAAACAACATTGCCAAATTTTATTAGAATCGGTCCATAATTTGCCATAGTTCCCATATAAACCCATTTCCGAGAATCGCCCTAAAGTTCATAAAATCATGTAGATGTTAGTATCAAGGCATTATTTTGTATTTGTATATTTTATTTTACATTTAGTAAAAGTGTTGGTCTACAATTGGCCACAGGTCTAATATAAGTCCCCTTCCCGAATTTTTATGCTTATACTTATGTATGGTGTAGGGTATCATATGGTCGGTCTTGACTGTCTATAAGTCTTTTTTTTAGTGAATTTTGGATTTATTGAACAGTTTTGGATTCTTTGTGAAATTTTATATTTTGTGTAAATTTTTGGATTTTTGGCGATTTTTTTGTAAATTGTCTTCTTTTTGGTTAATTTTTGTTGAAATTAATTGAATAAATTTGGAAATTTTTGGTCAAACTAAATTTTTCACGATACTTCAAATTTTATTTATTATTATATTTTTTTTGAATTTTGTTTTATAGTAAAATTTTCAATTATTAGTGAAATTTTGAATTATTGGTAAATTTTTGATTTTTTAATAAATTGGTGAAAATTTTATATTTTTTGTGAAAATTTATTATTATTATTTTTTTTTTTAGTTTTAAATTTTTTTGTGAAAGTTTGGAATTTTTAAAATTTTTGAATTTTCAGTGAAATTTTTTATTTTTATAGTAAATTTTTGGATTCTTTATGAAATTTAAAATATTTGGTGTCTTAGATTTTTAAAAAAAAATTAGATTTTCACCCTCTAAAACATAAAAATTGCAATATATTTTGGACAAAGAAAACAAAAACGACTTTAGCTTTTTAAAACTCTGATTTATTTAAATTTTCCAAACGATTGTTTATTATTACAATTGCTAGACGTTTGGTTATAAATGTAGACTAAAAAGCAGATGTCATAAAAATAGTCAACATTTCATATTATTATTTTTTTTTTTAATTTATCATCATTACTTCCTTATTAAATTCCTCTTAATTTCTTTGATATCATATAAATGTCTGAAATTTAAATAATTAATACCTTAAATAATAGCTCAATTAGTTAATTAACTAATTAAAGAAATATTAACAAGACCCACTGTTATTAACAACTCTAAGTAAATGAGTTAAAAAAAAATATATGTATATTTTTGTCGCCTACAATTACAAAAACAACAATAACAATAATTGTCAACAAATAACCAAGAAAAAGAATATTTATTTTACTCATATTATTGTTGTAATTGTTTAACTTCTTTGCTACGACAAATACTCATTGAGTAAGCAAAGGCAAACTCATAAAAATAAATAAAAAAAAAAAAACAGAGAAAGAAACAACAACTAAAAACAATAATAAAAAAAGAAAAACAAATAGAATTTTATTTCATTTATTTGTGTTTTTTTGTTGTTATTGTTTTTATTATTACCATTTTTAGTTTTAATGTGTTTGTGAGGTTTTAATATAGTTGTTGTTTTTTTGTTGTTATTGTTATTACGGTTTCGATTTATTTATTTTTATTTGTTTTTTTTTTTTTTTTTTTTTTTTTGTGTGTATCATATTGATAACAAACACCCTGTTAAATTCAAACACACACGGATACTCAGGTGTGTGTGTTTCTGTTTGTGATAAAGAGTGTTAATAACGGAGAGTCTGAGAAGAATCAAACTAGGGATGAGTGTTGAAAACTAAAAACAATAACAAAATTAAATATTAAAGTATTTGTTGTACTTGTATTTACTTTACACATATATACAAAACTACCGTGTAAAGAAATTGTGAAAAATAAACTGTTAAGAAAAACTGTTTAAATGATAAAGAAAAATGTGGCGGAAAAAAAAACATACAACAATTTTAAAATTAATAATTTTAATATACCCATTGTTGTTGTTACTGCTTTATAATAAATTAACAGTATTAAAAATAATATACAAATAAATTTTATAAAAACAAGAAATTTCTTAAGTACCGGAAGAAATATTGTAGCATATTTTAAGAAAAAAGTAAAACAAATATTAAAAGAAAACTTAATAGAGTAATTATGGGTATTTTAATATAAGTTATTAACATCTTTAATATTATTGGGTTTAAATATGTAAAAAATTTGGTCTTATTTTTTTTAAAAGAAATTACAATTAATTTTTAATTTTGTTTACAATTAATTTCATTCCTCTTAATACCTACTGTCTTCATTTGTTAAACCATAAGTTAATATTTAATTTAGGTTTTCATTTATTTATCTTTAGACACATGTAGACATTTTTATGTGTACAACAAACAGCTGCTACATATTTTTTTTTAACCAAGTTTTATTTTAATTTAAATAAAAATAAAACCTGCAAACAAAAACAATTTAACTCATTTTTTGTAACTTGTAAAAAGTTCTATATAAAATTTACAACTGTTATTTGTATTAAAATTAATTAAAGTGAAAGTGTTTTGAGATAAAAAATTTAAACATATTTTTATACCCTTCACCACAGGTGTAAAGGGTATATACATATAAGTTTGTCATTCCGTTTGTAATTTCCACAATTTTCATCGGAGAGCAAAAAAGTTTATATTTTTGGAATCCTTGTAAGAAGCAATGACGATTGGACCATGTCCGTCCGTCCGTCCGTCCGTCCGTGTGTCGGTTGAAATGACGTTTATGAAGCCCACCGATAACTGACATATATAATATGTATGTCAAACGATCGGAAATGCTTTCGAGAATTTTGCTATTGGAATTTAGCAAGATCGGTTCATACAATGCGGAGATATGTTCAAAAAACCGGTTTTTTTAACCGGTTTACCAGTTTCTGAAGCCTCTGTATACACTACGGACTTCGTTTTTAAAAAGAATTCTCGGACATTTTTTTCTGAATTTTTGTTCTGAAAAAATGAAATAAATCGGTTCAGTAATAACTGAGATATCGGACAAAACGCATTTTTTATTTTTTGAAGCCTTGGTTTAAGTTATAGATTTTTATTTTTATACAGATCGGTCACAAATATTTTTATAAAATTTCAGTTTTTTGAATCAGGAAGATCGGTTTATAAATTGTGGAGATATGCTTTAAAAACCGGTTTTTAAAACCGGTTTTTTAGTTTCTGAAGCCTCTGCATATACCAGGGACTTCGAATTTTTAAAGGGGGCTCGAAAATTATTTTCTGAATTTTTGTTCTGAAAAAATTAAATAAATCGGTTCAGTAATAACTGAGATATCGGGGAAAACGAATTTTTTATTTTTGAAGCCCTTGTTCAAGCTACAGATTTTTATTTTTATATAGATCAGTCATAAATATTTTTATAAAATTTCGGTTTTTTTAATAAACCAAATTCGTTCATAATCAACAGATTTATGGCCCAAAAACAAATCTGTTAAGAATATAAATACACCAACAAACATGTATATTAAGCATTGTAATGACTATTAGTGACGTTTTTTGTTTTTTGTATAGACAAGTAGTTTAGTTATCAACAGCAGTAATATGATGAATAACAGTGTTGTTGTTGTTGTTCTTTGTATATGCAGTCTGTACAAAAATAAATAGACATAGAATTGTAGTTGTTTATTTTTAAAAACTAAAACATATCTGTTAAGAATATACATAAATACATACACAAACATGTATATTAAGCATTGTAATGACTATTAGTGACGTTTTTTGTTTTTTGTATAGACAAGTAGTTTAGTTAGCAACAGCAGTAATATAATGAATAACAGTGTTGTTGTTGTTCTTTGTGTATTCAGTCAGTTTGTACATACAAAAATAAATATATATGGAATTGTTGTTGTTTCTTTTTTAAAAGCAAAGCCTGTTATGATTTTTTTTTTTTTCATATTCAAATTTTCGTAGTTTGAAAAAAATTTAGATTTAGAAAATATGCAAGCATACGTTAAGGCGAAAATTTTATTAATTGTCGGTAATATGGTAATACGATGTCGATAAGATGGTAAGATGGTAATATGGTGAAGGGTATCAAAGATTCGGCACAGCCGAATCTTTTTTCAATTTAATTTTAAATCCCATTTCAAAACTGATTGCTTTTACTAGAGGAAAATACAGCTTAGTGTTTTCATTGTTAAGGGTAAAGGTCAGAATTTTAATATTATTATGCATTATTTTATATTAAATTAATTTTGTTTATATGAAAACTAAAGTAAAATATATTTTAAATAAATATTTCATTGGGTAATAAAATTAATATTAGATTCGAAAACAACACAGGTCAAAAAAATCGCAAAAAAGTTTTATATCTCTAATAATTCTGCCAAATTTGTATTCCTTAGGCTTGATATAGTGTAGAAAGTCAAATTAAAATTTTCTATCACGTCACATGTTTAACCCAATAAGGACCAAAGAAAATTTGCTTCCTTCAGGAGTTTTTAGGTTATACAAATTTTCAGGTAAAAGGTAAAGGAAATTAGTTACACATGTTTTATAGGTAAGACATGGGAATACAAAAATGTAGTACTAGTCAAGTCTCTAACTTGTCACACATAGAACCTAGAAGTCTTTGAAATCGCATTGACAGAAAATGCGTAGACAACAAAAGTTTTTTTGTTTTGTTTTTTAAATAAATAAAAAACCAAAATTAAATAATAAAGCTAATAAAAAATATTACCAAACGTTCAAATCTTCGCAAAAATCTGATATTTCATAAAAGTTTGGAAGGAAAAATTTAAAACTTCAGCACAAAATCTGAAATTTTATCAAAATTGGAAAATTTTAAATAAAAAAACTAGAAAGAAACTATACCGTATGATACACTACACCATTGTGTATAAAGGGGACTTAATAATACCTGTGAACAATTGTAGACTAACACTTTTAGTAAATGTAAAATAAAATATAAAAATACAGAACAATGCATTGATACTTACATCTATATGATTTTATGCTCTTTAGGGTGATTCTCGGAAGTGGGTTTATATGGCAGCTATGGTAAATTATGGACCGATTCTCATAAATTTTTGGCAATGTTATTTCTACTTATATAAAACTTATTTATGTCGATTACTAACTTGATACTAACATCTGTATGAGATTTATGCACGTTAATGTAATATTCGGAAGAGGGGTTTATATGGAAGCTATGGTCAATTATGAACCGATCTTTATGAAATGTGGCACAAAAGTTAACACTAGGGTGATCGATTATTCGACTTTTTTGAGAAACCGGTTTTCGAATAGTTCGAATAGTTGGTATTTTAAAAAAACCGGTTGCACTTTTTGAAATTCAGAAAAAACCGGTTAACCGGTTTTTTGCAGATGTTAATATTTATATCAAAAGGCTACATTTCTTTAAAAAAATCAATAATTCTTATAATATTCAAGTTAAAATTTACTAAATACAAGCGTATAAGCCTGACAATGCCAGGAAAAAATAATATTATATGCACAAACAAATCCGAAAATTAAAAGAAAAAAATATGAACAACATATGGACACTTTCCTCTCACTAACCGAAGTCAATTATTTGAAGCCGTTAGAATTTATTGGGATAATATTGATTAAAGTTTTAAATTCTTAAACCTTTCAAAATAAAAAAACAATCGTCGTAAATGCGCTCCCTGACCGAAATGCAGAATCAGTTTTTGAAAGGATTTGGAGAGCAAATAATAAGTATAGCAGCTCAAAACTTCTTAATACCAAAAACAGACTTTTCGGTTCCTGATAGAAACATCTGGCTCCATTAGAATTTGTAGAATGAATAGTTTTATAAGTAAGCCGATTTTTAGTTTCTTATATCGTCTGGGAGCTTCAGAAAGCTCTGGAGAGAAAACAACGCTTAGGAATGATATATATAAATCCATATATATAGATCCACGTGTTTTCGCTCCCTGATAGAGATTTCAAAATCTGGCTCCGTTAGGATTTGTAGGACGAATAGGGTTATAAGTAAGCCGAATTTTAATTGTCT
Organism: Protophormia terraenovae; assembly: GCA_951394005.1. Lineage (NCBI taxonomy): Eukaryota > Metazoa > Arthropoda > Insecta > Diptera > Calliphoridae > Protophormia > Protophormia terraenovae. The sequence continues at coordinate 6,201,876 of OX596074.1, read as the reverse complement.
ACGTCTTCTGGGAGCTTTAGAAAGCTCTAGAAAGAGAAAAAACTTTTAGAAAAAGACACATAAATCCTCTTATATCCACTTCCTGATAAAAAATTTCAAAATATGGCTCCGTTAGGATTTGTTGGACGAAAAGTTTTATAATTAAGCCAAATTTTAATTTTCTACGTCGTTTGGGAGCTTTAGAAAGCTTTGGAAAGAGAAAAAATGCTAAGCAAATTATATATCTAGATGACTAGAAGATAATTATGTTTCAAAATTATACAAAAAAAAAAAAAAAATCATCAAAAATTAGACAAAATTTTAGTTAGCAATAACAGAAACCATGGCTTAATATGGAAGCCTGTCTCAGTTGAAATTATTCAGCAGGTGAAACTTTTTTAACACAACACCTTTAAAAAATAAAGGAAATATTGGATCATAAAAAATTAAATTGGGTGTAAAAATATTACAGATATTACAATAGATTAAAAAATTCATACAGGATAATTGTTACTTATTTATTTGTTTAATATTACAGAATAAATTCCAATTTATATTTGAACTATATTTTTAAAACATAAGAAATCAGTCTTTATGAATATTTAAAAAATTATTCCTAAATTTCGATTCAAATATCACCATTTAGTGCATGTTTTCTGAAATAAAATGCTATTTTTAAAACCGGTTTTTTGTGTTTAAAAAAACCGGTCTATTCGACATTCGAAAAATTAACATTTTGAAAAAACCGACAGCACATGGACAGAAAAAACCGGTTTTAAAACCGGTTGGAAAACCGCGTCGATCACCCTAGTTAACACTTATACAAAACTACTTTGTACAGAATTTCATTAAAATACTGCCATATATAAGGCATTTATGACCACTAAACACCTATTCCGGGAGTACATTTGTATGGGGGCCAGGTGAAATAATGAACCGATCATCACCGATTTCAATAGACTTCGTCTTTGTACCAAATTAACTAACTGTGCCAAATTTCATCAAAATATCTTTAAAATTGCGACCTGTACTTTGTTCACAAGGTTTACATGGACAGACAGCCGGACGGACATTGTTAGATCGACTCAGAAAGTGATTCTGGTTGTCCGATAATTTTTTCTGTGCCTTACAAACATCAGCACAAACGCATGATACCCCAGCCACCTATGGTGGTGTAGGGTATAAGAAAAAAACTAAATTTAATTAGATAAAAATTAAAATTTCACCAAAAATCCGAAATTTAACAAAAAATTCAAAATTTTACCAAGAACTCAAATTTAAAAAAAAAAAAAAAATCAAAATTTGCCTAAAATTCGAATTAACATTACAAATTGTAAATTTTACTGAATATCATGAATTGATATTAAAAAAAAAAAATTAAAATTTTCATCAAAAATTTAATCATAAATTCAAAATTTCACCAGAAATTCAAAATTTCACCAAAAATTCAAATTTTGCCAAAAATTCGAAATTCAAAATATTACCATTAATTCATGATTTCGTAATAATCTTATTCAACATTTTACCAAAAATTTGAAATTCCACCAAAAATTCTAAGTTTCGCCAAAAATTCAAATTAACATTAAAAACTTTAAATTTCACAAAAAAATTAAATTTCACCAAAAATCTGATATCTCACAAAAAATACATATATCCACTAACTATTTAAAATTTTACAAAAACTCAAAATTTCTTCAAAATTCAAAATTTATTAAAAATCTTATTCAATATTTTATAAAAAATTCGAAAATTTAATTAAAATTAAAAATGTTTAGAAAAAAAAAAAAAAAATCAAAACTTCACCTTAAATGAAAAATTTTGTCGAAATATCACCAAATACTTAGAAATTTAAAATTTTGCCAAAAATCCGAAAAATAGTAATAAAAGTTTAAAATTTCACCAAAAATTCAAAATTTCAAAAACAAAAAAAAAAAAAAAAATGTTATTTAAAATTATACCAACATTTTAAAATGCTATCTCTGCTTAAATTTAAATATGACCACAGAAAAAAATATTACAAATAATTCTTTAATAAAGTTGTTAATTAACTTTATATTGGAATTTAATTATATGATTTATTAATATAATTAATTTTTTAATTGGTATACAGTTTCGCTTTTTAATAAATTGACAACTGTTAATAAAACATAAAGAAAAAATAAATGTTTGTCTATAAAAGTACAGAAATGAAATAAATTTAAGTAATTTTCTAAAATTTTCAGCTCATTGCATCTATTTAAGGAAAAGAAGTAATAAAAATATCAATTATTCTAGTTATTAATATTATCATTTTGATGATTGGAGCAAAATCAATTAAAAATTAATTAATATTACAAATTTCGTAATTGAAGTCCATTTTTACTTTTTTCTGTGGACAGATATGACTCAGTTCAAATCTGTCTTATACTACTTTAATAAAAAAAAAAGATATTTTACAAAAAGTACCAAATTATTTACCCAAATTTGGTTCTTGGTGCTCTATATCACTTTACCTTATTTTATGTGATGAATACATCAATCAATTCTATTAATTTTATCAAAATTGTCTCTAAGGTTTTAAATATCTTTTTTTATCCCCCATAAAAATAGCAAAAACTATATTCCAATGAATTTCAAAATTATAATAGAGTTCCATAATGAAATATTCCTATGTATATGACAATAAATAGTAATAAATATTGTAATAGAAAAGTTCTAATTTTTAAAAAGTAAAATGGGTTTGTTTTTTTTTCGATTAGTTATGATTAGGATATAAATTTTATTTCTACGTTTTTAGTTAAAAAAGTTATTTAGTTAATAGGTATACTTTGGTACTTTTTTGGTAGCCTATATACCAAAAAAGTACAAAAATATAGTTTTTACTCTTAATTTCAAAAAAGTACCTAATTAGCGAATAGATATTAACTTTTGTTTGTATATACATATATAAGTTTACTTTTTGTATTTTTTTTTTTATTTTGTATTTTATTATCCTTTGCTCTGTTTTAAATTTTTATACCTTTAAGTAGAATGTTGCCACTATTCGTCCAACTTTAACTAAAAACCTTTATATCCCTTTAATTTTAATTTAAATTTTCAAGAAACAAAACAAAAATGTTCATAATGTTGACTCAAGTTTTTGTTACAATTATTGTAATGCTTTTTTCTTTTTTTTTTGCTTCAGTCTTTCGCCAAAAACAAAAACACAAAGCAAAACAAAAATGAGCTCATGTTCAAGGAAAATTTTCCACAAACAACAATAAAAACCAACAATTATAATGAAAAAAAAAAAAAACAAAACAGAAAAAGCCTACAACAAGTTTACAGGCGAAATGAATACAAGACAAAAGACAATAAAAAAAAAAAACACAAGAAAACAAAACAAAAATGTTGTAAAATGAAATAATAAATCTAGCGAGTTTAATTGTCTGTGTTAGGGATGTAAATATGTATAAGATGAACAATTTTGTATAAATATGTGTAAATGTAAAGGTATTTAAATGTATGTATGTATGTATGTATGTATGTATGTATGTATGTATGTATGTATGTATGTATGTATGTATGTATGTATGTATGTATGTAAATGCTCATATAAATTGCAAAGTAACATTAAACGGAAGTTTGTTTTCCTGAGGTTTTCCTGCGCTGATGATTTAACATTTTTAAACATACTCACATATACATATACGTACTTACACAAATACTTGTGTATAAAAATAACAAAAAGAATCTTGAACTTAAACATCATTTACTTATGCATGATGCTCTTCCGTTTGAGTGGTTTTATACAAATAAACATACATTCCTTTACCCGTTTTAGTTTTACTCTTTTTATTTTTGTTTATTGCTAATCTTAAGGGTAATGAATAAGTATTTGCTAAAGCATAATGATGTGTGTTGGGAAGAGCTATTACATTCCCTTAGATATTTTACCACTACATACATACATACATACATACATATGTACTTATATGTATGTATATGTACTTCCTGTGTTATTTAGTTATATTAGGTTTTTTCATTAAACTAAGAAAATCATACCTGAGACATGTTACTTTGCTAAGAAATTTTCATTAAAAATTATGCATGTATGTATGTGTAGTTCCATATACATGAAAATATTTACCCACACGTACTTGTAGATATTCATTAATTTTGTAACTTATAAGCACGTTTTACTCATTTAAGTTTTTAATCCTTACATTACTAGCATTTGTAAATTGTAGTAGTTATTACTTCAGGTAGCCAAAAGCAGGAAATATTGCAAAATTATTAAAAGTAAGAAGAAAATATAAGAATTTTAATATATAGGAAAATCCAGATTAAATGAAAATGAAAAAAGCTTAAAAATAGACCATAGATAAGAACAGATTATACTACAGGCTGTACCATATACAAGACTATAGATTAGATTATAGAAGAGACTATAGACTATACATTAGACTATAGATCTGACTATAGACTAAACTATAGATTATACTAAAGACTAATCAATAGATAAGGCTATAGACAAAACAATAGACTAGACTCTAGGCTAAAATATAGACTAGAATATAGACTAGATTATGAACTAGACTGTAGACTATAGGACAGATTGTTAACATAACTAGAGACAAGACTATAAACTATAAACTAGATTATAGACAAGATTATAGATTAGACTATGGACTATACTATAGACTAGACTATAGACTAGACTATAGACTAGACTGTAGACTATACTATAGATTATACTATAGACTAGACTATAGACTAGACTATAGATTATACTATAGATTAGACTATAGACTAGACTATAGACTAGACTATAGATTATACTATAGACTAGACTATAGACTAGACTATAGACTAGACTAGACTGTAGACTAGACTAGACTATAGACTAGACTGTAGACTAGACAAGACTATAGACTAGACTATAGACTAGACTATAGACTAGACTATAGATTATACTATAGACTAGACTATAGACTAGACTATAGACTAGACTATAGACTAGACTATAGACTAGACTATAGACTAGACTATAGACTAGACTATAGACTAGACTATAGACTATACTATAGACTAGACTATAGACTAGACTATAGACTAGACTATAGACTAGACTATAGACTAGACTATAGACTAGACTATAGACTAGACTATAGACTAGACTATAGAATTGACAATGGACTATTGACTATAATAAATAGGACTGAATTTGAACTGAACTAGAACTGAACTAGAACTGAATTAGAACTGAACTAGAACTGAACTAGAACTGAATTAGAACTGAACTAGAACTAGAACTAGAACTGAACTAGAACTGAACTAGAACTGAACTAGAACTGAACTAGAACTGAACTAGAACTGAACTAGAACTGAACTAGAACTGAACTAGAACTGAACTAGAACTGAACTAGAACTGAACTAGAACTGAACTAGAACTGAACTAGAACTGAACTAGAACTGAACTTGAACTGAACTAGAACTGAACCAGAACTGAACTAGAACTGAACTAGAACTGAACTAGAACTGAACTAGAACTGAACTAGAACTGAGCTACAACTGAACTAGAACTGAACTAGAACTGAACTAGAACTGAACTAGAACTGAACTAGAACTGAACTAGAACTGAACCAGAACTGAACTAGAACTTAACTAGAACTGAACTAGAACTGAATGGGAACTGAATTAAAATTGAAGTAGAACTGAATGGGAACTGAACTAAAACTGAATTAAAACTAAACTAGAATTAAGTTGGAACTTAACTAGAACTGATTTAAAACTAAACTAGAATTAAGTTGGAACTTAACTAGAACTGATTTAAGGCTGAATTACAACTGAACTAGAACTTGACTAAAACTATATTATTTTCAGTGGTTGCTCCTTTTTGACCATTGAACTAATGAATCATTTATTTTCATTTCATAAGTTTTCTATCAAAAAAAACTTATTCTATTATCAATGATTTTTGTTTATAGTTTTACTTCTTTCACAATTCCACATTTGTTTGCTAGATATTCGAATATTTGTTGACGATATTTTCATTTATATATTTGTAATTGACTTTTAATGTTGACATCAAAAAACAATTAAACAATTTATTTAATTAAATAAAAAAGTAAATAAATATTTGTAGGGGTACAATAAAATTGATAAGAATCGATTTTTTTTTTTTGTCTTTTCAAAGTTTGGTGTGGTCTCAAGTTTTTAGGAATTCCAAAGAAAAAAGTAATTTTATAAATCAAATAATGACAGTGCAGTTTATTATATAAGTTTGCATGGAAAATATTATGAACTTTATTTAATATATAAAAAAAATGTTTAAAGGTGCAAATATTTTATATTATTGATAAGAACATTTTTTAAATTCTTAGCAATTTTATTGATGAATGCTGTCAATAGGAACTAATATATTAAATATGTTTTATTAAATATTAAACAAATTTCTATAATTTTAATTAAGTTAAGATATTAGGTTATTGATTTAAAAATGTCATGCTAGTGCGTATGATTAATATTAATTAAAGAGTATTTTTAAATGATGATTTTTGTACTGAATTATTTAAAAGAAGTATTGAAAATTTTATACTTTTGTTAATGCCAACATATTGAAATTTATCATGTTTTGGTCCTTTTCCAGTACTTTTGTATTGTCTGGTTTTTATAATCCTTTAAACATATTAAATTATAAAAAATTGTATAACATTATTTAATATTTTTTTTTCCTTTCATTGCAGATTTCTTGTTTCATACAAATGATAGTTTTTCCATTTGATTTTACAACCTGCAGCATATCATCTTAGACTTAAACCCATTTTTTATAAAACAAAGTCAATTTTAAATTTCAAACCACCAAGTGCATGTCTACTATAACTGAGAGGGGGAATATAAAAAGTCAATGTCGATGACGACATTTGTGACTTTAAAGCTGCTCTTTATGCTGCTTCTACTAACACTCATCCACTTAATACCTGCGTCAAGTTTAGACCTTAAATCTAAATTAAGTACGACAGAAAATGTTCACAAATCGAAAGGTTTGTTAAAGGAAATCAAAACCAATAATCTCACTAATGTTCTTACCAATATTGACAAACTAAAAAATGTATTTATTAAAACGAAATTATCAAAATCCTCTGGAAATGCTATTGATTTCAAAATACAAACAGTGGAAAAGAAAACGAAAATAACAGCTGATATTGCCACAGTCAATAGTAAATTAATGAAACGTTTAAAACGTCAACATTTATCAACTTCCGACTCAACGGCTATGACTTCTTCGTATGATTTAACAGCCTTAAATCATCATCAATTAAGTTTGCCGTCTGTGCCATTGCCACCGCCACCACCCTTTCCTAACACCAATTTTAATCTTTCACCATTTGGTTCAGCTGCTGGTAAATCAATGAATGCTTTTGCATTTCAAAACCAAAATCATCATCTACAACAAACATCTTCTTCGTTGTCAGCCTATAAATGTGGTGGCGTATTGAAAGCACGTCACGGTGTCATACAAACACCCAATTTTCCACACAAATTCATCACCCCCATTGAATGTGTTTGGATAATTGATGCCTCCGATTTGATGCCACATTCTGGTCACAACATATCGATTGTTGTATATTTGACCCAATTGTATGTATTGGGTGGCCTTAAGTTCACCGAATACATGTACTATTCGGATGATTATAAGGTACCCGCTCATCGAGTCTTCACACTCACCGAAGACGATGTCACACAGGTGGCATGGGTACAATTCAATTCTCAATATTTGGAGATACGTTTTCGTATGTCATCACTGGATGGCACACATTTGCGTGCCTTGGATCGTCTGTTGGATGTTTATGGTTTCAATATGACATATGAAGTGGAGCCGGTTAAAGAATATCAATGCAATACGTTGCAATGTCGTTTTTTGGGTCATTGTTATGCAAAAGCGGATTTCAGGTAAGTTATTGAGAATTTTATTTTCTTCTTTGTTTTTGTTTTATCAACTTCTTTTCCGATTTAACTGAGGGAGGAAAAAAACTATGAAATTTTAAGGTTGTAAATCATAGTAGAATATGTGAGGAAGTTAGTTTTTTTGTGATCTTTTATCAGTTTCTTTTTTACTGAATTCAATACTTTTTCATGTGTTTAAGACCAAGTATAAAATTTAAGGTTGTAAATCAAAGCTGAACATTAGGAAGTGTACTGTTTGCATTAGAAGTATTCTACACATGTAAAGTTATGCTTATTAGTTCATTTCAAATCAGTTTTAGTTCGGCTCAAATTCAGTTATCGTCCAATTCTAATTTAGTCCTTTCAATTTTAGTTAGTCCTAGTTCAATTCTAGTTGATCTAGTTGAGTTGTAGTTCAGTTCTAGTTCAGATCTAGTTCAGTTCTAGTTCATTTCTAGTTCAGTTCTAGTTCAGTTCTAGTTCAGTTCTAGTTCAGTTCTAGTTCATTTCTAGTTCAGTTCTAGTTCAGTTCTAGTTCAGTTCTAGTTCAGTTCTAGTTCAGTTCTAGTTCAGTTCTAGTTCAGTTCTAGTTCAGTTCTAGTTCAGTTCTAGTTCAGTTCTAGTTCAGTTCTAGTTCAGTTCTAGTTCAGTTCTAGTTCAGTTCTAGTTCAGTTCTAGTTCAGTTCTAGTTCAGTTCTAGTTCAGTTCTAGTTCAGTTCTAGTTCAGTTCTAGTTTAGTTCTAGTTCAGTTCTAGTATTAGTTTTAGTACAGTTCTAGACCAGTTCTAATTTAGTTCTAGTTCAGTTCTTGTTCAGTTCTAGTTCAGTTCTAGTTCAGTTCTAGTTCAGTTTAAGTTCAGTTCTAGTTCAGTTCTATTTCAGTTCTAGTTCAGTTCTAGTTCAGTTCTAGTTCAGTTCTAGTTCAGTTCTAGTTCAGTTCTAGTTCAGTTCTAGTTCAGTTCTAGTTCAGTTCTAGTTCAGTTCTAGTTCAGTTCTAGTTCAGTTCTAGTTCAGTTCTGTTCAGTTCTAGTTCAGTTCTAGTTCAGTTCTAGTTCAGTTCTAGTTCAGTTCTAGTTCAGTTCTAGTTCAGTTCTAGTTCAGTTCTAGTTCAGTTCTAGTTCAGTTCTAGTTCAGTTCTAGTTCAGTTCTAGTTCAGTTCTAGTTCAGTTCTAGTTCAGTTCTAGTTCAGTTCTAGTTCAGTTCTAGTTCAGTTCTAGTTCAGTTCTAGTTCAGTTCTAGTTCAGTTCTAGTTCAGTTCTAGTTCAGTTCTAGTTCAGTTCTAGTTCAGTTCTAGTTCAGTTCTAGTTCAGTTCTAGTTCAGTTCTAGTTCAGTTCTAGTTCAGTTCTAGTTCAGTTCTAGTTCAGTTCTAGTTCAGTTCTAGTTCAGTTCTAGTTCAGTTCTAGTTCAGTTCTAGTTCAGTTCTAGTTCAGTTCTAGTTCAGTTCTAGTTCAGTTCTAGTTCAGTTCTAGTTCAGTTCTAGTTCAGTTCTAGTTCAGTTCTAGTTCAGTTCTAGTTCAGTTCTAGTTCAGTTCTAGTTCAGTTCTAGTTCAGTTCTAGTTCAGTTCTAGTTCAGTTCTAGTTCAGTTCTAGTTCAGTTCTAGTTCAGTTCTAGTTCAGTTCTAGTTCAGTTCTAGTTCAGTTCTAGTTCAGTTGTAGTTCAGTTGTAGTTCAGTTCTAGTTCAGTTCTAGTTCAGTTCTAGTTCAGTTCTAGTTCAGTTCTAGTTCAGTTCTAGTTCAGTTCTAGTTCAGTTCTAGTTCGGTTCTAGTTCAGTTCTAGTTCAGTTCTAGTTCAGTTCTAGTTCAGTTCTAGTTCAGTTCTAGTTCAGTTCTAGTTCAGTTCTAGTTCAGTTCTAGTTCAGTTCTAGTTCAGTTCTAGTTCAGTTCTAGTTCAGTTCTAGTTCAGTTCAAGTTCAGTTTCAAATCAGTTCTTGTTTGGCTCTATTTTTTTTCAGTTCTAGTTAATTTTTCAGTCAGTTTCTGTAGCTCATTTAAAGTTCTTTATCATCTTCTCGAGTACTTTTTTTTATTGTTTTTTTTTCTATTTTTTATTTTACTGGTTTATTAGTCATTCAGTCCTTTTGTCTTCCGGTCACTGGGCTTTTTATTTATTTGATTGTTTTTGTTTTTTTATTTACATTCTATTCTACTCAATTCAATGGCAGTTGTTTATTTACTGAATTTCTTTTTGTTCTACATTTTCCGTTGGTGTTTTTGTTAAGCTTTTAATTCGAAGCAAATTTGAATTTTTATGGTTAAAAACAAGAAAGAAAATATTGGGGAAAGTAATAGAAATTGAAAAACATAATGTAAAATATATTAGAAAAATATAAAAAAAAAAACATGAAGTGAAAAAATTTAGGAGATTAAAAAAAATGTTGCTTAATATTTTCTAAAAATTTATGATATTTTTAAACAATTTTGTTTTAGTTAAAAAATTTTTTAAATTAGTTTTTCTAGGAAGCTTTTTTGAGTACAACTCTTAATACCTTAAAATATTTAGTTGTGTTGTTTTGCGGAGAATTTTTTTCTTATAATTTTTCTCTTTTCTCTGTTTGTTTATAGTGTCAATTTAAAACTTGTTTAGGTCTTTAACACTTTGATATATTTTCAAAAAGCCATTAAGAAAGAAAAAAAACTTTATTTTATTTCCTGTTACTAAAACCCTTTTACATCTCAAATATGGCAGCTTATTTGGGACCCTTACCTTTAAGGGAGAAAAATTAACATAATATTGAACACAATCTTGACGTTTTAAATAAATTCAAAGGCTTGAGGTTTATAAAAATGAAAAACTTTTGAAAGAAAAAAATTCTAAAAAGTAAACATTTTTATATATATTTAACACCTTTAGTAGTTGTTCCTTTCATTTTATCAAAAAAGGTGACAATTTCTGTTTATCCTTGGTAACATAGCAATAACAAAAAATTTTTTGTTGCCTTAAGAAAAATAGTCCTGGATTTATTTTTTTTGTTAAATATTGCCAAGACAAATAGTTAAAGATTAGCAGCTTTTTTATTGTGGTAATGTTTAGCATAAATTCTTTATAAAAAAAAAGTAAAATATAGGAATTGTGTGGGAGAAAGATATGTTATCGGCTTATTTTGTAAAAGCCAACATAATTAATAATACTCATACGTCGTGTGGTGCTTTTTTGAATTTTAAAGATTTTTGGTAGAAATTGGAAAGAGAAGTTAGGATTTTCGGGGGAATTTGAAGCTTTAAAATCTTAAGAAAAAATGTAGATAGAATAAATAATAAAAATGTTCATATTTTTTAGTTAAAATAAGGAATGAAAATGATAGATTTTGTCTTTAGAATAAAATAAATTTAAAGCCTGAAACCTGGTTTTAAAGCTCTATTTAATTACTTAGATATAAACGCAAGCACTTGATGCATGAGTCTAGCCCAACTCATAGATTCTAATCGAACTCTTGAGTGTCGTCTCATTTTTTATTTTAAAAATTCTTCTATATTTCAGACATATTTTCATATTTCCCCTTTTCACACTACGAACAATTTCAATTATTTGAAAACATTTTCCTCTCTTTTACTTTTTTCTCTATCATTATTATTGCAATTCATCTAGAGGAAAAAACAACAATGCAATCCCAATGCTTTTTCATTTGTTATTTACAAAACTTTTCGTTTGAAATGATGTATTTCATTTCAATATTTTCATTCTAGTACAAAAGGGCTTTTGACACCCCCCATTTACACAAATACAAACGACCTACACATGTCAGTCTAAAAAAAAAAAAAAGGAAGGCAACAAGGATCAAAAAGATCCTGCCATGTAAAGTGTTAATATTTTTCAGGAAAAATAATAAAAGTAAAACAAAACAATATGAGTTAAAGAATTTTATTGTACATGTAAAATGTGTATTGTTTTACTGCAGACTAAATGAAAAGTATTTTGGGGTAAGTAGTGGCTTTTTTCAACAAAAAAATATTTGTCTGTTATGTCCTTATATTCCTTTGTACGGTATTGTTGTTAAAATGTTTTTTGGAATTCAAATTTACCTAGTAGGTCTCCATAAAAAACATAGTTTTTAAATTAAAATTTTATGGGATTTCAATGAAATTTGTTTACTTTTTGTCTCAACAGAAATTTTGTACGTTTGGGCATTTAAATACTTTATATTTATTATATTTAAAGCATATTTTGGGAGTTTAAAATAATAACATATTTTAAGGTTTATTTAAAAATATTTAATTCTTTTATATTTATATTTAAATTTATCAAATATTTTTTGTTTAGTGCTAAATAGTTTCTAGAAACTTAAATAATAAGTAATTTAAAATAATTACACATCTTTTTCTTACTTCATAATTTATGTTAGTTGAAAAGTTTCTCTAAGGTGCCTTAAAATATGCTAAAATTTTAGTAATAAAGTAATTATAAAGTTTTCTTTCTCTTCTTCTAAACAAAATTTATGACTTTAAGCTAAAGTAAATGAAAATAATGAAAACTAAAAAAAAAACATACTTAAATAATTAAAATAATTAAATTTTTCTTGCAACAAAGTCAGGAAATAGAAGATTTATTTAGCAAAATTTTTCTAGTTAAAATTTAATTATTATTTTCAATTATTTTCCTTTTAAATTTCACTATTGAATTTTCCTAATATTGCTTTGAAAAGAACTTTATTTGCCAGAAAGTAATAAAATTTACTCTAATTTTATTATTTTATTTTTTTTTTTTTTTGGTAATTAAACTTCTCTTCACATAAAAACTTAAATCTCATTAAATTCATTTAACTAAAAATAATAAAAATCTGCAGTCGCAGTATTTGTTTGCATATTATAAAAATGTTATCGGTTTATCTCTTCATCTAGCCATTTATTAGTTAGATTATTTTTTATGTTTTTTCTTATTTTTTATTTTTCATTGACCAGCTTTTTTCTATTTGAATTTAGCTTTAAATATTTAAATACTATCAAATAGTTTTATTTGCTGAAAGGAAACAGGGATCGGATTTTTTATGGTAGAAATAAAAATAATTGAAAAATAATATCTAATCAAGCCATCACCTCATAAAAATGGACATAAAAGTTGAATAAATATAAGAGTTATAGCGTTAAATAAAACATGTGAAATTGAATTTATTTTAATGGCTAAAGAAAAAAAGGGAAAGTCTGTAAATTAAACTGTAGTCTAACTAAACTGTATTCTAGCTAAAATGTAGTCTGATTAAAATAAAGTGTGAATTGACTATAGTCAGACTAGACTATATACTGACTAGACTAGAATCTGACTAGACAATGTTCTGACTAGACTAGAGCCAGACTAGACTATAGTCAGACTAGACTATAGGCAGACTAAACTTAAGTCTGACTAGACTATAGTCTGACTAGATTATATTCTGACTAGACTGAAGCCTGACTATACTATACTATATGACTAGACTATAGATTATAATCAGAGTAGACTATAGTCCGAACAGAACACAGTCTGAATATACTATAACCTGATTACACTATAGTCTGACAAGACTTTAGTCTGACTAGACTATAGTACAACTAGATTTAATAGTCTGACTAAACTATAGTCTTAATAGACTATAGCCTGATTAGACTATAGTCTGACTAGACTATAGACTGACAAGTCTATATATAACTAGATATAATAGACTAACTACAACATAGTCTGAATAGACTATAGCCTGATTAGACTAGACTTTATTCTGACTAGACTATAGTCAGATTCGGACAAAGTCTTACTAGACTATAGTCTGGCCAGACTATAGTCCGACTAGATTATAATCAGAGTAGACTATAGTCCGAACAGAACAAAGTCTGAATAGACTTTAACCTAATTACACTATAGTCTGACTAGACTATAGTACAACTAGATACAATAGTCAGACTAAACTATAGTCTGAATAGACTATAGCCAGATCAGACTATAGTCTGGCTAGACTATAGTCCGAATAGATTATAATCAGAGTAGACTATAGTCCGAACAGAACATAGTCTGAATAGACCATAGTCTGAATAGACTATAATCTGATTACACTATAGTCTGACTAGACTATAGTCTGGCTAAACTATAGGCAGACTAAACTTTAGCCTGACTAGACTATAGTCTGACTCGGCCATAGTCTTAATATACTATAGTCTGACTAGATTATATTCTGACTAGACTGAAGCCCGACTATAATATACTATATGACTAGACTATAGTCTGATTAGACTTTAGTCTGACTATAGTCCGACTAGATTATAATCAGAGTAGACTATAGTCCGAACAGAATATAGTCTGAATAGACTATAACCTGATTACACTATAGTCTGACAAGACTTTAGTCTGACTAGACTATAGTACAACTAGATATAATAGTCTGACTAAACTATAGTCTGAATAGACTATAGCCTGATTAGACTAGACTTTATTCTGACTAAACTATAGTCTGATTCGGCCATAGTCTTACTAGACTATAGTCTGGCTAGACTATAGTCCGACTAGATTGTAATCAGAGTAGACTATAGTCCGAACAGAACATAGACTATAACCTGATTACACTATAGTCTGACTAGACTTTAGTCTGACTAGACTATAGTACAACTAGATACAATAGTCAGACTAAACTGTAGTCTGAATATACTATATCCTGATTAGACTATAGTCTGGCTAGACTATAGTCCGACTAGATTATAATCAGAGTAGACTATAGTCCGAACAGAACATAGTCTGAATAGACCATAATCTGAATAGACTATAATCTGATTACACTATAGTCTGACTAGACTATAGTCTGGCTAAACTATAGTCTGAATAGACTATAGCCTGATTAGACTATAGTCTGACTAGACTATAGACTGACAAGTTTATATATAACTAGATATAATAAACTGACTACACTATAATCTGAATAGACTATAGCCTGATTAGACTATAGTCTGACTAAACTTTAGTCTGACTAGACTATAGTCTGACTCGGCCATAGTCTTACTAGACTATAGTCCGACTAGATTATAATCAGAGTAGACTATAGTCCGAACAGACCATAGTCTGAATAGACCATAGTCTGAATAGACTATAATCTGATTATACTATAGTCTGACTAGACCCATAGTCTTATTAGACTTTAGTCTGACTAGACTATAGTCTGACTAGACTGAAGCCCGACTATACTATACTATATGACTAGAATATAGTCTGTTTAGACTAGTGTAATTAGACTAGTCTGACTAGACTATAGTCCGGCTAGACTAGACTGTAGTCTTACTAGACTATAGTCTGACTAGACCATAGCCACTCTTGACCATAGTTTGACGAGACCATAGTCTGACTAGACTATAGTCTAAATAGACTACACTATAAATCAGATCCACTTCAAGTTCAGTTCTAGTTCAGTTCTGGTTCAGTTCTAGTTCAGTTCTGGTTCAGTTCTAGTTCAGTTCTAGTTCAGTTCTAGTTCAGTTCTAGTTCAGTTCTAGTTTAGTTCTAGTTCAATTCTAGTTCAGTTCTAGTTCAGTTCTAGTTCAGTTCTAGTTCAGTTCTAGTTCAGTTCTAGTTCAGTTCTAGTTCAGTTCTAGTTCAGTTCTAGTTCAGTTCTAGTTCAGTTCTAGTTCAGTTCTAGTTCAGTTCTAGTTCAGTTCTAGTTTAGTTCTAGTTCAATTCTAGTTCAGTTCTAGTTCAGTTCTAGTTCAGTTCTAGTTCAGATCTAGTTCAGTTCTAGTTCAGTTCTAGTTCAGTTCTAGTTCAGTTCTAGTTCAGTTCTAGTTCAGTTCTAGTTCAGTTCTAGTTTAGTTCTAGTTCAATTCTAGTTCAGTTCTAGTTCAGTTCTAGTTCAGTTCTAGTTCAGTTCTAGTTCAGTTCTAGTTCAGTTCTAGTTCAGTTCTAGTTCAGTTCTAGTTTAGTTCTAGTTCAATTCTAGTTCAATTCTAGTTCAGTTCTAGTTCAGTTCTAGTTCAGTTCTGGTTCAGTTCTAGTTCAGTTCTAGTTCAGTTCTAGTTCAGTTCTAGTTTAGTTCTAGTTCAATTCTAGTTCAGTTCTAGTTCAGTTCTAGTTCAGTTCTAGTTCAGTTCTAGTTCAGTTCTAGTTCAGTTCTAGTTCAGTTCTAGTTCAGTTCTAGTTCAGTTTTAGTTCAGTTCTAGTTCAGTTCTAGTTCAGTTCTAGTTCAGTTCTAGTTCAGTTCTAGTTCAGTTCTAGTTCAGTTCTAGTTCAGTTCTAGTTCAGTTCTAGTTCAGTTCTAGTTCAGTTCTAGTTCAGTTCTAGTTCAGTTCTAGTTCAGTTCTAGTTCAGTTCTAGTTCAGTTCTAGTTCAGTTCTAGTTCAGTTCTAGTTCAGTTCTAGTTCAGTTCTAGTTCAGTTCTAGTTCAGTTCTAGTTCAGTTCTAGTTCAGTTCTAGTTCAGTTCTAGTTCAGTTCTAGTTCAGTTGTAGTTCAGTTGTAGTTCAGTTCTAGTTCAGTTCTAGTTCAATTCTAGTTCAGTTCTAGTTCAGTTCTAGTTCAGTTCTAGTTCAGTTCTAGTTCAGTTCTAGTTCAGTTCTAGTTCAGTTCTAGTTCAGTTCTAGTTCAGTTCTAGTTCAGTTCTAGTTCAGTTCTAGTTCAGTTCTAGTTCAGTTCTAGTTCAGTTCTAGTTCAGTTCTAGTTCAGTTCTAGTTCAGTTCTAGTTCAGTTCTAGTTCAGTTCTAGTTCAGTTCTAGTTCAGTTTTAGTTGAGTTCTAGTTCAGTTCTAGTTCAGTTCTAGTTCAGTTCTAGTTCAGTTCTAGTTCTGTTCTAGTTCAGTTCTAGTTCAGTTCTAGTTCAGTTCTAGTTCAGTTCTAGTTCAGTTCTAGTTCAGTTCTAGTTCAGTTCTAGTTCAGTTCTAGTTCAGTTCTAGTTCAGTTCTAGTTCAGTTCTAGTTCAGTTCTAGTTCAGTTCTGGTTCAGTTCTAGTTCAGTTCTAGTTCAGTTGTAGTTCAGTTGTAGTTCAGTTGTAGTTCAGTTCCAATTCAGTTCTAGTTCATTTATAGTTTAGTAAATTCAGACTATAGTCTGGTAAGGCTATAGTGTAGTTGGACTATAATCTTTTCAGTTTATAGTCTTATAGGACTATAGTTAAATTTTTTTCTAAACTATAGTCTATTCAGATTATAGTCAATTTTTTTTTTATCTTTTAAAATTTCCTTATTTTTATTTATATGTCATCCTTTAAACTTTTTATTATTTATCATATATTCATCATCCAAATAATATTAATACCACTTACAACAATCATGCCAAAATCTACAAGCAATTACAATACAAAGTACTTAAACCCAAATCACATGTTGTCACATCATCATTATCAGCGACTGCTGCAAAGTCATAAAATGTTGTCAATCATTAAAAAAAAAAAATATTAAGTTCTATCTTTCACCAAACATTCAATTCATCATATAAATAGATTTTTTTTCTTTCTTGAATGCAATAAAAATTTTACGCTTCAAATATTAAACGAGAGAAAAAAAGGAAACATAAAACTTTAACTAAAATCATAGAAGTATTTAGAAAAAAAAATCTTAAAGATTCTTGTAACAAAGCAGGGGTAGTTTGTATTTAAGTTTATTTTGTGTTGAAATAAAATCACACAAAAGAAAAATGTTGAACTTAATAGAATTTTATTTATAGGTTTGAAGTTTAACAATTTATTACTTTTCACCCGAGTGAGTTGTTATACATTTTCAAGATGCTTTAAGTTAGTTTTTTTTTTGTTGAGAGAGTTTAATTTAGTTTCTAAGCCTGTAATTTCATGTGACTGTGTGTATTGTGTTTATAAGTTTTCAGTTTGATTGCTTTTAAATGGTATTTTCATTTTCTATTACATTTAAGATTTTGTATAGTTTTTTATACCTTAACCTACATATATTTATTTATGAAAGAAATGGAAATATTTTCGTTTACGCTTTATGGTTGCTTAGTAAGTAAAATCGTATTAATTTTTACAAAAAACATTTAGTAATTTGGCCCTTTTCTTAGTTTATATAATATTTTATTAAAATTATATTTATTTTCTTTCATTAAACATTAATTTCCTTTAGTACTGTCCAGCCTTTGTGGTTTTAGTCTTTAGTCTTATAAATTTGTCTAAATAAAAATTGAGGCCAATTTTTATTTTATTTAATAGAAAAAGTTCAAAAACTGTTTTATGTGCTCTGGCTTCATGGAGAGTGGGTAGACTTTTAATTGAATTAAATATTATTTCATGCTTGATGGCATAGAAGTAATTTTTTCAAATTAAACTTGAACTCAAAAGAATTCAAAAATATGAAATTTAAAAAAGTTAAATAAAAAAACGAGAAGAAATAGACAGACAGACGGACAGACAAAAATTTCTCTTAATGGAGACCGCATTTAAGTTTTTTTTTTTTTTTATATAAGTCAGAGTACAACTTGGAATGGCTGATATTTTCAATATAGTTAGTGCCCTCTATACAATATAATATTTTTATTCTCCTTTTTCTCTCTTCCAACCTGTAGCCCTGAAATTACTATTCCCAGTATACCACTTCTCTGTGTGCCTTAATAACTGCGAGTACATTTCACTTATGTTTGCTTTTTGTTGTCACCTTGTCGGCTATAAAATATTCATGCATTGACTATTATTTTTTCGCTATTTTATTTATTTTCATATTTTATATTTTATACAAAAAATTAAAACCAGGGGGAGAAAAAATTAATTGCTGCGCGTGTTGCGGTTGTCATATTTGCAAATAAAATGTCAGCAAACTTTGAAAAGAAAAAACCTAATAAAATTTACTAGCAGAACAGGAGAAATTAAAATAAAAAAAGGAGAACTGGCATGATAATTTTTACTGAACTATTTTTTTAAATATTACTTTTTTAATATTTACATAAAACCAAAAATAAGGTTTACACTCAAGCGAAAACAAACAATAAATAGAATAAAAATTAAAAAAGAAACTAAAACAGTCCATATTTTAAATGAAATCCCGCCAACGTATTAGTAATATTAATTACAGAAAATATATGGCGTATGATTATTATTAATTTTTTAATTACAATTTTTCGGGCTCTTTAAATAACTTAATATTTTAGCTCATATTTTTCTTTATATATTATTCTTTTAACTTTATTACTTTAATATATTTTACTGATTTACATTTTAATATTTTTTTCTAACCATTGCCAATATTTACCATTGTCTATTTTTTATTTTTTGCTTTGAAAAACATTTAAAATTTTATACAGTTTATCCCCATAAAGTAATGTTTACATTTTTATAATCTGCCATGTTCAGCATTTAAATCTAAAAATTACTACTTTGATGCTGTGTTTGTCATATCATTCGCTCAAAAAGCCACTTTGGCTTTTTGTCAAAAAAAGAAATCTAGTTAAACAAAAAACATAAAATTCCACTGAATTTAGTTTGTCAAAGGAATAACAAAAATAGAACAAATGCTGATGTTTTATAGGAATTTTTTGGCATATGAGTTCCGTTTACATAAAGATTTCATAAATTTTAGTTAAAAAAATATATGTTTTAGTTTGCTAGTAGTGCTGGTTTTTGTTATGAGGATAATTGGTATTTTTTAGCCCAGAGAAAAAAACAGATTTTTGAGGTTGAAAGCTATGGTCGACTATGGTCGATTTTATTTAGAGCTTAAAGCACTACATTCAATGGCTACCATATGCTACAGTCACTCACCTTTTATAGAACTGAACTAGAACTGAACTAGAACTGAATTAGAACTGAACTAGAACTGAACTAGAACTGAACTAGAACTGAACTAGAACTGAACTAGAACTGAACTAGAACTGAACTAGAACTGAACTAGAACTGAACTAGAACTGAACTAGAACTGAACTAGAACTGAACTAGAACTGAACTAGAACTGAACTAGAACTGAACTAGAACTGAACTAGAACTGAACTAGAACTGAACTAGAACTGAACTAGAACTGAACTAGAACTGAACTAGAACTGAACTAGAACTGAACTAGAACTGAACTAGAACTGAACTGAATTAGAACTAGAACTGAACTAGAACTGAACTAGAACTGAACTAGAACTGAACTAGAACTGAACTAGAACTGAACTAGAACTGAACTAGAACTGAACTAGAACTGAACTAGAACTGAACTAGAATTGAACTAGAACTAAACTAGAACTGAACTAGAACTGAACTAGAACTGAACTAGAACTGAACTAGAATTGAACTAAAACTGAACTAAAACTGAACTAAAACTGAACTAGAACTGAACTAGAACTGAACTAGAATTGAACTAGAACTGAACTAGAACTGAACTAGAACTGAACTAGAACTGAACTAGAACTGAACTAGAACTGAACTAGAACTGAACTAGAACTGAACTAGAACTGAACTAGAACTGAACTAGAACTGAACTAGAACTGAACTAGAACTGAACTTGAACTGAACTAGAACTGAACTAGAACTGAACTAGAACTGAACTAGAACTGAACTAGAACTAAACTAGAACTGAACTAGAACTGAACTAGAACTGAACTAGAACTGAACTAGAACTGAACTAGAACTGAACTAGAACTGAACTAGAACTGAACTAGAACTGAACTAGAACTGAACTAGAACTGAACTAGAACTGAACTAGAAATGAACTAGAACTGAACTAGAATTGAAATAGAACTGAACTAGAACTTAACTGAAACACAACTACATACTGAGAACCAATAGTCAACTCTATTCAGACGATACTTCTCAGAGCATTGGTAGATTTTATTAACGTGAAAAATATTTAGAATACTTTTTTATTTTTTACTTTTTCTCTTATCTAGTGCTTTTGAGTCCCAGAATGTTTCATTAAGTCTAAAATATTTGTTTGACTTTTATAATTCTTTTGTAATTTAATCTTTATTTTATCTTTCTAAACAATTAATAAAATTAAATTCCTTAAAATAACTTTAAATCCTTGAACAGATCACAAACAAAGTTTCTTATTCTGCTTTTTATAAACGAAACAAATTTTCGAAATAACGATTCTTACAGTTCAATATCTTAAATTACAAAACTTAAATACGAGTATACTAAAGGCTGGAAAAAATTGTGGCACAAATATAAAGTGACAACACAAATTATTCTTTTGGTTTTTTTTCCCCAACTTTTCTCTTAAAGAACGATGTTAGCAAATTAAAATTATTTGTGTCTTTAGGTGTTTTGTCAGGTGTTAAATGTAAATTATGATAAATTGTTAAGAAAGTTAGGGAGACTTTAAAGTTAACAGGAAGGAAGTAGTTAAATGTTTTTGTGGTAGTAAGAAACTTTGTAAAACACAAAAAGTTTGAAAGTTTTTTTTTTATTAATTGAGTTAATTACAAATTTAAATTAAAATTGTTTTTACTACATTTGTGGTTTGTTGATTTTTAATTAAAATTGTTTCATATTTTTTCTGTTTTTTCTTTACAGTTCATATTTTTGTTCCTGTTTTCCTGGATTTAGTGGCATGGATTGTGGTCGTGGCCCTTTGTGTGAAGATCCACATACAAATATTTGTCAAAATGGTGGAACTTGCAAGTAAGTTTTATAAACATATAAAGGCCTTTGATTAATGTTAAAAGATAAATGGTACTCATATGCATCATAACAACCATAGAGTTAGATAGTTAGCAGTCTATAGAAATAATAAATAGCTGAACTAGAACCTGTGAATACTATGTGTTATTCATTCCATAAACCTTCATAATAGTCTTCCATAATTTGTCCAATCAACCTAAATGCTTCCGGTTAAATATTTCGCCCTAAATTCATGAATTAAACATAAATTTTCATATCATTTAGTTTCATAAATATAAAAACAAAATAAACTAAATTATCAACCCTTAAAAGCGACCCCTAATAAAATAATACACCAAAAACCTCTTGCAAAAATATTAGTATTCACATTGCATTACCTGCTATCAGCTACAAACTGATACCTTAACTAAAGAAATTACTATAAACACTTTACCAACCAATAGCATTTTGCTAACTTAAGCAAAAATTTAAGCCTCATCATATTCTTTACACACACTTACATATATTTATTATATTCTCAGCAAAAGTATTCAACAAGGTCCTAGTAAAACTTTCGTAAATAATTTGATTTGTGTGAATAATAAATGAAATTATTTTACAACGTACTTACACACATTGGCTATTGTAGTAAATAAAAGTAAAAAAGAAAACTTTTTATGCTTTGTCTTGTAAGGAAATCCTCTCTGTGACTGACTAAAAGGAGGTTATGTGAAAGTGTCAAATTACCTATAAAATAATGTCAAATCATTTGAGAATTTTAAGCAAACGAAATGAAGTCAAATGAAATGGAAAGGAAAGAATAAAAAGTTTCCATAAACTTAGAAAAAAGTTAGCACAAGGAGAGGAAACAAGGATGATATCTTTTAAAAGAATAGACTATAGTCGAGGTCATAGACAAGACTACAGTCGTCGTGACTATAGGTTAGACTATAGCCGCTAATATAGTTGTGACTAAAAACTAGACTATAGTCCTGATTATAGGCAAGACCATAATATTGACAATAGTGATGAATTTAGACTAGACTAAAGCCGTGACTAAGAACCAATCTTTAGTTGTGTCTAAAGATTCGACTATAATCATTACTTAAGACTAAAAAAAAGTTCCCAGCAAAAAAAGAACTGAAAAAGTCATGATTTTAACATTGTGATGTCATTGGAAAGAAGTACTCAGTGGTGAAAAAGAGCTGCAGATGTTCTTTTTTTAATCCATGGTTGTCATTGGTAGAATGACTAGACTATAGACTAGACTATAGACTAGAATATAGACTAGACCATAGACTAGAATATAGACTAGACCATAGACTAGACTATAGACTAGACTATAGACTAGACTATAGACTAGACTACAGACTAGACTATAGACTAGACTATAGACTAGACTATAGACTAGACTATAGACTAGACTATAGACTAGACTATAGACTCAAATTACCTATAAAATAATGTCTATAGACTAGACAATATAATAGACTATAGACTAGACTATAGTATTGACTTTAGACTAGTCTATAATATAGACTATAGGGTAGACTATAGTCGTAACTATAGTTGTGGCTATACACTAGACTATAGTAGAGACTATAGACTAGACTATCGTAGTGACTATAGATTAGACTATAGTCCTGACTATAGGTTAGTCTATAGTCGTGATTATAAGTTAGACTATAGTCGTGACTATAAGTTAGACTATAGTCGTGACTATAAGTTAGACTACAGTCGTTAATATAGGTTAGACTATAGTCGCGGCTCTAGTCGTGAATATTGACTAGACTATAGTCGTGACTATAGAATAGACTGTAGATTAAACTACAGTCGTGAATATAGATTAGACTATAGTCGTTACTATAGGTCAGATTATAGTCGCTATATTAACTAGAAAAAAAAAAATAATAAAAATAGTCATGACTTTAGACTAGACTATAGTAGTGGCTATGGACTAGAATATAGTAATGACTACAGACTAGACTATAGTCGTGACTATAGACTAGACTATAGTAGACTAGTATAGTCGGACTATAGAAGTGTATTTAGACTAGACTATATTTGTGACTACAGACTAAACTATAGACTCTATCATAAGCTAGACTTGTAAGCTTCTAGCGTTCGCCTTTTTAATATTTTCCCTTTCATTTTCAAAAATTTCCCACCTTATTATGCCAAATGTTAGCTTTCGCTTCATACGTTTTAATATTTTACTGTTTTTCTGCTTACACTTTTTTCTAAACTTTCTACTTTTTTCCTTTTTAAAGTTATGATTTTCTTACTATATGTGAGAATATTACAAATATACCTTTGGGAATTTCTTCGCTATTTACTTTACTTAAAGTATTATATGCTGCTACTAAAAATTCTTATAAAGGCAAGAAACAAGAAATATTCTTGTCATAACCATTGATACCCTTATAAAATTATATATTTGAAATGTAGGATCTTCTGCTCTTAAACATAATTTCCAATATTTTTTTTTTTTTGGCATGTGATTGGGGTTTATTTTAATATGGAACATCAATAACTTTTGCTACTTTAAAAAGGCTTTTGCTTATGATTTCTTTTTTGGATATGTTTATGGCGGAATAAAGTCGAAAACACTTGATAAGATTGTAACTTAAATAATACAATTTTATTTTCTTTTTTTTATGGAATTTGTTGGAAATATAAAATGACAATTGAAGGGGTTTTTTTCGATAGCAGGTGGTAGGTGTTGGGCAGGAAATTTTTAAAGAAATTTATGTTAAGTGTTGGTTATTAAAGTCTTATAAAGTATTTCTGTTGAAGAGTTTAAAACGAATTTAAGGATGAGAGGCAAGTTAATAATATTTTTCTGTTTCTGAACTTGTACCTATATTTAATTTAATTAATCTTAATTATATGTAAAAGTAGCTTTAACATGAACTATTAAAATTTTACTGCGAATTTACATATTTCATTTTCCTTTCATTACATCACTTGTGTAGGTCATATGCTGAAATTTGAACCACAATCACGCGTTTTATATCAAATATGCATTTTAATTATTAAAAAAAAAAAAAAAAAATAAAAAATACAAAATCAATTATTATCATTTCTCTCTCTTTTCAGGCACATTGGAGATGCTGCCATCACTTGTCATTGTCCGGCTGGTTATAAAGGCACCAAATGTGAAATTCCTGATATCAGTGAAATAACAATGGGTAAGTTGTCAGTCATTATTATTAAACGTTATTTATATAACAATAATAATGGAAAACCATGAGAACCACCAGCCTTCATGTTAATACAGCAAAATTTTCCCTTATATTTTCTGACATTTTGAGACATAATTTTCAGAATGAATACAAATTTAATTATGGGTAATAATTAAGCATTTCAAAGTCGTTCATGTATACAAATAAGTGCAAAAGTATTTAAACACAATGGGCCCATGAAACAAAAACCATATAAACAAAAAAGTTGTTAAAACAAAGGAGTCATAGTAAAATATTTTATAAGCTTAACAACCCTTGAAAGGCAAAAGCATTTTTATAATTTTTGTAGGGAATTTTATCATATGCATATATAAATTTAATTTTTTATTCAAAAATTATATCAAATTTTTATATTACAATATAAGTAATGACATACAGAAAAATGAAGATTAAATTCTGATTAAATTTTTATACAGAGAAGAGCAAATTAAGGCTAGAAATTGAAAAGATTTAATTTATTACTTTATTTTGTTAATAATTTTATTTCTTTAATAATACTATAACTTTATTTCGTTAATAAATTTAAAATTTTGTAATTTTATAATTTTATAATTTTATAATTTTATAATTTTATAATTTTATAATTTTATAATTTTATAATTTTATAATTTTATAATTTTATAATTTTATAATTTTATAATTTTATAATTTTATAATTTTATAATTTTATAATTTTATAATTTTATAATTTTATAATTTTATAATTTTATAATTTTATAATTTTATAATTTTATAATTTTATAATTTTATAATTTTATAATTTTATAATTTTATAATTTTATAATTTTATAATTTTATAATTTTATAATTTTATAATTTTATAATTTTATAATTTTATAATTTTATAATTTTATAATTTTATAATTTTATAATTTTATAATTTTATAATTTTATAATTTTATAATTTTATAATTTTATAATTTTATAATTTTATAATTTTATAATTTTATAATTTTATAATTTTATAATTTTATAATTTTATAATTTTATAATTTTATAATTTTATAATTTTATAATTTTATAATTTTATAATTTTATAATTTTATAATTTTATAATTTTATAATTTTATAATTTTATAATTTTATAATTTTATAATTTTATAATTTTATAATTTTATAATTTTATAATTTTATAATTTTATAATTTTATAATTTTATAATTTTATAATTTTATAATTTTATAATTTTATAATTTTATAATTTTATAATTTTATAATTTTATAATTTTATAATTTTATAATTTTATAATTTTATAATTTTATAATTTTATAATTTTATAATTTTATAATTTTATAATTTTATAATTTTATAATTTTATAATTTTATAATTTTATAATTTTATAATTTTATAATTTTATAATTTTATAATTTTATAATTTTATAATTTTATAATTTTATAATTTTATAATTTTATAATTTTATAATTTTATAATTTTATAATTTTATAATTTTATAATTTTATAATTTTATAATTTTATAATTTTATAATTTTATAATTTTATAATTTTATAATTTTATAATTTTATAATTTTATAATTTTATAATTTTATAATTTTATAATTTTATAATTTTATAATTTTATAATTTTATAATTTTATAATTTTATAGTTTTATAATTTTATAATTTTATAATTTTATAATTTTATAATTTTATAATTTTATAATTTTATAATTTTATAGTTTTATAATTTTATAATTTTATAATTTTATAATTTTATAATTTTATAATTTTATAATTTTATAATTTTATAATTTTATAATTTTATAATTTTATAATTTTATAATTTTATAATTTTATAATTTTATAATTTTATAATTTTATAATTTTATAATTTTATAATTTTATAATTTTATAATTTTATAATTTTATAATTTTATAATTTTATAATTTTATAATTTTATAATTTTATAATTTTATAATTTTATAATTTTATAATTTTATAATTTTATAATTTTATAATTTTATAATTTTATAATTTTATAATTTTATAATTTTATAATTTTATAATTTTATAATTTTATAATTTTATAATTTTATAATTTTATAATTTTATAATTTTATAATTTTATAATTTTATAATTTTATAATTTTATAATTTTATAATTTTATAATTTTATAATTTTATAATTTTATAATTTTATAATTTTATAATTTTATAATTTTATAATTTTATAATTTTATAATTTTATAATTTTATAATTTTATAATTTTATAATTTTATAATTTTATAATTTTATAATTTTATAATTTTATAATTTTATAATTTTATAATTTTATAATTTTATAATTTTATAATTTTATAGTTTTATAATTTTATAATTTTATAATTTTATAATTTTATAATTTTATAATTTTATAATTTTATAATTTTATAGTTTTATAATTTTATAATTTTAAAATATTATAATTCTACTACTTTTATTATTTTATATTTTTATAATTTTAGTTTGTTAATAATTTTATAATTTTGTTTTTGTAAAATTGTTAAATTTATTTTATTTTTTATTTGTAATTTTTCTCTTCCCTGTTGTTACTTTTTTGTCTCACCCATTTGTTTTATTATTTCATATGGCATTAATTTACAATATTTTATTCATTTATGAATGAAATGTTTATTAAAAATATCTGTTGAAATATTTGTGGTTCAGGCAACTCAAAAAATATTTTTTCTTTTCCTGTTTGAAAATTGCTGAGTTATTCTACAGTAATGTTATGGTTGACATAATTTAAATGCCATGACATATACTACAAGCTATAGTTGTTTTTGTTTTATTATTATTATTATTATTTTTTTTTTTTTTGTGTTACTAAAAACAACAGTAAAATGACAAGAACAAAGGCACTGAAGAAAAAAAAAATTATTTAAATTTAAATTGAATGCGTGAAAAGCTGCGTATGAAAATGGTGGTTAATTTTGGTCAAATTTTAATATTTTGTATAATTTATAATGCATTAAATTTTAATGAGAATAATAAATAAATTGTTTATGAAGGTTGCATTCATATAAAATATACAAATTATTTAAAATATATTGAATTTTATTTCAATTTTAAATATTATATTAAATGTGTACTGTAACGTATGATTAACATTAATTATAGAATTGTTAGAGAAAATTTATTATAACTTTAAAAAAAATAAAGCTAGAATGATAATTTAAATTGATTTTGAAAGCCAAGATTTGAGGGAATATTTATTGTGCTTGGAATTTTATTCAAAGGAAGGAAATGTTTTGAATATAATGGTTTAAATATTAAAATCTTCATAATAAATTTTTTTCTTCAATTTTCTTTTCATTTAGTTATCTTGCATTAAACTACTTAACCTAGAATTTTTGTTTTTCATATGAAAAAATAATCTCTTAAAAATATATTTCCTTACAAAAACATTTACACTCTTGTCTAAGAATTCATAGAGAAAATATGTTAAAAAAATAAAAAAAAAAAAATAAAGCATACAAGTGACACGTCAATTTACCACAGCTTTTCTGGCAATTTAATTTTTCTTTGTCAAATGTTGACACTTAACAAATTTGCATGGTTTTCAGATACTACTGAACTGAAGTGTACAAAGCGGAAAAAAAAAATAGAAAAAGAGAAAAAACCCACAACTAACTGACAAACTAAACATTCTTATCAAACAGACACTCTAGTTAAAAGTTGCAACATGTTGCAATAATATAGAAAAATATATACGAAATTTCATCTACATCTAAACGTAAGTACTTTTCATCAGTTTCAAGAAAACATGAACATTTTAAAAAAGTAATTTGGATTTTTTTTAAAGGTTTGAGAAAAAAAATTCTAAATGGAACCAAATTTAAAATAATTTTGTTGGAAAGAAAAATAAAATTTAAATAAAAATACATTTCTTCATTGAATAAAAAAGAATTTAATAGCAATTGAATAAGAAATACATGTGTAATCTGAAGTCCTGGGATATTTATATTTTTATATTTAAAAATCGGCGACCCGTTGGTCACATTGTGGTATTAATATAATTCACCTGAAATCCTCTTCTTAGTTATTGCAATCTTAACACTTCTTTCCTATACATAAATTCTCTTTGGAAACCTTAAAATATATTAAGCAAACATGTCTCTGCCACAAGATTTTACCACTTGTATTCACAAGCTGCTTATATGCATGACTTCATGCTAAATATAAATAAGAAATATTTACAAGAATGATTTATATATAGAAAAAAGTGTCAAAATATTCAATGATGTTAGTGATGATGATGAAGATGTTGTTTGAAATGTATTTAACTCCCTTTAAAATAAACTTCAATTATTCTGGCATCCAAAAGCATAAAATTAAAAAAAAGAACAAAATAAAAATGAAATTTTTCTTTAGGGTCTGCTAAACAATCTGTACAACATGGAAAATTACATTTGCATTCGTTGGAAAAATAAAAAGAATATTAAATGCAGCTGTTGAAAATTTAACACAATACAATAAATGATTTATAACTAAAATTTTACTTCACACTATTTCCTGCTTTTTCAGTGGAAAAAAAAAAGAAGAAGACAGCAGGTCAGTTGTAAGAGCAAAGTGACAGACAGGTTAACAACTAAGAAAAAAAGGTGTAAAACATATATATTTTTTAAAATGTAAAAGGAATTATCAGGAAAAATAAAATAGGAAACGGAAAAAAAATTGTATTTAAAATATTTTAAAAGCCACTGGGATATAAGTATTGCTTTTTAAATTGATTTTCAATAAATTTATCATAAAGCAGTTTGAGGGTTTATATATTTTCTAAAAAAATTACTTCAAAATCTTTGGTAGTTTTAAAGAAATTTCAATATTAATAAAAAATACCACCTCAGGCGTATGATTATTATTAATTAAGATATTCTTGTTAAAACTTTTCATAACTTCTTAAGAAATAAAGCTAAAATTATAATTAAAACGGCTATTTAAAGCTAGGAGTGCAAGTAATAGCTGATAAGTTAACATTTTTCACTAAAGAAATATACAGAGGTATTAGGTTAGGTTATATTGGCAGTCGTCTTAGGCTAAGCTCACTTGGGTCCAAAGTAAGATTCCGTTGTGTTAGCCTAATCTTTCCAACTATTTGATTCTTCGAACTATTTTGTGGTCAAAAAAAGAAAGGAATTGATCTTGGCTGGTTCAACTCTAGAGAGACAAGACTTGTCTATTAATATTCTTCAAAGGACGGGCAGTGACAGAGCAGATGCTGTGTGGTCTCTTCTTCTTGCTCGTCTTTAAAACTCCTACAAAAGTCGTTATAATGGAGTACTAGTCTTCTAGCGTATGTGTCGTAATGACACCAATAAGGTTCCTTAGATGGATCCTTGACAGCTTTAACAACTGCATTGTTCGCTGTTCTTCCATCATGTTCCAGATTTTCCTTGTTTCTACACAAGTGAGTTCCATGGTCCATCTTTCTATAGCTTCAAGAAGAAATTTGCGTGATATTAACTGCTTTCCTGTCATTAAAGGATCGCCTATATCATAAGTATAATCATATTGGTCCGAATTTGCTTCTGTACGAGCAAATTTATCGGCTTCGCAGTTGCCCTATGTCCTGAAACCCATGTGAGGGTAAACAACGAATGTCTCGCAATTTCCTCCAGAGACAACTGGCATTCACGGACAATCTTAGATGTGGTGTACACATCTGATAGGGAATTTATGGCCACTTTGCTGTCAGTTAAAATGCGAATATCCTTATTTGATATTCCCTTATACTGTACCCATTGTGCGGCTATTTTTATGGCCAAACCTTCGGCCTGGATAATGCTATAGTATTCGGATAGCCTGTGGGACAGTCTTAGGTCCAATTGTACAGAGAAGATGCCAATTCTGACCTTATCTCCTATTTTCGAAACATTTGTGAAGATATGAATTACTTCTTCGGTTATATGAGGACTATGGTCATATTATGTTCTTTCCGGTATGTGTACCATGAACCCAGGATCGATCAACGGTGTTGGTGTTGAATAATCAATCTTAATGTCTTGATATATGTCACCGAGAATGTTTGCATGACCCTATCCTTGGTATTTCCATGCTTTAGTTGTACGTAGTATTATGTGCAGCAGTCCTCTTGGCTACGATATCTGGTGGTAACCAATTTAGTATAATGAACAATGCCTAAGATAGGGTAGTTCTAAGTGCTACTGTTATCATGATCGACATCATTCTCATTAAACGTAGAATTTTTGGTGGCCAGCTTTGGAGAAAAGGAACCATCAACCTTTTCTCCAAAGCTGGCCACCAAAAATTGCTCCGTAAAATAGAATTGGTCCGATCACACAATTGCATAACCAGTATGCATTTTTAGGGTTCAGCCCCCAGTTCAGGCCAATTGCCTTTTTGCAGCAATATAGGGCAGAGGCTGCTTTCATGGTTCTAGAAATAATATTTAGATTCCCAATTAGTTTACTATCCAAAATAAGTTCCAAATATTTGGCTTCATTATATAGTGACTGTGATACTCCGTTAATCTTAGGGGTAGTAAATTTCGGGATTTTATATCTCCTAGTAAAAAGTATCACTTCAGTTTAGGTTGGGTTGTTGATTGTTGTTGTAGATTAGTGTGGATTCCAATAATTCCAAAAAAAGTTTCGGGTCCTTGCCTCCACATCATCTGCATATGCAATAGTTTTGCAGCAAGTCTTTTCCATGGCTTTAAGTAGAGTGTTAATATTTAGATTCCATAGCAATGGAATCAGAAGTACACCACCTTCTGTTGTGCCTCTGGTTCATTCTCTCTCTGGAGGAGGCACCCAGTTCGGAATCAATGCTCATAAAGCTAAGTAGTTTGCTGACGAAAGAGATGACCGCTGGGTCAATCCTCAATTGTCTCATAGCTTTAACGACTGAGTCGGGCTTGACGTTGTTGTAAGCACTTTCTATATCCAGAAAGGCTACAAGCGCATATTCCTTAAAGTGAAGTGATTTTTCAATATGGCCCAACAAGAGTGTGTAGTGCGGTTTCAGTGGATTTTTCCTTCATATAAGCATGTTGGGAGTTGGTTAGATCATTTGCATCCAGGGATGATCTGATAAAAGTATCAATAATTCTCTTCAGGGTTTTAAGTAGGAAGGTAGAATAGACTAATTGGTAGTAAGTCTTTTGCTTTAGTATGAGATGTCTTCCCCCCCTTGGGAATGAACACTATTTTGTAGGTTGTCTATGCTTTGAATAATATCAATAGCCAGAGCAATAAGACGTTAAAATTAATCTGAAGGTCAGCTGGGATTATTCCATCTAGACCAAGAGATTAATAGGGATGGAAGCTTTTAACCGCCAATCTGTTTCGGTGCTGGGTTATAGGGATCATTGATATATCCTGTAGTTTCTATAAATACCTCTAGGGTATATTTGCTGGAAGTGGTCCACATATCATTCATTTTCTGAACATATTTTTACTTTTTTTAATTATAACCAACACTCAGGGGATATCCCTATGAATGCAGTACATTGTGTTGATATTAGGAAATATAGGTATTAGGAGGAGGATAGAGGGTGTACTGTTTTTACACATTCAATTTGAATTGTTCGATGTTGTATTCAGCTGGGAAGACATGGACTGGAAGTACATTCCACATGCGGATGGTACGACCAAAAAAGGAGTTTTCCCTATAGTGGGTTGTACGACTCGTATTCCAATCAATAACAAAAGGGTGAGATCTATGCGATAAATGTGTGCGGTGGCTGAACATACGTATACTGGGTATAAGGTTTCTTATTTTCACGGAACATCTTCCATGAAAGTATCTATAGAACAAGGTTAGTCAACCAACATTTCGACGGTGGTTAAGAGGACAAAGGGATCTGGAAATATTGTCATCACCAATGAGATCCTGTGCTCTCTTTTGAACATGGTCCAATAATTCTAAACTGGATTTTGCAGCGCCGGCCCAAATATGTGAATTGTGTTCCATTTTCGGACGTATATATAGTGGTATATATACGGATTAGATCTGATGAGGAGAAAAATGTTTGACAACGTCTTAAAAACCCCAAGAATTTAAAAGAATATTTTGCAATGTCAAAAATGTGACGATTTCATCTGATGTCACTCTGTACCCTCGTACCCAAAATCATAAGGGAGACTGCTTCTTTCAAATTGACATCGTTCATATGGAATCGTAATGGAGGAGAGCTATCAGTTCTTTTGTGTGTCAGCAAACAACATTTAGTTTTAAGTGCATTAGAATTAACTCTATTAGAATCACCCCATGCCGCTATTAAAGTCAGGTCATGATTGAGAGAGTCGTCCATATTGGCTCTAGCGAGACGAAACTCGGAGGGCACTGGTCTATGATCAAAAGAGTATGAGTGACATACATATGTTGCTATCGTCAGCAAAGGAATAGATGAGGTTATTGGTCACTGCCAACATGTCGTTCATGAAAATCAAAAAGAGAGATAGAGAAAGAACGGAGCCTTGAGGTACTCCTGAATTTAATTCAAAGTCCTTCGACGAGACTTCATCTATTACAACTTTGAAATTGAGTAGAGACTCACCTCGTTGATTGATGTCAGAGCTACCCCAGATGGTGCAGTGCATTCTCATTTATGCAGATGACTAGTGGCATGTTCATTTCATTCGCAGAAAACATCGCCTTTTTAGTCATGTAGTTAGTTGTATCATCTTCATGATCATGTGTCATATAACAGCTCATGAACCAAATTACTCGCCTCTTGTTTTCGATGGCGATAGTGCAAGTGTCCTTAATCAGATAGAATAAATGCTTTAGGGTTATTATTGACCATAAAGCATGCTCTGGTCCAGCTGCGTACAGAATACAATGTAATCCGCAAACCTGGTCTTTATATGTACAACCATGGTTCTTGGATGCAAATTAGGTCCTCCATACCTAAAGCTAAGCGGAGAATGAGAGCAGCGTAAACTTCACTATAGCTCATTGCTATGGACGAATGTTACGTTGTTGTCCTCAAAGGTACTAAACTGGGAAACAATTAAAATCAGATCTTGATTAATCTTCTATTAAAAATTTACTTATAAATAAAGCAGACAAAATAAAGCTGAAATTTTAAATAATAAAATTAATAACGAAATAAAATTAAATAAAACAAAGTTTAAAAAATAACAAAATAAAATTTTAAAATTATAAAGTTATATAGAATTTTAAAGTTATTTACAAAATAAAATAAGAAATCTAGAAAAATATATTTTAATAAATAAATTTTAAATATATTGTTAATACTTCCCTTGAAATTTAATGATTTCCGTATTTTATTTCTTATTTATTTTTAGGTTGCACCACAAATTCCTCCTCTTCAGATTGTCATCGTGAGTGTGATTTTGATAAAGGCAGAGAGGGCGGTATTTCTTTGCTAAAAACCACTCGCACCTCAGGTAATATGACACCTCATAAACTTTAATCAACAAAATGTCTTTATATATTAAAATATATATTTTTTTCTTCTTTCATCTTTTCTTTGCAAAATTTTTAGCACGCTCTGGCAAAACTCGCTACGAGGTAACAATACGTTTGGGTGCTAACTTGACAGCCTTTTATCGTCATATCGATGGCGAACAAAGAGCCAAAGAACAATTACCAACATTTTTAGAAAAACATGTAAGTAATTTACTTTTTATACACCTAACAAAGGCATCATTGTTTTACTAATTGAACTGAGAGTTCAAGGAAGATAATATTTAAACTAAACACGTGTAAAATATCTACTTCATATATTAAAAGATTTACTAATAAATTCGATTTTAAAGAAGTTTAAATTGTATTAAAAAGGAAAGAAAATAATTGCTCTGTTTTTTTCTTTTTATTTAACTTTAATTTTTATTTCTTTTAATTTTTAAACATGTTCCTTTTAATTTATTTCAACATGACTTAATTTATTTACTATATTGTTCACTAAATAATATGGCTTTCATTTATATAAAAAGGTTTTTTATTATTTCAATTGCTATATAAAAGCGGAAGTATATTTCCTTTGGTAATACCAGGGAAAAAGTACTTTACTTGTATTAAAAATACTTTAAAAATTTAATTAAGTGGATTTTGTAACACTAGACGTATGATTAATATTAATTAAGTGTGAAACTTATTTAAACCACTATAACTTTTGAGTTTGTTAACAGAAATTAAAAATTAAAATTGAAAAGCAAAGCTAATTAAATAATCTATAAAATATTAATAAAACATGTTTATATTCCCAGTGAGAAAATAATAAAAAACAATGATGAAATAATTTTAGTTATTTTTCTTTATATTATTTTATATTGTTTTTTTTTTTTTTTTTTTTTTTTTTAATAATTTTTTTGTTTTTTCGTAATAACTAATATAAATTAATGTATTTTTATTATTTAATTAAAAAAAAGTATCTCATTATTATCTTCTTCTAAGAATTTTTGTTTCTTTTCCTCATTTTCTAATGACTGTTTTAAGCACTTTTTAAAACCAGCCGTTATAATGGTCATTATTAAGATTTTTCTTCATCTTGTTGTAGAGCAACCACTAAAAGTTATATATTTTTCAAAGCCACTTGAAGTTTTACGTGCAACCACAGTTAAGGTGTATTTTTACACAGTTTGCTGTTTTTTTTTTTTTTTTTTTTTTTTTTTTTGTGTGTAATTTTCATTTCTAGTTTTAATTTTCATACTTTTTTTCACCACCTAAAGAAATTGTATAAGAAAAATATAGTATATTAAGGCCAGCTAAATGGAGTGCTATATCAGAAAATTTTAGATAACAATTTTTAATGAAATGAAAAAGAATTTAAAGAGAAATGATTTATATGGAAAATAATTCCTAGAGTTATTATTCTTCCAAAAAAAAAAAAAAAAAAAAATCAATTAAATTAATTTTCTTTTTTTTTTAAAAAAAAAAAACATTCCAAAGTGATTTTTTTTGTTAATTTCCAAAAGAATTTTTAATTGCTTAATCAAGGTCGATTTTTAAAGATACAATTTATTTAATAAAAATTTTTTGGAAATAAAGCTGTAACTTTTGATCGGCTAGTTGGATTTGCATGAAATTTGATAATAGGCACAGCAGAGGAGTGTACAATGTTAAGTTTGGAAGATGGACCAAAAAGACCTCTCAGGGGTGAAGCTAAAAGGGCTCAAAGTTGGGAACCTCTAATTTCAAATATTTTTATATATTATTATAGGCACTGATAAGAACTACAAAAAAGATTCTTGCATGTCCAATTTATCCCTTATAGTTTTTGAGTTATTTGCATTTGAATTTTTAAGTACCTCTATTTTGTTGTTGGTCCAGTTTTTTTATATATATCTTAGTATTTCCCACTGATTTTATTTGTGTTTTCTCTAGCTAATTAAAGAACAAAATTATATATTGAATAAAAAAAATTTGAAGTCCATGTCTTTACCGAGTCCAACAATAAACGATTTTTAATTTGAAAATTGTAAAAATTACGACTTTTTGTGTTTTTTTTTTGACCGAAAAAGTATTTACACTCTTTTTTCTCTAAAATAAAATTTTCTTTAACAACATATAATAATTTTATACTTTTCTGGAAGGTATCTTCACATAGAGGACCATAAAATAAAAAACAAGACCAATAACTCAAGTGGTCAAGGTACACAGCTTCCCGAATTCGACCCATTTTATATGAAAGTTTTGAATTTAGTCTATATTTTCTCAAATCCCAAAGCACGAATCGGCAAACGAAATGCAGTTTAAGAATTTATGATATGTTGTTAAAAGTTTTCAATCAAAATTTACAGGACTTCGGAAAAATGTGGATTTTATAGCCAAAAATGTGAAAAAACCCATTTTTGGTATTTTCGGTATTTTTTTTTGGAATTGTGAGTTTTCTTTTACAAAAGTCTTAAATTTTTTTTGCACTTTCTCATTTTATACGACAAAGTCTATATACACTGAAAATTTCATTACGATATCTTTAATAACAAAGATTTTATTACAGATAAAATATTTATAGTTTCTCAAAAAACTACTTTTTTACAAAAAATATTACTTTAATTGCAAAAATCAGAAAATGTATAAAGTCGATTTTTTTTCATCTAAATTACATGGCTTAACTGACATAATTTTTCGTTATACAGGAAAAGATTGAAATCAATATCTTTTACAGAACCGAATCTATGCCACTTTAAAGTTTACTAAGTCACGGAAAATTCCACATTTCTTGTAGAATTAACTTCCTTTGGGAAGGTTGTCAAAGAGACATTTTAAATACAATCTTTAGAGAAATTTTCAGAGAAATTTTTCAAAAAGGTTTTTTAAAAAGGCTTTTTCAAAATTTTTACAGAAACTTTTTAGAAAATTTTTGTAAAGAAATTATTTAGAATATTTTTTAGAAAATTTTGAGAAGAAAAATTTTTTAATGAGAAATTTTTGTAGAAAAATTTTTTTTATTTTTGTTTTTGAATTTTTCAAAGATGAATTTTTCAAATCGAAATTTTTAAGAAAATCTTTATTTTAAGAGAAATTTTTAAGAAAAAAAAATTTTAAGAGAAATTTTTTGGAAAATTTCCAATGAGAAATTTTTTTAAAAAGATTTCCAGGGAGAAGTTTTCAAAGAAAAATTTTTTACAGAAATTCTGAAAGAGAAATCTTCAAAAAAAAATCCAAATAGAAGTTTTTAAGGGAATTTTTTTTTATTTTTTTTAATTTTTCAGATGAATTTTTCAAAGCGAAATTTTTAAGAAAATCTTTCAACAACACATTTTTTAATAAAAAATTTCAACGAGAAATTGTTTAGAAAAATTATTTTAAGAGAAATTTTTAAGAAAAAAAAATTTGTTAAGAGAAATTTTTTGGAAAATTTCGAATGAGAAATTTTTTTAGAAAGATATCCAAAGAGAAGTTTTCAAAGAAAAATTTTTCACAGAAATTCTGAAAAAGAAAACTTAAAAAAAAAAAAAATCCAAATAGAAGTTTTTAATGAGAAATTTTTGTAGAAACATTTTTTTTATTTTTTTTTTTAAATTTTTCAAAGCGAAATTTTTAAGAAAATCTTTCAACAACACATTTTTTAATAAAAATTTTCAACGAGAAATTGTTTGGAAAAATTATTTTAAGAAAAATTTTTAAGAAAAAAAATTTGTTAAGAGAAATTTTTTGGAAAATTTCCAATGAGAAATTTTTTTAGAAAGATTTCTAGGGAGAAGTTTTCAAAGAAAAATTTTTTACAAAAACTCTGAAAGAGAAATCTTCAAAAAAAAAGAAAAAAATCTAAATAGAATTTTTTTTTAGAAAATTTTTTTTGGAAAATTTTTTAAAAATTTTGTTAGAATATGTAAAGAAATTTTTTAGAAAATTTTGAAAAGAAATATTTTTTAATGAAAAATTTTTTTAGATTTTTTTTCTTTTTAATTTTTCACAGATGAATTTTTAAGAAAATCTTTTAACGAGAAGTTGTTTAGAAAAATTATTTAAAGAGAAGTTTTTGTTAGATTTTTTTGGAAAATTTCCAACGAGGAATTTTTTTAGAAATTAAATTTTTCAGATTATTTTTGAAATATTTCCAAAGATTTTTTTTTAGAAAAATTGACCAAGAGAAAAGTTTTCCAAAGGATTTTTTTTGAGAAATTTGCAAGGAGAAATTTTTAAAAAAAAAAAAAAATTCTAAATAAAATTTTTTTTTTAAATTTCCTTTTCAGACATTTTTTGGACAAATCTTCAAATATAATTTTCATTTCATAACTTTAAAAAAATAGAATTTTTTGAACGAGTTGTTTATTTTTTAAAATATTCTTATAAATATAAATAATAAATAAATATAAATATTTAATAGAAATTTATTTTTAAAAAATTTTCAGAGTAGTTTTCTAATAAAAATTTTGACAGCTGAGTTAGCTGTCAAAAAACCTTAGTAGAATTTTCTACTGAAGTACGTGTGAAGAGAAAATTTTTTCTGCTGAACGAATGAAATAGTTGGACTTCTAATTCTTAATTAAGTAATTTTGAAAATAAGTTTTTTTTTTTTTTTTTGCTGAGCGAATGAAAAGAGTTGGACTTCAAGTTATTTTCTATTTCTTTCATTGCGAAATTAAAATAAAAATTATAAAAGAGAATTTAGATAAAATTTTTAAAGATAATTTTTTTTTTATATAATTTTGAAAAAAAAAAAAAAAATTTCTTAATTTTTTTTTTTTTCAACGAGATGTTTATTCTTTTAATTATTCCTTTTAAATATTTTTTGATAAAAATCTACTTTAAAACATTTTTTTGAAAGAGAAGTTACCATCAAAGAGATTTTTTTTAGAAAAAAGTTTTTTCTTAGATTTTTTTCTAATTTTTTTTTTTTTTTTATTGGAGAAAAAGTATATTCTCTAGAATAGAATATGTAGGAAAAAGTTATTTTAAAGATAATATTGTTAAAAAAATTTGTTTAAAGCAAATATTATCTTTCTTTGAAGAAAGTTCAAATTAGAAAATATTGGGAAGTTAAAAAGTTTGTGTAATTTTATGCTGAAGAATAAAATTGTCTATTGTTTTAAGGTATTTAAATATTCGTTATTGCAGTTTCTTATTATTAATCTTCAATAACTTTTAGTTATATAATTTTCATTTCCTTCTATTTATCTGCTAAAACCTCATCCGGTGTTATAGTTATTATTACTTGAAGTGGTTTTAAGTAGTGGGAAATAAGCAATTGCTATTTCTTTTATTAATTTTTCTTCTTAGCTTTATTTTCAAGAAAATAAAACAAACATGAAAGTTATGAACAAAATGTTTTTTTAAATGTTTTTAATTATAACCATTTAATAACTTACAATATCTTATATATATATATATATATATATATATATATATATATATATATATATATATATATATATATATATATATATATATATATATATATATATATATATATATATATATATATATATATATATATATATATATATATATATATTTTTTTTTTTTTGTGTTTCTAGTAATTAAATTTCTATTTTTTTTTTTAATTTATTTTAACACTACAGCACTTTTTATTTATAAATTATAATATTCCTCTCAATTTCATTAATTTTATTTCCATTGATTTCATAACACTTTTACGCTCCATAATCTTGTGTCAAATTAAGATTCTCCTCACTACCACCTCCTGTATTAATATTCCTTAAAACATTACGCACTGCTCCCGGTGTACGCTCCAATGAACTAGACCATGAGGAACGTTGTGAACGTGGCAATGTAGAAGCTGAAGTTTCATTATTATTTTTTGCCAGATGTTGATTATTTACTGTTACTGTACTTTCCATGATGGTGGGCATATTATTTCCTCCGCCACCACTACTACCAGTTCCACTTTGTTCAGCTGCATAGTTAGTAGCACCTTCATTTATATTGAAACTGTGGGCTGATCGTGAGGTGGGACGCCAACGATTTAGTTTCATAGATGATTTACGTCTGGTGGAGGCTGATGAGGATAAACCATCTTTATTGGTTTGTCCGGTAGAGAGAGAAGATTGCTGTTCTAGCAAATTGCTTACAAGTTTGTCAAGAGCTTTTAAATCGACTTTACGAGAGCTGCGCATAGAACTCATGCGACTGCCAGAACGACTGCTACCTGCGCCAAATGCTCCTGGTGAATCGTGGGCTTTGAGGCCAGCTAGCTTGGCTAAACGTTGGGTTAACTGAAAAGAAAAAAAAAAAACATAAATTAAATTATATTTCGAAAATTTTTAAAATTATATCCGACTATTTCAAAGTCATGCCCATAGAGACCAAGATGGTCCAGTATGATTCCTTAATATATAGTAAATAGTTTGGACTATAGTATAGTCCATAGTCTGGACTGTAGTATAGTCCATAGTCTGTAATATAGTGTAGTCCATAGTCCGGACTATAGTATAATCCATAGATTTAACTATAGTATAGTACATATTCTAGTCCATAGTCTGGACTATAGTATCGTCCAAAGTCTGGTCTTTAGTATAGTCTTTAGTCTGCACTATAGTATAGTCCATAGTCTGACTATAGTATAGTACATAGTCTGGACTATAGTATAGTCCATGATCTGGACTATAGTATAGATCTGGACTATAATATAGTCTATAGTCTGGATTATACTACAGTATAATCCATAGTCTGTACTATAGTGAAGTCCATAGTCTGGACTATAGTATAGTTCATAGTCTGGTCTATAGTATAGTCCATAGTCTGGTCTATAGTATAGTCTATCATCTGATCTATAGTATAGTCTATAGTCTGGACTATAGTATAATCCATAGTCTATAGTATAGTCCATAGTCTGACTATTATATAGTCTATAGTCTGGACTGTAGCAAAGTCCATAGTCTGGACTATAGTATATTCCATAGCCTGGTCTATAGTATAGTCCATAGTCTGACTATTATATAGTCTATAGTCTGGACTATAGCAAAGTCCATAGCCTGGACTATAGTATAGTCCATAGTCTGGACTATAGTATAATCCATAGCCTGGTCTATAGTATAGTCCATAGTCTGACTATTATACAGTCTATAGTCTGGACTATAGCAAAGTCCATAGCCTGGACTATAGTATAGTCCATAGTCTGGACTATAGTAAAGTCCATAGTCTGGACTGTAGTCTAGTCTATAGTCTTGACTATAGTCTAGCCTATAGTCTGGACTATATTATGGAGTATAGTCTAGTTTATATTCTGAACTATAGTCTAGTTTATGGCTTGGACTATAGTCTAGTGGCCTATAGTCTAGTGGACTACAGTCTAGTCTATAGTCTGTACTGTAGTCTGGTCTATGGACTAATCTATAGTCTGTACTATGGTCCGTTTAACATTTAATTTTTTTTACTTTTTCATTGTTTTCTAAAATATTTAGCCAGCTGCTGTGCTACCTACAACTGTCATCTACTCTATGTTTTCTTTCAACTTTTCTCTTTTCCTTTAAAGACCCATTTTTGTCAGACAGTAATTAAAACTAACTTTTGTATCAACTATAAATTCCTAACGGATGCCACTAGACTTGTATTAATTGTGCAAATCCTTTTCTCGAAAAAAAGTCAAACAATCCACCAAACAATCAAATGGTATAATGATCATTGCAAATACAGCTCAACAAACAAAAAATCTAATGGACATAGAAAATGACCAAAAAAAGATTTACAAACTAAAGAAATGTTGCTCTTATTTTCAAAGCTAAAATCCCCATGATACAAACCCCTCGTAGTAAATCACAAAAATCACTGACGAAAATTAAAACTACAGTAACAAAAAAAAGTTTAGAGACAATTGACTTTGGTTTTAAAAACGATGCTTTTTAGTTTTTGCTATAAAAAAAAAAAATCCAAAAAGAGAAAAAAGTCACAAAGATGAAAATTCAGTTGTTTTCCAAAATACTAAAGGGGAGCAAAGGACTGCGGGAGTAAAAAAAAGGCAAACAATTACCACACATTTTTTAGTTCTGTTATCAAAGATTTATTTGTCCTACAATGGTCACAGCAGACTCACATACACTCACTCACAAAAGAACAAAATAAAACAGAAATGAATAAAAATGAGGCAAAAAAAAAAAAAAAAAAAAGGCCAAAGAATCTTGGAAAAATTAATGCTAAACGGAAAAGAAATACACAAAAACTAGGCAAATAGTAGTAATAAAAAGTAGTTTCGGTCCCTTTTTTGTGAGTTGTATTTTATACGGCCAACTAAAGGTCATTGTATGCTATAAATTCTTGAGGTTTTTTCTCTGTTATATTCTCTATTCCCCCCGCAATGAAAGTGTTTTCAACGTGTGCGAAAAAGTTAAAATTGTTTGGTGCTATTTTAGGTTTAAAACAAAAGCAAATAGTGAAAAAGAAAGAAACAATTTATTTAGTCAAGGGTCAATAGTTGAAAAGCGCAACAAAGAAAAAAGAGAAGAGAAAACGGAGAAAAAAAGTTTAGAATTTATATTTCAAAGACAATGTCAAAGTTAAAAGGTTTTTAATAGAGAGACGAAAGAAATTCCTTTTTAATTCCCCAGTTAAGTGTTAAAAGTTGTTAAATAAATTTAAGCTTTTTGGTTTTTTTTTTTTTTTTTTTTTTGTGAGAAAAGTTTTCTTAACTGGAAAGAGGTTAAAAATACTTAAGGACTTTAAAATTAGAACTAAAAAAAAGATAAATTTTGGCAGCAAAAAAAATTATTTAAGAATATTTTATAAAAAAAATTTATATTCAAGAAATTTTTAGTAGAAAAATTTTTTATTTAAAAATTTTTATTAGAAAATTATCTTCTGAAATTATTTTCTTTGGAAAATTATATTTTCAAAAAACTCTTCTTTGAAAATTTTCTCTTCTCTCTATTCAAGAAATTTTTTATATAAAATTTTATATTCAAGTAATTTATTATTGAAAATTTTCTATTAAATTTTTTTTTTATTCAAAATTCTTTTATAGAAAAATTTTATTTTTAAAAGAGATATTTTAAGTTTCCATATTGAAAACATATCAATTTATAGAATATTTTAAAGAAATTTTTCTCTTAAAAAATGTTTCTTTTTAAAAGTAGTTTTTCTTACAATGTTCTCTCTTTAGAGTAAGGGTTTTTTTTAGAATGTTTTTCCTTTCAAAATTTGTCTTAAATGGAAAATTTTTCTTTTTCTCTAGAAAAGAAACATTTTCTCTTAAAATATTTGCATTAGACGTTAATTTAATTTGAAAATTTCACTTTAAAAAATTGTGTTATTTTTGTTTTTTTAATTTCTTTTTGACTTTCTATAAAATTTCTCTTTGAGTTTTTACAAAGTTTCTCTTTGATTTTTTTTTTAATTTTTTTTTAATTAAATAGCTCTTAAAAAATTGCTTCTTTAAAAATTTAGTTTTTTGAATATTTTTCATAAGAAAATTTTTCTGGGATAATTTTTTAAACAATTTTCTTTAAATGTCTCTTCGAAATATTTCTCTTTTATATTTTTTAACAATTCTCTTGAATGTTTCTTTAAATGTTTTCGATTTAAAAATTTCTGCTAAAAAATTTTTCTTTAAGTTCTCTTTGAATTATTTTTAAATTATGTTTTAAATAATTTCTCTTTGAAGTTTTCTTTAAGAAAATGTTAGAGAAAAAATTATTTTCAAAAATTTATTATTAAGAAAATTTTCCTTTAATTAATTCTTTTTCAAAATTTTCTTAGAAAAACTTGTTAAAAAGTTTTCGATTTGAAAATGTCTTTAAAAATTCTGATTTTTTTTATCATTTAAATCAGGGACCGGCGCTCTTAAATTTCACATTCTATATACTCTTGTTTCCGTGCTCTTACATTGTGCACGGAAACAATTATTAAACTTATAATTTCATA
This sequence comes from Protophormia terraenovae, assembly GCA_951394005.1. NCBI lineage: Eukaryota > Metazoa > Arthropoda > Insecta > Diptera > Calliphoridae > Protophormia > Protophormia terraenovae. Next base: position 6,158,050 of record OX596074.1, on the reverse strand, counting down.
ATATCTTCTGCTTTTAAACAATTTATGGTCTGTAATAAAAACTATAATTGAATATTAAAACAATTAGCTTAAAAAAGTATTAAAAATATATAAAATTAATAAATAATTATTCTCTCTTCATATGTAAGAGCATATAGATGTGACAAATTTCAGAGATAATTTGCCCTTGTGCACTATTGCTTTTGATCTAAAATTTTTTTTTTTACAAATTCTGTGATTTTTTTATTTTTAAAATTTAAAAATTTTTAAAAGTTTCTCTTTTATATTTTTTTTAACAATTCTCTTTGAATGTCTCTTGAAATGTTTTCAATATAAAAATTTCTGTTTAAAATTAAAAAAAAAAAAAAAAAAAAATAAAATCTGATTTTTTTAAGTCTCTTCGATTCTTTTTGAAATTTTCATAGAAAAACCTGTTCAAATTTTTTCATTAAAAAAATTCTCTTAAAAAATTGTTTTTGAAAACAATTTCTTTTTGAATATTTTTCTGCAAAAAAGTTGTTTTTGAATATTATTCTTAAGAAAATTTTTCTCAAAACAATTCTCTTTCAAAATTTTCCTTCAAAAAAATTTTGATTTTGGATATTTTTCTTAATAAACTTTCTCTTTGATAATGTTTTTCTTAGAAAATGCCTTTTTAGAGAAAATTATTCTCTGAAAATATTTATACTAAAAGGAAAAATTTCTCTTACAAGTTTCTCTCTAGAAAGCACAATATTTTTTATTAAAAAAATGTCTCAATGTCTTTTACACAAAAATATTTTTAAAGTAGTTTTTCTCTTAGAAAATATCTTTTTAGTTTTCTTAGAATTTTTTTTAAATATTTTTAAACAGAAATTCATAAAATTTCTTTTAAACAATTTTTCTTAAAAAAATTCTCTTGTAAATTGATATTAATTTTTTTTTTTTCTTTTTTTTGGAATATATTCTTAAAAATATTTCTTTTGGAATATTTTTTCCTTTTTTTTTAATTCTGTTTGGATATTTTTTAAAAAAATTTCTGATAATTTTACTCAAAACAATTCTCCTTGAAAATTTCTCTTAAAAATTGTCCTTTGAATATTTTTCTTAAGAAAATTTTTCTTTGGAGAAAACTTCTTATAAAAAATGTCCATTTAGAAACAATTTTTTTTATAAATTTTATTAATTTTATTTTTTTCACAATTTCGAAAATAGCAAATAAATATAGTTTTACAAAAATTTACACTAATTATATGAAAGTTTGTGTAGATGGTATCCCATGTCTGGTTTCCTGACATCAACGAGATATACATTGAACTGAAGGTAATCACTTTGTCTATAAAATTCTGCCCTCTAAAATTAAATTCACTGAATGGCGCCAATTTTCTATCAAAAAAACTGAAAAATTTCAAAAATCGTAAATTTATGGTTTCATTTTTTTATCACCGTATAACTTTTTAACGGATAGTAAACCGGATACTTATTAAACTTATTAATAGTTTAAGTTTATAAGTTCAGAATTGTCAGAGCAAAATTAAAATGAATCCAAAAATCCTCGAAATTTTCAATTCAGTTTTTTCACATTTTTTAGTTTTAAATGCCTGCATTTCCGTGAGATTTTATGCGAATGATTTAAAATTTTGGATTTCTTAATTATTTTGTATCATCTAGAACAACCCATCAACACTTTTCCTAATTTTAAAACAAACTTTGCCAATAAAAGACACTTAAAGTAGGTTTAAAACAATTTCGAAATTTTTTGATTTTCCTCAAATTTTTCTTTGACAATTTGTCTTAAAAAAATGTCTCTAATTTAACCACTTAAATTGAACATCAACTTTAATTCCCTGAACCCCCATCCCACCTTAACATATTAAAAACAAATTGTTAACAAAAATATTTCTCTTAAACCGCATGTTGATTTCGTCAATAAACCATTGAAACATGATACAAATGAAGTGAACAAGTAAAAAAATCAAACTGAATATCTTTATTCCAACAAACAACATACTATAAATAAAATACAAATTGTCACATAAATGTCGGTAACTGTCCAATGAGACAGTCTGGACTGTCCCACATAAACACACAAACAGACACTTTTTCTGGTTAACCACAACAGGGAAAAAACCGAGAAAAGTATAAAACATAAACAAAAAAACCCAAGCAAATGAAACAATCATCAATTTTAAATTGAAAACGAAGAAGAAAGAAAAATGTATTTTCAATAGCCAATCGTTATAAAAACATCAATTAAAAGGCAGACAAACAATTCATTTAGCAAAGAAAATGCTAAAACTCTAGGGAAGCTGCTCAAAAGCAAATGAATTTTAATAAGGGAATTATGGTAATTTTCCACAAACAACAAAATTGAAAAGGACATAAAATTAAAATGATATTAATCAATCATAATTTGAAATTGTGGTAGGAAGAAAACTGACCACAAAATATAAAAATGCTGATTAAAAAAAAAAATAGTAAATAATAATTAAAATTTATCTTACCTCTCCGGCCGCATTACTAGAATAACTCATGCGCTTGACTTTCTTAAAGGTCACATCATCTTCAGCTTCTTTTAAAGCTTGTTCCAAAACACTATCCATTTCGGGACTACGATGTTCTTCCAAACCCTGGTAGCCACTAAATTAAATAAAATAAATAAATTTAAATACAAAATAAATAAAATTTAATTTAAATATAAAACAAAGATAATAAAAATTTTTACTAATATAATTATTTACATAAAATATTATAAAAATTTATGGGGAAAAAAAAATATCATTCATATTCAGCTACTAAATTTAAGCCTCAGGTAAAATATTTAAATAATGTCCTCTCTGTGGTAGCATTTATTACTCCCACATTTACAAACAACAAGTTGTTGTATAAAAATATGAATATATGTATGTATGTATGTTTGTAATATGTATATGTGTGTGTGTATTGTCACTGTTAATCAATAATTTTATTTTATACGTAATGAAAACGAAATGAAATGCAATGCATAAAAATATGTAATAATAAAAATAATATTAAAACTCTAGGCCAAATAATACAAAAAATAAAGTTTTCTCTTTCTAGTAAATGTTAATATTGTGTTGGTTTTTATATAAACCTTGTAATAAATACAACCGCAACATTCATAAATAAATGTGGGAACGTTTTGCTAAAAGCACTTAAGGTAGACACAATCAATTATGGTTAAAACAATAAACAATCAATAGTCAAGAACACTATTATATATATAAACCATAATATGTTAAACAAATATATAAACAAATATCCCTAAGCATACATTGAAATAATATTATTTGAGATGCTAGAAAATAAACCATTTCCAAAGATAGAACAAAATTTAATGCTAAATGTAAATTTAGTACTAAAATGTAAATTTAGTACTTAAGTTAATATTTAGTACCAAGGTTGGGTTATTTAATTTGTAATTTAGTACCAAAATATAAAAGTAAAATTTTAGTTTTGTACTAAAATTTAATACAAAAATTAAAATATTGTACTAAAAAAAATTTGTGCTAAAATTTGATACTAGAATTTTAAACATGTACTAAATTTTAACTACAGTAATAAAATTGAAATAACTATTTTATACTCAAATTTCAAATTGGTTCAGTACAATTTAGTAAAAAAATTTTAGTTTAGAACTAAAATTCAATTTCGTACTAAAACTGAAATAAAATAGTAAGTTTTCAGCGATGTACAAAAATTTCAATTTAGTACTAAAAATCAACTTAATTCGAAAATTTCTGTTTAGTACTAAAATTTTACTTAGACAAAAATTTAGCAATAAAAAATTCAGATATAAATAAAAAAATTTTCTGAAATTTGAACTTTGTAATAAAATTTGAATTTTATACTAGAATTTTAAATTAGTATTAAAATCTAAATTTCGTACAGAACTTTCAATTTTGTTCTAAAATTAAAATTTAGAAAAAAAATTTCAATTAAGTACTCAAATTTCAATTTTGTACTAAAATTTCAATTTTGTACTAAAATTTCAATTTTGTACTAAAATTTCAATTTTGTACTAAAATTTAAATTTTTTACTAAAATTTCCATTTTGAATTAAAATTTCAATTTTGTACTAAAACTTCCATTTTGTACTAAAATTTCAATTTTGTACTAAAATTTCAATTTTGTACTAAAATTTCCATTTTCTACTAAAATTTCAATTTTGTTCAAAATGGAAATTTATTTATTTATTTATTTATTTATTTATTTCAATTCACAGTAATATAAAAAGCCTTATTAGGCCAATAAATATATATTACAAAGATTTATTCCTGAATAAGGATATTTTAAATATTAAATAAAAACAATAAAAATCAATTCCACTCATATTCATTACTCCCATTTAAACGGCTCCCCAGCCAGAATATATAATAATATAACAAAAAAGCAAAAAGTTACATAGTCCCATAAGTAGTATAAATATCAAAAAGAAAGTCACAATTGCAAATCATTTAGCAAAAAGCTAAAGAGTAGCCAAATATCTCATAAGCTTCAAACGAAATGCATTATTCGATTCAATACTAAATTAATATTTTAGCAAAAAATTTGAATTTTAGTGTAAATTTATTACAAATACTTGAATTTAATACTAATATTTAAATTTAGTAGTAATATTTTAATTTAGTACAAAAATTTTTATTTTTTAATAAAATATAAATTCATTACTTAAATTTAAGTTTAGTACTAAACTTTAAATTTAGTATTAAATTTATATTTAATACTAAAATTGAAATGTAGTCCTAAAATGTTCATTTTTTACTAAGTTTTTAATTTAGTACTAAGATTTCAATTTGGTACTAAAATTTTTATTAGGTACTAAAACTGTACAAAAAATTAAATTTATTACAAAAGTATCCTCTTAGTACCAAAAGTTGCTATTTTCTGCTAAAATTTATTATTAAAATTTGATTTACTCTAGTACTAAAATTTTAATTAATTACTAAAATTTGATTGTAGTACTCAAACTTTAGTTTTGTAATATAATTTCAATATAATGCTTAAATTTAATATTTGTACTAAAAATTTTAATTTTATTAAAAATATAAATACACGAAAAAAAAAAATATATGGTTCTAGTGACCATAAACTAAGAGCAACATACCATGATTGTAATATATGATTACAGTTAAAAATAATTATATTTGTACGTAATTATTATGATTCCATTTTATAGTTTTTTTTTATCATTTAATGATTCGATTTAGTAATGTTTATAACCTTTTCTTAAATATTGCTTCCAATTTCATCATGCTTTTATAATTTAATAATCCCATTTTATCATATATATAATTCCATTTTATCATATATATAATACCATTTTATCATATGTATAATTCCATATTTTCATATTTATCTTCATTTGTACCACGATATGTGGTACATTTATATACTGAATATAAACAAACTTTGTGAATTAATATTCGTTCATATCTAAACTAAATGAGAATTATTATACTAACAAACTACTGGACTGATACTCAAAAATGTGTATTCAATAGTTATAAAAACAAATAAAAATATTAGCTTAATAGTTGTAGAATTAACCAAATTTGTAAAATTAACTAAGTGGTTGTAGAATTCACTAAATGTTAAATATGATTTCATATAAAAATATTTAAATACATATTATAATTGCAGTCAACCATATTAAAATTTTGATTGTGGGTAATCATTAAATGATCAAACAGAAACATAAACGTTGCTATCATGAACACGGTATTATTCAAATCAATGAAAAACGACTATACAAACTTTGAATAGTTGTAGTGATCATGCTGTAACCATGTTTTTTCTCTGCGAGTACTAAACATTTTAATATATTTGGTACTAAAATTTCAGAATATACATTAAAATTTATATTTAGTTCTATAATTTGAATAAAATGTGTAAATTTTCAATTAAATATCTTAAATTAAAAAAAATAAATAATAATAATAATAATATTTTTTAATTAATGTTTGTGGGGAAATGGTTTATTTTTCTGTATTTCTTGGATTAATGAATTTCGTGTGTGGATTCTTTAGAAAAATATTATAAACACGTTTACAAAACTACACAGAAAAAAGTAAAAATGGACTTCAATTACGAAATTTGTAATATTAATTAATTTTTAATTGATTTTGCTCCAATCATCAAAATGATAATATTAATAACTATAATAATTGATATTATTATTACTTCTATTCCTTAAATAGATCCAATGAGCTGAAAATTTTTGAAACTTTACTTAAATTTATTTTATTTCTGTACTTTTATAGACAAATATTTAATTTTTCTTTATATTTTATTAACAGCTGTCAATTTATTAAAAAACAAAACTGAAAACCAATTAGAAAATTAATTATATTAATAAATCATAAATTAAATTCCAATATAAAATTAATTAATAATTTTATTAAAAAAATATTTGAAATATTTTTTTCTGTGTAATTAATGAAAAATTAAACAAAATTATTGATATTTATATGTTTAATATATATGCACTTAGCTAAAAGGAATATATACTTATTTTCTCATACAAATTTTTAAAAATATAGAAGCATGAACTGTTTCTTAATATTGGAAAACTTGTACCATTTACTGTACTAAAAGTATTGTTTCCCTTTAATACATAGAATATAATTTTTATATATTTTATTGTAAAAATGTATTTTGCCATTTTCCACAAGAAGTTTAAGTTTAGAAGTATTTTTTATATTTATTTATATAGAAAAACTAAACCAAAGATATTTCCCTATATTTAAAACACATACTTACATATATATACCTACGCACTCATATTATATAAGAACCTAGTTATTTACAAATTTATTTAAATTTTTTACTTACCTTAGTAGTTTATCTCTAAAAGTACCCATAGCTCCAGCTCCTCCTACGCCACCTTTACCATATCTCATAGTAGAACGATTGGTTTTACGTACTGTACGCAAATCGGTTTCCCAGAAGCTGGTTATAGTATTTTATTGAATTGAGGTTAGATTAACATGGAAATAAATAAAAATACATATTTTTTAATATTTTATTTTGTTTTATTTTGTTAAGAAATACTAATTCTGGAGAAAAACCCAGAATCATTATATGGACATTTATATTAAAAAAATAATAAATGGTTATACAAAATTAACATATAGAAAAAAATAATTTTAAATATTTTGTCCAAATATTTTTATTAATCAACAATTGTTTTTAAATAATAAAGTTTTTACTAAAAATTTGTTAAGCAAAATAATTTCTCCCCGAAAATATATTTATAATTTGTTTAGTTCTTCAATTCCCTTTATATTGTTTTGATTACAGCCTAAAGATATGCTTTGCTATCAAACACGTGTTACACCTATTAACATAGAAACACAAACACACTCAATTTCTCACAACTAAACTGGTAAATGTTCAATAACACTTTCCTACTTTTCTATTGCAACATGCTTTTTGTTTTTATTTACATTTCTAGCAACTAGTTTTGTTTTATCTTTCTTATGTTGTTTTTGTTTGTTTGCTTTTTTCACCGGGCAACAGTTTCAATTACTTTTTTTTGTAATGTTTTGATACCAATGTAAACATTGCTAAATTTATAAGAGTGTAGTTTCTTGCACTCTTCTCTCACTTGTTATTAAGCTATAAACAGCCTAAAGAGATAATGCTGTAACAAACATGTAGACAAACATGTGTAAATAACACAGAAGGTAAACAAAACAAGTTTTTGTTTAAGAAGATGTAAATAAAAAAAGAGTAAGAAGAGCTTGAACTCTTTATTTTTTAAATGCTCCCATTGTTTATGTTTTTTTTTTCCTTTATGTTTGTATATTAGAGCAGTTGGGTTTTTGAGTAAGAACAAAACAAAAGTATAAATTTGTTATTGTTGATTAGTAAAGTGTGAAAAATATTGGGTATTTCAAACAAATAAGAGAATAAGGTCTTTAAATTCTTCCTGTTAGTTTAGTTTTTTGAAAAAATTATATTTTTTTTATATAAATTTTAAATAACTTAAGGCAAAATAAACTATTAAAATCAAATAAATATTTTTTCTTTTACTTCCCAGCAGTTCGCCGAACTAGTTCCGTTACGTCGAATTCGTTAGCCACTAAGAACTACCACTAGTTACTTTTCAACCCACTCACAATGCTTTTAACTGGTGAATTTAACATGGAGATGTCATTGGAGGTAACCAATTGGCCACCCTTTGCATTACTATTCACTAGTAGTTTGGATGGTACCATTTTTCTAGTTATTTCGAATGAAACATAGTACTACACATTGAACTGTTCATAAGAAACTAGCACTATCAGCACAAGTCACTAGTATTTTCAGTAGTACAAAAACTCTAGTATTTGGGACGAAAAAGTTGAAAAAATAAAATTGTACATTTATTTTGTATTTTTAAAGTTTTAATTTCCCTGATAAGTAATTATTGTTTTTTTATTTTATTAATTTAGTTTTTTTAAGAATTTTCTGATGTTTTTATTTTATATTTTTATTCATCGATGTCTTCAGCTGGGCTTGAACTTCTAACCTTCTGGTTTGTAGGCACGCATATTAACCACTGGGCTATTGATCTCTTTATTTAACATTCTGCTATGTGCTGTTTTCAATTTCAAGAGAATATTTGTTGTAATGTATGCATCATCTGTGCCAAGAAAATTATACTAAAATACTAACGGCGAATTTCTGCATTACATGTAGTTAGTGAATTGGCAATTTATATATGGGTCTGATTATGAATTTACATAAAATTTCTTATTTAACAAAATACTAATGGCGATTTTAGGCATTACATGTAGTTAGTGAATTGGTAATTTAATTACTACTTTTTTATTATTTATTTAGACAAAATTTGAACATTTAACAAACAGTTAAATTATTAAAAGTAACTAATATAAGATATTATATATAATAATGTATGTCCTATGAAAGATTTTTTTTTTTAACTTTTTTTAACAGTTTTTAAAGAAAACAAATTTATATTTTAATGATTTCACAAAATTTTTAAAAAATAAATAAATAAAAGCTAATGATTAGGAATTTTATTATGTTGTTCCTGCAACTTTTGTCTCGATAATTAAACACTACACTACCATAGGTGATTGGGGTATTATCGGTGGAGAAGACTGGAGCTTTTTCCAGTCCACAAAGCAATAATAAGCGCAAAATTTCGTAAGGTTGGTGGTTTAAGAACACTGGAATTCTTTCCTGCCTCCGACACAACCAACCAACGACGGTATTGACGAGGAATGCAAATATTATTATGCAATAAAAAAACTAGTATTTTATTGATTATTTCACATAAAAATTACTTTATTTAATAATATTCACAAATGTTGGACTGTAATTCAAGTTAACACTTTGATGTTGTAAAGCCAAGTGATGTTATATTTCTAAAAAGACTTTATAAAAGTAAAACTTAAAAACAAAAAGAAAAAAGAAAAAATAACTGTTTGCCATAACTACATATAATACTACTAAATATTTGTTATTTTTAAAGATCAGTGGTTACAACAACCACATTATGAACATTACAGTATTACGTACAATGTTTATTAATATGTAATTTTGTTGGTAGCAGAAAAAATGCGTTGTGATAAACAATTAATTACCAGTAGGAAATTTTCAATACAAAAAAGTTCTAAACAATCGGGTTAGGCCGATTATATGTATTTTATTTTTATTTTTTACTATAAATTTATTAGGGTCCTAATCTCAATATTCGACGAAACAATTTTTTTACTATTTTTGTTATAATTTATTTAATAATTAAATAAAAAATAGTTTCATATAAATAAATTGTCACTAACTTCAAATATGATATATCTTTTTTTATCGTAGCAGGGGAGTGATAATCTGAAGAACTATTACCCAACAAACCAAGAAACGATACAGTATCATTAATGATATCATAATTTTAAAATTATATGATAAAATATCGAAATATTTTTTTCCTTAGAAAAAAACTTCAAACATTTTTAGAAAAATAAAAATAAATTGAAAATTTTTGTGGAAAAACAATATTTTGTCATGTATTATATGAAAATTATATTTTTACAGCAAATTTTACGGTAGCGAAACTGTTTTTGGATTAAATATAAATTTTGAGCAGGATGGACTTAAGTGTATTATTGTTATCTTTAAATTAATTTTAAAATATTCAGAATATTAATAAGTAATCCAATTATGGCACATATGTATGTATATATTCTTGAATATATTGGCAAGTTATCGCGCTGCTTAAATTTAACGATATCATTACTAATATCGTTATTTTCAAAAATTATGATATCATTTTCGAGTGTACCTTTTAGAAAGCAACCTATGTCATTTTAGAATTATAAATGATATCATTCTCGGGCTTCTTTATCGCCGAAATGATATCGTTATGATATCATTACGATATCATTTGGTTTGTTGGGTATGGTGAAAACCATCAATCTTCTTATTATATCGCTTTGATAAAATGAAAATGGATATAAAACAATAATATTAATTTTCGCATATCTAAATGAGGATTATAGTGAAAGTCTTAAAAATTTTTGTTGTAATTTTCATATTAAAAATCGAATAGGTGCGAGGGGAGTAGTAGCCCACATATAAACTAAATATTAGTTGTGGCGTTAAATGGGGTAGCGAAGCGCACTGGAAAAAGTAAAAAGAAATATTTTTGTTAATAAATTACATACATAAAAAAGTTTTATAATTTATTGACTTTTTAGTTTAGAAAAAATTATTACCATATATTTTTAATTAACAAAGTTGTTTAATTTTGCTTCAAAACTTAATAAATATCTTCAAATAAGAATCAAATTTTAGTAATATTTTTTTACTCATTTAAATTATCAATTTATTCAATCACCCACTTAATTGACTTAATTAATTTATTAATTGGGAATTGAATGAATGATTGAATGAATTATTTACTAACATATTTGTTGATTGATTTTATTTTTTTGATTTTTCTGTGTATATCTCTTATAAATTTTGCAAAATAAATGTATATATCGACCAAAGTATTTGAGAACTTATATTGTATATAGAGGCACTTATAGGAAAATAGTTTTAAAAATATGATAAAAACAGACTACCATTTCTTAAATATATTTACATTTGAGTAGTAAAATAAATCAATAATTGTAAAAATGAATTGTGTATTCACTAACAAAATAGTTGTATCGAATTTGTTTACAATGTAGGGAATTTCTAGAGATAAATGCAATACTTTTTGGCTACTTGGTCACTTATTACATTATGTTTAATAAATTAATAGTTGTATCGAAATCGTACACTTTGTGAATTTCTGAAAACGAAGAGCCAACAATTTCACTACAATTCAATAGTGTATTCACTAATGTAATAGTTATAAGGAGTTCCTATATAATCAAGTTTAATTCTAGAGAAAAATTTAAGATTTTTTGCCGATTGGACACTAACTGCATTACATTTCAATAGTGAATTCACTAAATTAATAGTTGTAGCGAATTGGCATACATTAATGTAAATTTCTGAAAGCGAAATGCCACTATCTGCACTACATTTCAATAGTGAATTCACTAAAAGAAATTTTGCAGCATATTCATATATAACACGAGAATAAATTTCTCAATTTACGCTTTTAAAGCTCTCAACGGCAACTCTATGCATTACATGTAAACATAGAAGTGGCAGTTTACTTTTAGATATTATATTTTCTAGTTAAAACAATAAACATTATTTAGTAGTTATTTTACTAGTGAAATGTAATGCAGAATGTGATCGTTTATCAACCACTTGCACTACCAAAGGTAACTAGTGAATCGTCTAAGTAGTTATATATCTAGTGATAATGGGCAAATTGGCACCTTTTGAACTGCTGGGTTTGTTTGCTAAGTGAGTGAACATTTACACAAACTCTTGTATATAAATTACAAAGTAAACAAAATAAATTGTTATTTAAGGAGATCTTAAAAACTAAATAAAGAATGAACAAGAGAGTTCATATAACCATAAGAATTTAGAAACTCTTATTTTTTTTTTCTTATTATTTCCCATGTACATATGTTTTTTAGCAAAAAAAAGTGTGAATTTGTTGTGGCATTGTAGTTATGTATAAACATGTTTGTGTTTATTTTTAAACAAATAAGCAAATAAAGAATTTATTTCCTTCCTCTGCACTTTAGTTTCTTTCATATTTTTTAAAATATATTTTTTATATATATTTCTAAAATAATATTTAGCAAAAAGAAAAAAAAAACTATTAAAATTTAATTGTTTTTATTTATTTTTTTTTGTTTAACAACAATTTTTGTAAAGCATACTTTGTGGCCAATAGTTCTTTTATAACAAATATGTCTCTATGTTTTATAAAAGCCTTAGTTTTTATTTAAAATAAAATAAAACTTGAGAAAAAAATTTGTTATCATAGTCTGCAACAAAAACCTTAAATTGTTTTCTTTTTATAATATAAAAAAAAAAAAAAAAATAAATTTAGTAAGTAAGTTGTTAGCTTGTTGTAATTTTTACAACATAATTGAAAGAAAATGTTGTCTATTTTGAGGCTGGTTATCAAATAAAAACTATTGCAGATGTTGGAAAATTGTTTTGTTTTAAAAACTTTAATAACAGTGAGGAGAAATATGTATTAAATTTTGTAACAAAAAAAATAAAATAAAAACTAGAAAATATTAAAAAATAATATATAAAATTAAAAAAAAAGAAACAATTTAAATTTATTAGTTCTTATTTTAAAAATGTTTAACAATTCAAAAACAAAATATTTAAAATGTTTTTTTTTTTTTTTTTAATTAAAGAAAATATCGGAGAAAAACATAAAATTTATTAAAAACTTTTTTTTTTTTTCGTAAATGATGAATATTTTTCGAACTTTTTTATGAATTAATAATTATTGTATTTTTATTCAGGCTCAAGTTCATTATTGTAATAATTCTTCTAGAATTAATTCTTCAAAAGTGTGAGAGTACTAAAAGGCACAGGGATGGTGACGAAGATCGTAGCGGATCAGAAAATGCATCCTGCTAGTGTCTAATAAATCTTTTTCTGTATTCTAAATTTTTTTTTGTTAAATATTAATTAATTTTTTTTTATATTTGTTAAAAAGATTTTATTTATTTTTTAATAATAATAAAAAAAATAAAAATTAAAAAAATTTTGTGAGCAAAAAAAATTTTTTTTTTTTTTTTTTTGCCAAATTTTTGGAAATACTTATTAATTTATTTTTGTTTAATAAAAGTTATTAAATTTTCATTGATGAATTCTTTAAAAAGTAATTTTCAATTTTCAACTTTACTCTTATTTAAAAAAATTTGTTGTCTCAGATTTTTATTCTCCCCAAACTCTTAGTTATATTCTTTGTAGTTTCTTGTGCTTTCTTTTTTATATTTGTTATTTGTTAAAAAGATTTTATTTATTTTTTAATAATAATAAAAAAAATAAAAAATTAAAAAAATTTTGTGAGCAAAAAAAATTTTTTTTTTTTTTTGCCAAATTTTTGGAAATATTTATTAATTTATTTTTGTTTAATAAAAGTTATTAAATTTTCATTGATGAATTCTTTAAAAAGTAATTTTCAATTTTCAATTTTACTCTTATTTAAAAAAATGTTTGTCTCAGATTTTTATTCTCCCCAAACTCTTAGTTATATTCTTTGTAGTTTCCTTGTGCTTTCATTTAGCAAAAATGTATCACATATGTTTTCCTTAAGGCTTTTTTCTATATATTTTGATCAGAAAAAAATTGTATCACAATTTTTCCTATTTCCTTTATTCCTATGAAAAAGAGACTACTAAAAACCAATTTGAAAATCAATTACTTTTTTCTCCTCTAGTTATTTCTTCTCTCCTGTTTTTAAATAAGAAAAATATTGTTTAAAACTTAAAGCAACAAAGCTTTTAATAGTATCTTTATATGTATGTGTGTGTGTGTACAATAAGCTGGTGACTCCTATTGATATGCTTTTAAATGTTGTAGAATGATTTAGATGAAAAGTATGTTACATTTTGTATCATTTTTGATAATTTTCTTTTAAATAGTTTTTATAAACTAAAAAGCTAAAAATATTTATAGTTAAATTAAAAAAAGACATATAAATTGAAAATAAATTTTGAGTTAATGATTTGATTTTTTTCCAATTAAGGATTAATTTTTGGGGAATTAAAATTTTTAGAAAAGAAATTGAAAAATAAAAATAATTTAGAAAAATTAAATATTAAAAGAAAAGGATTTGAAACTATGATTTGTTTTTTAAATAAGGGGTTAAACAAAAATTAATTATCTTTGGAAAATTATATAACGAATATTAAAATTTAGGAAAAATAGTGATTGTTTACTTTACTTGGTTAAATAGTAGTAAATTTAGTATTAAAAGGACCAAAATATAGAAAAATATGTTTGAGAAGAATGCAGAATTTATATAAAAAATATTAAAATTTGTGAGGAAAAATAATTATAAAAATAATACACGAATTGAATTAATTCACAGAGATTTTCCACATATTACATGCTCTAAAATGTATTGGTTTTTAAATTTACAAAATCGGACTTGATTTGTAGACATAACTATTTTTTTATTATTTTTTTTTTTTTATTTTCCCTGTTTTTAAATGTTTATGCTTAAGGTAGTCCACTTTGACGCCCTGTAACTTATCTTGTATTATTAAAGGGTAACAACTAGTTATATTTTCTGAAAGCTTACGTCTTCCTGTACAACTTTCCTATACATTTTAATTGGATTCGTTTTATAGTTTAGGAGATAGATATGTATTAAATTTTCTTTGCTTTTAGTGCAGAGGAGCGTATGATTAATATTAATTATGCAATTAATTTAGAAAACGTTCAATAAATGACAAAGTATAGTATATAAAAAAGAAATTTTAATAGGTTTTTAAAAAGGAAAATCAAGGTAAAGAAAAATATAAAAGAAATTTTATTCTAAAAATATTTGAATGGTAAGACTAGGACTTTTTCTGACTCATTAATTTCTTATGCAAAGAAATTAAGGTTAAATTTTCTAGCTCAATTTCTTCTCTATATTTCTTTGTGATTATAAAAATTCTTGACCATATTATCTATTCAAATTTTAACGAAATTATTTTAATTTTTTGATATAAAAAAGAAATTTTTTAAAAAAATGTTTATAAAAGGAAAATTAAAAAAAAAATAATAATAATAATAATAATAATAATAAGGAAATTCTTCTTTTTTATTAAGAAAAATATTTATAGAAAATTTTGTATTAAAAGGAAATTTATTTCAATAGTTTACAAGTTATAAATCAATGACTGTTTTAAACTATTTGTTGCAACAAACTACTGGATGTAAAATTAATATTAATTATTTATTTTAGAAAAAGTTTAATAATTTTTCAAAAACCATACTACTGAGGTACGAATTTTTGGCGACTCTGTCTTTATAGTCTTGTCCAATTGATACTTTTAGTATACGACCAAGTCTCCATTCGTTTGGAGAGAAAAGGTCTTTTCTAATAATGACCAAATTATTTACAGCAAATTTCCTTTTGGGGTATTTCCACTTGTTTCGCTTATGCAATTCTTTCAGGTATTGTTCTTACCATCGACAGGCAAATCGATGGTGGAGTATATTTAGTTTTTGCCATCTGTTTGCATAGCTAAGTGGCTCGCTAGAAAAGTCTATTTCAGGGGGTGATAATGTGGAAAGGTCTGGGTGTGAAAGTGTAAATCTCATTGGACTTAAGGGTCTTGACTTAAGACATGTTTCAATTCGTGATAGCATTGTAGTAAATTCTTCACCTCAAAGGTGAAGAACTGAACGTGGGTTACTTTCTTGAAAAGGGATTTAACGCTTTTTACACCTGCCTCCCAGAGTCCGTCTATAAATGAAGCGCCAGGGGGATTAAAATGTCATTCAATACTCTGAAAAGCGTGTTGGGAGAGAATGTTAGATCTTATTTGGGGTAAGAGATTTTCGTTATTTTTCCAGAAGATGTTAGCAGCGCCGACAAATGCCGTTCCATTGTTTGGGAATGTTCCATTGTTTGAGAATGGAAAAAGCGTGAGAATGCTACTAGGAAGGCTGGGGTTGATATTTCACTTATTGCTTCCAGATGAATAGCTTTCGTTGCAAAGCATACAAACACTAGAACGTAGCCCTTAGTTATTTTAAATCCATGGCCAGCAAATGATTTTATGTTGAAATGAAGGCCAGTATTTGTAAAGAGGCGACAAAGAAGCGTTCTTTCTGGGGAGAGCGATGCCATGAGCTGTTGCAATTAAATATGGTGATTTTTAACAAGTTTTTAAGTTTCGGTACCCAAAATTCCATTCGTATCAGGTGAATTAGAAGGGAATTTTCTCCATGAACTGTGTACTTATGATTCAGTTCTAAGTACAGACGGGTAAAACGACCAGAGTAGGGTAAACTTTGAAAATATGAAAGTATTTCGCATCTTGAGAGTGTTTCATTAATTCTCATTACGCCATCAACTTCTATGAAAGGGTTAAAAGTTAATAAAAACTTTTTCTGGGGATTTCTTGACCGTTAGATAGAAGATAATATTCGAGGAAGTGCATTTTTTGGCACCAAATCACAAATCGAAGTTTCACAAGCTTTATTTTGGATTGATTTAAAGTGAGAAAAGGGAAATTAAAGTTATGTTTTTACTAGGAGAGACTGTCTTCAAATTGTTGGGATAAAAGTGTTTTTACGGGCTTTACTTCTCCACATAATATTTTGTAAAAAAATTATATATAAATTTTTCCTGTATGAAGAAAGTTTCTTTGATACAAAAAAAAAAAAAAAAAAAATAAAAAATAATAATTAATAAAATATAAATAATTGCTTGAGTTGCATACATTTGTGGCCCTTCAGCTCTTTTAAATTTCAAAGAAAATAATTTTTATTTTAATTTTCCTAAAGTCCATATCATCTGCTTCAAATTTTCTTAATATAATT
The DNA here is from genome assembly GCA_951394005.1 of Protophormia terraenovae. NCBI lineage: Eukaryota > Metazoa > Arthropoda > Insecta > Diptera > Calliphoridae > Protophormia > Protophormia terraenovae. The sequence continues at coordinate 6,141,157 of OX596074.1, read as the reverse complement.
TTTCAATAAATTCATTGATTGAAAAATTATAAGTACTATAATATTTTTAACAATTTCAAGAGCATAGGAACGTATGATTAATATTAATTAAGAATTTAATTACAAAAAGATGTAATAACTTTGTAAGTAAGTCTACTAAGAACAAAATTTTAGTAGATTCCAAAAGAGGGAAACACTAGGCACCGAAAAAACTTAAAATCAATGCAGATAAATCGTTCATCTTGAGTAAAAATCTACATTTTGTCTAATATTTCTGTTAATAATTTTTGGAATTCTCTGAAGCATCTTTTGCTATAAAGTTTATAATTAAAGTTTTCCAAAAGACTAAAATTTCTCTTTATAATTCTTTAAAACTAATATATATACCCCGATATTGAAATAATAGAAAAAGAAAATTTTGTAAAAAAGAAGAGCAACTTTGCAAGCCTACAATTTACCCAGACTTCAAAGAATATAATTTTTGTTTTAATTTTCTAAAAGCTTTAAGTGTTTGCTTAAAATTTATTTAACATTGTTTTTCAATTGGTTTAGTAGTTTCCAAGATACAAGACTATTTCCTTTTATATATACTAAATATACATAGGGGCGTATGATTAATATTAATTAAGAGTTTAAGTAATAAAAATCGAAATAACTTGGGAACTAATGAAGCTAAAGACAAAAATGAAATAGATTCTGTAAGAGGAAAAAAAGCCATTATAGAATGAGATAAAAATAGGCTTAATATTTTTAATATTTTTACAAACAAATTAAAATATTTCTTATATTATTCTCAACAATTTAAAATATAGTGATACAGAGCACGTATTTTTAATTTGTTGTTTAAAACATTATAAAATATCTTCTGGTTTTTTTATAGCCTAAAATATTTTCTAACATAAATCCATTAACTAAAGCCTGCTTTTAGGCTTATGATTTATATAAAATAACTAAAAATAAATCGTTTCATTCCCTCTCTTTACTCTTGCTAATATAAAATATCTTTTAACTTATAGTAAAAATATACATGAAAAAATTTATTTAATATATTTTTATTTATCAAAAGCTGTTACTTTTAAATGCCTTTTTGTAAAATATAAATTTAGTATTTCAAAATTTATTACTTGCTATTTTTAGCTAAAGATTTTAAATTACTCTCTCTCTCTCTCTTTCTAACCAACCTACATATATGCTTTTAATAGTTAAAACATTTTTATTTACTTGAAATATTTGATTTAAAACATATTGATGGCCCTAAATTTATAACGATTTTAATTCTTTATCTATTTTTTTCTCTTCTTAATAACAAACAATAATGTTCAACAACATCTTTATTCTTTAAGAAGAAAAGTAACTAAAATAAAGTGAGAAAAAAAAAAGTTTTGCAATCTCCCTAGTCCCTTTTTTTTTACTGTTCAAATAACCCAAAGGCCATAAATCCTTACAGAGCTTGGTCTAATTCTCCTATATATGCCTTAAAAACATTGTCCCTTTTTTCATAGCAATAACTAGAAAATGATTTTTGTTGAAAAATAAATATCATATCCTGTTAAACATACCCAACCATAACATTACTTTACTATCTATATTAAAATCTGTCTGTCCCTCTGTCTCTTTAGATAAATATGAAACGTAGCAAAACAATAATATATCGACATGTGTAAGAAATTGATTTTGTTGTTGTTGTTTGTTTCATCAAAATTTACACTCCCCTTTTCATCACTACATATGTTAGGTTACAAAAAAGAAATAGCTTTAGATTTTCTCGTTGCTTTTTTCTCCTTTTTTTTTTTTTTTTTGCTATACTGGCCTTACAAGGACATTAATCTCCCCCATTTTACTTTTAACCCCACAAAATACATTGATACATCAACAAATATGTTGTAAAGTTAAAGTCTTCAACATCAGTATTATCATCATCATTATCATCATCAACATTGTTTACTTGGAACAACAGCTGTTTTGTTTATGTATTTGTAAAGAAATTTATATGTAACGGTTCTTAGACATTTGTCATGTTTAACATGTATGCATGTGTGTAAAAAATTTACTTTTTATTTCGAAACAAAAAGAGAGCGAGATTGACATGTGTGTTTGTTAGTTAGAATGCTTGTTTTTTGTTATTTTGAACAAGACCTTGAATTAATGATGTCAATTTGTTATTGTTGTTATTTACTTTGTTTTAGTTATTTTTTTGTTTACTTTAACAAGAAAAAATCAAAGCAAAAATTTCTTGTTAAATTTTATTTTCTCCAAAGAATTATCTTTAAATGGAAGGCTAAATTAAGAAAATAGGTATAATAAGGTCAAGGTGATTTTATAGTTCAGTTCTAGTTCAGTTCTAGTTCAGTTCTAGTTCAGTTCTAGTTTAGTTCTAGTTTAGTTCTAGTTTAGTTCTAGTTTAGTTCTAGTTCAGTTCTAGTTCAGTTTTAGTTCAGTTTTAGTTCAGTTCTAGTTCAGTATTAGTTCAGTTTTAGTTCATTTCTAGTTCAGTTCTAGTTCAGTTCTAGTTCAGTTCTAGTTCAGTTCTAGTTCTGTTCTAGTTCAGTTCTAGTTCAGTTCTAGTTCAGTTCTAGTTCAGTTCTAGTTCTAGTTCAGTTCTAGTTCAGTTCTAGTTCAGTTCTAGTTCAGTTCTAGTTCAGTTCTAGTTCAGTTCTAGTTCTAGTTCAGTTCTAGTTCTGTTCTAGTTCAGTTCTAGTTCAGTTCTAGTTCAGTTCTAGTTCAGTTCTAGTTCAGTTCTAGTTCAGTTCTAGTTCAGTTCTAGTTCAGTTCTAGTTCAGATCTAGTTCAGATCTAGTTCAGTTCTAGTTCAGTTCTATTTCAGTTCTAGTTCAATTCTAGTTCAGTTCTAGTTCAGTTCTAGTTCAGTTCTAGTTCAGTTCTAGTTCAGTTCTAGTTCAGTTCTAGTTCAGTTCTAGTTCAGTTCTAGTTCAGTTCTAGTTCAGTTCTATTTCAGTTCTAGTTCAGTTCTAGTTCAGTTCTAGTTCAGTTCTAGTTCAGTTCTAGTTCAGTTCTAGTTCAGTTCTAGTTCAGTTCTAGTTCAGTTCTAGTTCAGTTCTAGTTCAGTTCTAGTTCAGTTCTAGTTCAGTTCTAGTTCAGTTCTAGTTCAGTTCTAATTCAGTTCTAGTTCAGTTCTAGTTCAGTTCTAGTTCAGTTCTAGTTCAGTTCTAGTTCAGTTCTAGTTCAGTTCTAGTTCAGTTCTAGTTCAGTTCTAGTTCAGTTCTAGTTCAGTTCTAGTTCAGTTCTAGTTCAGTTCTAGTTCTAGTTCAGTTCTAGTTCAGTTCTAGTTCAGTTCTAGTTCAGTTCTAGTTCAGTTCTAGTTCAGTTCTAGTTCAGTTCTAGTTCTAGTTCAGTTCTAGTTCAGTTCTAGTTCAGTTCTAGTTCAGTTCTAGTTCAGTTCTAGTTCAGTTCTAGTTCAGTTCTAGTTCAGTTCTAGTTCAGTTCTAGTTCAGTTCTAGTTCAGTTCTAGTTCAGTTCTAGTTCAGTTCTAGTTCAGTTCTAGTTCAGTTCTAGTTCAGTTCTAGTTCAGTTCTAGTTCAGTTCTAGTTCTAGTTCAGTTCTAGTTCAGTTCTAGTTCAGTTCTAGTTCAGTTCTAGTTCAGTTCTAGTTCTAGTTCAGTTCTAGTTCAGTTCTAGTTCAGTTCTAGTTCAGTTCTAGTTCAGTTCTAGTTCAGTTCTAGTTCAGTTCTAGTTCAGTTCTAGTTCAGTTCTAGTTCAGTTCTAGTTCAGTTCTAGTTCAGTTCTAGTTCAGTTCTAGTTCAGTTCTAGTTCAGTTCTAGTTCAGTTCTAGTTCAGTTCTAGTTCAGTTCTAGTTCAGTTCTAGTTCAGTTCTAGTTCTAGTTCTAGTTCAGTTCTAGTTCAGTTCTAGTTCAGTTCTAGTTCAGTTCTAGTTCAGTTCTAGTTCAGTTCTAGTTCAGTTCTAGTTCAGTTCTAGTTCAGTTCTAGTTCAGTTCTAGTTGAGTTCTAGTTCAGTTCTAGTTCAGTTCTAGTTTATTTCTAGTACATGATTAAAATTTTAGTACTGAGTAAAAATTTTATTGGATTAAAATTTTATTACTAATTAAAATTTTGGTACTAAATTACAATTTAAGTATTAAATTAAAATTTTAGTACTTCATTAAAATGTTAGTACCAAAAACAAAATTTAAGTACCAATTTAAAACTTAAGTACCAAATTAAGATTTAAGTACTTAAATAAATTTTTAGTACTAAATCGAAATTTTTGTGTACTAAATTAAAATTTTAGTACTAAATTAAAATTTTAGTACTAAATTAAAATTTTAGTACTAAATTAAAATTTTAGTACTAAATTAAAATTTTAGTACTAAATTAAAATTTTAGTACTAAATTGAAATTTTAGTACTAAATTAAATTTTTAGTACTGAAATAAAAATTTTTAGTACTAAATTAAAATTTCAGTACTAAATTAGAATTTTAATACTAAATAGATATTTTTGTACTGAATTAAAATTTTAGTACCAAATAGATATTTTTGTACTGAATTAATATTTTAGTACTAAATGAACTTTTTGTCTTAAATTAAAATTTATGTGGTTAAAATTTTAGTACTATAATAAAATTAAAACTATAGTACTGAATAAAAGTTTTAGTTCTGAATAAAAATTTTTGTACAAAATTTAAATTTTAATACTAAATTAAAATTTTTGTACTAAAATTTTGGTACTAAATTAAAATTTTAGTACCAAATATATGTTTTTGTTTTAAATTAAAATTTTAGTACTAAATGAACTTTTTGTCTTAAATTAAAATTTGTGTACTTAAAATCATAATAAAAACTTTAGTACTAAATTAAAACTTTAGCACTAAATTAAAGTTTTAGCACTAAATTAAAGTTTATTACTAAATTAAAATTTTTGTACTAAATTAAAATTTTAGTACCAAATTCAAATTTTAGTACTAAATTAACGTTTTAGTCGAAATTAAAAGTTCTCATGTAAAATTTAAAATATATAGTTCTAAATTAAAATTTTAAGACAGTCTTTAAAATCTGTAAAATACTGTATATTTTTGGGCTTTTTGTAATAGAAAAATTTACTGCCTATTTGTAGGACTTTATTTGCTTAAAATTGGTTATGTTTAAATCCCCATTATAAATAACATGTTATTTATAATTGAGCAAAAACTCTCCTCTCTCTAAAATTTTATTTTCCTGCCTTGAATTTATTATTTTTCCATTAATTTTAACAATTTTAAATTTTGTACGTGTAGCAATCAAAATGCAAAAAACATTTCTAATTTTCTAAAAAAAAAAAAAAAAAACATTTATTGTCCAATAATTTCAAGCATTATGGCAAACTTATTAAATGCTGTTAAAGCTTCAAACTAACAAACATATTATTATTGTTATTATTGTTAAAAAATTTTATGTCCAACAAGCAAACAACATTAAAAAGAAAGAAAAAAAAATTGTAATCAAAATGTTACCAAAATATTGAATTTATCCTGTTGCCTGTCTCGTAACAAAATATTTAGTATTTTATTTCCTTATCAACAACAGAGAGTTTGTTTCCTCTTACCAACAATTTGATGTTAATAAACTTACCGTTTTAAATCGGGACTAGCTGTATATGGCGCCGAGACTTCCTTAATTTTCAACACTATTATGGCGGTAATAAAAATGCAAATCACATTCACCACCGTCAACAGACACGACACAATGCCATTGATCAAAAACTCTGTTGGCAAATAGTCTGTATAGAGGAAGGGATACGCTGAGGTTTCATTATACAATTCTCCTTTTATATGAGGGATACGGGTGCCAGGATAAATAAGCCAAATACAGGCTAAAGCCCAAAATAGACCCTGTTCAAGAAAAAAATAAAAAGAAATAATAAAATAGAATAAATATAAAAAGAAAATATATAAACAGAAATACATAAATAAAATTGTAACAAGGAAATTAAAAAAAAAAATAGAAAGGAATTTAAAAGTCCTGCTAAGATATATGAATAAATAGCAATGAAATATGAATTTTATATATAAGAAAAAAATTTTATTTTCCTTGTAATTTTTTCAATTTGATGAGTCTTCAAAAAAACAAAAAAAAAAAAAAAAAAGGACCTTTATCCTTGTTATTTATTTATATGTCTTTATTATTAAGGATGTCTTTAAGCTTTAGATTTTATTACATTTTTTTTTTTTTTTTTGTCTAGTTCCTTAAAAATGTTAATGTGTGTCTCTATGTGTGTTTGCTTGTGATTTTGTTATTATTTTTATTATTTATTTAACAATAACAATGAGTCATTTTTATTTATTTGTTGGATATTATTTTAGAATTGTTCTATTTTAATAAACAAAATTTTTATTTTGTTTTATTATTGATTTTTTGCTGAGTATTTAGAAATATAGGAAACAAAGCATACATTTAGGGCAGTGCTTGCCGCTCTGAGAACGCATCTTATTAACATTGTTTTTTTTTTTCTATAGGTTTTGTATTGTAGAAATGAAAAAATTAAAAGAACGTATTAAATCCAAAAAGCATCAAATGTTTAATATTCAAACACATTTTGTTTTATTTATTTTCTCTTTTAAAGAGACATTTTTTTTTACCAAAAATTTAAACAAACTTTGTGGCCTTAAATAATTTCATAATTTATTATCACACATGCTTAAGCATAAATGTTAAAAAAGAACAAATATACTCTCACCAGCAAAAACCAAAAAGCCAACAAACACAAAAACAAATAGTGTGTGAACACAAAATGAGAAAAAAAAAAAAGAAAAAGCAAACATGAAAAACATACCAACAAAAAGCCTTAATAATAACAAATGACAAAGAGTTGGTCCCAAATACACACTCATACATAAACAAAGAGACAAAAAAAAAACAATTAATTGTCTGGCTACAATAAACAAGTGCATATTTGACTAAAGGGGTGGTTGGGATTTTAAACCAGAGTATGAGAAAATTTTATTTACTTAGTAAAAGGAGTAATATTAAGAGTGATAAAGGGAGGGGATGTAAGGACAACTAGGAAGAAACTAGTTTGTTATTGTTGTTGTTTTTTTTTTGGGCTTTTGTGGTGTGATTTATTAGAAATGCTGGAATAAAAAAAAAAAAAAAAAATAATAGATTGTAGATGTTTGTATGTGTATTTAGTTTTTTAAGAGAAATAAGGCCTCTTTGGTAAAGTTACTCTAATATGTATAATTCCTTGGTATCTATTTATATTTGGCTATGAATATCTAAAAGTTAGAGCTTTTTCTAAATCCTGGCAAACATTTAACATTGAAAAAGTAACTGGAGTAGAATTGCTTATGTACAAAAATTTCAATTTTCTACTAAAATTTTAATTTTGTAATAAAATTTAAATCCAATACAAAAATTTTAGTTTTTGTTTTAAAATTTTAATTTTATACTAAATTTTGTACTAAAATTTAAATTTTGTGCTAAAATTTGTTTGTACTAAATTTTAATGTAATAACATTTAATTTAGAACTAAAATTTTAGTTTAGTACTAAAATATTAATTTAGTACTAAAATTTTAATTAAGTAATAAAGTACTAGAACTAGAAGTAAACTGAACTAGAACTCAACTAGAACTGAACTAGAACTAGAACTGAACTGGAACTGAACTAGAACTGAACTGAACTAGAACTAGAACTGAACTAGAACTGAACTAGAACGGAACTGGAACTGAACTAGAACTAGAAGTGAACTAGAACTGAACCAGAACTGAACTAGAACTGAACTAGAACTGAACTAGAACTGAACTAGAACTGAACTAGAACTAGAAGTGAACTAGAACTGAACCAGAACTGAACTAGAACTGAACTAGAACTGAACTAGAACTGAACTAGAACTGAACTAGAACTGAACTAGAACTGAACTAGAACTGAACTAGAACTGAACTAGAACTGAACTAGAACTGAACTAGAACTGAACTAGAACTGAACTAGAACTGAACTAGAACTGAACTAGAACTGAACTAGAACTGAACTAGAACTGAACTAGAACTGAACTAGAACTGAACTAGAACTGAACTAGAACTGAACTAGAACTGAACTAGAACTGAACTAGAACTGAACTAGAACTGAACTAGAACTGAACTAGAACTGAACTAGAACTGAACTAGAACTGAACTAGAACTGAACTAGAACTGAACTAGAACTGAACTAGAACTGAACTAGAACTGAACTAGAACTGAACTAGAACTGAACTAGAACTGAACTAGAACTGAACTAGAACTGAACTAGAACTGAACTAGAACTGAACTAGAACTGAACTAGAACTGAACTAGAACTGAACTAGAACTGAACTAGAACTGAACTAGAACTGAACTAGAACTGAACTAGAACTGAACTAGAACTGAACTAGAACTGAACTAGAACTGAACTAGAACTGAACTAGAACTGAACTAGAACTGAACTAGAACTGAACTAAAACTGAACTAGAACTGAACTAAAACTGATCTAGGACTGAACTAGAACTGAACTAGAACTGAACTAGAGCCGAACTAGAATTGAACTAGAACTGAACTAGAACTGAACTAGAACTGAACTAGAACTGAACTAGAACTGAACTAGAACTGAACTAGAACTGAACTAGAACTGAACTAGAACTGAACTAGAACTGAACTAGAACTGAACTAGAACTGAACTAGAACTGAACTAGAACTGAACTAGAACTGAACTAGAACTGAACTAGAACTGAACTAGAACTGAACTAGAACTGAACTAGAACTGAACTAGAACTGAACTAGAACTCAACTAGAACTCAACTAGAACTGAACTAGAACTGAACTAGAACTGAACTAGAACTGAACTAGAACTGAACTAGAACTGAACTAGAACTGAACTAGAACTGAACTAGAACTGAACTAGAACTGAACTAGAACTGAACTAGAACTGAACTAGAACTGAACTAGAACTGAACTAGAACTGAACTAGAACTGAACTAGAACTGAACTAGAACTTTTTTTAAAATTTTTTTTTGAAATTTTTATTTTGAAATTTTAAATAATTATTAACAATTTTCTTAAAGCTAACCCCGCGAAGCCTTTTGGCTTATCTGCAGGGTGAAACAATTAAAAATTAAAAATAGAAATAATAATTTGATATAATTTCATTGCGAATTTAAAAAATACGATTTTAATAATTTTTTCCTCTTATATGGATTTTGTATGTTGAGTAAGTTTGTGGGCATTTTATTAAGAAGAGTTGGTAGTACGACTTTTAAACTGTTTTTTCCATAATTATTTCGGAAACGTTCAACCTGGTATCTTCCTTCAGTTCGGCGCCTTGTGTTGTAGGTATGATCAATTGGAATAAGGAGTGTTGGGTCGTTATAAAATTCATTTATTAAAGTGCTGCTGTAGATACTTTTTATGTTTAAAACTTGTAGTTTGCTAGCTATGGATGTTGATCTAGTTGATCTAGTTGTGTTGACGTTTGTGTTGTTATCTGCGTGAATGTCGTTGTTTACTTGACTGATGTTGTGAACATGAGTGTTTACGTGTGTGTTGTTGTTTACCCATGTGTTGTTGTTTACTTGCGTGATGTTGTTTTCGTGTGTGTTGTTAACGCTGATGTTGCTGTTTACGTTTGTATTATTGTTTACATGTGTGTTGTTTGTGTTGACATATATCGTGTTGTATTGTATTTGTTGATTGTGTTGTCGATTTTTTAGCAAAATTTTTAGGATTTGGTTTTGTGTCTGCTGTAGGCTGGTGCAGTACGTTGAACTACCCCACGCTGTGATGCCGTGCCTAATATAGGATTCGGCTAAGGAGAAATAAGCCTGTTTGAGTACTGTAAAGGGTGTACAGTTGCTCAAATGAAAAAGACTATACGCAGCTTTCCTCAGCTTTTTCCGGAGATCTTGTATGTGCGTTAACCATTTAAAGTTTTCGTCGACATATACACCTAAATATTTAAAAGTTTTCACCATTTCTATAATAGTAGTACACGTATCAACATTAGGGAGGTTTGTGTTGTGTAGGCATTCTTGTGTGTGGAATTTGATTTTTACATCGTGGTTTGGAAGATGACGTGGCTTGATGTGCATAAGTTTAGTTTTGGATGAGTTGATAACTAGGCCATTGTCATGACTCCATTTTGTTATGATGTCTAACTCGATTTGCATAATTTTGCTAGCTTCTTCAATATTTTTATGGTGTACAACGATTGCTGTGTCATCAGCATATGCAAATGCTGTGCTCATTTTGAGAATATTTAGCATATCGTTAGCGTATAGAAGATAGAGAATTGGACCAAGTTTTGAACCTTGGGGAACACCGTTATTGTTTGAGAAAGTCTCATCGCTTAAGCTGTTGCCAATTTTAACTCTATATGTCCGAAGTTCTAGATAATTAATGAACCATTGTAAACAACTACCTCGTATTCCATACCTTTCCAAGATTTCTAAAAGACGGCTGTGTGATAATGTGTCAAAAGCTTTGCTAAAGTCAATAAATAACGCTAAGCAGTGGTTGCTTTCACTCAGGCATTTATTGACGTGGTTCGCAAAGTTACCCAGAAGTTGGTTTATGTTTTTCCCTTTTTGAAACCCGTATTGGCATGGATTTAGAATTTTATATTTTTTTAAGAATTCATTTAATCTTCTGACTATTATTTCCTCTAGGACTTTTTCTATAATTGAGAGTATCGCTATGGGTCTATAGTTGTTGCAATCATTTTTTACTCCACTTTTATAAATAGGTCGAATTATTGAAGTTTTTAGTATTTTTGGAATGGTTGCGCTGCTAATACTGGTGTTTATAAATAAAGTTATTATTGACGTGAGGTTAATGGCATTGTATTTTATATCTTTGGGTCTGATGTCATCTATACCGGCTCCTTTTCTAACGTTTATATTTTTTAAAATACTTAAAATTTCATCTTCAGTAGTAGGAGAAATATATATAGAGTTTATCAATGTTGGTTTATGGTATTGTAATGTTTTAATGTCACACGTGTGTAAAATGTTCTGTACATTAAAGTTAAAGTTTACTGCAAAGTTGTTTGCTATTACCAGCATGTTTTCGTTGTTAAAGTTTTTAGTTATCGTTGTATCAATATTTCTAACTTCTTTGCCCGTTAATTCGTTTATTAATTGCCACGTGATTCGCATGTTATTTCGATTTTCTACAAATTTTGCTTTATAATAGAAATTTTTTGCATTATTTAATTTTTTATTTAAAATGTTTCTAAATTTTTTATATTCATTTTCATAGTTTTTATTGTTTCTGTTATTTCGCCATTTGTTATAAAGTTTATCCCGGATACTACAACATTTTAATAAATGATCGTTCAACCACGGATTTAATTTTCTTTTTTTATTATTTTTATTTAGTATTTTAGATTTTTGATAAATATCACTAAACTTTTCGTAAATTTTATTAAATAAATCATTGGTATTAAGGTTTTGTTCAATTATTTCGTTCCAATTATATTCACTGATATGTTTATTAACTTTATAATTGTTTATTTTCACACCCTGATTTATGATAGTTTCCGCACTCTGGTTTTGTTTATTTTGTTTGTTTTGTTTTTCTTCTGTTTCGTATAGACAACAAAACAGAGCGTAGTGGTCAGAGATGCTTGTTCTCACTATTGAAGCTTGTATTTGTGTTGTTGTTTTATTGATACGTACATGCAAGTGATCAATGCAAGTACTTGTTTTCTTGTTTAAATCTTCCCTTGTACTTTCATTAATTATGCATTGTAGTCCATTTGACGAAAGCATTTCTGTGTACTTAGTTGTTGATATATTTTGTTTGAGAATATCGATGTTAATATCACCAATGACGATAATGTCTTGTTTGTTTTTTATTTTGTTAAGAGTTTGATCAAGTTCTATTATAAACTCTTTTACATTATTTTTTGGTGGCCGATATATTATGAGAAGAGAAAAGGTTTTGTTGTTGTTATTTGCATCAATTTGAATTGCTTCAAAAGAGATTGTTTTTATGTTAATGTTTGTGTGTTTAATGTTGTCTCTTACGTATAATGCTATTCCCCCGCCTTTGCTATTTCTATTTAAATAATGTGAACTAAAACCATTTATTTTGTACATATTGTTCTCATCATTTGTTATATTTGTTTCGGCAAGAGCAATAAAGTTAATATTGTTTATAATGTTGTGTATTGAAACCAGGAATGATGTAAAATTAAGACGAAGTGAACGAATATTCATAAAGAGAATAGTATTGGGATAACTTAAGAAGTTTTTTTCAATTTGGTTGAAATTTTCAATTGTTTTTATAGAGTTCATTTTTATTTTTATATTTGTGTGTTTGGGGAAGAACAATTTACACTGTTTTTTTATTTAAATAGCTGTAGTGATTAACTCAATATCTGCTGTGTTTTTTATAATAATGGGATTTGAAATTTCATTCTTTTTAATAAAAATTTTACCATTTTTAACCCACACAAATTTCCAGTTCGATTCTTTGGCTTTGGTTTTTGATAGCCATAGTAATCGACGTTTGTGCGCAGTTAAGAGATCATTAACATACATATAATTGCTACTATTGTTGTTTGTTATCACTTTGGCTTCTACCCTATGACGTTTGATTTTTCCCATCAATTCTTTCTTTTTGTTGAGCGTAGTAAACTCTACTATAATTTTTTGTGACTTTTTAAGATGATACGAGTTGTTTATATCTGTATCATTTACTTCTACGTTTAAAGAAGCAGCAATCATTTTCACCACATCGTTTGGAACAAGATTCTCATCGGGTATATTTTTAATCTCAATGTTTTTATTTATGAGTTGTTGTTCTAAGTCGTTGACACGGTTGTTAATATCTTGCATTTGTTTTTCCCTTTCTTTATTAATTTCGCATAAGTTATTTATTTGAGATGTGAGGGATGCAATGGTGCTCGTAATTGCAGTGAGAGCGGTTTCAACTTTTGTACTTGTTTCAGTATTTTGGTTTGTTGCTGTTGCTAGTTGTTGTATTGTGGTTTTGATGTCGTTTATGTCTGTTTTAAGAGTTGAAAATTCTGCTTTTAATTCGTTTACGTCGTTTTTTAAAGAGCAAACATTATTATGAACATCATACATGGACAAGGAGTTTTTGAAGCGTTTTGATGCCTCATTCTCATCGACATCGTCATCACGTTGTTGTTTTTGTAGGTTTTTTGTTAGAGAGCTATCATCAATTATTATATGGTAAGAGTTATTGCTGTTGGTAGATGCCTTTCTTGTTTTGCATTTATGGCATCTCCACTCGGCTCTCCTATCACTAGCCATTGTCCCATACGTTTTCTCCGATAGAGAGCAACAAGGCGAAAAGTGATAGTGAGAGTTGCAAGAGTAACACTTGACAAATTTTGTTGATATTTCTCCATTGCACTGTGAACAGACACTCATTTTTGAATTTGTTTTATGCTTTGTTCTTTCTTTTTAAATTATTTTGGGTTTTATTTTTGATACGTATTTTTTTTTTTTTTTTTTTTTGTTATTTGCTAATAAAAAGCACTTTATATACGTATTTCTTAATATTTCTTTAACAAATTTTTGGCCAATACTTTTTATAATGCAAATATGTTTTTTAATTTATTTAAAGTCAAGCTTTTACACACTTTTATGGGCTTAATCGGGGCACAGAATAAATAACACGTCCGTTCGCAATGAGAACTGAACTGAACTAGAACTGAACTAGAACTGAACTAGAACTGAACTAGAACTGAACTAGAACTGAACTAGAACTGAACTAGAACTGAACTAGAACTGAACTAGAACTGAACTAGAACTAGAACTGAACTGAACTAGAACTGAACTAGAACTGAACTAGAACTGAACTAGAACTGAACTAGAACTGAACTAGAACTGAACTAGAACTGAACTAGAACTGAACTAGAACTGAACTAGAACTGAACTAGAACTGAACTAGAACTGAACTAGAACTGAACTAGAACTGAACTAGAACTGAACTAGAACTGAACTAGAACTGAACTAGAACTGAACTAGAACTGAACTAGAACTGAACTAGAACTGAACTAGAACTGAACTAGAACTGAACTAGAACTGAACTAGAACTGAACTAGAACTGAACTAGAACTGAACTAGAACTGAACTAGAACTGAACTAGAACTGAACTAGAACTGAACTAGAACTGAACTAGAACTGAACTAGAACTGAACTAGAACTGAACTAGAACTGAACTAGAACTGAACTAGAACTGAACTAGAACTGAACTAGAACTGAACTAGAACTGAACTAGAACTGAACTAGAACTGAACTAGAACTGAACTAGAACTGAACTAGAACTGAACTAGAACTGAACTAGAACTGAACTAGAACTGAACTAGAACTGAACTAGAACTGAACTAGAACTGAACTAGAACTGAACTAGAACTGAACTAGAACTGAACTAGAACTGAACTAGAACCGAACTAGAACTGAACTAGAACTGAACTAGAACTGAACTAGAACTGAACTAGAACTGAACTAGAACTGAACTTGAACTGAACTAGAACTGAACTAGAACAGAACTTGAACTGAACTAAAACTTATTTAGATTTCTTGTTAAACTAAACTTTAGTCCGTTTAGAATCATTTCTTAAAATACTCGCTGGGTTTTGTTTTGGCAAAAAACCACTACATTTTCTATGATTAAGTGATTTTAACGCCATTGTTTTCTCTCTTTAGTCTTGTTTGTATTTTATATCAAAAGTAGTAGAGCGCGACTCTAGAGCTGTGGCTATTTTACACATTACAAGATATTATAGAAACCAACAAATCTAATTTGTTAAAGCCTCTGGCGGCTAATGTTAATTTTTTTCTGTATGTCTTTGGCTTTGACCATTTTTTTTTTTTTTTTCTGTTTTTCTAGGAAAATGAAATAATTCATTTTGTCAGGTTTTATTTTTTGTTTGCACTGATTTACTTTGATTAATGTAAATTTTTATGTTGTAAAGAAATTTTTCTTTATGAATAGGAAGTCATTTGTATAATACAAATGTTTTTTTTTTTTTTTTGCAGGATAAAAGAAGATATTGTTTATTTAGTTTTAATCCTAAGATTTAGGCTACTGATTTTTGGTGTTTCTTTTTCCAGGCTTAACTCCAGATATTTTACTGTTTGTCCAGCTTTAATTTCTAACCTATAGTAACTTTTTGGATTTTTTTTTTTTTTTATTATTTTTTTTTATTTTTTTTATAGTAAATAAAAAAAAAATAAATTTTAAGTTTTTGTCTTTCATAAAACACTGCTGTAAATTACTTTTAAATGACTTTTATTTAAAAATTATTTGTTATTTTTATGTGAACATAAAGCATTTGTTATACCCTTCACCACAGGTGTAAAGGGTATATATAAGTTTGTCATTCCGTTTGTAATTCCCACAATTTTCGTCGGAGAGCAAAAAAGTTTACATTTTCGGGATCCTTGTAAGAAATGATGACGATAGGACCATGTCCGTCCGTCCGTCCGACCGACCGTCCGTGTGTCGGTTGAAATGGCGTTTATGAAGCCCACCGATAACAGACATATATAATATATATGTCAAACGATCGGAAATACTTTCGAGAATTTTGCTATTGGAATTCAGCAAGATCGGTTCATACAATGCGGAGATATGTTAAAAAAACCGGTTTTTAGAACCGGTTTTCCAGTTTCTGAAGCCCCTGTATATACTAGGGACTTCGTTTTTACAAAGAAGTCTCGGATATTTTTTTCTGAATTTTTGTTCTGAAAAAATTAAATAAATCGGTTCAATAATAACTGAGATATCGGACAAAACGCATTTTTTATTTTTTGAAGCCCTCGTTTAAGCTATAGATTTTTACTTTTATACAGATCGGTCACAAATATTTTAATAAAATTTCGGTTTTTTGAATCAGCAGGATCGGTTTATAAATGGCGGAGATATGCTTTAAAAACCGGTTTTTGGAACCGGTTTTTCAGTTTCTGAAGCCTCTACATATACCAGGTACTTCGAATTTTTAAAGGGGGCTCGGAAATTATTTTCTGAATTTTTGTTCTGAAAAAATGAAATAAATCGGTTCAGTAATAACTGAGATATCGGGGAAAACGATTTTTTTATTTTTGAAGCCCTTGTTCAAGCTACAGATTTTTATTTTTATATAGATCAGTCATAAATGTTTTTACAAAATTTCATTTTTTTTAATAAACCAAATTCGTTCATAATCAACAGAGTTATGGCCCAAAAACAAATCTGTTAAGAATATAAATACACATACAAACATGTATATTAAGCATTGTAATGACTATTAGTGACGTTTTTTGTTTTTTGTATAGACAAGTAGTTTAGTTAGAAACAGCAGTAATATAATGAATAACAGTGCTGTTGTTGTTCTTTGTATATGCAGTCTGTACAAAGATAAATAGATATGGAATTGTTGTTGTTTATTTTTAAAAACTAAAACATATCTGTTAAGAATATACATACATAAATACATACACAAACATTTATATTAAGCATTGTAATGACTATTAGTGACGTTTTTTGTTTTTTGTATAGACAAGTAGTTTAGTTAGCAACAGCAGTAATATAATGAATAACAGTGCTGTTGTTGTTCTTTGTATATGCAGCCAGTTTGTATATACACACATAAAAAAATAAGTTAATATGGAATTGTTGTTGTTGTTTATTTTTTAAAAGCAAAGCCTGCTATGATTGTTTTTTTTATATATTCAAATTTTCGTAGTTTGAAAAAAATTTAGATTTATATATGTGAAAATATGAAAGCATACGTTAAGGCGAACATTTTATTATTTGTCGGTAATACGGTAAAATGATGTCGATAAGATAGTAAGATGGTAATATAGTAATATGGTGAAGGGTATCAAAGATTCGGCACAGCCGAATCTTTTTTTCAATTTCATTTTTAGTTATTTTCCCCTAACACTGTTTGTGCAAATTTGTAACAGTTTATCATTTATTTTTTAACAAGAAAAAAAAAGAATTTTTCCATGTTAACAAAAAATTTAAATTGTGACAGATTTATTGCATAAAGTTTTATTATTTTTTATTTAGGTTATTAGTATATATCATTGACTAGTCTAGCAATTTAAGCCATTTTATTAGTTTTTTAGACAAGAGGGAAAGCACAAATGAATAAAGTGACTTAGTTGAAGTTTTTAGCAAACAAGAATTTAGTTAAAAATTATTGGACATGTTAAATTTATAAAATAGGAGATTAGTTTAATAAAGAAAATGGAATAACAAACAGAAATGAAAGAGAGCCAAAAAGAGGAACTTTAAATTAAATAAATTGCTAAGTATTATTTTAAATTTATATATTTATAAAATATACATTTAAACATAATTTTCATAACCTTTACATAAAGCAAGCCCTAGAGCGTATGATTAATATTAATTCAATATTTAATTAATTTTTTTCAATTAACAAAAAAATGCTACTTACACAATTAACCACTGGTGGCAATAGAGAAGCCGATATGGCCACACCAATTAAAGGACCAGCTGAACCCTGTAACAAAGCCACTGCCACACCAGTACCAGAAGTCAATGCCCACAAAACACCCATCCACAAAGAACGCACATTTCCTCTTGAAAACACAAACACAAAAAAATTAAAAAAAAAACAATAAGATTTTTTTCAACAGATAAATTAAATTTATAACTTGTTTAACAAAAAAAGAAAGAAAATCACAAAAAAATTATGTTTACAAGGCATTAATAAAATTAACATGATACTGTAGGAAACCTAAATACACATACACTTTTAGAAATTTCAAAAGACTTCTGTTTTTGTTCTTTAATAATATTAAAATATTTGTGGCCTGAAAATAATTTAGCAGGAATTTTGCATTGCCTGTGTCATTTGTGGTTCTGTTTCAAATGACACAAATAAATGAAAATATGAGACGCAAAAAAAAAAAAAAAAACATCTAAACAAATTTAGGTTGAAAACAGAAACCTAAAAGAAAAAATATACAAATAAACATGTTAAAACCTGTGCTAAAATCTTTGGAAAAATGGAAAAATATTTTCAAATTAAGTCATCATTTATTAAGAAATATGATGATGTGTAGCTTTTGTTAGAGAAAGAAATATAAAATAATTTGAAACACATAAAAGCTGAATAACAGTTTCAGGTATGAAATAAAAAAAAAAGAGAAATGCGGCATTCTTCAAAATAAGTTTTTATTACATTCCATAATACAAAATAATTTCCACTGAAAAGTTGCCGGAGAACAATTATTAAAGTCTTCTTTTAAAAGGTATACCATAGCGTATGATTAATATTAATTAGAAGTGGTACCAACAAAATGTAATTTAAGCAAAGTTTATGCTAAGTTTTAAACATAAAAACTACTGCAAATACTATTCATCAGGTATAGGTTTTTCCTAAAAATACATCAGTTGCAAATTGTATTGTGAAAGTGCTAAGAATTTTGACTCAAATTAAGTTCAGTTTGAGATCAGTTTTTGTTCAGTTCAACTTCAATTTTCGTTCAGTTAAGTTCGAAATCAGTTCTATTTCAGTTTCAGTTCAGTATTTCAGTTTCAGTTCAGTTCTAGGTCAGTTCTAGTTAAGTTCTAGTTCAGTTCTAGTTCAGTTCAAGTTCAGTTCTAGTTCAGTTGTAGTTCAGTTTTAGTTCAGTTCTAGTTCAGTTCTAGTTCAGTTCTAGTTCAGTTCTAGTTCAGTTCTAGTTCAGTTCTAGTTCAGTTCTAGTTCAGTTCTAGTTCAGTTCTAGTTCAGTTCTAGTTCAGTTCTAGTTCAGTTCTAGTTCAGTTCTAGTTCAGTTCTAGTTCAGTTCTAGTTCAGTTCTAGTTCAGTTCTAGTTCAGTTCTAGTTCAGTTCTAGTTCAGTTCTAGTTCAGTTCTAGTTCAGTTCTAGTTCAGTTCTAGTTCAGTTCTAGTTCAGTTCTAGTTCAGTTCTAGTTCAGTTCTAGTTCAGTTCTAGTTCAGTTCTAGTTCAGTTCTAGTTCAGTTCTAGTTCTAGTTCAGTTCTAGTTCAGTTCTAGTTCAGTTCTAGTTCAGTTCTAGTTCAGTTCTAGTTCAGTTCTAGTTCTAGTTCAGTTCTAGTTCAGTTCTAGTTCAGTTCTAGTTCAGTTCTAGTTCAGTTCTAGTTCAGTTCTAGTTCAGTTCTAGTTCAGTTCTAGTTCAGTTCTAGTTCAGTTCTAGTTCAGTTCTAGTTCAGTTCTAGTTCAGTTCTAGTTCAGTTCTAGTTCAGTTCTAGTTCAGTTCTAGTTCAGTTCTAGTTCAGTTCTAGTTCAGTTCTAGTTCAGTTCTAGTTCAGTTCTAGTTCAGTTCTAGTTCAGTTCTAGTTCAGTTCTAGTTCAATTCTAGTTCAGTTCTAGTTCAGTTCTAGTTCAGTTCTAGTTCAGTTCTAGTTCAGTTCTAGTTCAGTTCTAGTTCAGTTCTAGTTCAGTTCTAGTTCAGTTCTAGTTCAGTTCTAGTTCAGTTCTAGTTCAGTTCTAGTTCAGTTCTAGTTCAGTTCTAGTTCAGTTCTAGTTCAGTTCTAGTTCAGTTCTAGTTCTAGTTCAGTTCTAGTTCAGTTCTAGTTCAGTTCTAGTTCAATTCTAGTTCAGTTCTAGTTCAGTTCTAGTTCAGTTCTAGTTCAGTTCTAGTTCAGTTCTAGTTCAGTTCTAGTTCAGTTCTAGTTCAGTTCTAGTTCAGTTCTAGTTCAGTTCTAGTTCAGTTCTAGTTCAGTTCTAGTTCAGTTCTAGTTCAGTTCTAGTTCAGTTCTAGTTCAGTTCTAGTTCAGTTCTAGTTCAGTTCTAGTTCAGTTCTAGTTCTAGTTCAGTTCTAGTTCAGTTCTAGTTCAGTTCTAGTTCAGTTCTAGTTCAATTCTAGTTCAGTTCTAGTTCAGTTCTAGTTCAGTTCTAGTTCAGTTCTAGTTCAGTCCTAGTTCAGTTCTAGTTCAGTTCTAGTTCAGTTCTAGTTCAGTTCTAGTTCAGTTCTAGTTCAGTTCTAGTTCAGTTCTAGTTCAGTTCTAGTTCAGTTCTAGTTCAGTTCTAGTTCAATTCTAGTTCAGTTCTAGTTCAGTTCTAGTTCAGTTCTAGTTCAGTTCTAGTTCAGTTCTAGTTCAGTTCTAGTTCAGTTCGAATCTAATTGAGTTTAATTTCATTTGTAGTTTAGATCTTCAGTTCTTGCTGATTTATATTTCACTTAAATTCCAGTTTTATTTTACCTCTAATTCAACTCCGTTTTTGTGCTTTAATTCACTTCTAGTTCCACATGATAATATTTACATTTCATGTTTCCAATTCATACTCGCCATTTGTTAAATAAACAAGTATTTATTGTCTCCTCTTCAAGTGTTGGTCTTTTCTATACCTTTTTTTACAATTTTTTCTTTTATGTTATTTTTCTTACTTCAGGTGTTGTGTGTTTTTTTGTTGTCGTTCTCTCTGTTTGTCAATTTTTTAACACTCTTAATCTTTGTCAAGTGCCAGTATTTGTGTTATCAACATCTACCACATTGCTGTTATTGTTGTTGTTTTGCGTGTTTAGCGTTTTTTTTTTTTTTTTGCTTCACTCAGTCATCTTGGTTTTTCTGTTCATTTTGTGAAAAGAAACACCTTTAAACGGGGATGGAAAATTAAGTTTCTATATTTACAATTACGAAGTCATAAATTTCAAATATGGAATTAAAAAAAATATTCTTCGTACATCAATAATTTGTTGAATACTTGATGCTGAGAATTTAGGATTTTAATTTTGTGTTTGATGTGCTTTCTCCATCCCTGATGTAATACTCATACTCCCTTTAAGTATGTTAAGTTCAAATGTGCTCTAGACTTAAAAAAAATAATCATATTTCTTTTAAAAGAATATTTCAAAAGCCAACTTTTCCTAAACAACTTTTTCCCACATTAAACCAGCCTAAATTGTTGCTAAACAACAACAAATGGTAACAAAAGGTGGACGTTGTGAGAAAACTGCTGTTGCTGCTGTTGTAGCTTAAAGAGGAGTGTGTTTAGTCTTAATGTTTTCCAGAGACAGCTGATTATGATTATAAAATTTGCATTTTCTCCTCTTTATGGCAGAGTGTGAATTAAACTGTTTATAATGTTGGGACTATTAAAAATATTTTTAAATTTAAATATTTAATGAAAAATTCAAAACGGAAATTCAGTTTTATGGCCTCCAATTTAGATGAATATTAAGAGACAGTTAATAATATAAGTACTTAATTTTTTTTTACCAGGAATTTATTTTAAAACCTAACTGTTAAGCTAGATTTTAATAAAAGATTTTTAGTTAACTAAAAATGTAATTAACTTGATAATAAAAGTAGACAGATGCTGGAGATAGAAAATGTTTAAATTAAAATATTTGCAGGAATTGATATTTTAATTATCTTACGTTTCAATTTACTAGTTTATAGTAAAATTTTAATTTTATGGCTTGAATTTATTTAATGTTTTATTTTATCTTTTTGCCCTTTAACCAAATTTAAAAATAATTATTTAATTTAATAGCTGCTAATTAATTACATAATATCATTTTTCTTTTTTCTTTCAACTCAATTAAGAATTTTATTTATTTGCCTAACACTGACAAAACAAACCAATAAAAAATATTTAACTATATTTTACTAATTGAGCCTATTAAAAAATAAGTTATAATAAAAAAGGAAAAATAAAAAATACCAACAATTTCTAACAATTAATTACATTTAATTACCCGCATTATAAATTCTAACGCCCTTTCCAAATAAATTGTTACAAAGCAAATCACTGCTAATGGCCTTAAGAAAAAAATGTCTCTTCTTTTAACAATTTAAAAGTAAAATATAGAAAAAAGAAAAAAAAAATAAGTATTAAAAACCATTTTTTACAAAATTTGTTTGCCAAAAGATTACCAAAAAGGCATAAAATTAAAAATTTGAAAAGCTTAAAAATGTTCATTCGCTTTAAACATTTATTGATTATTTTCTTACAACCAAACCGACTGACTGACAGAGCTCAGACGCTGGTATTAAAGTATCTTCTGCTTGAATTTGCCAAAAGAGATTAGAATTTTTGTTTTGTTAGAATGTATTTGGCAAAGTGCTTTGATAATAAACATTAACAAATTACTAGTAAATAATTCTAACTAATCCTTGCGTTACTTAACAAATCGAAGTAATTTACTATAATTTATTGTCTAAAGGAGAGTAAAATTAATCTTAGAGGAGGCATGAGATATTTGTTTATTAAGAGAGAGAGAGTAAGACAGGGTAAGATTTTCTACTTAATCTTTTCAAGTATTAAGGGTTTATAAATATTTTATGTTTATTATTTAAAATAAATAACCCAGCAACATTTAAGAAGAAAAAATTTTATTACAGATTTACAGACAGTTATATGTCATAACATATAATTAAGTGAATACTGAACTAGAACTGCACTAGAAGTGAACTAGAACTGAACTAGAACTGAACTAGAACTGAACTAGAACTGAACTAGAACTGAACTAGAACTGAACTAGAACTGAACTAGAACTGAACTAGAACTGAACTAGAACTGAACTAGAACTGAACTAGAACTGAACTAGAACTGAACTAGAACTGAACTAGAACTGAACTAGAACTGAACTAGAACTGAACTAGAACTGAACTAGAACTGAACTAGAACTGAACTAGAACTGAACTAGAACTGAACTAGAACTGAACTAGAACTGAACTAGAACTGAACTAGAACTGAACTAGAACTGAACTAGAACTGAACTAGAACTCAACTAGAACTGAACTAGAACTGAACTAGAACTGAATTAGAACTGAACTAGAACTGAACTAGAACTGAACTAGAACTGAACTAGAACTGAACTAGAACTGAACTAGAACTGAACTAGAACTGAACTAGAACTGAACTAGAACTGAAATAGAACTGAACTAGAACTGAACTAGAACTGAAATAGAACTGAACTAGAACTGAACTAGAACTGAACTAGAACTAAACTATAACTGAACTAGAACTGAACTAGAACTGAACTAGAACTGAACTAGAACTGAACTAGAACTGAACTAGAACTGAATTAGAACTGAACTAGAACTGAACTAGAACTGAACTAGAACTGAACTAGAACTGAACTAGAACTAAACTATAACTGAACTAGAACTGAACTAGAACTGAACTAGAACTGAACTAAAACTGAACTAGAACTGAACTAGAACTGAATTAGAACTGAACTAGAACTGAACTAGAACTGATCTAGAACTGAACTAGAACTAAACTATAACTGAACTAGAACTGAACTAGAACTGAACTAGAACTGAACTAGAACTGAACTAGAACTGAACTAGAACTGAACTAGAACTGAACTAGAACTGAACTAGAACTGAATTAGAACTGAACTAGAACTGAACTAGAACTGAATTAGAACTGAACTAGAACTGAACTAGAACTGAACTAGAACTGAAATAGAACTGAACTAGAACTGAACTAGAACTAAACTATAACTGAACTAGAACTGAAATAGAACTGAACTAGAACTGAACTAGAACTGAAATAGAACTGAACTAGAACTGAACTAGAACTGAACTGGAACTGAACTAGAACTGAACTAGAACTGAACTAGAACTGAACTAGAACTGAACTAGAACTGAACTAGAACTGAACTAGAACTGAACTAGAACTGAACTAGAACTGAACTAGAACTGAACTAGAACTGAACTAGAACTGAACTAGAACTGAACTAGAACTGAACTAGAACTGAACTAGAACTGAACTAGAACTGAACTAGAACTGAACTAGAACTGAACTAGAACTGAACTAGAACTGAACTAGAACTGAACTAGAACTGAACTAGAACTGAACTAGAACTGAACTAGAACTGAACTAGAACTGAACTAGAACTGAACTAGAACTGAACTAGAACTGAACTAGAACTGAACTAGAACTGAACTAGAACTGAACTAGAACTGAACTAGAACTGAACTAGAACTGAACTAGAACTGAACTAGAACTGAACTAGAACTGAACTAGAACTGAACTAGAACTGAAATAGAACTGAACTAGAACTGAACTAGAACTGAAATAGAACTGAACTAGAACTGAACTAGAACTAAACTATAACTGAACTAGAACTGAACTAGAACTGAACTAGAACTGAACTAGAACTGAACTAGAACTGAACTAGAACTGAACTAGAACTGAACTAGAACTGAATTAGAACTGAACTAGAACTGAACTAGAACTGAACTAGAACTGAACTAGAACTGAACTAGAACTAAACTAGAACTGAACTAGAACTGAACTTTAACCCAATTAAGTACTATTTAGGACTAAATTGAAATTTCAGTACTGATCTAAAATTCCGTAGAAATTCAAGTACCAAATCGAAATTCTAGAACTAAATCAAAATTTTAATTCTAAATCGTAATTTTAGTACTGAAAAAAAAAAAAAAAAAAAAAATAGTACTAAATTGTATTATTTAAATTGTAGTACTTAACTGAAATTTTTTTAATTTTATTACTAAATTGATTTTAGTACTAAATCAGTATTTTGGTACTAAATTAAAATTTTATTACTTAATTGAAATTTTATTACAAAACTGAAATTTTAGTTCAAAATTGAATATTTAGTACAAAATTTAAATGTTAGCATTTAATTGAAATTTAAATACTTAATTGAAAACTTAGTACAAATTTGAAATTTTTGTACTAAATTGAAGTTTTAGTACTAAATTGAGGTTTTTAGTACTAAATTCAAATTTTTGCACAAAATTTAATTTTAAGTACTAAATTGGAATTTTAGTACAAAATTAAAGTTTTAGTACTAAATTGAAATTTTAGTTCAAAATTTAAATTTTATCACAAAATTGAAGTTTTAGTATTTAATTGAAATTTTGGTACTGAATGAAAATTTTAGTACTGAATTGAAACTTAGGTACTAAATTGAAATTTTAGTACAAAATTTAAATTTTATTTATAGATATAAATAAGGAATTGAAAATTTTGTACTAAATTGAAGTTTTAGTACTAAATTGAGGTTTTAGTACTAAATTGAAATTAGTACTAAATAGAAATTTTAGTACTGAACTGAAATTGAATTGATATTTAAGTACTCAACTATAATTTTAATTTAGTATTCAAACTTCAATTTTGTACTAAATTAAAATCTTTATTTAGTACTTAAATATAAAGTTAGTATTAAAAATTCAATTTAATACCAAATATGTACTGAACCATAATAATTCTAAATTTAAATTTTAGTACTAAATTTCAATTTTAGTGCTAAATTTAAATTTTGGTACTAAATTTCAATTTTAGTATTAAATTTAGATTTTAGTACTAAATTTCAACATAAATGCTAAATTTAAATTTTAGTATTAAATTTAAATTTTTATACTAAATTTCAATTTTAGTACTAAATTTCAATTTTAGTGCTAAATTTAAATTTTTGTACTAAATTTCAATTTTAGTATTAAATTTAGATTTTAGTACCAAATTTCAACATAAATGCTAAATTTAAATTTTAGTATTAAATTTTAATTTGTATACTAAATTTCAATTTTAGTACTAAATTTAAATTTTAGTAGTAAATTTAAATTTTGGTACTAAATTTCAATTTTAGTATTAAATTTAGATTTTAGTACCGAATTTCAACATAAATGCTAAATTTAAATTTTAGTATTAAATTTAAATTTGTATACTAAGTTTCAATTTTAGTACTAAATTTAAATTTTTGTACCAAATTTCAGTTTTAGTACTAAATTTAAATTTTAGTACTAAATTTAAATTTTAGTACTAAATTTCAATTTTAGTACTACATTTCAATTTTTATACTAAATTTAAATTTTAATTTAAATTTTAGTACTAAATTTTATTTCAGTCTTAAACTAAAATTTTTGTACTAAATTAAAATTAAGACCTTATATGAAATTTAAGAACTACATTAAAATTTAAATTCTTATTTGACGTTTTACCATACCATTAAAAACTTCGTACTAAATAAAGATGTTACTACTAAATCGATATTTAAGTACTAAATCGAAATATAAGTACTAAATTAAAATTTGGGTGCAAAATTAAAATTTTAGTGTTAAATAAAATTACATACCGATAGTTAATTGAAGTTTTAAATTAAAATGTTATTACCAAAGTACATTTTAGCACTAAGCTGATTATTTAGTACTAAATTTAATTTTTTTATTTTAAATAAATCTTTTAGTACTAGTTTACAATTTGCTCTAAGTAAAATTTTTACTAAATTAAAATTTTGGTACTAATTTTGCATTTAGTACTGATTTTATATTTAATATTATATTAAGATTTTTATGGCAAATTGAAATTTAAGAACTTTTTTTATGATTTGGAAGAACATTGAAATTTGAGTACTTTTTTGAAATTTTATACTTAATTGAAATTTTTGTCCCACAATTAATTTGTTTTGATTTTTTGGAAAATTAATGGAATATTGATCTTACAGCCCTATTGTTTTAATAAATACGTGTCTGTTTTCATTCCTTATTGCAATCAATATGAACGTTTTTTAATAATTAAAATATATTTTCTGAAATTTAATACCTTTAATTGGAAGAATTTATTTCTTTAACCTCCAGCCTCATTTAACAGTGACCAAACAATATTTCATTTAATACAATTTCCAACCACAATAACCTCTTATTGTTTTTTTATTTTTCACTTAATATTTTTTTTTTTTTCTTTTGCTACAATTGTTGAATTATTTTCTACATATTTTCATTTAATAACCTTTATAATAATAAAAAACCATAAATAAGTATTTTAAAAACATTAAAAACACTTGCTCGAAATAAACGACAATTGAAAAAAAGAAAACAACATTAATTGAGTTAATGATATTTAAATTTAATTTTATAGGCAACGTTTCTTTGGATGAAGTACTAAAGAAAAAACAATTGAATCATTAAAATGAAGAGAACAAAAAATTCTTTATAAAAGAGCCGACAATTTGAATGGTGTTTGTGTTTGTGCAGGGGGGAACGGAAAAGCAGACAACAATAACAAGAGTTGTAATTATGAAATATAAAGTGACAATGATTATGACAATATTGTTAAACAGGTATAAGGACTAACTTATACATACACGCACACAAATACAACTTGTCAACAGGATATTTTAATAAAGTTTTAAGGGAAAACGCACATAATTAATTGTTGAAATTTGACAGATGTTTTCAATGAGCAGACAAAATGAAAAGAAAATAAAATATATATTTTTTTTTTATTGAAGGACTAAATTTAAGGGCATTTAATTTCTTTAATTTCTCTCCGAGTTTTATCATTATTATTTTCTAGTTATATATGACTTTTTATAGCTTTTATGCCAAATTTATTTAAATAATATTTTTCAAATCTATCAATTTAATTTATGTTCTAATTTTTTTTAGAGCAGAAAATATAAATCAAAAATTTCTAATTTACATCAATTTTACACTAAACTTACATTATTCTCTGCGTAACATCAAAATAATGAAGCTGATTTGAAAAATTAAATGAAAAATTGTTATTTATTAAAGAATTTAAATAAGTGATGAGAAATAGCTGAAAACAAACCCATAAATAAACTCGCACTCTCTCTCACACACACTACTATAAAATAATTATTTAGATTTTTCACACCAACACTTCTTTGCAATACTGAACAAAGACTCTTATACAAAAGCCACCATGAAATGTCATTGGGGTTTTTTCTTCTTTAGATTTTTCTCTGCTGCTACTGCTGTTGATAATAAATGAACAAAACCTAATGAAAATGACATTTATTATGATTGTTGCTAATTTAGTTTTAACAAAAAACCAAAACAAGAAAGTAACCATCATACATTTTGTGTAACATTTCGTACAAATATTTTATAAACAAATTCACATAAATGTTGGAATATTTTGACAGCCATTCATTCATTATTCTTTTGTCTAGAAATTGTAAATGGTAATATTTTATACTCTTCTAAGCAGACTTCATTAATTTGTTATAATTTAGAGATTTTGTTTAAAATGTCAAAGTTGTGAAATTGTAAGAATATGAAAGATTAAATTTAAGTACAAGAAATTTTGAAAGTGAAAATTTAATCTTTAAATATTTTGCTCTGCTTATTTGACCCATTTTTTACTAAAATTTTCTCTTATTATTTTATTTTAACAAATACATACACCTCATTTCTCAAGCCCAGCAGTTACTCTCACCCCTGCTGTCATCCTCTACAAAATTTCAAGTGTTTGACTTTTAAAAATCTTCAAAACAAAACCAACAACAATGGCAAACATTAAATTCCTTTGTTGCCTGTTTTATGTCTGCCAGTTGAGTGTTATAAGTCTGCTAAAGTCAGTCTTTTATTGTGCGTTTGAACTGTTCATGGTAAATTTGTTGCTGTTGCATGTTGATGACATATTAAAAACACTAGACAAAAAGTTTGCAACATATATACTGCGAGAAAAATTCTTGCTTTTACATAAACGTTTATATACATATATGCATAACTTACACAGATGAGTTTGACCCATCTTTTTGAATGGTTTCTTTTTTTTAACGGCTTTCCTGCTGGTCTCTTTATGCACACACACACACACAGCCAGACAAGTATGTTTATCTTAAAGTCCTTACAAAAACATTTGCACTATAAGGTTTCCTATGGCTTGAACGCTACAGTTCATCTCATAATAAATTGTCTCTACAATACACTAGAACAGATTTAGGATTGAATTATTATGCACTAGAACAAAACTAGAACTGAACTAGAATTGAACTAGAACTGAACTAGAACTGAACTAGAACTGAACTAGAACTGAACTAGAACTGAACTAGAACTGAACTAGAACTGAACTAGAACTGAACTAGAACTGAACTAGAACTGAACTAGAGCTGAACTAGAACTGAACTAGAACTGAACTAGAACTGAACTAGAACTGAACTAGAACTGAACTAGAACTGAACTAGAACTGAACTAGAACTGAACTAGAACTGAACTAGAGCTGAACTAGAACTGAACTAGAACTGAACTAGAACTGAACTAGAACTGAACTAGAACTGAACTAGAACTGAACTAGAACTGAACTAGAACTGAACTAGAACTGAACTAGAACTGAACTAGAACTGAACTAGAACTGAACTAGAACTGAACTAGAACTGAACTAGAACTGAACTAGAACTGAACTAGAACTGAACTAGAACTGAACTAGAACTGAACTAGAACTGAACTAGAACTGAACTAGAACTGAACTAGAACTGAACTAGAACTGAACTAGAACTGAACTAGAACTGAACTAGAAATGAACTAGAACTGAACTAGAACTGAACTAGAACTGAACTAGAACTGAGCTAGAACTGAACTAGAACTGAAATAGAACTAGAACTGAACTAGAATTGAACTAGAACTGAACTAGAACTGAACTAGCACTGAACTAGAATTGAACTAGCACTGAACTAGAACTAAATTATAACTGAACTAGAACTGAACTAGAACTAAACTAGAACTGAACTAGAACTGAACTAGAACTGAACTAGAACTGAACTAGAACTGAACTAGAACTGAACTAGAACTGAACTAGAACTGAACTAGAACTGAACTAGAACTGAACTAGAACTGAACTAGAACTGAACTAGAACTGAACTAGAACTGAACTAGAACTGAACTAGAACTGAACTAGAACTGAACTAGAACTGAACTAGAACTGAACTAGAACTGAACTAGAACTGAACTAGAACTGAACTAGAACTGAACTAGAACTGAACTAGAACTGAACTAGAACTGAACTAGAACTGAACTAGAACTGAACTAGAACTGAACTAGAACTGAACTAGAACTGAACTAGAACTGAACTAGAACTGAACTAGAACTGAACTAGAACTGAACTAGAACTGAACTAGAACTGAACTAGAACTGAACTAGAACTGAACTAGAACTGAACTAGAACTGAACTAGAACTGAACTAGAACTGAACTAGAACTGAACTAGAACTGAACTAGAACTGAACTAGAACTGAACTAGAACTGAACTAGAACTGAACTAGAACTGAACTAGAACTGAACTAGAACTGAACTAGAACTGAACTAGAACTGAACTAGAACTCAACTAAAACTGAACTAGAACTGAACTAGAACTGAACTAGAACTGAACTAGAACTGAACTAGAACTGAACTAGAATTGAACTAGAACTGAACTAGAACTGAACTAGAATTGAACTAGAACTGAACTAGAATTGAACTAGAACTGAACTAGAACTGAACTAGAACTGAACTAGAACTGAACTAGAACTGAACTAGAACTGAACTAGAACTGAACTAGAACTGAACTAGAACTGAACTAGAACTGAACTAGAACTGAACTAGAACTGAACTAGAACTGAACTAGAACTGAACTAGAACTGAACTAGAACTGAACTAGAACTGAACTAGAACTGAACTAGAACTGAACTAGAACTGAACTAGAACTGAACTAGAACTGAACTAGAACTGAACTAGAACTGAACTAAAACTGAACTAGAACTGAACTGAAACTAAATTGGAACTGAACTGGAGCTGAACTAGAACTGAGCTAGAACTGAACTGAAACTAAATTGGAACTGAACTAGAACTGATTTCGAATTGATTTGGATTTTGTGGTGTTGCTCTCTTTGTTTTTGTTTGTATTTTGAAAGTGATTTTGTTTTTGTTATTAGTATTTCTGCTGCCTTATGTATTTGTTCTCTAGCAGACCTCGAACATTCTCATCATGTTTAGCTGTTTATATTTATCTTGCACTTTTGTTGTCCTCTTAACTCTATGGATTATTTACAATACACTGCTGTAACTAGTTTTGTGTAACTGACATTTTCTACAATGTATATGCGTACATTGTTGTTGTTGCTATTGTTTATATTCTGCACACATTATTGTGCATTATTTGTTGTAATTGTGTTTAAAGCAAAATGTCATAAACAGAAAATTTTGAAATTATTGTAATGGAATTGTATAATTTTCAATTATCGAAAGCATTTTGGTTGAATATGGAATTTTTGCGGGGAAAAAAATAAATAAAATAATTTAAATTTTAAATTTCGTAAATGATTCATTTATAATCAATTTTTAATTATAAAGTATTATATTATTATAAGTGATTACTTAAATAATTTTTACAATATTGTAAAATATCGAAATTCCGTTTTATTTGCTTTAAAAAATTAAAAACTTTTAAAATTTTTGTGGCCAAATTTTAAATTAATTTTGTGTGATTTAACATGATGGTACTTTTTATAAAAAGGAATTTAATTTTTATATATGTGTATTGGAAATTTTATTGCCAACTTTCTGTTTATTTGTTTATTGATTTGATCCAAAAAAAAAATAAATCATGAGGATAAAAATTTCATTTATTTTTTCTCTACTGATTGGTGCTTTTTTATGTATTCTTGTGGTTAAGTGAATATACTTTTCTGAAACTAAATGTATTTTAAGTTTATTATAATGGTTGTAACATTTTAACAGTTTTTATTTATCAACAATCTAATGAAATTAAAATTCTGATTTTACCATCTCAGTTTAATGTTTTATAACTGATTTTAAATATTCTTGAAAAAGGTTTTCATGAGATTAATTTAGGTAGTTTATATCTATTAAATCTTGGCTTTTTTTAGGTACATATTTTATAAAATTCGCTCGAGAATTGTTAAAGTTATGAAGGATTTTGTAAAATAAGTCTTAATTAATATTAAT
Organism: Protophormia terraenovae; assembly: GCA_951394005.1. Classification (NCBI taxonomy): domain Eukaryota; kingdom Metazoa; phylum Arthropoda; class Insecta; order Diptera; family Calliphoridae; genus Protophormia; species Protophormia terraenovae. The sequence continues at coordinate 6,109,611 of OX596074.1, read as the reverse complement.
CATACGTCACCTTGCACTTTAAGAGTATAATTGTGTTTTTATGCAAAATATTGGGAGTTTTGAAATAAAATGTAATTATTTTACAAGAAGTTTGTATAGGGTTTAATTTTTTCTATGATGTCTATTATTTCCCTTTTTTATTCTTATTTTATTATTGATTATTTCTTTCTCTTTTTTTTTATTGAGCTGCCACAAAATTTTAATTGAAATTTTCCATCTTGGTTGTTTTATGTTTTCTACATTTTATGTCAGTTTTTTTTTCTCTATATTTTTATGCAGTTTATTCTTTGTATTTTTTATTATTTATTTTATTCTAAATTACATGTTTGTTTTACAATAACATAAATTTTTATATTTATTTCATTTTGTTATTTTTAGTTTTGTTTTTATGGTTTTTGGCTGGATTTTAAGCATTTATCTCATTAGCAACATAACACAATTTTGTTAGCCAGAAAATCGCGTATGTTTTTTTGTCTACAATAAATTTTAAACCTGCAGCTTTGGTAAGAGAAAAATAGTAATTTAGGCAAAAGTTTTTCTAGATTTTCTGATTTTCACTGATTTATATATTTTTTTGAAACGTACTCTCTGTAGAGAGTCCACGAGAATTCCAAGTAGGAATTTGTCTTTAAAATATTTCATTTAGTAGGGACCCTAAAGGATGAGAAAAATCTTTACATTTAGAATTATTATTAGAACTGTTGGTTAGTACTTAATTCGTGTGTGTTTGCTTGTCATTATTGGTTATTTGTGTCAAATATTTTTTCTGTTAGATTTTGGTTGATTTTTGTTTGTTTCCAACTCTTTTTATAAATTTTTTTCTGGAGTCATTACTGCTTATCTGTGGATTTTATTTTTTGGACGTTATTTTAAAATAAATGTAAATATGTGCAAATAAAATGATTTTCCTTTTTTTTTTTTTTTTTTTTTTGAAACAAATGTTATTTGGTTTAAAGTATTTGCATTTGCCAATGTAGGTCAAAATGTGTTTGAATTAAAAACTGAAATAATTAAAAAATATTAAAGGGAAAAATAAGACAAAATTTTAAAATAAAAAGCTTAAATTTTATAAATTTAAGTAGTTGCAATAAATATACAATTTATGAATTGTATTTAATTCTCACAATACAATTAATCCCATAAACACCTTAATAATGTGAAGAAAAAATACTTAAAAATCAAGTTTATTGATAAGAAAACAAATGTGGTGAGTATTATTTAAAAATGTTCTTTGACTTTTTAGTCAATATCAATTTTCTCTTAAAGTTCTTGGGAACGTATGAGTAATATTAATTATGACTTATTTCATAAAATCTTTTATAATTTTGTTATTTCTGAAGCGATTTTTATGACACCAATATTAAACAAAAACTGAGACTCCAGGAAATTATAATATTCGCAAAAAGTCTTTAAAATTTAAGAAAGAAAAATATAGAAATAATTAAATAAAAATAATATAAATATTTTATAAAAATTTTTGACTTTGTCAAGCATTGCATACCAATTTATCTTTCAAGAGAAACTATTAAATAAAAAATTAAGCTCGTCGCATAAATGTCGATTTTATTCATAATTAAATGAAGATATTCTATTTAAAAATTATATAAAATTTATAAAAATAAAAAAAATAAATAAAATATATAATTTATTAAATGTTTTTTCACAGGCTATTTGTGGTCATTTATTTATTTCCAAATGTAATAAATTTATTTATTGTTTTCATTATAAATTTTTCAAACTAAACCTAAAAATTCTTTAAAGAAATAAAGAGAATAACATCTCAGTAGGAATTAAGAAAATTGATTGTTTAATTAGGTGCCATCATTTAGTTGTGAATAAATTCCATACAAGAGCTGCGTAGATAAGAATGGGTCTTATAACTGCAGTACACATCCATTTTTTAATAAAATTATTTTATTGAAACATAAACAGGTTTATGATAAATTAGAAAATAATAACAGTTTGGTAATTTTCCACGTTTTACGATTTTTTAAAAATTAACATTTTTTAAAAAACTTTCTTATTCATTTTTTACAACACAATTTTTAAAATATTTTCATATTCATTGAGCTGATTAAAAAGTAATATTTATATGACTTGCAGATAATCTAAATTAATTATTATTTTTTTTTTTTTTTATATTAATAAAACAAATCAGACATTTCGTTCTCGATGCAATTTTACTACAAAAATAAAATTCAAAGCAATTTCGATTTTTTTGTTTGTTTTCTTTAATTTTCTGAACCTTTAAGCAGCCGTCACATAAGTACATCAAATTTTATTCGCAAATATTATTTCATTTCTTTGAAATTTTACATTTTATTTTAAAATTAATGATGACGTATGATTAATATTAATTAGGACTTTTTTGATAAAATCCTTTATAACTTTGTTAATTCTTAAGTGATTTTTATTAAAAAAACATTAACGAAAAGCTTAGAGTTCAAGATTGGACAGAAAAGTATATAATTTAAATATATCTTAAGGACTTTAGTCAAAAAAATATGGATGAAAATAAATAATCGAAAAAAATTTTTCAAATAGCCAAATATCATTTTAATAATTTATTCACAACTAATAGTATTCGTTTTGTAGCAATATAAGGAACATTCTTAAAATTAAGCAGAATCAATTTTAAAGAACAAATGTTTTTTTTTTTTTTTTTTTAATTCGTAAATTAATTTTAAATTTTGTAGAAAATGTATTTATTTATTTTTTATTATTTTATTTTTTTTTTTTAATTTTTTAAATATCTGCAAAACTATTGAGCAGATTGAATATGTAAGAATGATATAAACATGACTTGACAATATTCTGAATTATAATTCTTAGTTCTTTGTTATTTTGTTTAACGAAATCATAAAATTTGTTCTCAAGATATGTTGCAATGATAAAACTTCATTAATAAGATAAAATTCCAATAAATTTTGATTTTTTATTTAGTCTTTTTAAACCTTAAAACAGCCCTTATTTGAATAAATATTTTTTTTTTGGAAAATCCCAATTAATTTCTTTGAAAAATTTTATGTTCTTTCTAAAGTAAATGGTGACGTATGATTAATATTAATTATGGCTTATTTAATAACTTCCTTTATAATTTTGTTAATTCTTAATAGATTCTTATGAAATAAATATTAACGAAAAGCTAAGAAATCAAGGTTGAATGATTAATATACTAATGTTAATAATTTAAATAGTTTCTTAAAACTTAAGTCAAGAAAATAAAAAAAGTTAAAATAAAAAAAAAAAATAATAAAATGAAAAACAACCGATGTAGCATGGAATGATAGCAGAGAATTGATAATAAACTTTCAGCAACATAAGCAAATTCTAACAATAAGCAGAACTCATTTTAATGTATAAATATTTTAATTTTTTTTTTTTTTTTTGTTAATTTTTATATTCAAACATTTCTTTTTAATTAGGCACCATTTAAAAATCGTTGTTGCTTTATATTTCAGATATTTTTATAAATTAAATAAAAATTTTTAATTGCTCCAAATTATTTTCTTTAAATAATTAAAATTTCAGGAGGCGTATAATTGATATTAATTATTTAATTTTTTCATAACTTTTAAATTTTTCTAGCGCTTTTGAAAGAGTAAACGTTAACATAAAGCTAAATATTTAACACCTTATTTTGTAAAATGTTTCACCCCACTTTGAAAAATGTTCCACAAAAAATTTTTAAGAAACCAAAAAAAATGTATAAGAAAGTGACATGAATTATTTAAAAAAATGGCTTAAGCTTTCTAGTAAATAATATTAAATTGTATTTTTTGATACTATACTAGTCCTAAAAAAATTACTAGAATATTTTCTTCTAAATACTAAAGTTTGTGGTGACGTATGATTGATATTAATTTTTATTTATTTTATAAAACTTATCCTAACTTTGCCATTTCTTAAACGATTTTCAAAGAATAAATGTCTATATAAAGCCAAGAATTTTATCTTTTTAGTTAGTTTAATTTAATTTATTACTTGAATAATGATAGCAAAATTTTATTAGACAAAATGTCATTCAAATTAAATGTCACTAATGTTTTACTAAATGATTTTATCCTTATAGAAATTTATAAACGTTAAAATATTTATAATACCATTTTCATATTCTAAAGTTTTTATTTAAAAATTGCTATTATTTTCTTTCAAATTCAAATATTTATATAAATGTTAAGGGTGACGTATGAATAATATTAATTATGACTTATTTTATTAAATTCATCATAACTTTAGCATTTCTTAAAGGATTTTCAAAAAACAAAATTTAAAGTAAAGCTAAGAGTTTAGGATATATGTATATAAAATATAAAAAAATTTATTATGAAAAACCTAAAGCAGAATTTTTAAGGTAAAAAAAAAAATAATAATAATAAAACAAATTATTTTTATAATAAAATATCTAAAGTTTTTATTGCTGTACTGAACACATATTCTATTATGCTAATCCTAAACAAATTATAGTTTTTTTAATCATTTATTGTTTCAATTTAATATTGCTTTTAATAAAATTGAATAATATTAATTCCAAAATAATTTGTAATAATTATAAATTTAAGGAAAATATTTCCTAAAGCAAAAGTATTTAGCTGAATAAGAGTTACTGATTTACTTACCTTCCTCTCATTTCTTCTGTTGGCCAATCACCACTGCCCCAAGGCATTTCTGTTGTACCCAAAATCAAGCCAAAGATAAAACCAAACACACATGAGATAAACATGCCCACAGCCAAAGTTATAAAGCCAACACGCTAAGAAAAATATTAAAAATAAAAAAATTTTAAAAATTAAGTTTAAAAAACTATTTTTAAACCTTAAAAAATTAAAATGAAACATAAGTGTTATTTAAAGGCCCCTTAAAAAATATTAAAAAGTAAGACCCCTTAAATTTAACAGCCTTTTAAGCAAATAATTTTTTTTTTTTTTTAAACATAACTTTTGAAATAAAAATGTAACATAATTTTACTTCATTATAATTAAAACAACAAAATTCTAATATTTTCCAATAAAATTTACTACTAAGTAAAAGTGAGTGTTGGTACAGATTTAATCATAGTTTTCCTGCATTTTAGAGAAAAAATACGTACTTGTATGTCTGCTGACATACTTTATAGTATATTCACTTCAACATACATATAACAACATGCGTTTAAGAGTGCCTTTTCTTGTCTATCTGAGACAACCCTACAGATCTTATAAGTGTTCAAAAAATATAAACTATTAAAGCTACTTTGATATGACAAATGGATAAATTGAAGTACTATCAATTTTATTTATTTTTAAGTTCTTCATTATTTTTCCTTAAGTTTTATTTCAAATTCAGCTCACTTCTAGTTCAGTTCTAGTAATAAATAATAAAAAGTAAAAGTAAAAATTACCTTTCCTAGAACTGTAAGGTAATCATCAATTTAATTTTACCTGTCTAAATTACATTGTAGTTAGTATTTGTTGCACTAAGTCAAAGGCATTACTTACTTTCCTGCTAGCAACTATCTACTCTTTATGTTCTAACCAACTTTATAATTTCTATTTCATATATATTTCCTCTTCCATCCCTTTTACCACCATTTTCAATTTTATGGCCATGTTGTAGTTGTTTGTATCTTACTTTTACCCGTTCAAGAGTTTCAATTAAATTTTAATTGAAACATCATTATTCACATCGTCATTATAAACATTATGATTGAACAATAACAACATAAGTACAACAAGCAACAAAAGCATGTGAATATATGTATGAGTAAATAGTGAATAATAGATAGTGTAGTAGATAATATGTGTAGTGAAATAACGAAGGAGCAAAACAAAAAAAAAAAAACACTTCAAATAGGTAGCCATTGAGTAATGGAATACATGTGTATAAAGAAAAGTGGTTGGATCAATAAGTAACTAAAATGAAAATATGTAAGAAAAATGTTAGTTCGGTACTAATTCAGTTCTAGTTCCTTTCTAAATCAGTTCTAGTTCAGTTCAGTTTTAAATCAGTTCTAGTTAAGTTTTAAATCAGTTCTACTTTATTTCTAGTTCAGCTCTAGTTCAGTTCTAGTTCAGTTCTAGTTCAGTTCTAGTTCAGCTCTAGTTCAGTTCTAGTTCAGTTCTAGTTCAGTTCTAGTTCAGTTCTAGTTCAGTTCTAGTTCAGTTCTAGTTCAGTTCTAGTTCAGTTCTAGTTCAGTTCTAGTTCAGTTCTAGTTCAGTTCTAGTTCAGTTCCAGTTCAGTTCTAGTTCAGTTCTAGTTCAGTTCTAGTTCAGTACTAGTTCAGTTCTAGTTCAGTTCTAGTTCAGTTCTTGTTCAGTTCTAGTTCAGTTCTAGTTCAGTTCTAGTTCAGTTCTAGTTCAGTTCTAGTTCAGTTCTAGTTCAGTTCTAGTTCAGTTCTAGTTCAGTTCTAGTTCAGTTCTAGTTCAGTTCTAGTTCAGTTCTAGTTCAGTTCTAGTTCAGTTCTAGTTCAGTTCTAGTTCAGTTCTAGTTCAGTTCTAGTTCAGTTCTAGTTCAGTTCTAGTTCAGTTCTAGTTCAGTTCTAGTTCAGTTCTAGTTCAGTTCTAGTTCAGTTCTAGTTCAGTTCTAGTTCAGTTCCAGTTCAGTTCTAGTTCAGTTCTAGTTCAGTTCTAGTTCAGTTCTAGTTCAGTTCTAGTTCAGTTCTAGTTCAGTTCTAGTTCAGTTCTAGTTCAGTTCTAGTTCAGTTCTAGTTAATTTCTAGCTCTTTTCTGGTTCAGTTCTAAATCAATTCGAAATCAGTTCTAGTACTAAATTTATATTTTAGTACTAAATTTAAATTTTAGTACTAAATTATATTTTTGTTCTAAATTTAAATTTTAGTACTAAATTTTAATTTTAGTAGTAACTTTAAATTATAGTACTAAATTTAAATTTTTTCTGCTAAATTAAAATTTTAGTACTATAATTTTGTGTTTAAATACAAAATTTGAAATTTTAGCACTAAATGAACATTTTTGGTACTAAATTATAATTTTAGCACAACATTAAAATTTTAATACAAAATGGATACGCTAGTACGAAATTAAAATTTTAGTACTTAATTGAAATTTTGGTATAAAGTTTAAAATTTAGAACAAAATTAAAATTTTAGTCCAAAATTGTTATTTTAGAACGAGATAGAAATTTAAGAACAAAATTTAAATTTTAATACAAAATTAAAATTTTAGTACCAAATTGAAATTTTAGTACAAAATTTAAGTTTTAGTACAAAATTAAAATTTTAGTACAAAATTGAAGTTTTAGTATAAAATTGAAATTTTAGTGTAAAGTAGAAATTTTAGTACAAAATTTAAATTTTAGTACAAAATGGAAATTTTAATACAAAATTAAAATTTTAGTTCAAAATTGAAATTTTAGTACAAAATATAAATTTTAGTACAAAATGAAAATTTTAGTACAAAATGGAAAAGTTTAGTACAAATTTAAAATTTTAGTACCAAATTGAAATTTTAGTACAAAATTTAAGTTTTAGTACAAAATTAAAATTTTAGTACAAACTTGAAGTTTAAGTATAAATATGAAATTTTAATAGAAAACTAATATTTTAGTGCAATATTAAAGTTTTAGTAAAAAATTTCAATCTTAATGTGAAAGTGATATTTTAGTTTGGAAGAAAATTTTGATCAGTTTTAATTTAAATTTTAACATAAAATTATGATTTACAAAAATTTTATATTTTCTCCAATTTCGCTTTCCCATTAACGGTTTTATAAATTTGTTTAAAATTTGTCTTTAAATATATAAACAGAACCGCACCCATATATGTATTTCCAAAAGCTTTTATATGTTTTAAAATATTTATGATGAACCCAGAAAAATCCTTAAGAGAATGAGTTTAAAATATTTTTCTTAAGAAATTTTATTGTTTTCGTTTTTTTTTTTTTTTTTTGTTTCAAGAAAAAAAGCTTTTTGCTTATTTTTGTTTTTTGGTGGCTGAAGTGAAGTATATTCTTCATCATAAATATTAAAACGAAAATATATTTACCAAATGCAAAATGCTATACAAAATGCATATGACATGAATTCTAGAGTAAAATAAAGAAGTAAAGAAATCTAGGTTAACACCAAATATACTCATGCAGTGCTCATAAAACGTGATAAAAAGGAAGAAAACAATTCAATAGATTTTCTTTCTAATATATGTAAATATTTAAAAGATTTTATTTATTTTTATTTATTATTATTTGTTTTTGTGTTCTGTACAAAAAATTCTTGGCAATAATATGTTATATAAATCACCAGCTGCCTTAATTTACTTTCATAAGAGCTGCATTTACATTTAAACCTTATGTAAATGTCACAAAACTATTGTAATTGTTATGATTGAATTTATTTTATATTTCTTTCTTTTTCCTATAAATTTTTGTGAACAAAATTAATTAAAAAAAAAGAATTTATTATCAATTTTGTGATATTAATTTCATCATATAAAATGATACATGTTGTTCAAAAAAAAAAAAAGGAAAAATTATTTTGTTGCCATAAAATTTGAACATTTTAAATATTTATTGTGTGAAAATGCCAGATGATCTTTTAAAAATATGTCAAAATAATAAAGTCAAATAAATGAATACTGCATTCAGTATTTTTTTTTTTTTTTTTTTTGTTTTGGATAGATTTTTTTTCAAATGGCTCAAATCGGATAATTGTGTGGAAAAAAAAAAACAAAAAATTTAAACTGTAGTGAAAAATGGCATAAAACTATTGAATACCAAACGAAAATATATTTTATAAATTTGGCCATATGAGAAACAGTAAATGGAAGAAAAGGGTACTCACAGTCTAAGGAAAAAAATTAATTAAATTTTATTTCTCAATAAATAAAATAAGTTTAAAGCTCAAAAGCCAGGAAAATAATATGAAAAAATTTGTTGGGAAACCTATAGTTTTAGCCAAATAAATTATAAATATATTTAGTAAATTTTGAGTATCCCTTTTAAAATTATACATTTGCTACCAAAAGCCAAAAATAAAAAATAGAAAAAAGCTCATTGTTATTTATTTTAGTTATTTAATATTCAGTCATTTTTCATTGAATAAATTTGTCACAAAAATGAGAACAATGACAGTAACTGCATTCATTTCATATAGAATAAATGACAACCACATAATATAGTAGGTAGGAAATATTATTTGTTAATTTTTTTCTTGTTAAGTTCTATTAAAACTTTCTAGTTAAAATTAAACAAAACAAAATGACATAGAAAACACAGGTGGAAGTTTTTCAAATTATGGATTGTAAAAGTCATAACTCAAGTAAATGTTATTTTAGTATGATTTTTTTTTTTCATAGCTCATATTAAATATTACACATGCGTATATAAAATTGTAAATTTTCTTTATTCAAATTTAAGCTTTTTACCATTTTGATTCTATCATTTTTCTTTAAATACTTTATAGTCCCATTGTTTTTGTTGCTATTTTAAATCTAACTATAACAACCAACTTCAACAAAATTCTTCATTCTTTTCTTTTAATATTATAAATATAATCCATTTCATCAGAATGATTTTAAACAAAAGTTGGTTTTTAATTAAAACTTAGATTTCTTTTATATTTTGCAATATTTAGGTTAAGTGCAATACTTTATTATGGTACTTGAGGTTTTGTTATTATCATAATCTAAAGGTGCTTAAAAATTTTCTTTCTTTTTATAATTATTACTTTTAGAAATTTAAAATAAAATCAAAAAAAAAAAAAAAAAAAAAAAAAAAAAAAAATTGCAAAACTAAAAACAAAATAGAAAATAAAATAATGTGAAATAAAAATGTGTTTTAAAAAATTACTGTTCTAAAACTAAAGTTACACAAAAAAAGAATTGAATTAGTGTGGAACTAGAAAAGAACAATAAGAAAACTACATCTGAAATCAAATTAAAATGAAGTAAAACTGAAGTTTAAAATAGCTGGAACAGGAATAGAATAGTTCTAGTTCAGTTCTAGTCCAGTTTTAGTTCAGTTTTAGTTCAGTTCCAGTTAAGTTCTAGTTCAGTTCTAGTTCAGTTCTAGATCAGTTCTAGTTCAGTTCTAGTTCAGTTCTATATCAGTTCTAAATCAGTTCTAAATCAGTTCTAAATCAGTTCTAAATCAGTTCTAAATCAGTTCTATTTTAGTTCTAGTTCAGTTCTATTTCAGTTCTAAATCAGTTCTAAATCAGTTCTATTTCAGTTCTAGTTCAGTTCTAGTTCAGTTCTAGTTTAGTTCTAGTTCAGTTTTAGTTCAGTTCTAGTTCAGTTCTAGTTCAGATATAGTTCAGTTTTAGTTCAGTTCTAGTTCAATTCTAGTTCAGTTCCAGTTCTAGTTCAGTTCTAGTTCAGTTCTAGTTCAGTTCTAGTTCAGTTCTAGTTCAGTTCTAGTTCAGTTCTAGTTCAGTTCTAGTTCAGTTCTAGTTCAGTTCTAGTTCAGTTCTAGTTCAGTTCTAGTTCAGTTCTAGTTCAGTTCTAGTTCTAGTTCAGTTCTAGTTCTAGTTCTAGTTCAGTTCTAGTTCCAGTTCAGTTCTAGTACAGTTTCTGTTTAGTTCATTTCTAGTTTAGTTCTAGTTCAGTTTTAGTTCAGTTTCGGTTTAGTTAATTTCTATTTCAGTTCTGTCTCAGTTCTAGTTCAGTTTCAGTTCAGTTCGAGTTCAGTTCTAGTTCAGTTCTAGTTCAGTTCTAGTTCAGTTCTAGTTCAGTTCTAGTTCAGTTCTAGTTCAGTTCTAGTTCAGTTCTAGTTCTAGTTCAGTTCAGTTCTAGTTCAGTTCTAGTTCAGTTCTAGTTCAGTTCTAGTTCAGTTCTAGTTCAGTTCTAGTTCAGTTCTAGTTCAGTTCTAGTTCAGTTCTAGTTCAGTTCTAGTTCTAGTTCTAGTTCAGTTCAGTTCTAGTTCAGTTCTAGTTCAGTTCTAGTTCAGTTCTAGTTCAGTTCTAGTTCAGTTCTAGTTCAGTTCTAGTTCAGTTCTAGTTCAGTTCTAGTTCAGTTCTAGTTCAGTTCTAGTTCAGTTCTAGTTCAGTTCTAGTTCAGTTCTAGTTCAGTTCTAGTTCAGTTCTAGTTCAGTTCTAGTTCAGTTCTAGTTCAGTTCTAGTTCAGTTCTAGTTTAGTTCTAGTTCAGTTCTAGTTCAGTTCTAGTTCAGTTCTAGTTCAGTTCTAGTTCAGTTCTAGTTCAGTTCTAGTTCAGTTCTAGTTCAGTTCTAGTTCAGTTCTAGTTCAGTTCTAGTTCAGTTCTAGTTCAGTTCTAGTTCAGTTCTAGTTCAGTTCTAGTTCAGTTCTAGTTCAGTTCTAGTTCAGTTCTAGTTCAGTTCTAGTTCAGTTCTAGTTCAGTTCTAGTTCAGTTCTAGTTCAGTTCTAGTTCAGTTCTAGTTCAGTTCTAGTTCTAGTTCAGTTCTAGTTCAGTTCTAGTTCAGTTCTAGTTCAGTTCTAGTTCAGTTCTAGTTCAGTTCTAGTTCAGTTCTAGTTCAGTTCTAGTTCAGTTCTAGTTCAGTTCTAGTTCAGTTCTAGTTCAGTTCTAGTTCAGTTCTAGTTCAGTTCTAGTTCAGTTCTAGTTCAGTTCTAGTTCAGTTCTAGTTCAGTTCTAGTACAGTTTCAGTTTAGTTCATTTCTACTTCAGTTTTAGTTCAGTTTCGGTTTAGTTAATTTCTATTTCAGTTCTATCTCAGTTCTAGTTCAGTTCTAATTCAGTTCTAGTTCAGTTCTAGTTGTAGTTCAGTTCTAGTTCAATTGTAATTCAGTTTTAATTCAGTTCAAGTTCAGTTCTAGTTTATAACTAAAATTAAATTTTTTTTTCTTAAATTAATTTTTTTTTTTTTTTTTAATTTAATTCTTATACTAAAATTATACTAAAATTTTCATTTTATACTTAAAATATAATTTTATACTAAATTCGTTATAAAATTATAATCTTAGTGTAAAATTTTAATGTTAGTTTTTATACTTAAATCAAAAATTTTTCTATACTAAAATTAAAATTTTATACTAAAATTAAAATTTTATACTAAAATTAAAATTTTATACTAAAATTATAATTTTATACTGAAATTACAATTTTATACTGAAATTACAATTTTATACTAAAATTATAATTTCTCAGCAAAAACTTTGGTTACCATGTAATGAGTTAAGAAGCTAATATTATGGCTTTACACTATTTACACATTAGCTGAACTCATTATTTTAACACAGTAATGACATTAGAGGCAACTACTTACCCTATACGTTACTTAGATGTCATTACAATAACTAATTACTTCTAAGCTGTTAAGTAGTTCATTGATTTTAAAGCATTACTGAAGTTATGATTAGTAATAACTATAGAAACTAATTATATTTTGGGTTATAAATAAGCAATGAAATGTCGAATATAAAACATTTGTTTGTTGTTATAAAAAGATTTTAATTTAGAAAACTTAACAACAACCAAAAATGTAATTAAAATAAATGTAATAAAAATTAATTCATATGCAAATTTTGCCATTCATTTATGTATCCCTTCTTCAAATATATGAATTGGTAACTGTATCATAAAAATCAATAAAAATTAATATTTTAAAAAATCTGATCATAAATAATTATTTACATTCATGTAATACATTATTAGTTACTAAAAAACTTCTATGTAATGCAGACAGTATGTTCTTGTCATTACAAAGTAACTACATCCGTAACTACATGTCATTACCATGTTTTTGCGGGGTTTATACCAAATTATTACCAAAATTATAATTTTATATTAAAATTTTAATTTTATATTAAAACTTTATACCATTTATAGTCCAGTACTAAAATTTCATTTCAAGTTATAGTTTCCTTTAGCATTTTTCTCTTATGAAAACTTATTACCTTAAAACATCTTACCTTTATCATTCCTCTCTAACCCTCATACGTACATTTAGCAAATTATTAATATAAAAATCTCTTAAGTAACAATTCTTAATGAATATGTTCATACTTACCACTAACTCTCTGTCGGATATAATTGTGCCAAATGTTATCGACATTACAGGACCCATTAGTGGGGAGACCAACATTGCAGCGGTAATGTTTGGTGCATTATTTTCCACTAAACCCAATGCGGCTAAAGAGCTGCAAATACACAAAACACTCGCATACAGTCACACATTCACTTACTTGAAAATAATTAAAATTTAAACAGTTATACAGACAAATAAAAATATATAAACATTTAAATGCAGACTCATAGTTGTTGAACGTTTGAAAAAGAACATCACAACCACAGACAGTATAAACGGCAAACCAACTAACGAACAGTCAGTTAACCCAAACAACCATCCCAACATTCAACCAATAAACAATTAAAAATGCAACATTTAATGCGATAAACATGAAAATCATCTGTCTATAAACCGCACAAACAAACACACACATGAAGAGAAAAACAACAAGTTTATCTAAAACATTTACAGTTACATGTTTATTTACCAATACTTTAATATTAGAAAATACCACTACCACCACTATTATAAACATGTCTAAACATAAGACTGGCAAGTGGTTTGTTTGATTGTAAAAACGTTTGGCGTAACAAAATTTTAATTTTAAAACATGACGGTTTATGGTTGCTGTTCTTATTAAACGTTGTGTGGTACCAGGGGAGTAGGGAAGGATGGAGGATTTTAATATTTATGTAATTGATTTTGTAAATGTAGAAACGTAGAAAACTTACTCGGCTGTCACTATCAATAGTAAATAATCAAAGGATAATGAACCACCAGATCGAACACCATCAACAACTTGTTTAACGGTTAGTTTAGACTTAATTGATTCAACAAAATTATTCCATTTGGAAAGTTCTTCACCATCCATGGGATCACTGAAAGGAAGAAGAAAGAATAAGACAAATATTTAAAAATTAAATTTGATTTGTTTGGAAGCAAAAGCAAATGAAAATGTTAAGTCAGGAAATAGAACTGAACTAGAAATGATTTGAAACTGGAATATAACTAGAACTGAACTAGATCTGAACTAGAACTGAACTAGAACTGAACTAAAACTTAACTAGACTGAAATAGAACTGAACTAAAACTGAACTAAAACTGAACTAGAACTGAACTAGAACTGAACTAGAACTGAACTAGAACTGAACTAGAACTGAACTAGAACTGAACTAGAACTGAACTAGAACTGAACTAGAACTGAACTAGAACTGAACTAGAACTGAACTAGAACTGAACTAGAACTGAACTAGAACTGAACTAGAACTGAACTAAAACTGAACTAAAACTGAACTAGAACTGAAGTAGAACTGAACTAGAACTGAACTAGAACTGAACTAGAACTGAACTAGAACTGAACTAGAACTGAACTAGAACTGAACTAGAACTGAACTAGAACTGAACTAGAACTGAACTAGAACTGAACTAGAACTGAACTAGAACTGAACTAGAACTGAACTAGAACTGAACTAGAACTGAACTAGAACTGAACTAGAACTGAACTAGAACTGAACTAGAACTGAACTAGAACTGAACTAGAACTGAACTAGAACTGAACTAGAACTGAACTAGAACTGAACTAGAACTGAACTAGAACTGAACTAGAACTGAACTAGAACTGAACTAGAACTGAACTAGAACTGAACTAGAACTGAACTAGAACTGAACTAGAACTGAACTAGAACTGAACTAGAACTGAACTAGAACTGAACTAGAACTGAACTAGAACTGAACTAGAACTGAACTAGAACTGAACTAGAACTGAACTAGAACTGAACTAGAACTGAACTAGAACTGAACTAGAACTGAACTAGAACTGAACTAGAACTGAACTAGAACTGAACTAGAACTGAACTAGAACTGAACTAGAACTGAACTAGAACTGAACTAGAACTGAACTAGAACTGAACTAGAACTGAACTAGAACTGAACTAGAACTGAACTAGAACTGAACTAGAACTGAACTAGAACTGAACTAGAACTGAACTAGAACTGAACTAGAACTGAACTAGAACTGAACTAGAACTGAACTAGAACTGAACTAGAACTGAACTAGAACTGAACTAGAACTGAACTAGAACTGAACTAGAACTGATCTAGAACTGAACTGAACTGAACTAGAACTGAACTAGAACTAAACTAGAACTGAACTAGAACTGAACTAGAACTGAACTAGAACTGAACTAGAACTGAACTAGAACTGAACTAGAACTGAACTAGAACTGAACTAGAACTGAACTAGAACTGAACTAGAACTAAACTAGAACTGAACTAGAACTGAACTAGAACTGAACTAGAACTGAACTAGAACTGAACTAGAAATATTTCTAGTGCAATTATTAATGCTATTTTTAGTTAGCTTTGACGTTCTACTTCTAGTCTTTTTACTAGGGCTAAATCTTGTCCAACTTTTAGTTCTATTATTTCTCTCCTTAGTCGTATTTCAGTTGCTTTTCCAAGCCTTATTTCAGTTGTCGTTCAAGGTTCTGTTCCTTGTGCTTTCCAAATGTTATTATTCCCTTAGTGTTATTCATAGTACCGATAAATGTTGTGTTCCCTTTAGTGTTTTCTTTTTTTTTTTTTTGCTAATATCCCTAAAATTTACAAAGACCTTCAAAAAATATTTCACTGTCTTTTCAATTTAATTTTCATGTCCTTACTACACACATGAATGTTTCTTTACACCCGCTATTTTGCAATAACTTTCAATTGGAAATTTTATAGCAATTTTGTAAAGTGGCTGTTTTATTTTTTTTTTTTTTTTTTTTTTTGAGTCTTTCTTATTTCTTTGTTGGTTGTTATGCAAATTTTCCTATTTTCTAACATCCTTTAAACATAAAATTCATAAAAGATGTTTCTTTATTTTTATTCGCTTTTCTCTACCAACTGCACTGAACAACCCGCCTTAATAACACATTGTTGCTTTAACACTTTATTTAACACAATAAAAGTAAATGTCAAATGTCGCCTTCAACAATAGCATGACAAAACAGCCAAAGCAACAAGAACATTGATAAAGTGAATAATATTAGAAACAAAGACAACGACAACAATAACAACTTATTGCCCTTATTTTCAAATACAGATCAATGGTTGCAAGGACACCAAGATTTCTCTAGAACTGGCTGCTGCTATAGTAGTAGCTGTTGTTCTTGTTGCTTATGCTTTGCAATGCCAAATGTTGAAAACTTGTCACAGTACTCTTCCTCTTTATCTATTTTTATGTACTTGTATTTGGTTGTGTACTTATGTATGTACTCTTTTTAACATTTTAAATCTTTTGTTCAGAACTGAAACTGAAAAAATTAAAGAAAAAATAACACGGTTGGTATTTACATTTTACAATACCAAAACAATTGCCACGCCTTTTAGCCACAACTACTTTTATATGTATGTGTATTATTTTTTTGTTTTCTTCTTTTTTTTTTTATTTATCCTTTAATGTAATGCTGTTGTATTTTATTTTATTACATTTATATTTATCTATAAAAAGAATCTAAGAATGTTTTTTATTTTATTTTTTAGTTATTTTTTCCCATTATCAGTTTTTAAGCAATTTTAAGTTTCTTTTTGCTTTGCTTTTGTAAGTATTTTGGTTTTTGTGGTTGTGTTTATTTTATATTTTATTCTGTTAAGGATCTGTTTTTGTAGTGTCGGTATCGTGTATTGGATTTTGATGAGCTTGTTTGTAGAATGTAAAGTAATGAAAATCGTGGAATGTTGCAAAATTAATTTATTTTATAAGTAATAAGAGTTTTATGTGGTTTTTCAATGTTTTTTTTCTCTCTTACCTGTAATCCTCGGTAACGGTTAAGGCATCATAGCTTACACTGCAGGGTAAAACACTGTAGAGGAAGATGAGGAAAGAGAAGAAAAAAAAATTAAGGATTTAAAAAATGTTGGTAAAATAAATTATTGCAAAATTACTTAATGCTGTAAGTATTAAGAATTTAAATAAATGTTACTATTTTTACAAAGTTTTGCTGAATG
This sequence comes from Protophormia terraenovae, assembly GCA_951394005.1. Taxonomy (NCBI): domain Eukaryota; kingdom Metazoa; phylum Arthropoda; class Insecta; order Diptera; family Calliphoridae; genus Protophormia; species Protophormia terraenovae. The sequence goes on along the minus strand of OX596074.1, from coordinate 6,092,706 downwards.
CTTTCGAAGAGTATAAAGGTAAAAATAGCAAAATGTTTTTAAAATGCAATACTTTTTCTTAAAAATCCCTTGATAGCATTTAAAAGATCACAGTACTATGAAATATAATTTGCTGTCCTTAATACAATCCCATACGGTTCCAAAACAGTTCTTTTAACATATTCCTAGTGCAATTCATAATTCTATTGCTATTCTCAGACCGCTTCATATAACTATTTCTAGTGCTATTCATAGTCCTATTCCTTGCGCTAATTCTGGTCTTTTAATTACTCCCAGAGCGATTAATATTACGCTTCATAGTGCTATTTGTAGTTCTATTACTGGTGCTATTTTAGTCACATTTTTAGTCTTATTCATAGTGTTATAATAAGTTGTATTCGCAGGCTTATTCCTAGTGATTTTCTAATCCTATTCCTAGTGCTTTTCTAAAATATTTAGTGCTGTTTTCCCCAGTGCTATTTTAGTACTATTTCTTGTTAAATTCCTAGTGCTATTTCTAGTTTTATTCCTAGTGCTTTTTCTAGTTGAATACCTAGTGATATTTCAAGTTAAATTTGTAGTTCTATTTCTAGTTAAATTCTTAGTACTATTCTCAGTCATATACCATGTATTATTTTTAGTATTATTTCTTGTCTATTTTAGTACTATTCATAGTCATATTTTTAGTGCTATGTATAGTGCTATACTCAGTTGTATTTGCATACTTATTCCCAGTGCTTTCCTATATTTCTTCTAATACTATATCAAGTGCTGTTCTTCCTTGTGCTATTTTTAGTATTATTTTTATTCCTAGTACTATTGCTAGTTGAATACCTAGTGATATTTCCTTTAAATTTGCAATGCTTTTTCTAGTTAAATTCTTAATACTATTTTAAGTACTATTTTTAGTGTTATTTTAAGAAGATTCCTATTGATATTTTATTATTATTAACCCTATTTATATTGTCATACCAAAAATTATTCTCCTTGCTATTCATAGTCATATTTCCTGCAATATTCCAGGTAGTATTTCTAGTTAAATTCTTAGTACTCTTCTTAGTCGTATACCATGTGTTTTTTTTTATAAATTTTCTAGTGCTATTTTAATAATATTTTTATTGTTTTCCTAGTGCTATTTCTAGTTAAATTTTCACTGCTATTTCTAGTTAAATTCTTAGTATTCTTCTAAGTCGTATATCATGTATTATTTTTTTTGACTATTTCTAGTGCTATTTTAAGAATATTCTTAAATTCCTAGTGCTATTCTAGTTATATTCTTAGTGCTATTTCTTGTGTAATTTTAAGCTACGTTCTTATTTATATTACCAGTGCTATTATTAGTCCTTTTTGTATTGCCATTCCCAAAGTTATTATCATTGTTATTCATATTCCTGATGTTCCTAGTATTATTCCTAGTACTATTTCTGCTACTATTCCTAGTCCAATGTCTTGTGCCATTTCTAGTGTAATTGCTAGTACAGTTATATGTGCTATTCCTAGTGCTGTTTAAAACTACATTCTTAGTGATACTTCTAGAGCTATTATTACTCTTATTTATGTAACCATTGGCAGTATTATTCTCATTGCTATTCGTAGACTTATTCCCAGTGATGTTGCTATTGCTGTATTTTGTGCTATTTTTGTTCTATTCCTAATAAAATTCCAATTGCATTTCTAATGCTATTTCCATTGCAATTCTTAGTGATTTTCCTTGTGCTATTCCTAATGCTATTTTAATTGAAAACAGCAAATTCTCATAATTCAAACTCACAAATTTTAGTTTGTATTTCAAAAAATTAATTTAGCAGACATTAAAAGCAATTTTGGTTCAAAAATTTTAAATTCCCAGTTTTAAAATAAAAATCCCAGAAAATTCCCTACATTTAAATTCGCAAGTTTTTGTTGATATAATTATTTATTGAAAAAAAGTAAATTTTATAGGTATAAAAACAATACCAGACAAAATCTTGAATTCCCAGTATCAAAATAAAAATCCCAGAAATTTCTCTAAATTTAAATTCTAGAGTTTTTGTTAATATAACAATTATTTATTATAACAAAATAACTTTAATAGGTATTAAAAGCTATTTGGCATACAAATTTCGAATTCCCAAATTTTTAATAAAAATCCCAGAAAATTCCCTTGATTTAAATTCATTGTTTTTAATTAATATTATTAAGTTTTATGTTAGAAAAATTAATTTAACAAGTATTGAAAGCAATAGGGGACAAAAAACTTGAATTCCCAGTTTTCAAAACAGAAATCCCAAAAAATTCTTTCAAATTTAAATTTGAGGATTTTTTTTTTATTTAATTTAATGATATTTATAATAAAATATCTTATTTCCAAGTAAAATTTTTAATTCCCATTTTGAAATAAAAAATCCCCAAAAAATTCCCCCGTATTAAAATTCAAGGATTTTTTAAATTTTACTTATATTTTACGTTTAACAAATTTTAAAACGAGGAAAATTTCATAAAATATCTTTAAGTAAAGGAATTTTTTAAATCCCATTTAAAAATTAAAAATCCCAGAAAATTCCCCATTATTTAAATTTAAGGATTTTTAGTAATTTCTTATAAATTTCATCATAATGTGTACTTAAATATGTTATTCCCAAGTAAAATATTAAAATCATATTTAAGGATAAAAGATCCCAGAAAATTTCCCCATACTAAAATTCAAGGATTAAAAAAAAAATAATTAAAAAAATTATATATTTCTGGAGTTGTTTTATAGAAAATAGGAACTATTTTATTTTGTTAAATTTCCAGTTTTATTTTTTATAAAAATCCTTATTCTTTTATTAGTTCTTTTAATATTTAACCAAGGAATAGGAAGTTCTTTGCAGTTGCCATCTTTATTAATCTCTAGTGCAACTATTTTTACTTTATCATATTTCTTTACTTTATTAAATTTAATAAATATTTCTTGTTTATTGCATTCTTTGCTAAAGAAAACTTTAACCTTCTTGCCCCTAACACTAAAGCATCATAAAGCAAGTCCTTTAACACATTTTACAGTTTCACCAAAACAAAATGATAAGAATGACCACTCAAGAGACAACCCTATTAAAACTAAATTTTGTGTTTCTTTTTTTTGGAAAATAATAAAGAAAAACTGAAAAGTAAGCAACTAAATAAAATGAATGACTTGTGTTCGTGTCTTTTAACCTGCAGTTTTTTGTGAGGGCTATTTTTATTATGGAGCAAAAGTTGGTCAGGGATTTTTATTTAAGGAAAAACAGTGGAATGTTGGATGAAAAGATAAAAAAAAAAAACTTAAGAAAATATGGAAAATTTTTTTATTCTAGTAAGTTCCACTGTTTAATTTAAGTTGCAGTTGTTGCATGATTAAGTTATTTTTTGGTTTTTCTATGATTTCAAAACTTACCTTACACTTGAATTTAATTTCGTGCCAATACCCAATTCTGTCAAACAATGAAGAGTAGTTTCACATGGTTCACCTGATTGCAGAGGAAAGACAACATGATGAAAATAACCTTTTTTACTAGTGGTCCAAGTTACATGTTCAATTTCAAGTTTTACCAAAAGTTCTTCAAGAACCTGGAAAAACAGAAGAAAAAAGGAATAAAGAGAGAGTGAAAAGATATAAAATTATTGCTTTTCAATAAAACAGAATTCAATGGATAACTAATGAGTTCCTTTTGTCTAAAACAAAATAATTATTTAAGAATAATTTTAAATAACAAATAATTGTGAGGGAAGTAGAAAGAAGAAAAAGGTTTAAAAGATTTAAACACATTGTAATGACCCTGTTTGTTCTTTTTTAAATACTTGATGACCCTGTCTTCAATTTTTTTTTTTTCATGTTCTTTCGTATTCTGCTTTTATGTCACGTTTCATTTTTTATAAAGTCACTTTCATTTTTTTATTAAGTAATGTCTCACTTTTTAAAAGAGCAATTTACATTATTACACAAGTGTTGTGTATTAAATGAAATCTCATACTATTGTGTTACATAAAATACCAACATGATTTTGTTTATATTTACCTTTTCCAAGGGTACTATAGCGTTGCCCTTTAAGTCCATCATAGTGTTAACATTACTTCCTGTTTTAACTCCTCCTGTAGCTGCTGCTGTTGCTGCAGCTGGACGATTATGAGCTGCACCCCTAAAGCCACCTCTTCCTCCCCGTGCTGCACCCGCTGGTATTCCAACACCCACTGCACGACGATATTTAGGTGCATTCTTGTCACGTAATTCAACTTCAAGTCTTAGTATAGCGTTGTTATTTTCCGGAAGATTAATGTTTAGATTATTATTACCACCTGCAGTACCTCCACCTCCAGCAGGAGGAACTCCTGGAATTCCCTGAGCAGTGGTGGCAATTTTATGCACTGGTATAGCAGCTAACAGATCCTGATTATTACCTGGGGTTTTTGGAAGAGAAAAAGCAAGAGAATATCGAACATTATGGTCATAGTTTAATGGTATTTGTTTTGTTTTATGATGTGTGTTAGTTATATGCAGTAGTAGTGGTTATTTGCCTTGGCTATGTATAAGGTATTTATAACCAATTTCCCTTGACTTGTTTATTTGTTTGTGTTTTCGACCACATTCATGTGTTAATAATGCGATTAAAATCGATTGATTTCTAACAACAAATATCGTTAGCTACAAAATAATTTAAATGGAAATTTGGAAAACAAAATCTTTTAGTTTATGTTATGATATGTATTAAGAGATTGCTAATCATAATTGTTTTATTTACTAATAAGCTGATGAAGATGATGGACTAATATTTCTCAGGAAACCAACAAAAAAGTTTCAAGAAATTTTATTCTTTTTTGGGCAGTAACTTTGGTAATTAATTTGTAGGCCACAACTTAGTAAAACAAACATAAGTATATAATGTTCTAACTAATCAAGCTTAATAGTCCTATTTGAAGTTTTATCAAATCAAATTACTTTAGTTCAGCTACAAAAGGGAATTAATATCATGATAATATTTTTTTTCCTATTGCGTTTCTTTACTTATAATTACCGCAATATTTAAATCATATGATTAAATCTGTCATTGAAATCATGTTAAGCAGAGCTTTGATTTCTTATGATTGCTATGAGATCATCAATTATGTACTTATATCAAAAATGACAGTAACAAAAATTAAAAGAATATTAACAGATAAAAATGAAAACATATTAATAAATACAGATTTGAGCAGCTAAATAGCACCTCAATATATATACATTAAAATAAGGACATTAAAATTTATTACCTAAATTGTAAATATGATTTCAAATATGAATCTTAGACAAGACATTTTGTTTAATATGCTATTTATAATCCAGAAATTTTAATATTAAGGCAGCTGTCTGAATAATACAGGACAGCTCACTTGGGTCCATTTTTGTCCCGTTGTGATATACTAAGGGATCATGTGTTGTTATTCAATTGATCAAAACTGTGTTCGAGTCGAACCAACCCAAGACATGTATGAAAGAACTGATCGCTCTGATGTCAATAACTGAGAGATCTGATCTAATACATGTACAAATGGACCGCCAAATTTATCAGTCCTTATTCCAGTGAGAACTGGACAGTGGCATAGAAAATTTTCCACTGTCTCTACCTCTTTCTCACCGTAGCAATTTCTACAGAGGTCATAAAAAGGGATCCCGGCATTTATGTACCAGCCTGGATGTCGAAAAGACACCCGAGAACGACTGGACTGTCTGTACAGATTTGGATATCCACACCGAATACGCTATAGTACATTAACCAGTTAACCATTCTCCTTATGGCTGAGATCTCTGCTTGAAAAATGCTGCAGAGAGCCGGCAATTTGAAGAAAACACTTTTCCTATATGGGGGAATATAGACACCAATCCCACTCCCCATCCCAAAAACGTCAACAAATTTGAAGTCATCAGTATAAATTTCCACTAAACCAGCGCCTAATTCAGAAGCAGTCGAGATTGACACTGAAAAGTTTATATCAAGAAAAGGTAGCCCTATACCTAGCAATAATCAATATTACACGGTATGTCGTCAAAAAACCTTTAAACGATATATAGTCCTGAGCATAGTCGTCGACGTTATGGCGATCTGTTTGGTCATAACATCCACCGGTAGCCAGTTCATTTAAACGAACAAAGCTTTCGATGGAGTTGTACGGAGCGCACCTATAATAATAATGAATGAATTACGCATAATCCTTCCAAAGATTCCGATATAGGTGGACTTCTCTATAGCCCTCACCCATACTATCGCTTCATACATAAGTATGGGTTTAATAACCATTTGGAAGAGCCATTTCGTATTCCTGGGATTTATTCCTTAATAGTTTTGGTAAAAAAAAAAAATTCATAGAATTTCATTTTAATTCTTTATAAAATTTGCTTGAATGCTAAATAAATTGTAAGAGGTCAAAGGTCTAATTTTCCTATTAATTAAAAAGATAGGAATGAAATATAAAATTTTATATTATTTTAATAAAATTAAATGTTAATCAAATATTATTAAAATAATATAAAATTTTATTTAAAATCCTTTTTCTTATATATTTCGTTTATTACAAATTAATTACCTTTGACCTCATACAATTTATTTAGATTTTTACTTTGGAATTCGTAACCAAAGTAATTAAAAATATTTAGTTTAGTTACATTAGAATTACTCTATACGATGTGAAATATTTCATTATGTTTTCTTTAAATTTTAAATTTGACCTTTGACCTAAACTCTACAAATTATTTTTACTAAAGTTTTTTAATTAACTTGAAATACGATTTTAATTTTAATAAAATTACAAAATTTTATTTAAAATCCCCCTTCTTATATTTTTTATTAATTGGAAGCTGAAGACCTTTGACCTCTGACAATTTATTTTGATTTTTACTTTGAAATTGATAACCAAAGCAATTAAAAATATTTAATTAAGTAACATTTGAATTCAATTATTCGTTGTGAAATGTTTCATTATATTTTTTGGAAATCTAAAAGTTGACCTTTGACTTAAATTCACCAAAATATTTTTTTACTAAAGTTTTTTCATTTTAAACAACTCAACTGAATGTTTTGCTTTTCTAAAAAATATAAAAAAAAAAAAATAAAAATAAATGGCCTTCACCTCTAAGTTCTTAAGGGTCAAATATTAAATTTCATTTAAGACTTTTTCATCTCAAGATATTTTTTAAAGATCTTTAGTTTTAAATTCCTCTAGATATATATATATATGGAAACTTCTCTTTGAATTTAAAGCTTCATTGGTTTAAATTAAAATTTGAACTTTAACCTCTATGAATTTAATATTTTTTAATATGTCCTGAAAATAAAAAATGTGCTAAAACGTGGCTTATTATTCTCTTTAAATTTCCCTTTATATACGACATAAGTTATAGTATTTTCTTTAAATCTAAAATATGACCTATGACCTCATACAATTTTTTTCTCTTACTTTTCATAAAAAAAGAAAATTTTTCTTGCGTTCCATTCAATTTATTTGAGTAAAAATTAAATATTTTATTAAATATTCACCAAAACCAAAATATGACTTTTGACCTTATATAAACGTTTTGATTTTTTGCTTTAAATATGAATTTTAAACATTAGAATTTTTCAAAGCAAATAAATAAATAATAAAATTTGTTTTATTTTTCCAAAAAAATTAAAATCTTTCAACTTTTAACTTAGTAATTATTTAGACTTTTTACTTTACATGATCCATAGTGCTTAACCTTTGACCCTATAGGTTATTGTTTTCGATATATATTTGTTTATATTTCGATTTAAAAATAAATTCATTTAAACATTCAAACTTCCCAAATTAGTAATAATTGATTTGATAAATGTATTTTCCTGAAATTTAAACTTAACCTTTGACCTTTTTATATTTATTTATTTATTTATTTATTTATTTATTTATTTATTTATTTATTTATTTATTTATTTTTTTATTTATTTATTTATTTATTTATTTATTTATTTATTTATTTATTTATTTATTTATTTATTTATTTATTTATTTATTTATTTATTTATTTATTTATTTATTTATTTATTTATTTATTTATTTATTTATTTATTTATTTATTTATTTATTTATTTATTTATTTATTTATTTATTTATTTATTTATTTATTTATTTATTTATTTATTTATTTATTTATTTATTTATTTATTTATTTATTTATTTATTTATTTATTTATTTATTTATTTATTTATTTATTTATTTATTTATTTATTTATTTATTTATTTATTTATTTATTTATTTATTTATTTATTTATTTATTTATTTATTTATTTATTTATTTATTTATTTATTTATTTATTTATTTATTTATTTATTTATTTATTTATTTATTTATTTATTTATTTATTTATTTATTTATTTATTTATTTATTTATTTATTTATTTATTTATTTATTTATTTATTTATTTATTTATTTATTTATTTATTTATTTATTTATTTATTTATTTATTTATTTATTTATTTATTTATTTATTTATTTATTTATTTATTTATTTATTTATTTATTTATTTATTTATTTATTTATTTATTTATTTATTTATTTATTTATTTATTTATTTATTTATTTATTTATTTATTTATTTATTTATTTATTTATTTATTTATTTATTTATTTATTTATTTATTTATTTATTTATTTATTTATTTATTTATTTATTTATTTATTTATTTATTTATTTATTTATTTATTTATTTATTTATTTATTTATTTATTTATTTATTTATTTATTTATTTATTTATTTATTTATTTATTTATTTATTTATTTATTTATTTATTTATTTATTTATTTATTTATTTATTTATTTATTTATTTATTTATTTATTTATTTATTTATTTATTTATTTATTTATTTATTTATTTATTTATTTATTTATTTATTTATTTATTTATTTATTTATTTATTTATTTATTTATTTATTTATTTATTTATTTATTTATTTATTTATTTATTTATTTATTTATTTATTTATTTCGACTTTAGGATACAGATATTAATTTTTCATTAAGGACTATTTTCCTTAAGCATAAACAATTTTTTATTCGAAAGAATATTTATTTAGCCTTAGGATTATATTTTGAGATATGAATTAAAATTGTTTCATAATATTATTAGAAGAAGTGTGATTAATAATTCATTATTTGTACAAAATATAAATTGTGACTTTTAAAGTTTGATCTTGTTGAATTTTAATTAAATTTACTTAAACATATCTGCGTATTATTTTATATTTTAAAGAAAATATAAATTTTATAATAATTTAACATTTAATAAGATTTATGGCCTCAAAATCGAATTTTAGGTTTTGTAAAATAGTTATTTTAAATTCAATTTGATTCGTATATAAAATGTGTTAATATTTTTCATTATTTTCAAGAGAATTTTTATTCAACCTTTGGCCTAAAAAATTAATTTAATGTTTTGGGTAATGTTGTTGTTTAGATTCTCCAAATAATTACAAAATATTTTATTATATTATTAAAAATATTAACTTTGAATATTAACTTTTACCTCAGTTTTTTTTTATTTTTTTTTTTTTTTTTTAATTAAAATATAAAATTTTATTTTGTATTTGTTATGGAAAATATTTTTTTTAAATTCTGCAAATAATTCCAAATATTTAGTTATATTTCTAAGAAGTGCCGAATATAACCTTTGGCCTCAGTGTTTTTTTTTTTTTTTTTTTTTTGTTTAAATATTTAATTTAGTTCTTTGCAAAGGAATTTTTATTTAATTTTTTTTTTTTCTAAATATTAAAGATTTTTTTGGATTAATATATAAACTTTTACTTCCTTAAGGTATGGGATCTATGGCCTCAAAAGTGAATTTTAGATATTGTGAAATATATATTTTTTAATTATTTTTAAAAGATTATGCTTTATTCTAGAGAATTTTTAATCAACTTTGAACTCAGAAATTAATATAAATTGTAGGAAATATTTTTCCTTTAAAATTCCTGTAAATAATTATAGAATATTTTGTTATATTCTTGGATATATAATTTTACTTTTAAGTTATCCATTGACCTCAAGAGAATTCTCTCCCACTTTTAAATTAAAATATAAACTTCTTCATCCTTAAGGTATTTTCCTCAAGTTTTATTTACTTATTCCGGAATGAGTATTGTAGATTTTGTAATATTTTTATGAAATTAAAAAAAAAAAAAAATAACTTGACCCTCGACCTTTGACCTTTCAGATTTTGTTGTAATTTAAAGAAATAAACTAATAAATATTTTTTTAATTTCTTAAGTTCAAAATATTACACAGAAATATTTTTTCAAACAAAATGTCAAATGTGACCTTTGACCTAAAAAATAAAATTAAAGTTATAAGATATATTTTTTCTAATTCCTGTAAATGATTATATTCTAGGAAATATAACTTTACCTTCAATTTGATCGTTAACCTCAAAAGAATTCTCTACCAATTTTAAATTAAAATATAAAATGCATCATCCTTAAGCTATTTTCCTTAAGTTTTATTTAATTTTCCAGAATGAGTATTGTAAATTTTATAGTGTTTATATGAAATAAAAAAAAAATTGACCTTTGAACTTTGAACTTATATATTTTAAAGAATTATATGAATAAAATTTTATTTTATTTCTTTAAATTAGTTCTTAATATTTCTGTATATTGTCAGATGTGACCTTTGCCGTTAAGAAATTTAAATTAAAATATTTTTTAAAATTTTGTTTAAAAGTTATTGTTGATTTATTAAGTTTAATAGATTTTGTAGTTTTTATGAAATAAAAAAATAAAAAATTACCCTTGAACTTTGGCCTTTTAAATTTTATTTTTATTTTAAGAAATGTATTAATAAAGTTTTTTTTAATTTCTTAAGAAAGTTCAAAAGATTTTGAATTTTAAAATAAATTGTGCATTTTCAAATAAAATATGACCTTTGACCTCAAGAAAATTAGATTTTATTTATTTTTTTTTTAAATCAAAATTTTATACTGGGAAATATTTCCTTGAACATTATTATTTTATTTTTTTTTTTTTTGCTGTGTATTTAATAAAAATGTCTAATTTGACCTTTGACCTTAGGAAATTTAAATTAATATATTTTTCTTTAAAAGTAAATTTTAGACTTTCGGATATATTTAATTAAATTTTACAAAAAGTGAAGAAAATGTTATTTTGTCATCGTGGTAGGAAAAAAAACTTGACCTTTGAACTTTGACCTTTTAAATTTTTTTTAATTTAAAGAAATATATTAATCAGTTTTTTAATTTCTTAAGTAAATTCAAAATATTTCTGTTTAATTTCAAACAAAACGTCAAATGTGACATTTGACCTTAAGAAATTTAAATTAAAATAATTTTTAAAATTTTTATTTTATTGTAGATTTATTGAGTTTTGTAGATTTGTAGTGTTTTTATGAAATAAAAAAAAAAATATGATCCTTGAACCTTGACCTTTAACATTTTATTTTAATTTTAAGAAATATATTTATCGATTTTTTTAGTTTCTTAAGTAAGTTCAAAATATTTCTGTGTATTTTCAAAAAAAAATTTAAATGTGACCTTTGACCTTAAGAAATTTAAATTAAATTTCTTTTTTTTTCAAATTTAAATTTTAGACTATGAAATATTTTCTTGACAATTAATTTAATTTTAAAAAGTGAATACAAAAAATGTTATTTTGCTGTGTATTTTCAAACTAAATATCAAATGTGACCTCTGACCTGAAGAAATTTAAATCAAAATATTTTTTAATTTAAATTTAATTATAGGTTTATTGAGTTTAGTAGATTTTGTAGTATTTTTATGAAAAAAATTACCCTTGAACTTTGACCTTTTACATTTTATTTATTTTAAAGAAATTTATTAATAAATTTTTTTTTTAATTCTTAAGTAAGATCGAAATATTTCTGTATATTTTCAAACAAAATGCCAAATGTGACCTTTGACCTTAAGAAATTTAAATATATATTATTTTTTTTTCCAAATTAAAATTTTACACTGAGAAATATTTTTTCTTGAAATTTAATTTTAAAAAAGTGAATACAAAAAATGTTGCTTCGCTGTTTATTATCAAACAAAATATCAAATATGACCTTTGACCTTAAGAAATCAAAATTAATGAGTTTTGCTTCAAATGTAATGTAATAAGTAATATTTTCTTGAATGTTAATTTAATTTTATAAAAACTGGATACAAATATTTCTTGATAGAATAAAATTTTGACCTTTAACCTCCTGTGTGAAGGCGAAAATTCTGAGAATTTTTGTTATATTTTGTTTAAATTGTTTTTTGTAAGTAAATTACCTTTAATTTTAGTTCTACTTTTGTTACATTAACTGTTTTTGACATTTCTTTTTTTGTTTTTATTTATAAAAATAATTTATAATATTTTTAAGAAATAAGAATGTTTAGAGAAAAATTAAAACACCAACAAAAACAATAATAGTTTATAAAACATCTAGTAAAGATTTTACTTTCAAGCACAAAAACTATTAAAATATCACTACAGTAGACACTTTAATTATAAGGTTATAAAAAGGAATTAAAGAAAACCAAACTTTGTAAATAAATTCTTAATCATCTTTTATGTACTTTGCTAACCTAGAGTATCTTGTTTCCTTAACTTTTTACCATCCATCAATATCTTTAGAAAAATTATTATATGACAAAGTTTTCTTAACATATTTTTTTTTTTTTTTTCGTATATAACATATTTAAGTTGGTGTCAAGAAATCATATTCTATAAAACAAAAAACAAAAAACAATTCATTTTCTTGAAAAAACATCTAGTAACATGTTAAAGCATGCTTTATTTTTTAAGATAAATTTATGATATATGATTTTATGTTACAAACAAAAGAAGGAGTGACGACTATTTATATACAAAAGGTGATTTTTCCTTTTATTTTTTGAGATACTTGTGTATATGACAACATATTTTGAATGCTTGAACACTTAACTGCAAACAACTCAAACTTTGATTAATGTTTTTTAGTTGTTTTTATAATAAATATAAAAAAATATATGTAAGAGTGTTACTTAAAATAAGAAGAAAAAAAATCTTTAACATAAAAATTATTTATCTTAAACAAACAGATTTCATGTCCTTAACAGGAATCAAAGAAAGAAAAAAACCAAAAATCTTAAGAAAACATCATAAATTACTTTAAGGTTTCTTTCAAGGTTACACATATTTTTCTTATTTTTAAGAAAAATCCTTATAAATCTTTTATATATATTTTGTTTTATTTTTATATTGTATATAAAAATAACACCTTAAAAAAATATGCTTAATTTTTTATGACTTATAAAAAATGAAAATGTTAATAGAAATTTGAAATCTTAAAATTCAGCTTACGTGAATTAAGGAAGTTTTCATTTAATACGCAATAAATTTTCTATTTAAAAGAAATCTTAATAAGGGGAATTAAATTTCAAAGGTAAATATGAAAAGAAGAATTCTATGATTTATTAAAAAATTTCTCCCCCATTTAAATATTAGATAAACAAAAAAACATGTTATTTAAATCTTATTTATTTTCCCAGTATAGTCTTATAAGATTTCGTAATATTTTCTGTAAATCTAAAATGAATATTTTAACCTTCTAAGCTTCATTTCAAATGTATTACGAATTTATGAATTTTAAATTTAGTTTCATTAAGAAAAACTAATTGTTAAACTGTAATTGTTATAATTTGAATTTTATTTTTAATTCGTTGAATATTTTTAGTCTTTTGCTTTTAAGTAGATTCTTTATAATTTTTCATTAGCAGTTATTGAATTATATAAATTATTTTTTAGAATTTTTGTGAACTTCAAAGTTAGGCATTTGCTCTTGATGATTTTTATGTTAATTGCAGAAATGAATCACTAACATATTAACAAAAACAGTTAGTAAAAATATTAGCTTGTATATTCCTATAATATGACCTTTGACCATTTTAAAATATTTAGATTATTGGCTTGTATATTCCTATAATATCCCCTTTGACTCCTTGGAAAATCTTTAAATTTTTTTCATCTCATAAAGGAAATGAAAATTTTAAAAAAATATTCCAATGACCTAATACATTTTTATAAAAAAAATTATATATATAATGTTATTTCCAAAACCTTTGACTTCAGACTTTTTATTTAATATTTTTTTCTATTTTCTAATTTAAATTAATTTTTATTAAAGATATCTTCACATATTATTATATAAATATCAGTTTTCCTTATAGTTAGCCTTATATATAACCTTTTGATCTCTTGGGAAATCTTTCGATTTTTTCATCCCCTAAATGAATTTTAAATTTTACAAAGTATTCTTATGTGTTCATATAATTAATTTAAAATAAGTAATCATTTAAAAATTCCAGATATACATATTAAGAAGATAAATTATTATTATTACTATTATTATTATTATTATTATTATTATTTTTTAATTAAATTTAAAATGTCTGATACATGATCAAGTCAATGAAAATTTGACCTTTCTCAATATTTGTGTCATTTAAAATTTAAATCTTTTATTAAATTTAATCAAAAACTATTTACTTGTATCTAAGAAAATAATCAATCCTCAGAGTATATTTTTCTTCGCAGCTTTTTAAGCATTTTAATGAAATTTTTTTATAAAGGATTTTTTTTTTTAGTTTAATACAATTTTCCTATAAAAGTTTCATTAATTTTTTTTTTTTGGGTTTTAGGGAAATCTAAAATAATTAAAAAATTAATTCATATTTAGTTTAAATTTTTTGTTATAAACTACATGAAATATTAAAAAATTATATTAAAATTATTTATTTAAATTTGTTTTCAATAAAATTTAAACTACCTTACACATGAATAAAATCAGGCTTTCCCATCATTTGAAGGCATAACGGTTTTATTTTTTCCTCGTGCATTCAAATTTTAAATTGCGTTTCCCATTCATTTATTGATCTTCGAAAAGTACCTGTAAATTTTACTCATGGAAATTATTCCTATATAATTTGTTTACTCTTTTTAAAATGTTTTTTATGATAGAATTTTGATGTTTTTAAATTTTTATGATTATTTCCTAATTATTATACAACCGTTTTTAGCTAATTTTGACTGTTACTAAAAATACAAAAAGTAAGATCTAAAAGGTTTTATAGTACCCTTGAGTTTTTCCCCTTCAAGAATAATCCGGTTATCCCTTTATTCGAAAGTACATATAACGGTTTCATTTCTTCCATGTGAATTTTAAAACCTTTGCATTTCATTTATTGATCTTAGCTAAGTACCTGAAAATTCACTCATTCAAATTATTTTTTTTTATGAAATTTTTTGAGATCTTTTACATTTTTATGATAATTTGCTAATTATTACATAACCGTTTTCACCTAATCTTGAATGATAATAAAATGCAAGCACAAGACTAAAAAGGGTTTTTGTAAACTAATCTTAAGTTTTTCCAATTGTTGTTGATTTTCCTATCATTTGAAGTTAAAGCAATGTTGAAGACAAAGAAAAGTACATAAGTCGAATGCTGGAGAAATTTAGAAATACAGAAAGTGAAAATGAGCAGAAAAAATTATCAATAGATGAAGATGCTGAAGATTGCGTAAGAAATGTGGATGATTCAGATGCTAAGGAAATAGAGTTACTAGAATATGATCCTACATATGACACTGATTCAGATGAAGAAATGGATGCAGTTGCACTTGAAGCCTCAATGAATACATATATTGGAAGAGATGTCATTTTCTGGAGAACGAAAATGTATGTGATCATTTTTTCACGAGAAACAATCCACAATTAAAAACTTCAACAAATCGTAGAAGGTAATTCCTGTTGCAGCAGAGCGAATAACTAATTGTAGAGAAAATAAAAAAAGGTACAAATTATGCTACATTTTTGCTCTAGAAGTGGAATCGAAACCATGTTGGAAGGCTCAGTAAGATTAAAAAATTAATATTTTTTTATCCGAAGCCAAGAAGTTCGAGACATTAGTGGTAGAATGAAGAATAAAGTGAATTGTTTTATGTGTTCTTGAAGAAGACTAACGCGAAAGGTATGTGGAAAATACCATAAACTACACCATTTCCAGTTGTATTTCAGAAGTTTCTAATTATATTTCAGAAAATTCTATCTATATTTCAGAAAATTACATTTATATTTTAGAAATTTCTAATTATATTTCAGAATTTTCTAATTATGCTTCAGAAGTTTCTAATTATATTTCAGAAATTTCTATTTATTCCATTTGTAGTTCAGAATTTTCTATTTGTATTTATAAAATTCTAAATATATTTTAGAAATTTTCTATTTGTAGTTAAGAAAATTCAAAATGTAATTAAGAAATTTCCATTTGTATTTCAACATTTTCTGAATGTATTTCCGAAATTTCCAATTGTATTTTGGAACATTAAACATATACTTTCTATATGAAAGTTCTTAAATACAATTAGAAATTTCTGAAATAGAAATGGAAGTTTCGGAAATACATTTAGAAAATGTTGAAATACAAATGGAAATTTCTTAAATAGAATTTGTTTAATTCTGAAATGTAAATGGAAATTTCTTAATTACATTTAGAATTTTCTGAACTACAAATATAAAATTCTGAACTACAAATAGAATTTCTGAAATGTAATTAGAAACTTCCAAAGTATAAATAGAAATTTCTGATATATCATTAGAAACTTCTGAAGCATAATTAGAAAATTCTGAAATATAATTAGAAATTTCTAAAATATAAATGGAAATTTCTAAAATATAAATGGAATTTTCTGAAATATACTTAGAAATTTCTTAAATACAACTGGAAATGTTGTAGTATGTGCTGAATATTCAGAAGATATTAAGGAATGTAAAATAAATTTTTATTAAATTTATTATAATGTATCTATTATTTATAAAAAATGAAACATAATAAATATTTTACTTGTATTCGATGAAATATTTCCATGAATAGCTCTGTACATACCCGGGTATAAAAACTTTTTTTAACTTTTTTCTTTAGAATATCATAGCCAACAATATTGGTAACAAAGATCTAAATTTTCAATTTAATATGACAACCAGAACTCTAATTATGCTAATTTAAAAATGAAAAATATACCCGGGTATGCGGTTGTCAACATAAGGGTTAACTCACAGATAAGATTTTAATTTTTACTTTTAAGCTATATATTACAAACTTCGAGAAATATTACAAAAAAAAAAAAAAATATAGTGTATAGTCTGGTCTTTAGTCTGATCTATAGTCAAGTATTTTATAGTCTATAGTTTAGTCTTTAGTATAGTTTATAGTCTAATCTATACTTTAGTCTGTTTTCTATAATATATTTATATATAAATATATTCTAATATATTTTCTTATCTACAGTATAGTCTGTAGCCTATTCGATATTATAGTCAATATTTTGTAGTACAGTCTATAGTCTAGTCTTTAATCTAATCTATAGTTTAGTTAATAACCTATATTCTAAGTTTATAGCTTACTCTCTGGTCTATTACATAGTCATTTCTATAGTCTAGCGTAAAGTCTATATTATATTTAAAGTTTCTTTATTATTTACAGTTTAGTCCGTAGTCTAGTCTATAGTCTGTTGTAGAGTCCATCTTTGGTCTGCTGCTATATATGGTCTAGTCTATGATTCTGTTTGAATTTAATTTGAACAAAATATTTCATTAATTTATACCCCATTTCTCATTTTATCTTGCCTCCCTAAATTATACTTTGATTTTGTCACATTTGTTTTGCTAATTTCTCATTTTCTTCTAAATGAACAATGAAAAAGAACACATACATACAAGATTTTATTAAGCACATATAGAGATAACAAAAGTTTTATGTTGTCTTTATTAATTGCATACATACACCAAAAAAAGTAGATTTGATATCATTGCGTACATGTCTACATACCATAAATGAGCTCACGTTCAAAATTAGCTGTTGGCACCACAATTAAAAACACCACACCCGGCATGATCACTTTGTTCGTTTGTTGTGCACACTTGCTAAAACGTTAAAGTAAACCCTGAGCGCCTTAAGGTATGCTGTGACAAATTAAAAATGCTGCAAAATAAAAAAAATATAAAAAGTTATATTAGGAAAAAAATAGCATATATTTTTTTTTTTTTTGCTTTTATAAATTTGTATATTTTTGTTTTGTTTTTTTTTTTCTTTTTTTTTGTACGAGAAAATTAATTTTTTTTGTAATAAACTTTTAGGCGTTTATTTATATGTAAATGTTTTTACTTATGTAGGTTTAGGTTTGGTAGCTTTATATTCATGTTTTTTGAATACCTATTATTGAATTAAATTTATTTTATTATTTGCATGTTTGTATTAAATAAAACGTCATAAAAAAGAGGTATTAAAAACATATTTGTATGTGTATTAATAGAAAATTAAATGGTATTATTTTTGTTATAGATTTATTTAATAATGGGATTTGTTTTGGGGGATTAGAAAAACGTAAATCGAAGTCATAAAATATTTATGTTTGTATAATATATTTTTTGCTGTGTCTATATATTTAAACATTTAAATTTTTATGATATGTATTTTATTTTGTTTATTTTTATAGGTGTTATTAAAAAATTTCTACAGCATATAATTTAGGCGCCATTATGAGACAGTTTTATAGTATTTGAGATAACAACATAATTTTCTAGTTTTAATAAGATTTAAAGGGAATAATAAAAGATTTGGGAAATAAAAAATAGGAAGAAGGATGTAAATAGTTTTAAAATCATTTATTTAGTAGGAAATTGAATTGAATTTAATAAAATAAAACATAAAAGATAATAAATTAATAAATTTTATGTCTGTATTATGTCCTTTATTTAAAGTCATTTGAGCATTATTATTTTTTTTTTTTAATTGCTGCCTATTTTTAGGCTTTTAATTATACATATCTTAATTTAAACATAATTATCTATTCTTAGGTTTGTTTATTTTATTATCTCATAAAACTTCTCTAATTTATTCTAATTCTTTCACTCCTTTAAAACCTTTGAGTTTCTTTAACATTTCTTTTGTAACGGAAAAGCGTTTTGTAACCTTTCTAACTTTGTAAAATTGTTTCATTTTTTTAGTTCAAAATTTATTTTAAGTGTGAGTTTTTATGCAAAAAAAAACAAACAAAAACTTATAAAAATTATGCTAAAGAAATAGAAAAACCAAGCAGAAAATTGTTTAACATTTTATTCTTTCTAATTTCTTGCCACAACAACTTTTTTTGCAATTATTATTATTTTTATTATATTTTGTTTCCATTTATTATTATAATTATTCTTTTAGCTAAAAATTTATTTCTATGGATTTTATACATCTTTTCTTTCTTTCTTTTAGATACTTTTTGTCAGAACAGTTGTAAAGCTCAAACAAAATATATGAATGTTTAAAATTGTTAAGTTTTTTAAATAGAAAAAAAGGTGTATTTTAAAACAGAAGGAAAAAATAGTGAATAAAAAAAAAGAAACTATAACCTTAAGCAAATTATAATATTAAAAAAAGAGAAAATGTTATAAAAAGAAACACAGAATTTTAAAAAGAAAAAAATCTGAATTTTAAGGAACTGTTTCAACACCAGTTTTAAAATGATACAAAGACTAGACTGTAAACAAAACTATAGACAAGACTATAGACTAAACTAAAGACTAAATTATAGACTAAACTATAAGCTAAATTTTAGGTTAAATAATATACTAAATTGTAGACTAGACTATAGAATGTATACTAGAGTATATTCTATAATATGAACTAGAATATAAGCTAGATTGTAGACTAGATTCTTAACTTAACTATAGAATAGACTATAGAACAAACTTTAGACTAGAGTGCGAACCAAATTATAGACAATACTATAGATAAGTCCATAGACTAAACCATAGACTAGACAATAGACTAAACTATAGACTAGAGTGTGAAATTATAGTCTAAACAATAGACTAGAGTGTGGACTAAATTATAGTCTAGACTGTAGACTATATTTTAGACTAAACTATAGAATATACTATAAATTAGACTATAGACTAAATTATAGACTAGACTATAGACTGGACTATAGACTAGACTATAGACTAGACTATAAGCTAGACTATAGACTAGATTATGGACTAGACTATAGACTAGACTATAGACTAGACTATGGACAAGGCTATAGACTAGACTATAGACTAGACTATATATTAGACTATAGACTAGACTATAGACTATACTATAGACTATACTATAGACTATACTATAGACTATACTATAGACTAGACTATAGACTAGACTATGGACTAGACTATAGACTAGACTATAGACTAGACTATAGACTAGACTATAGACTAGACTATAGACTAGACTATAGCCTAGACTATAGACTAGACTATAGACTAGACTATAGACTAGACTATATTCTAGGCTATAGACTAGACTATAGACTAGACTATAGACTACACTATATACTAGACTATAGACTAGACAAAAGACTAGACTATAGACTAGACTATAGACTAGACCATAGACTAGACTATAGACTAGACTATAGACTAGACTATAGACTAGACTATACACCAGACTATACACTAGACTATGGACTAGACTATATACCAGACTATGGACTAGACTATAGACTAGACTATAGACTATACTATAGACTAGACTATAAACTAGACTTTAGACTAGACTATAAACTAGACTATAGACTAGACTTTACACTCGAGTATAGATCAGACTATAGGCTAGACTATATATCAGACTTTAGACTACTTTAAAGCTATCTAAAGACCAGACTTAATATCTTGTTTATTACAAAAATACTCTTTATTTCTTCTTTTATTTAAAAACACTTATTACTTTTAAAGAAAAAATATTTTAACCCACATTTTTGTAAAAAGTTTTTGGTTTTTTTCTTCAGCCCATTTGAAACTTTTTCCCAAAAACTTTTTAAGCAAAACAAAAAAATAAAAAAATTACTTTTCCTAACAAATTGTTTAGATTTTTCTACTACATATTTCTTATATTTTATTTAAATGCCCCTCCTTCACTCAAATATTCATAAACATTTCACAACCAAATACTTAACACTCAACTCTAAACTCTTCTACAGGAAACACAACTTTTTTTAGAAAAGAAAACAAAACCTTAAAATGCAAAATAGTTTTGTTGTTACTTAATATATAAGACAACTGCTACATTATAAAAATAATGTTGCGTTTAGTTTAGTTTACTTCTTTAAAAACTATTTAGTCGGTCAAACATTTTTTTATTTTATTTTTATAAAACTGGCAAAGTTAAGATTAGTCTAAACAGAATAAAAT